>JASDDO010000012.1:60694505-61894505 GCA_030015575.1 Agapanthus africanus | reverse complement strand
GGAAACGGTGTCCCGAGACAGCCGACGCTTATTCCCTCACATCCAAAGGTGGGCGGACCGCACGAAAGCCAGTCGCATCCTATCTCGGGAAATGTCTTGACGGCCGATGACAGCAACCCGCTAACTCAAGATCAAATCATGGATTTGGTTGCCAACAAAGTCAAAACATTGGTAGCCGAAGCCAGAGAGCAAAAAGATGCCAGCAGTAGCGGGAGACCATATCCTGCTCGGTACGATCTTGTGGAGTTTCCCACTTGCTATGTCGTCCCCAAATTTGAAAGGTTCGATGGGACGGGAAATGCGAACCGGCACATTGCCCAATTTAAAGCATCATGCGCAAATACTGGGGGCAATGATACGCTCCTTCTCCGTCAGTTTGTTAATAGCTTGACGGATGTTGCTTTCGATTGGTATGCAAGCATACCAGATGACTCGATCACGACGTCCGCTCAAATAGAATCCATGTTCAAGTAAAAGTTCATGAGTGTCAGCGATAAAATCACCATTGCCGACCTCGTAAGGACAGAGCCAAAGGACAACGAAAGCAACATGGATTTTATAGTCCGATGGCGCAATCTCTCTGTCAAATATGAACCGCCGTTGGAGCAAGACCAATCTGTCAGTCTTCTTATAGAAAATCTGAAGGACTGGATGAAACCTTTCCTGAGCACCGCAGGCCTCAAAACATTCATAGAGCTGACCAAAAAGGTCCAAACATTGGAACGTTCAAAGCCCAAGTCCGTTCAGGATCTTCAGTTCACAAACATACCAAAACCTTGGAGGGACGACAACCGAAAAGGCGGAAGTTCTAACAGCACCGATTCTCTAAATAAGCAGAGAGCGGGCGGAGCAAAAACTAACAAAACTCGAGAGCCAACTTTGGAGGAAAGAAGAAATAAGGTCTACTCATTCCGAAGGGACAAGGTCCACAAAATTTTTAAAGATGCTCTGAAGAATGGCCTGCGGCTATCAGAACCAAAAAGGCTAAGTGAAGCGAACAAGACTGATCATCCCAACTTTTGCCCATACCACCGAGTGCTGGGACACACTATTGAAGACTGTTGCATCTTCAAGGATTGGGTCGAGAAGCAATACAAGGCGGGAGAAATATCATTGTCCCCTGGTGTTAACAAACAATTAAACTGCGACCGCCAATTTCATACAAACGGAGACCGAAATCCTTCAGGGACCTGATTCTCTCAGACATCTGTCTTTCTCTAAAAAGAGCGGACCAAGGCAATAAGCTAAGAACCAAGCGAGCAACATTGCCAATGAAGAAGCAATAGACGGGTACACAACCCATATGGTATATATGATGGAGCTCAGAGGAACAAGTCCTCCTACGCCTTATAACCATGACAATGGCGCGGTTGTTGCCATCCAACATCGGCCCGATCCAAATGATGAAGAGCTCGCTCGGGCTATTAAGCCAAAGGAACCCGTGGTTCATGCTGAATCAAGTTCAGGCGGTAGGGATGACCCCGTTGTCATACCCGGAACTATAGAACAAGCATTATTCCAATGGCTTCAAAGGCAACTTCAGGACAGGGATGAGAAGATGGCCAAGGTCCATTCTAAAGTTGATAAGCTGGCAAATGTTGTGGCGGATCTCACGACCCAAGTCGCCCGATTGTAATTACAGCAAAATCAAATTTTGGTTCGTGAGCTGCGGATTGATATCCGGAAGCAGCCGACCGATGCTCCCTCCAGCCCGAGAGCGGAACACCTTTGTGAAAAACGGACGCGATCAGCCTCCAGTTCCTCCGATACGTAGACTGAACGTGGTAAGCGGACAGTAGGCGAACCAAAAGACTTATCGTCCTCAGGGTCCAGCATCAGTAAGGGCATCTACTCCAATAGAGAGAAAGAAGAAAGTATACTCCTTCAGGAGGGATAAAGTCCGCGAAATATTCGAGGATGCCTTGGACAACGGTCTTCAATTGCCTATTCCAAAGAGGCCACACGAGATGAATATGACCGGCAATCCCATATACCGTCCATATCATAGAATGGTGAGTCATACCATTGAAAACTGCTATGTTTTTAAAGATTGGATGGAGAACTAATACAAACTCGGGAAAGCCTCATAGTCGTTAGATGTACCAACAAGCCACAGAGCTACGGTCATCAACACAACCCCGCCAAGATCAAAGTTCAAGGAGCTGGGATAAGCAAACAACTGACCACCATGTCGTTAAACTGGGAATGACAGACCACCAAGTCTTTAAACTGGGAATAATCGACCACCACGTCATTAAACTGGGAATAATCGACCTCTAAGTCGTTAAACTGGGGATGTAAAAGTGTGTAAATAAAAAGAAATGTATATGTATATGTGTGTATATATATAAATAAAAAACCGAAATGATGGGGCAACTCGCAATAAAAATCAGCGAGTAAAAAATAAAAATGAAAATAAAGCCGAAATGATGGGGCAACCGCGAATAAATAGCCGAAATGATAGGGCAATCGCGACCTTCGCGATAAGAAAAGCTGAAATGATAGAGCAATCGCGGTAAAAAAAACAACAAAAAAAACGGCGAATGATGAGTCGCTTCTGGTACCATATTCCAGTGCAGCGATGCAGACGCCAACCAAACTCAAACTCTCAAATGGCGAATGATGAGTCGTTCCTGGTACCATATTCCAGTGCAGCGATGCAGACGCCAACCAAATTCCAACTTCCATACCCCAACGGTGAATGATGAATCGCTCCTGGTACCATATTCCAGTGTAGCGATACAGACGCCAACAAAGTCACGAAATTTTTCCGGCCCTACGGTCTGGATCATACATCCTGCAAAACCGTATACAATCTACGGGCGTAAAACAATCCAAATCTCTTCCAAGTCCTCCCGGTGAGACTACTTTTAAAGTCCCACCCCAAAAAAAAGGCATGTCCACAAGCAAAACGGGCACGGATGAAAACCTGAAAGGGCTCCGTAAGTAAAAACAGTAAGACTGCCGGCGAGTTTGTGAAAACCCGATAGGGCGCAAACTCGTGAAAAGAGATGAAATGCACTCGCAAAGTCCTCTCGACTTTATGGGGAGAAAATTCCTGCGTGAGATCTTTACGACTCACAAAAGAGCAACACACTTAGGAGTCCCCACGACTCCTAAGGAGAAAAAACACCTACGAGATCCTTGCGGCTCGTAGGGAGAAAATGCTTTTATGGGACCCTTACGGCCCATAAAATTGAAAAGCCTTAGGTGATAGGGATCTAAACCCGTCTCCTAAGCCACCAATTCCCAAATCCTTCCGGGACAAATGATGAGTTGCTCCTGGCATTATTCCAGTGCAGCAATGCAGATGCCAAACAAAACCAATTCCCAAATCCTTTCGGGGCAAATGATGAGTTGCTCATGGCATTATTCCAGTGCAGCAATGCAGATGTCAAACAAAAAAACAATTCCCAAATCCTCCCGGGGCAAATGATGAGTTTCTCCTGACATTATTCCAGTGCAGCAATGCAGATGCCGACAGAAAACTAATTCCCAAATCCTCTCATGACAGATGATGATTCGCTCCTGGTACCATATTCCAGTGTAGCGATGTTGATGTGTAACATCCTAGTTCATTTATACCAATTCTAATATTTCTTTATTTATGGTATTTTCCCGATTTATTGTGTTTTGGGTGCGAATAGTGTATTTGACATTTGTATTTGCGTCCGACCCGACCCGCATGCTTGAAACCTGTTTTGATTCATATTTATGATCTATTCAACTTTAATTTTGGTCGACATGTATATTTTTCGTATTTTAAAACTGAATTTTAGACCCGACCCGGGCATGTTTTGGACTATATTTGTATTTACCAGAATATCAATTTTTTTATATAATATTAATTTTATAAACTGATACAAATTAAAAATTAGATAACTAATAAAAGATTTTTTAAATTTAAATCTAAACTAATTTCCTAACAGACTAACAACCCCTTTCTCTCTCTCTCCTCTGCATATATATATTTATATATATTTTATTTATTATTTTTTTCTGCCTTATTTAATACACAGCCTCTTCTTCTTACTTTTTCTTCTTCTTTCTTCTTTCTTTTTCTTGATCTTGTTTCTTGATTCCGGTGATCACCGTCGGAGCCGTGCTCGTCGCTGACGATCCGAGTGATCCAGTGAACGTACTTTGCCTGTGTGATCATCCTCTTTCCTTGCCTGGACCCGTCGCGCGTGCCGCGTATGCGTTGCGACGATTTACCGACGTCGGACGTGCTGTGCGTATCCGTCGCGTGATTCGATCGAGGCAAGTTTATCTTGCTACATGCTATGATATATACTACATCCATATTAATAATAATATTTCATATTTAGTGTATTGTACATCCCCTGTTATCATTTTACTGTTTTACGACGTCCGTTTGTATCCGTATAATTTATTTCGTATCTAGTGCATGTAAATTTATCTTATTACATGCTAGACTACAATATATTGCACCCATTTGAATAATAACATCACATAATGTTTAGTTATGCATCCTACATTACCATTTTACAGTTTTACTGTCTTCGGACATCCGTATGCATCCATATCAATATTTACATATCTAGTCGCATGCTAATTCATCTTGCTACATGCTATGTATCTTATTTTGCATCCATATGAATAAAAATATCACATGTTGATTGCACTGTACATCCATATTAAAGTTTTACCGTTTTCGGATACCCGTTTGCATCCATATCATTTAAAATATATATCGTCGTAATATTTCTTATTATTATTATCTTTAATTAGTTTATAATCTGCATTTTATAATGTTATACACAATATAGTTTGAAAATATTATAGTTTACACATGAAACGTCGTTGCATACGACAAATCTAAAATTTACTGGACACCTTACCTTATAGATTTTTTTATAAATCATAGAAAAATTATTAGTATACGTTCTTTAGTTCGTTACGAAGTTAACTCAGAATACTATAACTCTATGAAATATTTACTTGCAAAATAAATTGTTTAAATAACGAAAAATGCAAATGAAAATATCTCTAAACTGCTGTCCAGGGAAATTCCAGCAGCAAACTTTCAATTTCGAATGTTCATAGTTTTTTGTAGGAACAACCTGAGATATTTTAACTTATAAAAATGAAAACCTTATTGAATTATCTTTGTTTTGGTATAAGACACGTCCCTTTTGGAGAACGGTTGTTATTTTTAAGCTTTTTTACAAATCAGGGTGACGCTGAATTTCTGAACGGAACTTTCTTGTGCATGGTTAATCAATACCACTTTTATAGTTATTAATCGGTTTGAATATGTTATCCATGTTAATATTATTATATCAATATCTATTTAATAAATAATAGTGCTTGTGTTTTAATATTCAGCAAATTTTACCGATTTACAGTTTTATAGTATCCGTACGGTTTATTACATATCTAGTTGCATGCCGAGACCATATTATTTCATGTTACTGTTGTATTAGTGCACTATGCTTGATAATTGTGCATCCTACTTAGTTATGATGTGACCCCTGATCGATATTTGTGCATCCATGCTTTTATTGTATATCCGTATTTTCACCTTGATTCAATACTTGCTACAGTTCGATTATGAGCATCCGCTTGACACATGTGCACTACCTGACTTGACCTGATATACCACTGCTTGACTTGATACCTGATCTTATTGCTAATGCCGACAATCTTAACCTGTTGTCCTTACGGACATATCCTGTCGTCTATTTAGACAAATCTGTACCTGCTTGATCCTGTGTTGGCATTAGCTCCAGATTTATCAATACCTGAGTTGAACATATAACTTTGGGGGTATGGGAAAATCAAAAGTGTGAACTAAAGTGTAACTTAAAAGGATATTACTTGATCCGTGGTCCCGGGGGTAACGGAACAGAGCCATTCGTGACTCTTACATACTCTTGATCCGTGGTCCCGGGGGGTAACGGGACAGAACCACTCTTGGTTCACATATTCCTGATCCGTGGTCCCTGGGGGTAACTTTGATTTTCATCTATTTGTTTTGCGTAAATCGCTAGATAGTAGTATTTGACTTCTGTTGCTTTTCATATGGCATTTTATAGCTTATCGTATTTTAATTTCAAGGAAGAAATTTTATATAAGTGGGGTATGATGTAATACTCAGTTCCTTTTTAAATAATTTTCGTATTTTTTTAAGCAAAAAAAAAAGATTTTACTAAATTTTTGTTTAATTAATTTTTTTCTAATTCTTTTTCCTAACCCACTAGCCCCGGCCCAACTCTCACATCTAAACCTAACCCTACTCGAACCCGACCCGAACTCCCCCAGCACCTCTCCCCTTCTTCTTCTTCTCTTTCTCCCTCTCTTTTCTGTTCCCGCCCTTCTCGCCACGACCTCCCCCCTCTCGCGCCATCCCCGAGACTTGCTCCCCTTAACAACCCAAGACCCGTTTTCTCCCCCGACGATCGCAACTGCCCACGACCGAGCACTCCCAACGTCGCCTCCGAGATCCTTGCACCCACCTGCTTGATCTCGACCACTCTCTCATCAACCTAATCTCTCTTTCACACACTCTCTCCCCTTTCTCAAACTCTCTCTTTCACTCTTTCTCTCTCTCCTCTCAACAGCCCATCACCGGGGCTCCTCACCAACCAACCACCATCACCCTCCTCCAAGGCCCACCGGCTCACCCCCTAAACTGCCGTGACCATCTCATCTCATCGCCGACCGTCTCCAACCGAGCATCTCCACCTTTGCCTCTCCCTTCACCCGCAACCTCTACCCATCAATACAGCCGCCATCCATCGCCGTCACCAACTCCTCTCACCGTCGGTAACCACCTAGCTCCCAGACGAGCTCAGCGCCACCACCAGCACCGAGCTCCCTCTCTTCCTTCCTTGCTCACACAATGTCATTGCTGTCGGCGACCCCAGAGCCTTCCAACCTCCTTCACGGCTCCTTGCAGGCACTTTTGACGACCCACCACCCTACTTTCTCCTCTCATCGCTGAAGCTTCCAACCTCCGCTTCCGCTCTTAAAACTTCAACAACTGTCGCCGATGTCCTCCGCTTCTCCAAGCCGAGCCCTCCGTCGACATTTCATCCAACACCCATACCGTGGCCGTCGACCTCCACTGCCGCTGCCCCTTGCCGCCGACAGCTCCGCTGCGACCACCGTCGTTGTCGCCTCGTCAAGCCAAGCCTCGTAGTTGCTGAACCCAAACTCCACTTCAAGCCCAAGCACCCCATCTCACCGAGCTCACCTTGTTGCTGTTGCTACGGCCGTGCCGTTGCCGGTGTCGTGTTGCTGCTGCTGCCTCGTTGTCACCGTGCCTAGCTCGTGTGTGCCTGTGTCGCACCCATCGTCCTGAGGCATGTTTCAAAACTTGCTTATCATGCTATGATTACTATTACAATTAATTATAAACGTAATTGAATCGTGATTCGAACCCAATAGCGAACGTTTGCGTTAATTGTGTTAATGAAGCCCGACTAGGACTTATGACCATGTTGATATCACGTAGAAATTTTAGGGATAATAACTAGTTTCGATCAAGTAAGGAAAACGTGTGTTTTGTTTGATACCGAATGCTTAACCTAGGTGTTCGATATGAATCCTAAGCGAAAACCTACTCTGATATGGCGGAACTCATGATCACCGAACCCTGCGTTGTTAACGAACACCGTATATAAATTTGGTGGTAAAATAAAGTTGGTTACACCCCTAAAACGACAACACAATAACCCTTGTGGAAGCTGGATTTTTCTCGGACAAGCTGAACGGTTAAAATCATAATAAATTATCTATATATTGGATCTCAGAGTTCTATGGCTCATATCGAGACCAACATATAAACCTACAACACCTCATAGTTCATCTTTGTATTTTAATAAGTTATAACAACGAATACTGAGGCGATTCATGGCTCTGAACTGCAGTCCGGGGGCAAGAAGCTCCGCTTTTGCTTGTTTTAGAACGCATATACCTCACCGTTTAAATGCACTAGTGTGCGGAACCATACACGGAAGCGTAGAGGATCAAATTAGCTTTCTAACGGTGCTGGTCTCGTTGCATTTCAGTGTCGTTTGATATTTATAACACCTTTAAAACCGTCGATGTGTTCTGCAGTTTCATGCAGAAACAGAATGTATACCTTAACCTTAGACAGTGCATATCTCCCTACGTACAGCGGATAATATTGATCCGTATGGTGTGTTGGAAACATAACAGATAAAATCTAAATATTATCTAACTGTAGCGTCGCCTAATTATGCTCCCAACAGGGAATAAAACGTGTCATAAAACGGATTTCTAGTTCAGAAATTGGATTTCTAGCAGAGAACCCCTTAAAATGAAATGACCATAACTCACAAATATGAAACCCGATTGACTCGAAACCAATTTTGCTGTAGAGATAATTAAATATACTGCCTACTCCTTTTATATCGTTTTGCTTAATTATGCACGTGTGATTTTATATGATTTTTCTAGTCCAACCGACATCGGTTGCTCACATGTATTCGGTAGCGAATTTACTATATCCCATCATGTTGCATGATTGTCATACCCTTGTAAATAGTATTCATATATATTGATATCCTAATGACCGTGTTACATTACCAAGTGATAAATATTAGTGATTGGATTGTGGCAAGTACGTCAGTGTAAAAGCGTGAATGAATAAGTGAAGTGACACGTACTTGTACACAATCAGCGGAACCAAATAGTTATTGCATTGTCGACGCCTATGAGACATATATAAGTGTAAGTATAACTGGAATATGACGGTTATGGAAGCACTTATATTAGTGTCATAGGTAAGACGTCGAGCACTGTCCATTTATCTTGGATACCAGTCGAGACATACTTGATGGAGACTGTCTTCAGTTCTCACGTAGACTTGTCATGAAGCGATTAGTATTTGAATTCATGGTCGGTGTTTGATGTAGACCACGGGGTGTGGGGTAGTTTGAGTGAGTTCGATCAACGGAATCTTAGGAGTTCCACTGCCGGCATATATAGCGATTTCGGGAGTCGTATGGATGGTATTACTGATTATTAGCGAGCGTGATTCAGGCCCGTGTTCCCTTGCCCCTGGGGCCTACTATTAGGTTGGGATACTCCTGCGGTGGTTGACGCTCACACTCGGACTGATGAAGGTTTAGTGACTTGGACAGTGAGACTTAGAGACTGATAGCTTTAGTGGCATGGACCTTGCATTGATTACTGATCTGATACACCTGCTTTATCGTTACATGTACCGTTTATTTCGAGCTCGCGTCATTGTTATATACTTACCGCTTTATGTTTACCATCATTGCACATTATATTTGTATATAATTGCTATTGTGTCGCTCTGACGACCTGAGTATGCATGCTCAGAGTAAGAAGTGGACTTAACTTGGATCAGGATCTGTTCTACTACGAGAATATTGCGGACATCTAGATCAGCGACGCCAGCGCAATCTTTCCCTTGATCTCTATCTGGTTTATAACTGTTATGATAGAATTGGTGACTGCATTTCTCATTACCTGTTCATTGATTACTGATTACCACGTAATGCTAGAAGCCGAAATATGACTACGGCAGGATATTTCCTTGACCGTAGGAGCATGACTGGCCTTGACACCCATCGTATTCCGTATTTCGGGAAGCGGGGCGTGGTATTTAATATGGAGAATATACGTAAAAGTTTAAATCATAGTGCGATATCCTATTAATAAAAATGCATACATCCCAGTATGGATCTACCTAAATATACGTAGCGATCCAAACGAGTCTGTTTTTACAATTAAGGTATGAACATACTATATGGGTGCAACCATATGATCAGGGGTATGATGACATGCAATGCTAGATATTAAAAATTTGTTATTTGGTTTTTATTTTGTATTATTAAAAGATATACGGATACTAAAATATATTATACATGTATAATATCTAGATCTGCATGGATACTCTGTACTAGCAAATATTTGATGTGATCTTGAACTATGGTGGTTTCAAATACGTGGGTCGGGTCGGATAATAACCACAGCTGTTAAATGCACCATCCGCAACCCAAAAGCAAAAATAATAAAGAAATTTACCGCAAGATTTGAAATACCCCAAAATATATAGTATAAGTGCAATAGGGTGTTACACCGTCGCTCCATAAGGCGCAATTTGGACGTCAGAAGATCAAGCTCAATATCGTATTCGAATATCGGTCTCGGTTCTTCAAACCGAGGTATCTTCATCATCTTTCTTTCGTATTAGTACGAACGGGATCAGGTAAGTCCCTTCTCTTTCCCTTTCCCTCTTTCTTTTAATCTTGTAAATCGTGCTCTTTTGGTAAATCGTAAGTCTCACTTGATCTTTCTTTTGTTCATACTCTCACCATCGACATAAAGTATTTTAGAAAACTAATTCACTTTTAACCTATTGTTACAAACTTGACATATCCTTTACCATCATGTCATCCATATACGCCATGCCACCTATAAATGTTCATGAATTTGAAATAAACTGGTCATTGTTAAAATGATACTATAATGAAATATGACGGTTAAATTCCATATTCTTCCATATTGCTCAATATCATTTCGTGTGACTTGTTAATCATAGTTAACGCACGGGGGTAATGACCTACCCTACACGCACACCTTGAAACCATAGCATGAATTCTATGTTATCATGTTTTCTAGAAGAATAGAATTACACTAAAATATCCTTAAGTTGAAAATACGATGTTTAAACCTTTTTCCTTTACAATTACATCTCTACAACTCTCGTTAGTGAAACCCGTTTATGGATAGTGCGGATTATCGTACATCTTGAGGATAGTAGAGTGAGATGCATCATTCCTCACGGAGAATTCGGTTTCGAAAAGAATAAAATACGGCTTTAAAGAAAACACGATATTTTAAAACAAAATTAAACAAATTGAAAACAACTTGAAACATATGTTGTAATTCTAACGAAAAACAAATTTGTGAAAATTAGATTTTTTTTCTAAAATGAAAATAATAAAGTTTTTAATACCCCCAAGTTTCCAAAAGATAGATTTTTCTCATAAAAATACCATAAATTTTTAAAAGCTAGGTTTTATCACTAAAATACCATTAAATCTAAAATACATTTTATAAAAACTCTTGACATTCTAATTAACATGTTTTTATCAAAACACTCCTCACGGAAAATTCGGTTTCGAAAAGAATAAAATACGGTTTTAAAGAAAACACGATATTTTAAAACAAAATTAAACAAATTGCAAATAACTTGAAACATATGTTGTAATTCTAACGAAAAACAAATTTGAGAAAATTAGATTTTTTTTCTAAAATGAAAATATTAAAGTTTTTAATACCTCCAAGTTTCCAAAAGATAGATTTTTTGCATAAAAATACCATAAACTTTTAAAATCTAGGTTTTATCACTAAAATACCATTAAATCTAAAATACATTTTATAAAAAATCTTGGCATTCTAATTAACATGTTTTTATCAAAACACCCCCGAGATTTATTTTTAAAATAAACCGGTTTTACTTAAAACCCCTCGAGAAATTCAAAACATGTGATTACATATTATAAACAACTTGAATAAATATTTAAGGATCTTAGATTAATTATGGGTTAAGCGGTATCAAATCTCTTGAGGCTCGGAGAGCCAGAGAAAGTGAGTGCTTGCCTATCCAGATTAGATAACATTATAAATTAAAGGAGTTATCAATGACAATCGTCTTGGAAAAAAATACAAATCCTACTGTCCATGTGCAGTGGTTGCTCGATTATTTCCAAACTTAAGATCTTCAAAAGATAAATCTTTTAAGATATGATTAGAACTTGAACTCAAACTTAAACTAAAACATGAACTTGGCTTAAACCTTCACCTGAACTTGACCTGAACACGAATCTGTTTTGAACCTGAACTATATACTTGCAACTTGACATGAATACACAAATCCAATATGCATACTTTTAATCAATTTGACTCGAACCATAAATACAAATGACATGACTTACACTTGACATGACTGCATGACTGCATGAACTCAATCTCAATATTATATTACCTTTTGTATTCATGGACTCGATCAAGACTTGTAGCCTTAATCATAATCTAATATACACGAGGTGTTGGGGTAGTTTAAGTGTGAATCAAACGGAATCTCAGAAGTCCTCCTAGATCATGAATCCATGTCTACTAACATAAATAATCTATCATGAGGGCCCGTGTTTTCAAGCCCTTGGACGATAGCCTGTTGGGTTTGAAATATTTTAACACTAAGTTGAAGTCCCGTTACTAACACTCTTGATTTGGACTCGTGATTTCTTACCCCTAAACGGTAGCCTCTTGGGTTCGAGAACACTCTTGAGATTGGCTGACATTCACACTTGAACTCACGTTAGTTAGCTTATCTTTATAGAGACTCTTTTAGGACACTTACATGCATTTTATGTTAACTATATCTACACTACACGGCCATGATATACTTGGTTTCTATGCTCATGCTACATTACCATGCTTATATAGTTCTTATTTTCATTGTCATGTTATATTAGAACTGTCATACTAATTGCTATGCTTAATCACCCTATCATCTTGCCTATACTTTCCACCTTGTCATTATAACTTCCTTTGGGGACTTACCGAGCACTAGTTCGCTGGCGACATTCCCTGTGTTTTTTCTTTGGAATGTTTGTCAGGTGATCTAGAGATAGAGGAGATCGAGCTAAGCCAGGAGGATTTCAATCAGCTTTCAGCTTAGGCCAGACTACTAGATCTTGCAGCAGTTTATTTTCTATATGCCACCTATTAGGTATTTTCCTTGCACTTTTCTTTTCAGTTATTTTTTATCAAAACTTTATGAAAGTAAATAAAGTTGCTGTTGAATTTTAATCACTCTTGTTAATTCTTGACTGTTATTATATTGCTTATAAACACTTAGCATATTTATTACGGGAAATGACCTTCTCGGAATAAATACGTCGTGAGCTTGTCACATGCCGTTACCGCTCTTTTGGGAAGCGGGACGTGACAATCTTTTTTATTAGTTTCGATTCACGCGTATAGATCATCCGCTGCGTACTTTGGTGCCTTTTTTTATTTTCACAACAAGTGGTATTAGAGTTTTTGTTATGGTGATTCAGATTATTGGGAAAATGGATTCTACACATTATAAAATCGATAAGTTTGATGGAAGGAACAATTTCAGTATATGGAGATTGAAGATGACGACGAGTCTAAAGCAATAAGAAGTTCATAAGACAGTCTTCGAAAAAGAGAAGATTCCTTCGACGATTACATATATTCATAAAGAAGATGTAGAGGATAAGGTTTTTAGTTCGATGCAGCTGAGCTTAGTCGACGAGGTTCTATGCGAGGTTGCACAAAAGACAACGGCAACGGATTTATGGAGCAGGTTAGAATCCTTGTACTTGAAGAAATATTTAACAAATCGTTTCTATCTCAAGCAATGTCTATACACATTGAAAATGAAGGAAAGCACATCAGTCAAAGATCACCTGGACGAACTTAACTAAATCATTATGGACTTGCTCAACATAGAGGTGAAGATTGAAGACGAGGGCCAAGCTATAGTCATGTTTTGCTCTTTGACTTTTGAATATAGCCAGTTCGTGAAGCTGATGGTGTACAGAAGAGATAAAATTTCTTTGGAAGATATTAAAGTGGGCCTACACAGCTGTTGAGGAAGAAGTTATCGGGTGATAAGGATGGTCAGGACGATGCGCTTGTTTCTAGAGGCCGTTTTGAGAAGGGCCATATGGTGATTCCAAGAATAAAGAGAGATTAAAATCGAGAAATCGCACTAATGACAAGTGCAATTATTGTAAGGTGAAAGGCCATTGGAAGGACTGTCAGAAGTTTAAGGAGGATACTAAAAAAGAGTCTTCTAGTACCGCAGTTGTCATAGATTATTCAGATGATGGCAGTGATTGTTTCATATTATCAGTATGTGCAGTCAGCGACGTATATGATCTATGGATGCTACATTTGGGGAGCCCTTTCCATAAGACTCCATGTCAGAGTTGGTTTGTGACGTTTTGTTCTCTTGATGGAGGTTCGGTCTTGATGGAGAATAATGCGGCGTGCAAGATCGAGCCGATTGGTTCTGTTCGGATACGCATGTTTGATGGGATAGTACGGACTTTGACAGATGTCAGATATGTGCCAAATCTGATGAAGTGTTTGATTTCTGTAAGAGTTTTGACGGGGATCGGCTGCAAGTACGTAGTCGATGGATGTTCCATGAAAATTTCCAAAGGGTCTGTTATTGTCATGAAAGGAAAGAAGGTGAGGAACTTGTACTTTTTAGAAGGGCAGCCAGTTACAGATGATTTTGTTGTGATATCTATTCGTTCAGGTGATTCGGATTCGGCTAGATTGTGGCACTTACGGTTGGGCCATATTAGAGAGTTCAGCTTGGAGGTGCTTCGTAAGAGGTGGCTAATTAGAAATGGAGATTTTGGTAGTCTTGATTTCTGTGAAAATTGTGTTCTAGAATAACAGATAAAAGTGAAGCTCGGGACAGCAGTACATGATACAAAGGGTATTCTTGATTATGTTCATACTGATGTTTGGGGTCCAACACCGGTTCATTCGCGAGGTGGAGCCAAATATTTCGTTTCCTTCATTGATGATTTTTCGAGAAAATTCTGGGTGTATGTTCTCAAGTTGAAGGCCGAGACTTTTGAGAAATTTAAGACGTGGAAGGCCAGGGTGGAGAAGCAGACGGACAGACACGTAAAGGTTCTTCGGTCCGATAACGACAGAGAGTTTACTTCGCATGCGTTTGTGGAGTTCTGCAAGTCAGAAGGGATTGTGCGTCATTACACCACTCCGGGAGACCCTCAGTTAAATGGTGTTGCAGAGCAGATGAATCGGACACTACTGGAGAAGCCTAGATGTTTGCGGCTTACATCTGGGCTTCCTAAGGTGTTTTGGGTCGAAGCCCTATCTACCACCGTGTATCTCATCAACAGATCACCATTGGCGGTGATAGATAAGAAAATTCCAGAGAAAATATGGACCGAGAAGGCTGGAGATTACAGGCGGTTTCGTATATTTGGATGCCCAGCTTATGTTCAGTTGAGGAGCGATAAGTTAGAGCCGAGAGTTAGTAAGTGTTTCCTACTCGGCTACGGAAGTGAAGCTAAAGGGTACAGGCTGTGGTGTCATGAGACCTAGAAGATAGTAATCAGCGGGCATGGTACATTCGATGAGTCTGTGATAGTTCATAGAAAACAGATTCAATCAGATGATGAAAAGAGAACGGTTGCGTCACCAAGCGAGGTGGAGATCGACGTTTTGGTTCAAGATAGTAGATGAGATGAGGTGATTGATACTCAGATTCAGGCGGATGGTGCGACAGAGATCTATACGAGTTAGGCATCCACCGGTCAGATTTGGTTTTGAGAACACGACCACAGTTTGTTTCAATGACATGGCACCATATGTATTAACTATTGAGCACGAGGAACCGTCCAGTTATAGAGAGGCTCTGCACTCTACCGATTTTCTTAGTTAGAGAGTTACGATGGAGGAGGATATTTATATGCATCAGCTAGAGGGGTTCGTAGTCGATGGTAAGGATGTATATGTTTGCAAATTGAAGAAGTCACTTTATGGTTTGAAGCAGTCTCCAAGACAGTGGTACAAGCGATTTGATCAGTTTATGTTGACGATTAGGTACACAAGAAATATTAAGGATCAGTGAGTTTATGCGAGTCTACTAGAGATGGGTCCTGGATTTATCTTTTATTGTATGTAGACAATATGTTGGTGTCATCACACAGCATGTCAGAGATCAACAGATTGAAACAACAGTTGAGTCAGGAGTTCGAGATAAAAGATTTAGAGGCTGCGAAGAAAATACTTGGCATGGAGATTGTCAAAGAGAGAAAGCGTGGTGAGTTGCGTCTGCGACAGAAACAATATATCGAGAAAGTTCTCCCTTGATATGGGATGGAGAAGGCAAAACCCGTGTCTACTCTTTTAGGGGCGCACTTCATACTTTTGGCGAAGTTATCACCATGGTCGGATAAGGACAGAGAGTACATATTTAGAGTGCCATATGCGAGTGCATTAAGCAGTTTGATGTATGTGATGGTTTGCATACGTCCAGACATTGCACATGCAGTAGGGATGGTCAGTCGATACATGGCTAATCCGGATAAGAAGTATTGGCCGGCTGTAAAGTGGATTCTGAGGTACTTGAGAGGTAATACGTGGTTTGGCTTGTTATTCGGCAGAGGCAATACAGATGGTTGTATTGCGATAGGGTATTGTAACTTAGATTTTGCTAGTGATAGGGACATACGAAGATCAACGACGGGTTACGTATTCACATTGGGCACTGGCACAGTGTCATGGAGATCGATGTTACAGTCCATTATCGCATTATCGACGACAGAGGCAGAGTTAATAGCTGCTACGGAGGCTGTCAAGGAGGCTATATATTTGCGTGGATTGATGGGTGGTATGGGTGTTCCGCATGATTCCATGGAGGTGTTTTGCGATAGTCAGAGCGCGATTCACTCAGCAGAGCATCGGGCTTATAGTTTATGAACTAAGCATATCGAGATGAAAGATTTTTTTTTGGAGAACGAGAAGAAGTTTATTTCGCTTATAAAGATTGGTACCCAAGAAAATCCGGCGGACGCATTTACGAAGATGGTCCCAGTTTTCAAGTGCAAGCTTTGCTTGGACTTGATTTGTCTAGTTGCTTGATAAAGGCCAGAGATGATGAATTGCAGAGTTCTAAGTTTTTCATGAAAGTGTGAGATTTTGCGAATTTGAATTAAGGTGGAGATTGTTGAAATTGGTTTAAAATTTGTTGGCCCAAAAGAAAAACCAAGGTTAGGAGTAACGTATAGTGCACGTGGTGCATGAGATTGTGATTACGAGCATGAGGCAGTGCATGGGATATTATTTAATTAGTTATTCTAATTAAATCTAGTTTAAATTCTCAAACTTATCTCTATTTAAACTAATCTCTATTTAAATTTATACTTATCTCTAATTATTCCATCTCTATATATATTAGTTAATTAAAAGCCCTATGTGGGCGGATCAATCAATTCACAGTTTTAAAAGTCTGTGGCAGCCAAGGGAAAATCAAGAGAGAAGAGTTGAAGGGCCATGGCAATCCACCGAGTGCCAATTTTTGTTCCATCGGCATGAATTAATTGGCCGAGAGGGGAGAGACAGATATTTGTATTGAGAGAGATTGCTTTGTATTTGAGTGAGAGATCGAGAGAGCAGCTATTATCTATTGTAATTCTTCGTTGCATAGTGGAAGCAATTCGTCATCGGTTTGCAGGATTAGGTGCAAACGCGCACTGAACATGAGTAATATCTTGTGTCTTTTGCTTGGTGTTTTTTTTCTGTTATTACTTATTGCTTTTGCGTAGTTGCTGCGTTTGATTTTTTTTCATTAGTTCCGATGCACACGTATCGATCATCCGCTGCGTACTTTGGTGCCTATTTTATTTTCACAACAGAAACTAGACTCCTAAGTGATATATTTCTATTTGGATATCTTACCTCTATGAATGCAAGGCACCAAAATAAACTGAAGCAAAGCAGGATGTATATAGAACTTTCACAGATTAGGATCCAGTGCTCCCTCAAAGACATTTATTTCTATGATCCTGCTGTCCACGCCTTTTCTTATGCTTGGGATAAAGGCTCAGCTGTTGCTGTTGCTGTTGCTGTTGCTGTTGCATGTGTTCATCAGTTAAGGAAAATGAGCTGCAGAAGTGAAGTTAGAAATGAAGTGCATCAAATATTTGGAAGTGATTGAAGAGCAAACCTGTTCACAAAATGAGTATCAATACATTATTAATACCACTTGACTCCTGCAGACACTGAATGCAATTCAACTATTAAAGTCAGCATTTTTCCGAAATCACATGAAAAATTTGTATATATTTAATAACTTAGAAATTTCAGAGAGCAGAAGTTGAATGATATTAATGAAGGCTTTAGGAAACTTTAAGAGATCACTTGTTGTTCGATCTGCCCTACATTCATTAATTCTCCTAAACAAATTCAAACATATAGCTATCGAAGCCAGCTTCTCAATAAACACTAAACACAAGGCCTTGCTTGCAGCAACTTGCCTGTACAAGTGAAGGACTACCTTGTTTCCTAGAATCAATACATATTCACTTTCAAAACAACCAGGATACACAATATTTACAACTTGAACAAGATATCAAAATCAGCGTGTCCCCTTATGAAGCCAGAAGTCACCATTTGTCTTCTACTTCTTCAATTAAATGCTATCATGGATGCATTGCCAAATTTGGATAATTGACCCGACATGTTTATATTGGCAAGAACAATTGAAGCAATCATATCTTCTTGTCTTCAATTCACATGGGGCTTTACTCCCTTCCCAACCCAACACACGAAATGAGGATATCTACAGCTCAGCAATGTGGACCACCATTCCCTTTGTTATAACTGGAGGATCATTGCTTCCTTTCGCTTCAACACACATTCACAATTATTTCACATCTAGCCAATTAGAAAGCATGGTGAAGTCCAAGAAACTCATTGAGATGTTTGGGAAGTGGCAAAGAGTGGCTGCATTAGGAAGGAGAAGGCTCTTGTTGACAAAACCAAATGATTGTCCAGAATCGGATGCAAAATGCACTATATCAATTGCAGCGAAAGGCCACTTCATTATGTACGGTGCTGAGGGTAAACGATTCATGATTCCTTTAGCCTACCTCAGAAGCCGTATCTTTGGAGAGCTCTTCAAAATGTCTGAAGAAGACTTTGGATTGCCTGGTGATGGGCCCATAACGTTGCCTTTAGATGCAGCGTTCATCGAATATGTTCTATCTTTGTTTAAAAGACGAGTGGTGAAAGATGTGGAGCTTCAATTGACTGGCTACATATCTGTACATCGCTGCGCCATGAGCACTTTATTGCCTTATCAATCGAGTCAGCTAGTAGCCTATGGATTCTAAGCATAGCTAACTACTCCGAGTCTGTAATATACAGTTGTGTTTCAGAGAATTTTTGTTAATACAACTTTTATGTGGAAATAGTACCAAGCACCAAAACGATAGATTTTATGAGTTGTGTCGTCTTCAAAGCATCTTCTTGTTTCTTTACAATTGTTTTCCCCTTATACAGGATATAGAATTTTTAATCCTATAAAGGGAACACTATTGTTATGTGGAAATAGTACCAAGCACCAAAATGGTAGGTTTTTTGAGTTGCGTGTCTTCAAAGCGTCTGCTTGTTTCTTTACAATGGTTTTCCCCTTAGAAATAGAATTTAGAGTCCTATAAGAGGAACATTTTGTTATATTTTCTTTTCTGACATATGGGTATATAATGCACTTAGGGTATAATATAGGAGTTCTTACATACTTCAAAAGTAATCAAATGGCCATCAAAATAGCCGTCAAACCAGTGATCTATTAGATATCCTAAAACTTACTGGATCAAGAAACTAGTTGTTTTAAAACTTCTAGTATCAACTTCATGCTTCACTGCCATTTTCTTACAACACAAGTGGTTGGAGCACTAATTTAGATAGCCCACTTTGTACTTTACTAGGTTCTTCGTGTTAAAAAAAATCATAATACAGGACAATAATGTTAAAATTTTCCTTATAAATATAAAATCGCTATAAGTATATGCAGTCGGCATTTTTTCTATTTAAGCATTTCCTTTTCGTGTCTCTGTGAATCTTAGTTTATCCATAGGAACCATGAACCATGAAATAGTTGTTATATGAAAGTTCAAATATCAATCAGTAAGATTTCAGGAAAACGAAAATTGCAAGTCCTTTGAGCCATTTAAGTTTATAATTAACATTTGTAGTCTTCGAACATGTATGTATTGTAACTTCTTAAGCTCTATATTGTTCATTTGCAATGCAGGCATCAGATGTGCATTGGATTGATTACTTGCTTATTTCTTTTTATTAAGATTACTTGCTCTGCAAGTTTCATTTTCAAGTTTTAACAATACTTGTTTTTAGTTTATTAGTTTCATTTACATATCCATATCTGTGTTTATTTTCCTCATATTTGTTTTTTTTCCTCCCGTTGTCCACGACTTTAAGGCTATAAAATCCTTTGGTTCCACGAGAGCTTTAAGAAGGTACTCTGCAGAGTCCTTTAGATCCAGCCATCCATAACAAATTTCCTCAACTACTTGTCATAAAATATATTATCGTATAATGAATGTGTTCACCTGTCACCCCCCGCTTCCCAAAATTCGGAATACGGAGAGCGACGAAGGCCAGCCGTGCTACCTACGGTAAGGAAAGATCCTTCCATAGTCACATAAGGTTGTCTAGATTAACCTGTCAAAAATAAAATCCAATACCAAAAGGAATAATACTGATAATCATGCTGCAACGAAACCACAAAGAATACTAAAAATATGTCCACTAGATAATTGATGCAAATAAAGATCTGATACACTAGATTCGAAATAAAAACAAAATCCAAAAGAGATACAAAAGTCCTAATGTCCCACAAGGACGCACATGCTAAATACTAATAGAAACGAAATAAACCTACAGGTTACTGATCTTCGGTAATGTCCTGGTAGCCGCTGCGATCCTGCTCATCCTGAAAATCTGTCTTTAAATCTGAGATGGCAAATCTCAGAGATGTCAGAATATCACAGAAAGTAGTCAACGTATAAGGTGTGTGTAGTATGATAACATGAATATCTGAATGTAGTGAAGCCCGTGTGCGCAAGCAAAATAGATATATAAATAAATGCATTAATACTATGAAACCAACATGTAAGAGGTCAAGTCATAACCCAACTGGTCACTAAAAGGTAAACTATCCTATCGTAAGCTTGAGTGTGTGCGTCAAGCTCTGCAGGAGTATTCCTAACCCAAGAGTGGGGCCCCAGGGGTTAGGAAATACGGGCCCAACTGTGGAATGAACAAGCGACCGATATAGCCCGGTACGAGCTGTAAACATGAGACCGATATAGCCCGGTACGAGCTGTAAACATGAGACCGATATAGCCCGGTACGAGCTGCCGGCATGGGACTCCTGAGATCCTGTTGTACGAACGCACACTCAAACTACCCCAACACCCGCGCGCGTATTTATAGCTACTATGGTAAAGATTAAATCACTAAATTACAAATGCTGAACAGACAGGAACTTGTGGTATGGTAATTGTATGGAAATAAAACTGGTGAATAGTAGTGTGTCATGTCATGTAATTCAACATTCAAATTAGAGAACTCGTTTTAATATGAGTAGTCTGGAACAATAAGTAATCATGGCATGTCAAGTACAATAGTTATAAAATGATAGTGTCCATAAACAAGAATAGCATGTTAAGCTTTCTCAAGCATGCCGACAATGATAGTCTCAAGTAAAATGTTAAATATAGATGATAGGATATGATAATGTCAAAATGTAAACAAGACTCAACATAAATATGCAAGTATTTGTGTTTAACATCCGGGTTTATTTATTGAAAAGAATAATAAACTAAAATATGGTTTTAAAGGGTTAATATAGTTAAATAGGAATGCCAAATTACAGATGCATAAAGCGGATAGTGGTAATAGTATAATTACGAGATAATAATAAGTAAGATAAAATAAATGACAGATTGACTAGTCATCATATAAGTGCTAATAATAAGTTTTATAATCATGTGATAATAGAAAATATTAATACAAATTATAGTATCAAAATAATTTATATGACTAGGGCACATAGAGCAGCGATATTATAAGGAGTGATGATGTAGAAAGTTTAATTTATATATATAAAATATTAAGCCCAAAGCGTTTATTGATTAACAGTAATAATGGTATGTTTTTATGTTTTAGATTAGGATATAAGTGTTGACATTTTGCATGCTAGTGTATACCAATATTGTTGCAACAGAAACATATAATTACATATAAACCTTTTTATATATTAAACCATATTTACATGTTAATAGTTATTTTATTACGCTTGCACTTTTACAGTTGTTCACTTGATGAAAGGATTAATAGGTATTCTAGATCCTAAGGTTTTCATCATATGTACAGGTATTATAAGATATATTAATAAAGCGGCAAAATATTACAATTTTATTTAAATGTTGTAAGTTAATAATTTATTTAGAGAATTGCCGATATTGCATCGACTAAAAAATAAAAGAGTAAGAGTATTTGCCTCAGAGATAGATAAACACGACGACACGAAGAACAACTCCAAGATTTGATTGCTCGGCTAAATTTGAAGAAGAAAATATTGTGATGGGAAAAAGAGAAGATTGATTTATATGATAAGGGGAGAGATGATAATAATTAGGTTGTTATTTATAGGGAAGAGAGATATTAAAGATTAGAGAGATTATTATAATTGGAGAGATGAGATGAGATTTGGATTTAATTTTATAAAAGAGAGATATGATTGATTGTTATATACTTCTATAAGATATTAGAAAAGTTGTATATATACATATTAGTATATAGTGAAAATATATGTAGATATGTATATGGTTATGGGTTAATGGAAATAAATATAATTAGTTATATATATAAGATTTTATGATATCAAACAACTAAAATATATTTTCAGTTAAACTATCATAACAAAATATCTTCAATTATATATATGTATGTATGTAATAGGTTTGTAGAAAAATAATTAAAGAGAGAGTAGATTTGAGAAAAATCTGATGAGAGAGTTAGATTAGATTTGAGAGAGAGGAATTTTGTTAGGGAATATATATAGAAAGAGAGCGGGGTTTTGGTGAAATATAGTTAGTGATATAGAAAAATATATGTAGATGGAATAGAATATGGGGAGAAACAAATCTGTTGGAAAAGATATTTGTTTTGAGAGAGAGAATAGTATTTGTTTTAAAAGAATAAAGTTATCAGGTAAGACATATATGGTGATTGGAGAGAGAAAATTGAGTTGTTAGTTTAGGAAAAATATTTATATGGTTAAAAGATTCAACAGCGGCTCTCATGACTTTTCAAAATTAAATATTTTAACCAAATAAATATCGTAAGACAATATCTTATAAATAAAATTTAAAAAGGGGTAAAATCTTATGTATATGTATTGTTTAAAGAAATACCAAATAAAATATATTTTGTTTAAACCATGATACTAAAATATAAATATGGTTATAAAATAGTGTTAGACAAATAAATATTTAAATACTAATAATATGCATATTTAACAAACTTGAAAAACCATAATTATATGTATATATCTTGGTTAAAAGTATTAAACTCCAAGTTATAATAATAAAAATAAAACAAAATCCAATATATCCAAAAGAAAAAGAAAAAGAAATGTATGATCGAAGTAGGATGTTACATCACCAGTTAAGGAACATGAGATCCTGAAGTTAAGTTAGGGATAAGATACATCAAAAATTTGAGGGCAACCAAAGTGCTACCATACCCAGAGAGCGAGTATTTGATGGTACATCACTGGTACGACTTGACTTCCGAACACATTGCATGCAATCCCCCTATTTAAGTCGGAACTTTTTTTTTTGAAGCCACATTCAAGTTTATATTAAGTCTAATTGAACGCTTCTAAGAGTCAGAAGCTAAATGCTTACTGAAAAGACTTGGGAAAGCTCAAGAGACCACTTGTTCTTTTGGGTAGGCCCTACAGTCATCAATTCTCCCAAACAAATCCAAGAATGTTGCTAGCAGAGTCACCTTCTCATTGAAAACTAACCACATGGCCTTGTTTGGAGCATTGCCCCTTCCTATATAAGGCAGAGGAGTTACCGTGACTCTTAGAATCAAAACCTTCCGTTTTTAATACAACTAGAGCACACAAGTTTTATAAATTCAACTAAATATCAGTATCATGGATCCATTGCCAGCTTATTGAGATGGACCCGACATGTTTATATTGACAAGAAAGACGAAGCCGAAGGTAGTCACATCTTCTTGTCTTCCAATCACATGGCTTTGCTACCTTCCCAACCAAACATATGAAAGCTACAACCAAGCAATATGGAGCACCATTCCCTGCCTATAAGTAAAGGATCATGGCTTATTGTTATCTCAAACTCTTAAACACAGATTCAAAACCATAGCGATCTAATATCCCAGACTTTCAATTCTTTGATATAGTATATTAGCAAGGATGGTGAAGTCCAAGAAACTCATTGAGATGTTTAGAAAGTGGCAAAGAGTGGCTTTGCTAGGAAGGAGAAGGATTTTGTCAACAAAACCAAATGCTTGTCCAGAACTCGATGCATCAGTTGCAGAGAAAGGACATTTCATAGCGTACAGCGCTGTGGGAAAACGATTCATGATTCCCTTGGATTACCTCAGAAGTAGTATCTTTGTAGAGCTCTTCAGAATGTCTGAGGATGTGTTTGGATTGCCTGGTGATGGGCCGATCGGATTACCTTTCGATACCGCCTTCATGGAATATGTTCTATCTTTATTTACAAGGCGTGCGGTAAAAGATGTGGAGAAGGCTTTAATTAGCAACATACATGTACATCGCTGTGCCATTAGCTCTTCATTGCCTAATAAATCTAGCCAACCATTAGTATGTGGTTTCTAAGTATTGTAAAAACCAGGACCTGTAAATATATAGCTGTATAGCTTTCCATACAAACTTTGTTAAAATAGATTGGTACATAAACATTTTCCCCACATTGATTTTGTCTATTTCTTTAGAGAAGTTCTGTAGTCAGATAGATGCTAATATTTTTGCCCTGAGTGAAGATAGAAGAAAAAACATTGAAAATTTCAAGGGAAGGAGTATCTTCATTCTTTCTTATAACCCACAGCTTGGAGATGAATATTTTAACTACCAAAAATTAACCGGTATTATTCGGTGTGCCATTCTATATTTTATTGGAACGTCATAAATTTTGTTAAGGATATACTCAACTTGATTCCTAATTATCCAACTACATATCTTCTTTTTCCAATGGCAAGAGTAGACACATCGAACATGACTATCATGTTTCAATGGAGTATCTGAAGGTGGAGGAAAGGAAGGACCTTGTGCTGTCACTATCTTTTAATTTGTTCGATAAGGATATTTAGAAGTGATTTTAAATTCTACTTTTATTTGGAAGTAGTCGAGGTCTAAAATGGTTTGATATACGAGCTTCTTATCCCTTAAAGCATTTGTTTGGTTTTCTTTACATCGGTTTTCCCCTTTTTTTGGAATATGAATTGTTTTACCCTGATGGAAAGTGGAGATATAAGGAATAGTACTTCATATTATTTTTCCCCGATATAGTCATAGATAAAATGTTGATTATCACTATAATTTCCTGAAAGAGTATATAATATGCATAAGGTATGATATAAGAGTTTGAACTTACCTGCAAAAGTACCCAAATTGCCATCAAAATAGCTACTAAAATCATTGATCTTCTAGACATCCTAAAGCGTACAGGATTTACAATCTCATTTTTGTTTACTTAGGACTTATAATTACTCATGATGGTGAAATCGAGTAAGTTGTAATTCATATGATCAAAGCTGGATGGTTGAAGTAGAGAAGTGCTTCAAGATTGTTAAGTGATTGTAGGATATCTTTGAGTTTGAAAGGAAAATTTTATAAGATGGCTAAAGGACACATTGATTTATGGATGAAAATGTTGGGCAGTTAAGAAGCAACATGTCGAGATTGAACTTCACAACCTTTTTTATAGCACGACTCGTAGGGTTACTAATTTAAATAGTTTATGTATTTTTATAGTTTCATCCTGAGAAAATTATAGTACAGGACAATTAATTTGAGCTTTTATCTATTACTATTCTCTAAAATTCTTCCCACTTTAATTTCTTTATTTATAGAAATTAACATTTTTCCTATGTAAACATTGTTTTTGTTTATAAGTTCGAATATCTTTCACTTGGTGTTTGGAAATAAAAACATGCATTCAGCCATGTAAGTTGAAGTCCAAATTTACAGTAGAACATATATGTTTTATAACTTGTTAAGGTTTATGTTCATTTTCGCTGCAGATAACGAATATCTGTTTGGTGTGGTATGAAAAGAAGTGCAGGATCTCAGATGACGTAGGTATTGTTTCTTTCATTTTAATTGATTACTTGCCCCAACTAATCGCATCTTTCATTTTCCAACTGTAACCATGCATATTTGTTTTTACAATATTTGTTTCATGCGCACGCACTACCCACATCTGCATTCTTGTTCCCTCATATTTGCTTTTCTACATACTTTGATCCTCATTCATATATGTTTCTCTAATATCTTTTGCATCTTTTTTTTTTGTTGTTTTGTTTTGTCAACTATGGATGAGTTTTCAATTTTTATCCAGATCGTGTACGTGATTGAAAACGATGGACATAGTAAATCCCATAACCAATCCAATAAATGCCTCCTAAAAGGGGTGCAAAAATGAAGAGATTTGTCTTTTCTAAAAAGAGAAAGGATGTCGTTTAAGTATACTTCTTTTTTAATTTTTAATTATGGACGTTCCTCTAAAAAACAGAGAGGTTATTCATCATCACTGAATAAGTTTTCGTTCATGAGAGAGATAAAAGGGCAGCTGAACAAGTTGCATGTTCCTGCTGAATAATTATCTCATATTCAATATAGTGATCACTCTTAAATGATAATGCCTAACTTGTCTAGCCTTAATTGCACCAATCTTCAAAAGATTTAAATAAGAACAATTTTTAAGATTATAAATTGAAGCATGACATGCCTTAAATACTAGAGCTGGTAGATTTGCATTTTCAACATCAATATTTTGCACCAAACGTAAAGCAATTTCTCAACAAACTAGAAACACTGAGATACCAAGATCATCCACCAAGCACATGGCTTTGCTCCCTCTTCAAACCAACAAACAAAGACCCTGATATGAAAGAGGGGAGGGAAAGCGACAAGCGTAAATGACCAAAATAGAAAAAGGAAAAATAGAGGGACAAACATTTAGTACTCAATCCATCTCATTCATCAAAAACATTTAGTCCTCGTTTCTTCAATCTTTGCTTACTTTTCCCAAAACAATTATGGCCTAGAACAAGTTCAAGTAAAAGATTCATGGATAAAAAACATACCAAAATCAATGTCCCCTTATGCAGTCTGATTGTTGAGCTATTTCTTCTTGAATTAAATTCTATCATGATCCATTACCCGCTTATTGCAATGGACCCCACATGCCTATTTTGACAAGGAAGTTAGAGTTGATCACATCTTCTTGTCTTCCATTCACATGGCTTTGCTCTCCCAACCCAAGATAGGAAAGATACAGCTCAGCGATATGGAACACCATCCCTTGCCTATAAGTAAGGGATCATGGCTTCTTTTCATCTCCAAAGTCTCAACACACATTCACAACCCTAGCAACAAAACATTCCAGACTTTATTTCTTAGATCTTAGCCAATTTGAAAGCATGGTCAATTCCAAGAAACTCATCAAGATGTTTAGGAAGTGGCAAAGAGTGGCTGCATTAGGAAGGCGAAAGATTTTGTTTGCAAAACCAGATGCTTGTCCAGAATCTGTTGCAGAATGCACTGCATCAGTTGCCGAGAAAGGCCATTTCATAGTGTACAGTGCTGAAGGTAAACGATTCATGGTTCCTTTGGCTTACCTCAGAAGCCGTGTTTTTGAAGAGCTCTTCAGAACGTCTGAAGATGTGTTTGGATTACCTGGTGACGGACCCATAACATTGCCTTTTGATGCAGCTTTCATCGAATACGTTTTATCTTTGTTTAAAAGACGAGTGGCAAAAGATATGGAAAGGGCATTGATTAGCTCCATATCCATCCAAAGTTGTGCCATGAGCTCTTTATTCCCTCATCAATCTGTTCAACCAGAAGGCTGTGCTTTCTAAGCATTGATAGCTTAGTCTTTGAGTCTGTAAATATATTGCTGAATGGATTTCACAGAATTTTTTGTTATTACAACTTTTATGTGGAAATAGTCAAGCTCCAAGATATTAGATTTTATGAATTCAGTTGTCTTTGAAGCATCTGTTCTGTTTCATTACAATTCCACCCTAATTTGGGAAATAGAGTGTTATGGTCCCTGATGGAAAGTCTTAATAAAAGGAACAGTATATTTTATTGTCTTTTTCGAAATAGTTATCAGATCAAGATGCTCATAACTCATTAAGGTGTATATAATATTCATAATTCTTAATATAAGAATTTTTACATACCTCCCTGGAAGCACAGTATTGAGGAAAAGAAATGTCTAGGAAGAGGATGAGACCTTTCCACTGATGTCCTTTCTGGTGAGGATGAAGTCGCTGATACTATGGCCGCCGAGATGAGGATGTGGCAATGGTTGGCACAGAGAAATATGATTCTTTGTTTCTTATTAATACATCACCTATGAATGAGAATCTATCAGTTTTCTTTTATTGGTGAGGGAAGAAAAAGATTGTGAAGATAAAACCAATAGGCTGTAACACATATACACGAGATTTTTTTAGGAGTAGGGATTTTACAATATTTTTACGAGTCTAATCACTAATATTTATAAATAAGGGTTAAATGCATATAACACTGTTCACCTATACCTTATCTAGAACCTATAGCCTATGAAGCATGTAAACTTGTAGTAGTGTGCCATGTCCATAACACCAACACTTAACCAAACTTGCCGACAGATGTCGGTCTTAGATGTGTCATGCACACCATTATATATTGTGTAAGTGTTGTATGCATGCAATTTAAATGTGTCCCTAGTAGAATAAAATATCAACATCATGTTTTCTGCTAGAGTATAAATTCATCTGTGCATCTACTAGATGTTTCTTATGATGTTTGTCAAATTGATCACTAGATGTTAGATTTAATTTTAGTTAATTGATGTAATCAAATTCTGTAGAATATAAAGTTATATCCCTCAGGCCTCATCACAACTTCGGAGTTTTGGTGTAATGAGAAGGATTTTAAGATGGTATCAACTTCATGTCATACCAGGTGTGCATTAAATAGAGGAATGAGAAATTAACGCTACACCGAAGCATATGTTTCGATCCAGAAAAAGGATGCTCAACCTACGAAAGCATGTTAAAAATATAAAATTATATCCCTTGTTAAATATCAGAATTTTGGTGTACTTGCAGGGAAATTTAAGAAACTTTTTAATTTTAATCCCAAGTGATGGGAAAGAGGTAAGGCATGAAAGTTGTGACAAGGAGGTCAAGTTCAAGTAACACGTCCCAACAAAGGGACATGACCACAACTCTATTTATTAACTGGGGGGGGGGGCTTGATCCCATAAAGGCCCCGAGTCTCTACGAAATGAATCCTAAAGAAGTATAATATGCTAATTGTTAATTTAACAATTGAGATGATCCTTAACAGAACAGAATGGAAAAGAAGGATTCATACAGTTGACGCCAAAAAATATGGGATGAAGGCTTCTTGTTGTAATATTAAGTTTGTAGTTCCATCAATGATCATCTAGACATCCTGAAACTTCCTGGATCAAAGACCAAGTAGTTTAATAGCTTCCAGGATCAACTCCCCATACTTGTATTTCCTTCAAAACACAAATTGTAGGATCACAAATTCAGACAGCTCACTATGCACTTTATTAGGTTCTTCCTGTGACAAATATGTTGTAGTTCAAGACTTCAAGTATATTATTAAATTATATAATCCAACCCACTCTTTTTTTTTTTTATGAAAATCAATATTCTGCTATGTAAGCATGAGTTTTCTTTAGGTTAATTCATCTTTAGGAGCTATGAAATTGCTATCCTATATATGCAAGTTCAATTATCTTTGCCAAGTTTCTAGAAAAATGAAAACGTGCATGCTTTGTAACCTTGTGATGCCATAATTAGAATTGTAGGACTTGAAGATACATGTTTTATAACTTCGTATGCTCTGTGTTGTTCATTACACTGCAGATATTGGAAGTTTGTTTGCCGTAGTTTGGAAGATGCGCAAAATATCAAAATGAAGTAAGCATTTATTTATTATTAATTGATTAATTGCGTAGAATTATTGCATGTATCCTTTTCAATCCATAACTTTGGCTTTATTGTATTCGTTTCATGCACATCTGTGTTCGTTGTTCATTTTCCTGCGCTTGTTTCTGGTCATGTTGCTCATCATCCATATATGTTTCTCTCGTATCCAATTTATCTGTTTCTATATCTTCAATTATTGTTGATACATTTTTTAATTTCTAAACTATTTCCAAATTATATTTGTGATTGTAGAAAATATGGATATAGTAAATCCCCTAATCGATCTGAATGCATCTCTTATAGCAGGATGCAAAAGAGAGGATTTCCTCTGTAAAAGGAAAGGGATTAGAATTTTCACTTTTACCCTTATAAAAGAACAGGGAAAAAAATATTTATGGAAGGTGGCGCTTATAATAAAAATATAGGTTATTCGTTATTGATGAACAAGCTTTCATCTTGTAAAGAAACAAAAGGACAGCTGAGCAAGTTGCATGTAACTAACTAAGAGCTTTCACACATTCAATATAGGGACCATTCTTCAAAACATCAACCAACTTGCCTTCCCTTGATTGCGCCAATTTTATAAGATTCAACTAAGAATAATTTTGAAGACTTGGAATGGAGCAAACATGTCTTAAACACCGAGACTTATAGGAGATGCATTCTCAACAACTTAGATATTGTCCATACTTCATAAAGCAATTGCCCAGCAATCCACAATGTTGAGCTACCAGAATTTAGTTTCTCATCTACCAAGCACGTTGATTTGCCCCCTCTCCAATCCAATAAAGAAAAGTAACGTTTGGTCCTCTCTAAATATATGCTTGGATTGGAAAAAAAATGATGGAATGGAAGAAATCAGAGGGACTCAAACATTTAGTCCTTGTTTTCTTTTATTCTCTCTTACCCTTTAATTTGCACAACAAGCACAGCCACTCTATTTGGATATCTCCCCTCAATGAATGCAAGGTACCAAAATAAACTGAAGCAAAGCAGGATGTATATAGAAATTACACAGATTAGAATCCAATGCTCCATCAAAGACTTTAACTTCTATTTGGATCTCTCACTTCTTTAAGTCTTCCATTGTAAATTTTCTCTACCACATCTACTCTGATGATTCGCCTAAAATTTCTAGTCAACTAAATTCTATTATTGTATATTGCATGTGTTAATCAGTTAAAGGAAAATGAGGTGAAGTTAGAAATGAAGTGCATCAAATATCTGGAAGTGATTGAAGAGCTAACCTGTTCCCAAAATGAGTATCACATGTATTGAAAGAGATTTGGGGATAAAATATGATGATTAGGTTAACCCTTTCTCATCATCTCTTTATATATAAGCAACTACTTATTACAAATATGCCCTTCATCACAACCGTCCATTACATTATTTATTCTTACTCCCCCCTCAAGTTGAAGCATATTCATCACACATGCCCAACTTGTCACAAATAAAATGCACATGTGATCTCCCATGAGGTTTAGTGAACATATAGGCAAGTTGGTTCAACGAACTCACATGTATCAATGATTCCATCCTCAACTTTTTCACAAACGAAGTGACAATCAACTTCAATATGTTTTGTTCGTTCATGGAAAACGGGGTTGTTCGCAATATAAATCACAGCCTTGTTATCACAGTATAGCTTCATAGCTTCAACAGGACCGTATCCAAGCTTTGTAATTAGAAATCCAATCCACACCAACTCACTTGTGGTGTTTGCCATCACTCTATACTCTGACTCTGCACTGGATCTAGAGACCACACTTTGTTTTTTTACTTTTCCAAGAAACCAAATTTCCTCCAACAAACACACAGAAACCAGTGGTTGACCTCATCGGAAGACCCTATTTAATCTGCATCTGTGAAGCCCGTGGCCTTGGAATAACCATAATATTTATAGACGATGCCTTTCCCAGGGGCACCCTTTAAATACCTCAAGATACGGAGAACTGTATGAAGGTGAGCCTCACGAGGATCAAACATAAACTGACTCACCATGCTAACTGGGAAGGCTATATGAGGATGAGTGACGATCATGTAGTTAAGTTTACCAACTAACCTTCTGTACCATTCTGGATCAGGAATAGGCTTCCCTGACCCATAAAGAGTTTCACATTTGGATCCATAGGGGGAATCGATAGGCCTACAAGCACACATACTGGCCTCTGAAAGCATATCAAGCACATATTTTCGCTGAGTGGCGAAAATCCCTTCCTTCGGTGATCTCGATACCTCGATACCTAAAATGTATTTCAACTCCCCTAGGTCTTTGGTGCAGAATTGTTTTTGAAGATGGGCCTTCAAGTTAGAAATCCCTCTCTCATCATCTCCTATAATAACAATGTCATCCACATAGACGACCATAAGAATCCTCTTTCCATCGCAATGTTGATAGAAAACAGAGTGATTACTATCAGACCTTCGCAAACCAACAGTCCTAACAACATCTGTCAGTTTTCCAAACCATGCACGTGGAGACTGTTTGAGGCCATACACCAACCACTTGAGCTTGCAAACAAGCCCGGACTCCTCCTGAGCAACAAAGCCAGACGGTTGCTCCATATATACTTCCTCCTGCAAGGTGCCATGTAGAAATGTATTCTTCATATTAAGCTGATGTAAAAGCCAATGATAGGTGGCAACCAATGATAAAAATATGCAAACTGAGGTCATTTTGGCCACATGAGAGAGTTTCATCATAATCAATTCCGTAGGTTTGTGAATATCCTTTTGCCACTAAGCGAGTTTTGAGCCGAGCATGTGAGCCATCAGGATTCAACTTCTCAGTATATACCCACCGACAACCGACTGCGTGCTTTCCAATAGGAAGGCGAGTAAGATCCCACGTGCCATTAAAGCGTAAAGCTAGTATTTCCTCATCCATAGCTCTCTTCCAACCAGGATGAATCAGGGCATCAGATACTGAACGGGAAAGCGAGTAAGAGTCCAAGGATGAAATAAATGCACAATAGGAAGGGATCAATCGTGCATAGGTGACATAATCACTGGTGGGATATCGAGGAACAATAGTTCAAGTGCCTTTCTTGAGAGCAATGGAACATCTAACTCGGAGGGATCTGGATCTGGAACTAGACGGGTGATTGGAGGCATTAAAGCTGGAGGTTGTTATACTCGTCGGGTGTACACCTGAGTAACTTGTTCTCTCATTAACTCCTTAGTTTGATCCACAGAAGGTTTAGTAGGAACAAGATTAGGCGGGGTGGCCAAAACATCAAGTTCATCAACAGGAAAATCCTCTCGAACAGAAGGAGAGGAATATGTGGATGAAAAATATGGAGTGTTCTCATGAAAATTAACATCTGCGGATATGAACACTCTATCTAACCCTCGTTAATAACATCTATACCCCCTTTGATCCTTAGAATATCTTAGAAAGACACATCGAATAGATTTTAGATCGAGTTTGGATTTCCCGGGACGATGATCATAAACAAAACAGGTGCAACCAAACACTTTAAGAGGTAGAGGAAATGGCGACTTAGAAGGAAACATGACAGTATAGGGTATCCATCCCTTCAAAATAGAACTTGGCATGCGATTAATCAAGTTGCATGCAGTAAGAATAACATCGTCCCAAAAATGTTTTGGAACTTGCATATGAATCAATAACGTATGTGTAACTTCTAATAAATGTCTATTTTTTCTCTTGGATACCCCATTCTGTTGAAGGGTGTAAGGACATGAAGACTAATGAACAATACCAAAAGAGTCTAAGAATTGCCAAAAATCTGAACTGAAGTATTCTTTGACATTGTCAATTCGCAAAATTTTAATAGTCGTATCAAATTGATTTTTAATCTCAGCGACAAAAGGTTTAAACACAGTGAATACTTCAGCTCTAGATTTTAGCAAATACAACCATGTCACTCTAGAAAAGTCATCAATAAAAGTCACAAAACGACGATATCCACGATTTGATACAATAGAACACAGACCCTAAATACTAGAATGAACAATGCTAAATAAATCAGTGGCCCTATTGTTAACTCTAGGAGAATAAGAAGCACAATGATACTTTCCCATCTCACAAAATGCACAATTAAGAGAAGATAGATGGCTAAGAGAAGATGCATGTTTCTTAAGGTTCTTTAAATATGGATGGCCTAACCTACTGTAAATCCCAAGAGGAGCGGTAGACGTAGAACAAGCTGTAGGTGTGCTTCCATCAAGATAGTATAAACCTCCATATTCATGTCCTGAACCAATCACCTTCCTGGTCTTCAGGTCCTGCATAATACAACCAGAAGGAGAAAATGTTACCGAACATTTCAAAGAATGCACAAGTTGACTAATAGATAATAAACTGAACGGAAATGTCGGTACATAATGAACTGAAGATACAGACAAGGATGAAGTGAGACGAGTGGATCCAACACCTTCCACTTTAGATGTCGAACTATTGGCTAATATGATAGAACTACTATATGAAGTGGAAGATAATAAAGTGAGTATACCTGACTTCCCAGATATATGATCTGATGCACCTGAATCTATGATCCAGGATGTCGGAGATGCTACAGAGATAAAACAATTATTACTTTTACTCTTGGCCATAACAGATGCAGCCAGTGACGATGATGTAGAGTCTCTTGAGAGAAGTCTTCGTAGCTGTGATAACTCCTCCTCGGTAAGACTCCCGTGTGTGGTCATAGAGGCAGATGCCGAGACTGAAGAAACTGAATCAGATGTAGCAACTTTGGCATTAGGTCGAAGCTCGGGGTGGAGAGTGTAGCAATAATCTTGAGTGTGGTTAGACATCTCACAGTGAGTACAAAAACGGTCACCTCTCCCCCTGCCGGCCATTCCTCTGCCTCCCCGACCTCCGTGGCCCCAAATGCCCCGTCCTCTTCCTCTAACAAAAGGTACATGAGAGGCAAGAGCTGATCTATCATCAACGGCTTTCATAGAGATCTCAGAAACACCATTAGTCATGGTAGAGAGGAATGTAGTCAGGATGGCTCTATAGGTCTCTGCAAGAGCAGGAACATGTGAGCCTCCCAAAATCTGTGGGCGAATAGTCAAAAATTCTGGGCCAATGGTCCTCAGAAATGTCATCATCATCATCTTCTCATGTTGCCTTCTTCTCTCATTGACATCAACCGTAAGAAAGAAAATGGAGAGTAACTCAGTCTCCAGTCACTTGAGCTCACCAGACACAGCAGATATAGATCGGCCTTTACGCTGCAACTCGTGAAGAGACTCAACAATCTCGAATGCTCGATTAGCACTCTCCTTCCTTTCGTAAGACCCTTTCAAATATACCCAAATGGAATAGGCGTTGTCATATGTATACACCACCTCAGCAATTTCATCTTCCATCGCCTCAGTCATCAATCGATGCAGCATCGCATCCTTCGAAATCCACTCGTTAGTAGGAGATAGGGGAGGCTCTTTAGCTACGTGCTTCATCAACATTCGCTCCCTCATGAATATTTCGACGGCCTATTTCCATCGATAATTTGTTCCATTTAATCGAATACAAGTGATATGAGTAGGAATCATGTAAGGATTGTAGACTTCCTTCTCCTTCAAGGAGGTAGCATAACTGTCGGACTCGGCCATCAAATTGGAAAACAACAACTACTAACAACCCCCACAAATTCACAAACTCCGTGAATCAACAACCACAAACACCTCGAAGGGTGATAGTAACACAAAATAAAAATCAACGACTAGCATCTCAAAGTCGGTGCAAAATAACAATCGATTTCGAGATCTAGCCCGACCACTAGCTTCAACCCATTCACTAACAACCACGACATTGCTATATTCGGGCAACGTAGAGCATCGTCCTAGATCTCATCAATCACAAAGAAGTTAGATTTCACCTTAGCCGATCCTCGAGATCAAAGATTCGATAGAACTCGAGAACGAAGAAGAAGGACCTTTGGTTTGAAGGGGGCTTCAAATCTGTGATCGATGACGTGAATGGGCTTCAAATCAGCGATCGATGGTTGATGGAGCTCCTTTTCGGGCCTCCGTCAGATGTTGTCTTTCGTTGATCTCGAGGTGAACTGGGTTGATTGTCCTTCGTCACGTGTGGATCCCAATGGGTTTTGAAAGGACAAAGTGGGATGAGGAGGCTGCCGCCGTGTACCTGCAAAGAAGTCCCGGGGTGGTTTGGTACCACCGAGGACCCTCCGACGCTCAAGTCAGTGACAGTATCCGAGCAGAGTAACGGCGTAAGTGTAAAGAATGGCTTACTTGACCCCTTTGTGATGGGGGTTTATATAGCGGTGGATCACGCAGCAGCAGGCGCGAGAATCTCGCCGGTAGTTACGCTCCCGACGTCACGCCCGCGTAAAGAGCGGATTGCCCATTGATGGGGATCGTGATGGCGTGGAACGTGGGACGTTGCTGGCGGAGAATCTGCGCGTGGCGAGATTTGCGGAGCGGCGGTTACGTCTGTGAGTGGTGGAGTTGGTCGGTCGGAGGGACCGAGGAATACGGCCTCGGCTGGGGAGCTCGGAGGCGAGCAAGAGGGCCGAGAGGGCCGAGGAGTCTTGGTCCTGTGGCACCTCGGGGTGAGCTGAGGGGCCGAGAAGGCTAATTTGCCGGGGGGCCGAGGAGGGCCAACTTACGCTTGCAGATCGGGTATAAGGGTGGCCTGGTCGGCCTCTGTGGGCCCTTTCTTCTGGGTCTTGGGACACGTCACCTGCCACGTGTCACGATCTTGGTGGGTTGCCAATATCGAGCATCATCATTAGCCCCCCACTCTTGTCCCGACCAGCTAGTGGGTCGGGTCAAGAGTGGACTGCCGGGCCGTCTGGGGTAAAGCTCCCTCCTAAGGTTTCGTCGGGACGCGTCCCCAGGCCGTCAGCCGTCTTTTCTTCCAGTTTATTGGGACGAGATCTCTGCGTTTAGGGAAGGTGCGCCGGTTCGTGCGTCCTGCCACTGAAGTGACGGTCCACGTGTCGAGCGCCGGTCGGCCGACGCGACGTGTGCAGAACTGTGGACTGATGGGACGTAGTCCAGTGTGGGCGTGACATATGGGGCGACCGGTCGTCGAGTTGATTTCGATCACTTGCCGAGTGTGCCAAGTGCTGCTGAGAAGGAGGCATCACCATGGCCCCGGAGTCGAGGGGGGATTATTCAGACTTAGATAGACCTGGTGTCTCTTGTTGGGGCTTCGGATCCGCTGCATGTGATGGGCTCAGTGGCCTCGTTATGAAGGCTACAAACCCGCAGCGTCTGTTGGGCAGGAAGATGCCTGCTGGGGATGACCGAGTAGAGAAGCTGCTCGGTTGATCTTGGCGAGGGCCTTGATCCCTGGCGTTGCGAGTAGCGAAGCTACCGGCCAGGGATAGTCGAGTCTGGAAGGACTTTGATCCTTGTCTTTGTTGGGTAGGAAGCTATCCGCCGGGATGCGCCGAGTAGAAAGGGGCTCGGCGGCCTCACGAAGAGGGCTTCAAATCCTCAGCGTCTGATGGGCAGGAGGATGCCCGCTGGGATGCGCCGAGCAGGAAGGAACTCGGCGGCCTCATGATGAGGGCTTGAGATCCTCAACACCTGATGCGTAGGAGGATGCCCCCTGGGGATGCGCCGAGCAGGAAGGAGCTCGGCGGCCTCACGATGAGGGCTTCAGACCATCAGCGTCTGCTGGGCAGGAGGGTGCCCGCTGGGGATGCACCGAGCAGGAAGGAATTCGGCGGCCTCGCGGTGAGGGCTTCAGACCATCAGCATCTGACGGTCAGGAGGATGCCTGCTGGGGATGCGCCGAGTAGGAAGAAATTCGGCGGCCTCGTGGTGAGGGCTTGAGATATAGGTAGGAGGATGCCCGCTGGGGATGCACCGAGCAGGGTAGTTGCTCAGTGCCTCTTGGCGAGGGCTTTGATCCTTAACGCTGGAGGGGCCGTGAGAGGCCTGCGAAGGATGGCCGAGCAGGGTAGCTACTCGATGCCTCTTGGCGAGGGCTTTGATCCTTGACGCTGGAGGGGTCGTGAGAGGCCTGCGAAGGATGGCCGAGCAGGGTAGCTACTCGGTGCCTCTTGGCGAGGGCTTTGATCCATGATGCTGGAGGGGCCGTGAGAGGCCTGCGAAGGATGGCCGAGCAGGGTAGCTGCTCGGTGCCTCTTAGCGAGGGCTTTGATCCTTGACGTTGCGGTAGGGATGTTACCCGTCAGGGACAGCCGAGCGAGGGATCCTCGGGCTCGACTGCCTCTGGGAGGACTTTCTGATCCCTGGCGTTGCGGTAGGGAAGCTACCCGCCAGGGATAGCCAAGCGAGGGATCCTCGGGCTCGACTGCCTCTGGGAGAGCTTTCCTATCCCTGGTGTTGCGGTAGGGAAGCTACCCGCCAGGGATAGCGGAGTGAGAGATCCTCGGGCTCGACTGCCTCTGGGAGGGCTTTCTGATCCTTCAGGATGGGGACCGAGCAGGGTTACTGTCCAGTGCCTCTTGGCGAGGACTTTGATCCTTGTCGGTTGTGGTAGAAAGCTACCAGCCGGGGATAGCCGGGCAAGGACCCGACTGCCTCTGGGAGGACTTTGGTCCTTGGCGCGAGAAAAACCTATAGGGCTGTAAGAAGCCTACCAAGGACCCTTGGCCGGCTAGGGTTACTACCCGGTGCTTCTTGGCGAGGGCTTTTGTCCTGAAGGATGAGAGCTTTTTGATCCCCGGTGTTGCGGTAGGGGAGTTGCCCGCTGGGGTCGACCGAGCTGGGTAGCTGCTGGGTTGAATCTTTGACGAGGTGCAGCCCGCCCGTCCAGCTGGGGTTTTTTGATCCCCGGTGTTGCGGCAGGGAAGCTGCCCGCTGGGGATAGCCGAGCGAGAGATCCTCGGGCTCGACTGCCTCTGGGAGGGCTTTTTGATCCCCAGCGTTGTGGCAGGGAAGCTGCCCGCCGGGATAGCCGAGCGAGGGAATCTCGGGCTCGACTGCCTCTGAGAGAGCTTTTTGATCCCCAGCGTTGTGGCAGGGAAGCTGCCCGCTGGGGATAGCCGAGCGAGGGAAGCTCGGGCTCGACTGCCTCTGGGAGGGCTTAGATCCTTGGGCGAGGTGGCCCTCGAGCCGCCGTGGCGAGCTCCCTCTGTGCGACCCCGTCAAGGGAGGGGGTGTCGGTCTATTCGGCCGGCGAGGGCGTTGATGACGGTCGCCGGAGGGGGTTCACCCGCGCCTCCGGTGAGGGGGAGGCGGCGGCTGGTATCTGGATCTTCAGGGTGATCGCTTGCCATGGCGATGGAGATCGGAAGGCCAACTTTGTATTTTATGGAGTTGTTCCCACAGACGGGGCCAACCGATGGAGCTCCTTTTCGGGCCTCCGTCAGATGTTGTCTTCCGTTGATCTTGAGGTGAACTGGGTTAATTGTCCTTCGTCACGTGTGGGTCTCAATAGGTTTTGAGAGGACAAAGTGGGATGAGGAGGCTGCCGCCGTGTACCTGCAAAGAAGTCCCGGGGTGGTTTGGTACCACCGAGGACCCCCCGACGCTCAAGTCAGTGACAGTATCCCAGCAGAGTAACGGCGTAAGTGTAAAGAATGGCTTACTTGACCCCTCTGTGATGGGGGTTTATATAGCGGTGGATTACGCAGCAGCAGGCGCGAGAATCTCGCCGGCAGTTATGCTCCCGACGTCACGCCTGCGTAAAGAGCGGATTGCCCATTGATGGGGATCGTGATGGCGTGGAACGTGGGACGTTGCTGGCGGAGAATCTGCGCGTGGCGAGATTTGCGGAGCGGCGGTTACGCCTGTGAGTGGTGGAGTCGGTCTGTCGGAGGGACCGAGGAATACGGCCTCGGCTGGGGAGCTCGGAGGCGAGCAAGAGGGCCGAGAGGGCCGAGGAGTCTTGGTCCTGTGGCAGCTCGGGACGAGCTGAGGGGCCGAGGAGGCTAATTTGTCGGGGGCCCGAGGAGGGCCAACTTGCGCTTGCAGGTCGGGTACAAGGGTGGCTTGGTCGGCCTCTGTGGGCCCTTTCTTCTGGGTCTTGGGGCACGTCACTTGCCACGTGTCACGATCTTGGTGGGTTGCCAATATCGAGCATCATCAATGGTGTCGATCGAATGGGCTTCAGATGAGTGACGTAGGATGGTGAGCGGTCTCCAGTTGTGAGGGAGATGATGGTGATCGAGGGCTTCAGCGATCGAGTGGGATGGCAGGGTCCCCAGTTGGCGGCGATCGAGTGCGATGACGAGTTGCAAGGGCGATGGTGGTGATCGAGTGGGATGGCAGGGTCTCCAGTTGCAAGGGCAAGCGGTGGCGAGTTGCGAGGGATGCGGCAGTGAGGTGTTGCAATGGCGATGTTGAGGGATGTGGCTATGGCTCTGATACCATATTGAAAGAGATTTGGTGATAATATATGATGATTAGGCTAAGCTTTTCTCATCATCTTTTTATATATAAGCAACTACGTATTACAAATATACCCTTCATCACAATCGTCCATTACATTATTTATTCTAACAACATGAAAATTGTATCTAGTTACTAAATCGAACATTTCTAAGAGCGGAAGTTGAATGCTTAATGAAGGCCTTTTAGGAAACCTTTAAGAGGTCACTTGTTCTTCGATCTGTCCTGCATTCATTAATTCTCCCAAACAAATCCAAACATATAGCTATCAAAGTCACCTTCTCAATAAACACTAACACATGACCTTGCTTGCAGCACCATTCTTGCCTATACAAGTAAAGGACTACCTTGTCTCCTAGAATAAATACATTTTACTTTCAAAACAACCAGGACACACAATATTTATAGCTTGAACAAGATATCAAAATCAGTGTGTCCCCTTATGAAGCCAGAAATCACCATTTGTCTTCAGCTTCTTCAATTAAATCCTATCATGGATGCATTGCTAAATTTTGAAAATTGATCCGACATGTTTATATTGGCAAGAACGATTGAAGCAATCATATCTTCTTGACTTCCATTCTCATGGATTTTCTCTCTTCCCAACCCAACACACGAAATGAGGATATCTACAGCTCAGCAATATGGATCGCCATTCCCTTTGTTATAACTGGAGGATCGTTGCTTCCTTTCGCTTCAACACACATTCACAATTATTTCACATCTAGCCAATTAGAAAGCATGGTGAAGTCCAAGAAACTCATCGAGATGTTTGGGAAGTGGCAAAGAGTTGGCTGCATTAGGAAGGAGAAGGATCTTGTTGACCAAACCAAATGATTGTCGAGAATCGGATGCAAAACGCACTATATCAATTACAGTGCTGAGGGTAAACGATTCATGATTCCTTTAGCCTACCTCAGAAGCCGTATCTTTGGAGAGCTCTTCAAAATGTCTGAAGAAGACTTTGGATTGCCTGGTGATGGGCCCATAACGTTGCCTTTAGATGCCGCTTTCATCGAATATGTTCTATCTTTGTTTAAAAGACAAGTGGTGAAAGATGTGGAGCTTCAATTGACTAGCTACATATCTGTACATCGCTGCGCCATGAGCACTTTATTGCCTTATCAATCGAGTCAGCTAGTAGCCTATGGATTCTAAGCATAGCTAACTTACTCTGAGTCTGTAATATACAGTTGTGTTTCAGAGAATTTTTGTTAATACAACTTTTATGTGGAAATAGTACCAAGCATCAAAATGATAGATTTTATGAGTTGTGTTGTCTTCAAAGCATCTTCTTGTTTCTTTACAATTGTTTTCCCCTTGTACAGGATATGGAATTTTTAATCCTATAAAAGGAACAATATTGTTATGTGGAAATAGTACCAAGCACCAAAATGGTAGAGTTTTTGGGTTGCGTGTCTTCAAAGCATCTGCTTGTTTCTTTACAATGGTTGTCCCCTTATACAGGAAATAGAATTTGTAGTCCTATAAGAGGAAAATTTTCTTATATTTTCTTTTCCGGCATAGTTATTGGATTAAGATGCTGGTAACTCCATAATTCCTTTTAAGGGGTATATTATGCACTTAAGGTATAATATAAGAGTTCTTACCTACCTCAGAAGTAATCGAATGGCCAATAAAATAGCCGTCAAACCAGTGATCTACTAGACATCCTAAAACTTACTGGATCAAGAAACAAGTTGTTTTAAAACTTCCTGTATCAACTTCACACTTCACAGCCATTTTCTTACAACACAAGTGGTAGGAGCACCAATTTAGATAGCCCACTTTGTAGTTTACTAGGTCCTTTGTGTTAAAAAGAATTATAATATAGGACAATAATGTTAAATTTTTTTATAAATATAAAACCACTTTAAATATATGCACTTGACATTTTTTCTATGTAAGCATTTTCTTTTCGTTTCTTCGTGAATCTTAGTTTATCCTTAGGAACCATGAACCATGAAATAGTTCCTGTTATATGAAAGTTCAAATATCTATCAGTAAGATTTCAGAAAAACGAAAATTGCAAGTCCTTTGAGCCATTTAAGTTTATAATTAACATTTGTAGTCTTCGAACATGTATGTATTGTAACTTCTTAAGCTCTATGTTGTTCATTTGCAATGCGGGCATCAGGTGTGCATTGAATTGATTACTTGCTTAATTCTTTTTATTAAGATTACTTGCTTTGCATGTTTCATTTTCAAGTTTTAACAATACTTGTTTTTAGTTTATTAGTTTCATTTACATATCCATATCTGTGTTTATTTTCCTCATATTTGTTTTTTTCCTCCCGTTGTGCACGACTTTAATGCTATAAAATCCTTTGGTTCCACGAGAGTTTTCAGAAGGTACTTTGCAGAGTCCTTTAGATCCAGCCATCCATAACAAATTTCCTCAACTACTTGTCATAAAATATATTATCGTATAATGAATGTGTTCACCAGTTAAGGAACATGAGATCCTGAAGTTAAGTTAGGAATAAGATGCATCAAAAATTTGAGAGCAACCAAAGTGCTACCATACCCAGAGAGTGAGTATTTGATGGTACATCACTGGTACGACTTGACTTCCGAACACATTGCATGCAATCCCCGTACTTAAGTCAGAACTTTTTTTTTTGAAGCCACATTCAAGTTTATATTAAGTCAAATTGAACGCTTCTAAGAGTCAGAAGCTAAATGCTTACTGAAAAGACTTAGGAAAGCTCAAGAGATCACTTGTTCTTTTGGGTAGGCCCTACAGTCATCAATTCTCCCAAACAAATCCAAGAATGTTGCTAGCAGAGTCACCTTCTCATTGAAAACTAACCACATGGCCTTGTTTGGAGCATTGCCCCTTCCTATATAGGCAGAGGAGTTACCGTGACTCTTAGAATCAAAACCTTCCGTTTTTAATACAACTAGAGCACACAAGTTTTATAAATTCAACTAAATATCAGTATCATGAATCCATTGCCAGCTTATTGAGATGGACCCGACATGTTTATATTGACAAGAAAGACGAAGCCGAAGGTAGTCACATCTTCTTGTCTTCCAATCACATGGCTTTGCTCCCTTCCCAACCAAACATATGAAAGCTACAACCAAGCAATATGGAGCACCATTCCCTGCCTATAAGTAAAGGATCATGGCTTATTGTTATCTCAAACTCTTAAACACAGATTCAAAACCATAGTGATCTAATATCCCAAACTTTTATTTCTTTGATATAGCCTATTAGCAAGGATGGTGAAGTCCATAAAACTCATTGAGATGTTTAGAAAGTGGCAAAGAGTGGCTGCATTAGGAAGGAGAAGGGTTTTGTCGAAAATACCAAATGCTTGTCCAGAACTCGATGCAAAATGCAGTTCATCAGTTGCAGAGAAAGGCCAGTTCATAGTGTACAGCGCTGAGGGTAAACGATTCATGATTCCCTTGGATTACCTCAGAAGTAGTATCTTTGTAGAGCTCTTCAGAATGTCTGAGGATGTGTTTGGATTGCCTGGTGATGGGCCGATCAGATTACCATTCGATACCGCCTTCATGGAATATGTTCTATCTTTATTTACAAGACGCGCGGTAAAAGATGTGGAGAAGGCTTTAATTAGCACCATATATGTACATCGCTGTGCCATTAACTCTTCATTGCCTAATTATCGATCTAGGCAACCAATAGTATGTGGTTTCTAAGTATTGTAAAAACCAAGACTTGTATAGCTTTCCATTCAAACTTTGTTAAAACAGATTGGCACAGAAGCATTTTCTTCCATTAATTTTATCTATTTCTTTAGAGAAGTTTTCTAGTCAAATAGATGCTATTCTGTTTTCCCTGAGTGAAGATAAAGAAAAAACATTGAAAATTTCAAGGAAAGGGAGTATCTTCATTCTTTCTTATAACCCACAGCTTGGTGATAAATATTTTAACTACCAAAAACTGGCTGTATTATTCAGTGAGCCATTTGAAATAGTTTGAATTTTTTAATTATATTTCATTGGTACGTCATAGATTTTTGTAAGGATATACTCAACTTGCTTCCTAATTATATAACTACATATCTTCTTTTTATAATGGCAAGAGTAGACATATCAAACACGATTATCATGTTTCAATGGAATATCTGAAGGTGGAGGAAAGGAACGACCTTGTGCGGCCACTATCTTTTAATTTGTTCGATAAGGATTTTTAGAAGTGATTTTAACTTATGCTATTATTTGGAAATAGTTGAGCTCCATAATGGTTTGATATACGAGCTTCTTTTCCTTTAAAGCATTTGTTTGATTTTCTTTACATTGGTTTTCCCCTTCTTTGGGTTACCCTGATGGAAAGTGGAGATATAAGGAATAGTTCTTTATATTGAGTTTTTTCCGACATAGTCATAAATAAAGATGTTAATTATCACTATAATGTCCTGAAAGAGTATGTAATATGCATATGGTATAATATAAGAGTTTGAAGATACCTGCCGAAGTAACCAAACTGCCATCAAAATAGCCACCAGTTGATCTTCTAGACATCCTAAAGCTTATGGTTTAAGATTCTCATTTTTGTTACCTAGAACTTAAAATTAATCATGACGGTGAGATCGAGAAAGTTGTAATATATGATCAAAGTTGGATGGTTGAAGTGGAGAAGTGCTTAAGGATCATTATGTGATCATAGGATATCTTTGAGATTAAAATGAAAATTTGATAAGATGGTTTAAGGACCACATCTTGCTGTATGGATCAAAATGTTGGGCTGGGCAGTCAAGAACAACGAGGATCAACTTCACAGCCTTTTTTTATAGCACAACTGGAACTGGTAGGGTTACTAATATAAGTAGCGTATGTATTTTCATAGTTTCGTCCTGAGAGAATTATAGTTAGGAAAATCAATTTGAACTTTAATTTTATTGCTATTTTGTAAAATTCTTCCCACTTCAAATTTATATATAGAAATTAACATTTCTCCTATGTAAACATTGGGTTTTTGTTTATAAGTTCGAATATCTTTCACTTGGTGTTTGGAAATAAAAACATGCATTCAGCCATGATTGAAGTCCGAATTTATAGTAATTGAACATATATGTCTTAAAACTTGTCAAGGTTTATGTTTTTCATTTTCACTGCAGATAAATGAATGTCTGTTTGGTGTGGCATGAAAGATGTGCAACATCCCAATTGATGTAAGTATTTGTTTTTCATTTTAATTGATTGCTTGCTCCAACTAATCACATTTTTCATTTACCAACTGTAATTATATTTGTTTTTACAATATTTGTTTCGTGCACACGCACTATCCACATCTGCATTTTTGTTCCCTCATATTTGATTTTCAGAATACTTTGATCCTCGTTCATATATGTTTCTCTAATATCTGTTGCTTTATTTTGTTTTGTCAAAATATGGATGAGTTTTCAATTTTTATCCAGATCGTGTGCATGATCGAAAACTATGGACACAGTATATCCCATAACCAATCCAATGCCGCCTCCTAACAGGGATGCAAAAACGAAGAGATTTGTCTTCTATAAAAAGAGAAAGGATGCCATTTGAATATAGTAATATACTTCTTTTTTTAAGGAGGTTCCTCTAATAAACAGAGAGGTTATTCATTATCACTGAACAAGTTTTCGATCATGAGAGAAATAAAAGGGCAACTGAACAAGTTGCATGTACCTGCTGAATAGGTATCTCATATTCAATATAGCGATCATCTTTATTAATATTGACCAACTTGTTTTCACTTAATTGTGCCAATCTTCAAAAGATTTCAATAAGAATAATTTTGATGATTTCCTGACATGCCATAAATCCTAGAGCTGAAAGAGTTGCATTTTCAACCATTAAAACTGGAAACATTAAGATACCAAGATTAAACTTATTATCTACCAAGCACATGGCTTTGCTCCCTCTCCAAACCAACAAACAAAGGCAGTCTCTAAGTTTAGCCTTGGTACGAAAGATGGGAGGGAAAGCGACAATGTAAAAGAGAAAAATAGAGGGACCAGCATTTAGTCCTCATTTCTTCAATCTTCGCTTACTTTCTCCCAAACAAAATATGGCCTAAATCAAGGTCAAGTAATATTGTAGAAAATTCATGCATCAAAACATACCAAAATTAGTGTTCCCTTGTGCAGTCAGATTGTTTTGCTCCTTCTTCAATTAAATTCTATCGTGATCCTTTGCCAGCTTATTGAAATGGGCCCGACAAGTCTATGTTGACAAGGAAGATAGAGTTAATCACATCTTCTTGTCTACCATTCACATGGCTTTGCTCTCCCAACCCAAGATAGGAAAGATACAGCTCAGCGATATGGAACACCATCCCTTGCCTATAAGTAAGGGATCATGGCTTCTTTTCATCTCCAAAGTTCCAACACACATTCACAACTCTAGCAACAAAACATTCCAGACTTTATTTCTTAGATCTTAGCCAATTTGAAAGCATGGTCAATTCCAAGAAACTCATCAAGATGTTTAGGAAGTGGCAGAGAGTGGCCGCATTAGGAAGGCGAAAGATTTTATCGGCAAAACCAGATGCTTGTCCAGAATCTGTTGCAGAATGCACTGCATCAGTTGCCGAGAAAGGCCATTTCATAGTGTACAGTGCTGAGGGTAACCGATTCATGGTTCCTTTGGCTTACCTCAGAAGCTGTGTCTTTGAAGAGCTCTTCAGAATGTCTGAAGATGTGTTTGGATTACCTGGTGACGGACCCATAACATTGCCTTTTGATGCAGCTTTTATTGAATACGTTCTATCTTTGTTTAAAAGACGAGTGGCGAAAGATATGGAAAGGGCATTGATTAGCTCCATATCCGTACAACATTGTGCCATGAGATCTTTATTCCCTCATCAATCTATTCATCCAGAAGTCTGTGCTTTCTAAGCATTGATAGCTTAGCCCCTGAGTCTGTAAACATATTGCTGTATAGATTTAATAGAATATTTTGTTATTACAACTTTTATGTGGAAATAGTCAAGCTCCAAGATACTAGATTTTATGAGTTCTGTTATCTTTATCTCGATTGTATAGGATCGGAATATCGTTTTTTTATTGTTTGCGAAAAGAATTTTTTAAGAATTATGAAAATTTTTAAATAAACATTTAAAGTAACCTTAAACACTGTTGTTAATGCGTCTAAAGTTGTATTAATGATGTCAACTAACCGTAATAACCCAATAACACATAATAAACCCATTAAACCATTAATAAACTCATTAATAGTTACCAAACCCACTAACCGTTAATAAACATAAGTGAAAACCCATTATAAAATGGTAAACACAATATTACTTAGTATCATACGGTATCGGTCCTAGAACTCGGATGGTCATTTTTAGGATCGGGATCGGCGATCTTGGATCGGGACTGGCCGAGATTTCAAACCATGATAAAAAAAACAACCCACTTTAATTCATCATTTTTCCTATGTAACATAATATTTTCTGTGAATGTTAATTTATCCTTGGAGCAGATAGCTATTGTTTATATGCAAGTTCAGAAATGTCCTGTGCTGGGTTATTAGAGAAATGAAAATCTGTGTATGTATTTTTAAGAATGAAGAATTATTAGGATCGTAGTGATTGAACATATATGTCTATGACTTCTTATGCTCTATGTTCATTTGCTCTGCAGATATCAGATGTTCGTTTGCCATAGGTTGAATATTAAAAAATTCTCAAATGAAGTAAGATTTTGCATTTTATTAATTGAGTACTTGCTTAAAATAAATTGATTGCTTCATTTTTTAAATTTGTAACAACAATTGGTTTGGTTTCTTTGCTTCTGCACTTGTACTATCCACATCTGGGCTAGTATTCCCTTGTGTCTGTATTCTGCTCATGTTAATTCTCATCTGCATATATTTCTCTCATATCCGATTTCAATTTATTTCTGATTTTTGTCATATATGAATGTGTTTTTCCAATTCTTGAACCATTTCTGCAAGACATCCTTGATTGAAGAAAATATGGATATAGTAAATTCCATTTCCGATCTGCATGGATCCCTAATAACAGGGTGGAAAAAGAGATTTTTCCTCTCTAAAAAGAGGGGATAAATTTCACCTTTTACCAAAACTCTTTGTATTGAAAGATGTGCCTTTTATAAAAAGAAAGCTTATTCAGTATCACTGAACAAACTTTGGTTTATAAGAGAAACAAATCGAATGTCATCACGCAATGAATGTAGGAACAACGGTTCACAACGTCAACGAGCTTGCCTTTCCTTGATTTCACTAATCTTCAGAAGATTCAAATAAAAACATATTGAAGATTATAAGATGGAGTAGGCACGTCTTAAAATTCTTAGAGCTGAAGAATGAGATGAATTTTCAACAATTTAGATATTTTGCATCCATCATAAAGCAATTGCACAACAAACTACAAACATTGAGATATCAAAATTAAGCTCATCATCCTCCAAGCACATGGATTTGCTCCCTCTCTAATCCAACAAACAAAGGTACAGTTTGTTCCTATCTAAGGTTAGGGTTGGTTTGAAAGAAAGCGATGGAAGGGAAAAAACAAATAAGGAGGGGCAAAAATTTTTGATACTCATTTATTCAATCTTCCCTATCCTTTGGACCACACGTCATGGTAGGCAATGGCTACTTTCATGGTCTATTGTTAGCCCATAGATTTCTATATGGGACACTAGCCGTAAGGCATCGAAATATATGATATCAAGACTGGATGTCTATAGCAATCATATATATGAGAATCCGATATTCCATTTTAAGAGTTTAAATCTTAGTTTCTTTATTTCCAAGGAAATTTCCAGTTAGGTACTTTGCACCTCAGAGTTATCCCTTTTAATTTTTATTACCAGGACAATTAAATCATATATCAAGGAACACAAGCTTTTGAAAGTTAAGTTAGAAATGAAGCACGTCAAATATTTGGGAGCAATTGAACCTAGCCTATATGCGGTGAGCACTTGCCAGTACGCTATTAGTACATCTTGACTCCTGAACACAAGGACACATTGAAGTCGGCATTTCTTGAACCCACAGCGTATTCTATATTTAATTACTAAATTGAATATTTCTAAGTGTCAAGAAGCTGAATGTTTGCTGAAGGCTTTAGGAAAGTTGAAGGGGCCATTTGTTCTTCCTACTGCCCTATTTTAATAAATTCCCCCATACAAATCCAAACATATAGCTACCAATATTACCTTGTCATTAATATCTAAGCAGATGGCCTTGCTCAGAGCATTGTTCCTTCATATATAAGTAAAGCACTGTCTTGATTCCTGAGATAAAAAAAAATCTTCAGAGTCAAAAGTATACACCATTGAGGGAAAGCTATTCATGGTTTCCTTAATATACCTCGATGGCAATATAATTAAAGTGCTCAAAATGTCTGAAGATGAGTTTGGATTAGTAGGCAATAAGCATTTCACAATGCTATGTGACGCAATACTTAAATCTCTGCTTCAAAATCAAGTATCTAACATGTGAAGAAGGAATTTTGTAATTCCATTTTCTCCTATCAGTGCTCAGCATCTTCATTGCCTCTTATAGGAACTAATCAACAGTTGGTATCTTCTGTTTAATTTCTGAACATTAATTTTTGTCTTGGACATCAAATTTGTAACCAAAACTTGTAAGCTTTTAAGTAAATTGTTTACTCTGCTGGTTAACACACATACTGATTCATTTTATATGTGTTTCTGTACTCAAACTAGTAGATAATCCTGAATCCCATTTTTCCAAGGTATTATTGGAATTTTATAAAATTGATTCGATCACAGAATTGTTTTTAATGAAAACGAGGCTGAGGTCAAAGTTATCAAAATAAAGTGTTAGTATTTTGCCTTTGAATGTGATGAGATTAACAATATAGAGCTGCACATTAGGAAAAAATGTCGTGTCAAAGTTACCAGTGCAAAGTCATTTTTAAGCACCGTGTTTCATATGAATGCTAAGTTATCCTTGTAAATCATCAAAAGACTCTTGTTGATATGAAGATTCAAATACTTTTTCTAAGAGAAAGAAGAATGGGCATTTGTCTTAGACCAAGTACGCTTATACTAAGAATTTTGTTGCAGTTGAACACACAGACTCGTGTGTGTGTGTGTGTGTGTGTGTTGTACCTTATGCTCGATGTTGTTCATTTGGTGATGCAGATATTGTGTGATTGTTTGATAAGAGTATGCAAGATGTATGAAATCCCAAATGAAGCAAGTATATATTTAAATTTTTATAATATGATTACCTGGATAAATTAATTGAATGCACCCTTTTCAATTCATGAACTATAATTGAATTATTTGTATTTGATTCATATCCAAGCAATATCAACATCCCTATTTGTTTTTCATCATACCTGTTTTGTGATCATTTCGATCCAGATTCGTAACTGTTTATCTCATATCTGGATTTATTTATTTTTATTATTCCAAAAATTGATCTAGTTTTCATTTTTGGACCATTTCAGTCATATATGTGGCTGAAGAAAATAGGGATATGATAAATTTCACATCCACTCCAAATCCATCCGTGATAATAGGGATGCCAAAACAGTATTGTTTTAAAAAACAATGGAGGTAGATTTTATAATTTCTACCCTAAAAAAGAATAGAAAAGTATTCTCTTTTCTAAGGAGGTGATTTTAATAAAAAAAAGAAAGAAAGGCTATTTAGTATCTATGGACAAGCTTTCATTGAATAGGACAACCGAACAAATCCTATGTATCTAATGAATAATTATCACACATTCAACATAGGGGACCATACTTGAAAACATCGGCCAACTTGCCTTGTCGTTATTGTGCCAACGTTCATAAAATTCAGTCAGTTTTATTATAAGGATTACATAATGGAGCAGGCCTGTCTAAGCGTCTGTGTCTGAAGAAAGATGAGATCATGAGATGCATTCAATTCTCAACCATTAATTTAGATATTTTCTGTCCTTCATAAATCAATTGCTCAACAAACTACAAAACTTGAGCTACCAGTGTTAAGCTTCTCATCAACCAATCACATGCCTTTGCTCCCTCTCCAATTTAACAAAGAAGGCTTCTGGTTCGTCCTATCCAAAGCCGCTCTTTGTTTGTGTCAAGAACTTTACGCAAAAGCTTGAAGCTAATAGGCATCCGATCGACAATCTATATCAAGCTAATTGAATTCTTAAAACGTCATCTTGTGGGCTATTGGGCCACATAGAAAGCCTCGGGTGGAAGCATGACTTGTTCGGAAAGGCAGAACAATTGGTTAGTTTAATATTTAAAGACGTCAATTGTAAGGTTTGGACCCAGTACCTCTTGAAACATGGCGATCTAATACCATGTAAGGAACCGGGTTTCTGAGAGTTTTACAGGATTGTGGATTAACAATGTACATCTAACTAATGCAATGTCATAACAACAAAAACGGAAGCGAAGGGAGGAAAAGGTATAATGATGGCATCGAGTTATTATTTTCTGTTTTCCATGAACTGCCTTTGAGTTATTTGTACCAGACAATTTTCTTTTTTCTTTGCATTGTTGTGGTGGTGGTGGGGGGCGGGGGGGGGGGGGGTGGTTGGGGGTGAAAGGCTGTAGGAAAGTTCCAACTTCCAAAGATCACTTGTCCTCTGATCTGCCCTACATCCATCAATTCTCCCAAACAAGTCCAAACATATAGCCATCAAAGTCCCATTCTCATTAAAACTAGGCACATGGTCTGCCTTGGAGCATAAGTCCTGCTTATATAAGTGAAGGGCTAACATGATTCCTGGAATCAAAACAGTTGGAATATAAAGAAGTGTTTCTATCCAAAAGAAGAAGATAAAGAAAATCATGCTCAATCCTAAGAGACTCATCGAGATGGCTAAGTGGAGAAAAATCTTATCAGTTAACAATTCAGAAGCATGCAAAGGTCACTCTGTAGTGTACACCACCGAGGGGAAGCGATTCATGGTTCCCTTGGAATACCTCGGTAGCAATCTAATTAAAATACTTCTCAAAATGTCTGAAGACGAGTTTGGATTATTAGGCAATAAGCATATCACATTGCTGTGTGATGCAGTTTTCATGGAGTATGTTATTTCTCTTCTCCGAATCCATGTATCTAAAGATGTAGAGAAGGCGTTTTGTAATTCTTTATTCACCCGTCAGTGTTCATCATCTCCATTGTCCCTTGTAGGCATTAGTCGACAGTTGGTAGTTTCTAGTTAATTTCTGACCATTTTGTTCGACCTCAATGTAAATTTTGTTCTGGAAACTAGATGTTTAACCCCTGAGACGGGCTTACCGATTAATTGGAAATACATTTTTGTACACAATCTAGTAGGCTTTAATGACAGTCATTTTTATACATATCCTAAATTACCATTTTACTAGGTGTGGTTGATTATGATAAGCATTGTATCTTTGAATGTGATAAAAATAATTAAAAACTGCCCGTGCTTTTGAAAAGGCTGCCTAACATTTCCCAGGGTAAAAGATGTGAGCATTGTATTTCATATGAATGCTAATTTATCTTACCATGGACAATATACCTGTTTTAATGCAGATTCAAATATACTTTTATAATATATAGAGGATTTGCCTCTATATCTTTGTAGTATTTTAGCTTACATGTAATGCTCCTACTTAAGCTCTGTGCTGTTCATATGTGCTGCAGGTATCGGATGTTCCTTTACTAGTATGTAAGATGTACAAAATCCCAAAAGAAGCGAGTATTTATATTTTAATAATTGAGTCACATAAAATTTTGCAACTTTTCATGTTTAGTATGTACTATATTTGTTTTAGTAGCAGCAGCATTTGATTCATGGACATGTACTTCCACTTCTGCATTTGTTTTCCCATTTATGTTCTATGCTCATGTCGTTCCACGTATGTTTCTTTCTCTCTTATACAATTTGTACTAGTTTCTGACTTTGTCGAATATATATATGATTTTTCAATCTCACAGTACATTTTTCGTGCAACTCGGATCTTCAACGGAATCGATGCAATTCAACTGTCAATATGGTTAGTCTGAAACATTAAAGCCAGCATTTCCTAAACCCGCGACGAGATATGAATGCTTGACGAAACCTTTATGAAACTTCAAGGCCTTACATTCATCAATTCTCTCTAACAAGAGCAAACATATAACCATCAAAGTCCCATTCTCATTAAAACTAAGCACATGGCCTTTGCTTAGAGGGTCTGTCCCTGGCTATATAAGGACCAACATGACTCCTTAAACCAAAACCTTCCACAATCAAAACAAGAGTTTTTTACAAGCTTGATTGCTTAAGAAGTGTCTGTAGCCAAAGAAACATGCTCAATCCTAAGAGATTCATGGAGACAGCAAGGAGAAGAAAAGTCTCGTCAATTAACAATTCAGAAGCACGCAAAGGACACTTTGTTGTGTACACAACCGAGGGGAAGCGATTCATGATTCCCTTGTCATACCTCGACACCAATATAATCAAAGTGCTTCTCAAAATGTCCGATGACGAGTTTGGGTTATTAGGAAATAAGCATATCACATTGCCATGTGATGCAGTGTTCATGGAATATGTCTTTTGTCTTCGACAAAGTCGAGTATCTGTGTTCACCCATCAGTGTCTGTCATCTTCGTCGTCCCTTGTAAGAAATAATCGGCAGTTGGTAGTTTCTAGTTAATTTCTGATATTTTTTTTGTTTCGAGCCTCTTGGCTTTTATAACAAAGTAAATTTTATACTCGAAACTTGGAGCCGTTCATGTAACTTTTACCCCTTCAAGCAATTTTGTACACGAACCAGTCGGCTTTCTTGATAACCACAAAACGCATCCTGAATTTTGATTTTCGGGCAGTTCGATTTTATAGTTTTTGTAGAATTCAACAGAAAAAAAATTGATGACAAAGAGGTTGAGATTAACGTTAGGAAAGCAATACATAAGCATCGTCTCTTTTAATATTACTAGCAAGGGCTGCCACGCATGTGCTGGTACAAAGTCCGAAGTCCTCAAAATCGGATTAGTTTAGAAGTCGATTGTGTTACGATTTGCAAGTTGTAATATCTTTCATATTTATGAAGTTTATATATAAAAATATATGAAGGATTATCTTGTAAATACTTCAACAATTTTTAGATTTTCATTATTTTCCTTACGAAAATCTTCAATTATCAATCATCTAAAAAGCCCACGAAAATCGCAAACTTTTCAAAAATTCCAAAATTTTCTATTTTTCTCGGTTTTCCAATTTTTTGCTTGCTCAACACATGAAAAGCGTGACATTCTAAAAAAAATCCCAAAAAACAAATTTCTTAAAATTTTCAATATTTTGTATGCTATTAGCACAGAAAACACGGAAATTATCAAAAATAAAAAAAAAACGTTCTATTTTATTTTTCCAATATTTTGTTACAGCGATTGAAAATTAAGAAATTTTTAAAAATTCCCAAATAATTTATGTTCTCTCTGGTGTTTCAATATTTTGCAGACCCTACTGCAACAAAATCAAGAAATTTTCAAAAATCTCACAGTTTTCTATTTTCTACAATTCTTTTAACATAAGAAAACACTGAAATTCAAAATTTTCTTTTTTATTTAGTTTTCCAGTATTTTTCTTGCTATAACATGCGAAAATCATGAAATTTACAAAATTCCCAAAATTTCTATTTTCTTTAAAATTTCAATATTTTGCACGTATAACACATGAAAATGACGAAATTTTAAAAATATCAGAATTCTTTGTTTTTCAATATTTTGATTGCTATATCACACGAAAATCATAAAATTTTCTGTTTTCTTCCATATATCAATAGTATGCATGCTAACACAGGTAAATTGAGAAATTTTCAATAATATAAACTTTTTATGCTTGCTTCAGGTTTCAATAATTTGCTTGTTTTATGGCATATGAAAATTGCGAAATTTACAAAAATACCATAATTTTCTCTTTTTCTTTAAATTGAAAATATTTTGCTAGCTACCCCATGAAATTTTTTAAAATCTTAAACTTTTTTGATATCTCCGGTTCTTTAAAATTTTTTGCATATTATAACATAAGAAAATAATGAAATTTTGCTATTTTCTTCCATATCTCAATATTTTTAAAAATCTTGAGATTTTCTGTTTTTTTTTTGTTTTTTTTTCAATATTTTGCTTGTTGACACACAAAAATTTAAGAATCCCAAAATTTTTTCTTCAGGATTTCAATATTTTGCATGCTTATACGAAAATTGCGAAATTTCAAAATTATTCTCTTATAGTTATCAATATTTTGTATGATATAAGACATAAATATCGCAAAATTTTCAAATATATCAAAACTTTTATATTTTATTTGGTTTTTTAATTTTTTTTGCATGCTATATGGTGCACGAAAATCGTGAAAGTTTACAATATCTGAATTTTTTTTGTTTTCTTCCGTATTTCAATATTTTGCTTGTTAGCCATTAAAATCGTAAAATTTTCTGTTTACTTAGGTTTTTCAATTTTTTGCTTGATATATAATACACAAAAATCATAATATAAAAAATAACAAAGAAATACGTAGATTTCCTATTCTTCTGAAATTTACTATATTTTGCACGCGTTGAAACACAAAAATCATAAAATTTTCAAAAATCTCAAAAAGATTCCTTCAATTTTCAAATATTTTGCTTGCTATAAAAAAGGAAAACCATGAAATTTTAAAAAAGAAAACATTTTATGTTTTCTCCGGTTTTTATATATTTTGATTGCTATTGCTTTGGAAAATGTGAAATTTTAAAGAAATCTCAAAAGATTTGGATTTTTTGGGTTTTCAAAATTTGCTTGCGTGGGTAAACGAAAATCTCGAAATTTTCGAAAATCTTGGATTTTTTTTTGTTTTCCTTGAGTTTTCAATATTTTGCTTGATTTTCCACACGGAAATCGTGAATTTGTCTATGATCTCAAGCATTTTCTTTCTAATTGCATTCTTTCAATATTTTGTATGATATTAGCACAAGAAAATCACAAGATTTTATGATTGTTCAGTTTTTTATTATTTTGCTTATAGCACTAGAATATTGCGATATTTCTAAAATCCAAATATTTTTTGTTTTCACAAAATTTCCAATATTATGTATGCTTTAATATCCAAAAATCACGAAATTTTTAATAATCTTTAAATTTACTATTTTCTTTGTTTTTTCAATATTTTGCTTTCTACACGACACTAAAATTGTGAAATAAATCAAAAGTTTTCTGCTTTTTCAATATTTTGCATGCTATATAGCATACGGAAATTGCAAAATTTCAAAATCTCAAAATGTTCTAATTTTTTTTCGTTTTTCAATATTTTGCATGATATAGATAATGAAAAGCGTGAATTTTGTGTTTTGTAGATTTTCAATGTTTTGCTTAGTGTAGAACACAACTCAAGAAGTTTTAAAAATCCCAAAAATTTTGATTTCTTAAAGGTTTAATATTTGCATGCTGCAGCATAGGAAAATCACGAAATTTATAAAAATGTTAAAGTTTTCCGTGTTTTTCAATTTTTAATATTGTTTGCTATAACAAATGAAAATCACGAAATTTTTTTCACTCTCAAAATTTTCTGTGTTATTTAGTTTTTCAATATTTTGCTTAATATCTCACGCATATCATATGAAAATAGCGAAATTTTCCGCCATCCAAGAATTTTCTATTTTATTTTATTTTTTTATATGTTGCGCATATGAAAATTGCAAAAAAAAAATAAATAAATAAAATCTCTAATATTTTAGTTTTAAAAATCCCCAAATTAAAAAACAAAAACAAAAAACCCACGCTCTCCCTCCCCTCGCCATCATCGCCGACACCGGGTCGGCGCTTGCGCCACCACATTTGCCTCCACAACCACCTCCGTCGACTCCCATCATAATCTTCTTCTTCATCGTCTTCATCTCATCTTCATTATCACCACCACCCATCGTCACCATCCATCTCCTCCTCCTCCCCCCTCTGCCGCCGCAATCATCATCATTTTCTTCTTCTTCTTCTTCGTCTTCATCTTCATCATCATTATATCATAATTCCTCTTGGCCCCCTTCCTCCCTTTCTTGCCCTTCCTTCCGGCCCCTCCCCTCCCTCCCCATGTTCTCCTAAAACAGAAAAGAAAATATCTAATTTATTTATTTAATACTTAATAATTATTTAAAATATACTGTTAATACGGTTAATAATCATTAATTGTTTTATGAGAAGGGAAAAATTGTCATTTACAGCAAAATTTAATACTGTTAATTCATGGTAGTTCCTTGATAGTTTTAAAGATAATGGAAGTTTTGTTAAAATGATCCAAACCTGTTAAGAATTTTCAGTAAATAAGCCTTTTTAATATTTTGCATGCTATAGCACATGAATATCACAAAAGTTATAAAAAAAATAGCAAAAGTCTTCTGTTTATTTCGGTTTTTAATATTTTGTATTGCTGTAATTTGCAGAAACCATGAAATTTTCAGAAATCTTAATTTTTTTTTATTTTGTGCCATTTTTAAAATTTTGTGTTCTGCATATAGCACATTAAAATCGCATAATTTCAAAATTTTCTAGTTTACTTTGGTTCTTCAATATTTTGCTTAAAATTATGAAATTTTATAGATCCCAATATTTCTTCAAATATTTAATATATTGCATGCTAACAGATGGAGAGCGCGAAAATTTAAAAATTGTAGAAGCTTTTAGTTTTCTTCAATTTTTCAATATTTTGCATGACACATAAAAGTCACGAAATTTTCGAAAATATCAAAACTTTCTATTGCTCCACACTTTTCAATATTTTTTATGCATAACACACAAAAAAACGTACTTCTTTTTGTTCTCTTCGGTTTTTCATATTTTTTCTTCCTATGTGGTGAAATTTTCAAAAATCTCAAAACTTTTTGTTTTCTTCCTTTTCAATATCTTGCTTATTATGCATACAAATATTGTGATATTTTCAAAATTTCCCAAATTTTGTATACTATAATACCATACAAAACTCTTAAAAAAAAACCGTATCCTTTGGTTTTCCAATACCCTGTTTGGTAGCAAACCAAAATCGCAAAATTTTCGAAAATCTCAAAATCATTCTGTTTTCTTCGGTTTTTCGGCATTTTTCTTGATATTGAATTACATTTCCCAAATTATAAATAAAATGCTATTTTTTATATTAAAGAAGAAGTTTACTGATGCTGATGAAATATTAATCCTTTTAATCTAAGATTGATTTTTTTAAGGTGCAAGTTGTAAATGATTACATGCAGTTTTGTTCCTTTCACATTCATTTGCATTTCAATAAAACGCAGCGAAAACCTTTTTCTTCAAAAGAAAAATGGAAAATGTGTCTACTTTTATTTCTATAACATTTTTCTCTAAATATGTGTTGGCATTATGACCATGACCAATTCTATCACAATTATTTCATCTTGCAACAAGCTAAGAAATTTCATATTAAGCATCCAATGTGAGGAATTAATGAAATGTGTCCAACATGTTATGGACTTGACTCTAACACAAGAAAGAAATGCAATTCTAACCAACTGCATGACGCTGTCTTCTCCAATTCATGATATCAATGTCTCAGTTGTATCAAAAATAAGCTACTGTTTTTCTTATACGAGTTTGGATGTCGAATCTGATAGGAGCAAGCATGAAAAAATCATTTGCGTTTTAGACTCAATACTTGGATTTGTGTCGCATGTTTATATTCATATATTTACTATTCGATTCATGCTGTATTCGTAAGCACACTCATATGATCTTTTTGGTAGTTTGTTGCCAAATAAGTAAACCTTTTGGAAGGTTTCGGGAATTAAGCCTTATTTCTACTCAAAGTTTAATTAAGCGATGTCTAAATTTTAATTTTTTAGATTAAATGATGTGGAAATGATTTCCAAAATCCGTATTTTCTTTCTTCTTTTTCTTTTAAAGGAAAAAAGTTGGGCAAAAACCTCGCTAAATTAAAATATGTATATGATAATAATAAAAATAGAGTACATGGGAATAAGATCTCATATTATCTTATAAAAAAGCTGATTCTTGTTAACATCAGATTCCCTATAACTAAGAAAGTGGAGAATGGCGCGGGGCCATAGTCGTCATCCATTACTTACTTTTTAACCTGTTTCCATAAACCATATCTAGAGCGTATTTTGAATTTCAGAATCTTGCAACAAAATATTGTAATTACTCCTGTTTGGGGATGTGAGCTTTCTAGGAATCACACCGGCGGCTCCTCACTTTAGAAAAGAAAATTTATCGCAAGAGCTATTCTATGGTTCTGGCATAAAATATGTTTCAACAAACAAAAACTACTTGTTTTTATTTCTTTTTCATCCAAACTGCCCAAAAATTTAAGTGTGGGCCCCATTTGAGTATTTTGGTCAAGTCCACAACTTAAATTTTCTCTCTTTTATTATTATATATAGTAATCCAAATTAAGAAATAGAGAGGTTCACCCTCACCACTCTCCTTCCTCTTGAGCAAAAGATTCCCTACTTTCTAATTGCAAACAAATTAAAGTTGGTGAAAAAGCAATCAAACAAAATATAAAAACCTTTAATTAATTCTTAATAGTGTCTCCTCTAGCTCTAACTAACTATAAAGCGTGCAAAGAGTTGATCACTTCCCTTGCATTAATTACATAATTGCATTCATATTGGAAGACCAATTTAAGAGTCCATGCTTTCTCCTACCCCTTCAAACAATTTGGTCAAAAAAACATCGTCACCTTTTAGACTTGTTAACACCTACCAAATCATAGATGTGACTTGATGTTGGTGTATATATGTTACATTATTTGAATCCAACGTGTTTTTGTAGATACGGCTTCATATACATATGTTTTTATATAATGAAAATCTAAAATGCAGAATCAGATAAAGATCGAATGTAACTTATTATAATGGTACACATTAATTAGAATCTTTGATAAAAATCAGTCTTGAGATGCATTGGTAAATCCTAACCTTTCATCACCAAATCAAAACAGGTCGACCCTCTACATTTTTTGCTGAGACCGTTATGTCACTCCAATGTTTTAAATCAAAGCAGAAAATTTAAATCTCATACGGATGTCTTGTCCTACTAGATTCCGCGCAGAAAGTGCAGGGAGTAAAAGCACTCAAAGACTGAGTAGATCTTTACTAATTACTATTTACCAAAATGGGATTTTTCTATGCAGCTATCTTTTTCATGTTAATGTGAAAATTGTAGGTGTTTTCAATTGAAATTGCCAATTTGATTATTACTATAACAGGCTGCATGAAAAATTCTCATTATTTTGAGAAGAACAAATGCACGCAATCTGAAATATCCAAGGGATATCTTTAAAAATCTATATTGTAAAATATATCGAAATTTGGTCATGATGCTTAAAGTATACGCACGTTAGTGTAGTTGGGTATACTCTCATCCAAACCATAAATTGTGCATTAAATCTAAGATCTGAATTTAGATCCTTAAAGATATCCATTTATACAACGAGATTTATAGGATTAATGTCATTTAGTTCACATATTTTGACTAGGTTTATGTATAGGAATTTTTTTTTAAGTAAACCAATTTAAAATAATAATTATAAAAAAACCTCCCCCGTTAGAAAAAAAATTCTAACGAGGCGCTGCCCCGCAACCCCAGGCCGCTATCCGGATAGCAGGACCCTCGTAAATTTTGCGAGGTCCCCGATATACTCAAGACCCCTCAAAACACAACGCACACATACTGCACATTGAGTTCGCATAGCCGGTTTGACCCGTCAATCGGAAATTCCTTCGCTCCAAAAACGAGCGGTAATTAACGGCAGCTTAGTCCGCGGCTGTCGGAGATTCGAATCCCCATAATCAATAAACTCCGGCCTACCTTAGACAGGGGAATCTGTAATGCGCCTGACAAGCGATACGTATTCTCATCTCAATGGGGTGACGAAAAACACTCTACATACGCCTTCGAGTAATCTTCTTAGGACATATTACCGTCGAAAGAGCAAACGTTAGGAATTTGCCATGACGCATTTTACTTGAGGTTAGGCTCAGTTTGGAGCCCGATGAGTCATAACCACTCCGCACTGGTGTGGGATGATCTCCGATAGTCTTTTAGGCTTTATATGAGTTGCTTTCAAGACCCGAACCTGGGAATATGCCATTGCTTCATTTCTTATTTTGACGACGTCTTGCCGATTCTTTACTGAACTAGGGTAGACATCTGTAAGACTTCTATGCTGTATGTATTGCAGTTGAAGTCCGGAGCTAGGGATATGACATTGCTCTATTTCCATTTGATAGCCGCATTCACATCCTGCTGAAACGAGGGAGAACGTCGGGATGGTCTCTAGGTTGTATATGTATCGTCGATACTTGGAGTTTAGGATTTTGCCGTTCATTTTTGGTATCGACCCTTGGATCTTTTGTTGACGTTGCGTCTGCACTGAGAAGGAACGCCGAGATTGTCTCTGAGTTGTATATGAACCGTCAAGACTTGGAGCTACGATTTTGCCATGGCTTCATTTTTGTTTCGACCCTTGGGTCTTTTGTTGACGTTGCATCTGCATCCCGCTAAAATGAGAAGAACGTCGAGCTGGAGCTTAGATTTTTACCATCACTCCACTTTTGTTTTGGTTTCTTGGAGCTTTTGTTGACGTCGCATATGCACCCTATTGGAATGAGAAGAACGTCGAGCTGATCTCTAGGCTGTAAATATTGCCGTCAAGATCTGGCTCTCCCTTTGACGAAGCCTGATGGGAAAGTATGGTTCCCTTTCTTTCATCGTATACAAGAGTCAATATGGACATACTTGCAGGGCAGAGGAAATTTTAGTTTATTTTATTTTTTATAGTCGCGATACTCTATCTTTTCAGCTTTTCGTATCGCGAAAGTCGCGATTACCCAATCATTCCGGCTATTTTTCGCGGTGCCCAATCATTTCGGCTATTTTTTATATTTTTACTCGCTGCTTTTTATTGCGAGTTGCCCAAATATTTCGGTTGTTTTTAGATGCATATATTTTTTGACTCGCTGATTTTTATTGCGAGTTGCCCTATCATTTCGGCTGTTTTTATATACATATTTTTTGCTACTCGCTGCTGTTTTTAATTGCGAGTTTGGAACCTGATACCAACCTTGGCATCATCATCGCTACAACTGGAATATTGCCAGGAGAGAATCATCATTTGCCGTGAAAAGACTTGGTGTTTAACGCCTGTTTAGGTATCAGCATCGCTACGACTGGGTATTGCCGGGAGCGACTAATCATTTGTCTTTGTTGGTTTGAACAAAGGTGGCTTAGCAAACAGGGTTATGATCCTGTCGACTAAGGCTTTTTGACTTTATGAACCGTAAAGGTCTCATAAAGGTATTTCTCTCTACGAGTCGTGAGGATCTCGTAGGTATATTTTCTCCTTAGGAATTGTGGGGATTTCCAGGTGATATTTTCTCTTGTAAGTCGTAAGGATCTTGCAAGAGTGTTTTCTCCTTATAAGTCGAGAGGACTTTCAGGTGTCGTTCACCATATGGGGACATTTCTCGCCATTGGTGGAACTTGGTAGGGAAATGTTTATTCATGCCCGTGGATTGTATACAAGGGTCAATATTGGACCGCCTGTAGGGCAACTTGGGGGATATGACGGTTTAAGAACAGGTTCGGATCCCTGTAGCTTAAGGCTTTCGAATCTTATGAGCCATGAGGGTCTCATAAGGGGAATTCTCCTTACGAGTCGTGAGAATCTCGCAAGTGTAATTTCTCCTTAGGAATCATGAGGATTCCTAAGTGTGTTGCTCCTTTTTGAGTCGTAAGGATATCATGCATGTATTTTCTCCTCATAAGGTCGAGAGGACTTTGCAAGAGACTTTTATGAGACGTTGAGTATGAGATACTACAACAACCGGTCCTAGTGCAAGTGGGAGATTGTTAGTTATATGTATGCCCTAGAGACCATTATTGTACATATGATGTATATTATAGTGGATGCTTGGAAATATATAGGGAGGACTTTCTTGCTCGACATGATAGTATGCTATCTGGTTGCTCTTTATCTTAACATGTACGCTTATTGTCTCTTTGTTACATATTGATAAAGCCCTTAGGATGTGTACTTGACTACTGGGATTATGATGCAGATCATACTAGTGGGGCAAGAGTAGTCGGTAAGTACATCCTTCAATCGTTCCTACTCGTGGGAGTATCGAGACCGTGTATCGATATTCCAGAATAGACCAGCGTATACGCTTCTTGACCCATATGATGGGTGATCTCACATCCATTGGTGTTTGACATCAAAGATGGTATACGGGTGCTCAGTGGAGACTGGGTACACTGAACATGACTCGCCGAGAACTCTTAGATGGTATTATACTTCACGTTAAATAACAGTTCTCTGGTGACACTGGTACTGGTTAATCTGTAGACCCGAGATTGTCATAGAGTCTTGTGTGATTCCCACTGTGCTTTGATTTCCACCTTACCACGTTCAAGAGATCATGCAAAACGGTGGTTTTTGGGTACAGTCCCGAGTCACATGGAAGCAATGAGTGATAGGAGGGGATTTCGTTTCTTCCGGTATTGGGGGTTGATGTTGCGCTGTGCTCGATTGTCTATAACAAGAAATCTCTGGCCAGGGTTGCTAAGATTTACCGGTAAGTGTTATTAGTAGTTTCTCGAACCGTTATGAGCCTCACATCGACATGACTTATCAGATTATTGGGGTCTAACGTATACCACCCCCAGGCAGGATATGTGACATATCAGACGAAGAGACCGGACTGTACGGTAGTGTTACTTATTGGATTCGCAGGAGTATGAGCAGACTTGCTTGTTAATCTTCTGATCGCTCAATACCCGGGTGGCCGTTACGTCTAGCAGTACCGCTGACGGCTTGTAGGTGACTATATGATCACCACCTACTGCCGGCGTATTGACGAGTCTTTAGAGTCCTACACAGAGGTTTCCTGGCTCAGGCGAAACGAAGTAGGACCATATATGTGATATGTGCGGGACCGAGATTAATGCGCGTATGTGATACCGTATTCTATTCTCGTGATTTGTACTATCGGTCGGTTATATATGATATAGTCGGCTTATCGAATCAAGTGTTGATTCGATAAGTTGATACACATGATATTAGTCGGTTATATATGATATGACCGGATTATTAATATCATGTGTATCAACTTATCGAATCAACACTTGATTCGATAACCCGGCTATATCACATATAATCGATCGATAACACAAATCACGAGAATAGAATACGGTATTACATATGCGCATTAATCTCGTTCCTGCACATATCACATATGTGCTCCTATTTCGTTTCGCCTGAGCCAGGAAACCTCTGTGTAGGACTCTAAAGACTCGTCAATACGTCGACAGTAGGTGGTGATCATATCAGTCACACACAAGCCGTCAGCGGTACTGCTAAAGGTAACGACCATCCGGGTATTGAGCGATCAGAAGATCAACAAACAAGCCTGCTCATACTCCTGCGAATCCAATAAATAACACTACCGTACAGTCCGGTCTCTTTGTCTGATATGTCGCATATCCTGCCTGGGGATGGTATACGTTAGACCCCAATAGCCTGATAAGTCATGCCGATGTGAGGCCCATAACAGTTCGAGAAACTACTGATAACACTTACCAGTAAATCTCAGCAACTCTGGTCAGGGATTTCTTGTTATGGCCAATCGAGCACAGCGCAACATCAACCCCCAATACCGGAAGAGACGAAATCCCCTCTCATTGCCTCCATGTGACTCAGGACTGTACCCAAAAACCACCGTTTTGCACGATCTCTTGAACGTGGTAAGATAGAAATCAAAGCACAATGGGAATCACACAAGACTTTATGACGATCTCGGGTCAACAAACTAACCTGTACCAGTATCACAAGAGAACTGCTATCTGACGTGAGGTATAATACCATCTAGGAGTTCTTGGCGAGTCCTGTTCAGTGTACCCAGTCTCCACTGAGCACCCGTATACCAACTTTGATGTCAAACACCAATGGATGTAGGATCATCCATCGGCCATCATATGGGTCAAGAAGCGTATACGCTCGTCTACTCTGGAATATCGATGCCCCGTCTCGATACTCACACGACTAGGAACAATTGAAGGATGTACTTATCGACTACTCTTGCCCCACTAGTATGATCTGTATCATAATCCCGGTAGTCAAGTACACATCCTAAGGGCTTTATCAACATGTAACAAAGAGACAATAAGCGTACATGTTAAGATAAAGAGCAACCAGATAGCATACTATCATGTCGAGCAAGAAAGTCCTCCCTATATATTTCCAAGCATCCACTATAATATACATCATATGTACAATAATGGTCTCTAGGGCATACATATAACCAACAATCTCCCACTTGCACTAGGGCCGGTTGTTGTAGTATCTCATACTCAACGTCTCATAAAAGTCTCTTTAGGGAAAGGTCTCTGTGAGTGGATCCGCCGTGTTATCCTTCGCGTCAACTTTCCTTACCTCGATCCCTTGGAGATCAACCATTTTCCTGATCATGTAATTCTGCCTCAGAGTATGTCTGGAACGCTGATGGGACCTGTGTTCCTAAGCCAAAGCCACAACTCCATTGTTATCACAATAACAGTTATTGGACGCTCAATAGGAGGAACCGTGTTCATCTCATGAACAAGAAATATCCAGACACCCACTTTGGCAGTATCTTTGGTAGCAATGTATTCAGCCTTTATCGTCTAGTTTGTCACGGTATTTAGCTTGGAACTCTTCCAACATACCTTCTCTCCACTGAGGGTAAAGACAAAGCCTGAGACTGAATATCAGTCGTCATTATCACTCTGGAAGATCGAATTGGTAAAAGACTCCCACTGGAGTTCACCGCTGTCCAGTGATTCTCCCAAGATCCGATTGAGTTTTTATCAGTACACCTAGTGAGTTAGCTACATCTGGTCTGGTACATAACATCGCATACATGATAGAGCCTACTGCCGAAGCATAGGGTATCCCTTGCACGCGAGCTCTCTCCAAATCAGTCTCGGGAGACATCTTTTTGGAGAGAGTGATTCATGAGTTAGTGGGCGAACCACCACGCTTAGAATCTTCCATACTAAACCCTTTTAGTATGGTGTTAATGTACCTGGATTTAGGACACTCCCAACATCCACATAGATCTATCACTATAGATCATTGTCCACAAGATGTAGTAGGTATCATTCAGATCTTCCATGGAGAATCCTCGTGATAAGAGGAGCTTGACCGAGTGTAGTATAGGAAACCATTTCCTATCAAGAGTATGTCATCTACGTACAATACGTGGAAGACAATCTTACTCTCTACAACCTTCTTGTATATACAAGGTTCATCTACCTTTTTGATGAAATCAAACACTTTGACTGCCACATCAAAATAGATGTTCCAACTCCGTGATGCCTGCTTTAATCCTGATGGACTTAAGCATAGCATCCAGCCATTTGACAGAGTCCCCACTCGTGATGGCCTGCCTGAACCCAGTTGGGTCATCATCTACCATGATGCAATTCTCGCTCCCACCGTCACCGAGAAAACCGTAGTATCTCTTAGGTGGATGAAGAACCTTACCAGATTCACGGAGAGGCTGAGGTTCGTTAGAAACTATCGAATCCTTTGGTTTTACCAAATTATCAGCTGTTAGTCTGTCCAGCTAGAACTCCTTCCAATTCTATCTCATGACCACAAATTTCTTTCATAAGAAATTCCTTTTCTAAAAAGGTCGCATGCTGAGAAACAAAACACCTTTTGCTTCTCAGTGTGGTAGAATATATACCCTCGCTAATGTTCGGGATATCCAACAAACTTATACAGAACTGATCTTACCTCGAGCTTGTCCAAATTTTGCCTGTTCATGAGATGAACATGGTTCCTACCATTGAGCGTCCAATAACTGTTATTGTGAAAACAATGGAGTTGTAGTTTTGGCCTAGGAACGCAGGTCCCATTAGCGTTCCAGATATATTCTGAGGCAGAATCACCTGGTCAGGAAGATGGTTGATCTCCAAGGGATCGAGGTAAGGAAAGTTGACGCGAAGGATCCACTCACAGAGGCCTTTCCCTAGAGAGACTTTTATAGGACGTTGAGTATGAGATACTACAATAACTGGCCCTAATGCAAGTGGGAGATTGTTAGTTATATGTATGCCGTAGAGGCCATTATTATACATATGATGTATATTATAGTGGATGCTTGGACATATATAGGGAGGACTTTCTTACTCAACATGATAGTATGCTATCTGGTTGCTCTTTATCTTAACATGTACACTTATTGTCTCTTTCCTCATTGAATGAAGTGCTGGATATTCAGGAATACCACCATGCAAAGCATGGACTAAAAAAGCAATCAAAAACCAATTCTAGAGTTAGGAGACTCGGGCTTGACTCCTCGAGATGGTCTTCTACTGGATTCTAGAACCCGGTTACTTGTGCTCCCGTACCACTGAAGAGTTCCCTAGCACCGCCACAAGGTTTCGAGAGGCATCGTCCATACCATTTTCAAAAATTTGGCATGCTAAAGAACCCTAACCTAGAATCTTAACTAGAGAATTAGACAAAACTAGAATGTAAATATCTTTACATCTAAGTGAACAAGGAATACAACGTTTGTAGACCGGTCCTCCACTTCAATAGCTCCGTGTAGTAGTCCATTCGCTCCAAGTAGTGAACTCTCGGACTCTAGCAAGGCTCCACAAGATGAAAGGAACAAACTTGCTTGAAGTCTTCGAGGCCGAAGATGATCTACGTCGAGAAGACACCAACTCAAGCTATCTCTTCACTAATTGTGAAGCAAACAACCTAAACTAAATGGCTAATCTAGTGTAGATTGATGAAGTAGAAATTTTACTCACTTTAGAAATATTTTTCTCACTTTTGCTTCACCTCCCAAAAAGCTAGAAAGCTTGAGAAAGGAAATGAAGAAAAACAACCATGGAGAGAAGCAAGTGTAGAATGACAACCATGGGTAAGAAATATCTCATATAACTTTTGTAGAGACTAAACCATGGCTAACAATAATGGTTAGGTTAATAAATATCTAGAATGAGACAAAATTAGTGGACTAAGTCAAAAATTATCACAAAGCTTCTCCAAGCTTAAATCTTAATTTTTGTGGCTCGAAGAACTTCCAATTTTGAAATATTAAAAATTCCCATTAACTATTAACTAATGTATTAAACTCCTGAAGATTAGTTAGAACTAGCTGCTATGATATGTAGAATAATAAATTCTCTGTCTGCTGGTTCTAAGTATTTTTTTTTCCTAGAATCTATTTAATATTTAATTCGTGAGATGGTTTTTTTATTCATTTTGGAGAAGCTTTGTGATAACCTTTGACTTAGTCCACTAATTTTGTCTCACTCTAGATATTTATTAACCTAACCATTATTGTTAGCCATGGTTTAGTCTCTACAAGAGTTATATGAGATATTTCTCATCCATGGTTGCCATTCTACACTTGTTTCTCTCCATGGTTGTTTTTCTTCATCTCCTTCCTCAAGCTCTCTAGCTTTTTGGGAGGTGAAGAAAATTAGTGAGAAAAATATTTCTAAAGTGAGCAAAATTCCTACTTCATCAACCTACACCAGATTAGCCATTTAGTTTAGGTTGTTTGCTTCACAATTAGTGAAGAGCTAGCTTGAGTTGGTGTCTCCTCGATGTAGATCATCTTCGGCCTCGAAGACTTCAAGTAAGTTTGTTCCTTTCATCTTGTGGAGCCTTACTAGAGGCCGGGAGTTCACTACTTGGAGCGAAGGGGCTACTATACGGAGCTATTGAAGTGAATGACCGGTCTACAAAAGTTGTATTCCTTGTTCACTTAGATGTAAAGATATTTACATTCTAGTTTCGTCTAATTCTCTAATTAAGATTCTAGGTTAAGCTTCTTTAGCATGCCAAATTTTTGAAAATGGCATGAACGATGCCTCCCGAAACCTTGTGGCGGTGTTAGGGAACCCTTCACGTATTTGGGGCGATGCACTAGTTTAAGGACGTTCCGGTCCATTATCACTATGTTTGAGGCGAAATTTTAATTTAGGGACTTTTCGGTCCAATGCCACCATATTTGAGGCGAAGTTCTGGTTTAGGGACATCTCGGTCCGTTATCGCCATGTTTGAGGCGAATTTCTAGTTTAAGGACATCTCGGTCCGTTGTCTCTATATTTGAGGCGAATTTCTAGTTTAAGAACATCTCAGTCCTCTGTCGTCATGTTTGAGGCAACGAAACTTCTTTGTATACTACTCTTAGAATCCTGACTCGGGAAGATAGCGAACGGATACGAGCATCGTCATTTATCATAGACCTAACTCGTGACTCGTCAAGAGTAGTATTTTTTGAGTAATCGGCCGTTTATTGGCCGGAAGGGTCTTTCGCCATGCATATCTATGAGCAGGTAGGCTCTACCTTAATAGACTGTCTATAATGTATGGGCCTTCATAGTTTGGCTCGAATTTCCCCTGTTTTGCACGATTGGAGATCATTGGTCTTTTGACGACTAGCACGAGTTCGCCTTGGTTAAATGTTCTCGGCCTGATCAGTTTTTCATATGACCGTGTCATCCTTGCCTTATAAGTCTCCAGGTTTTGCTGTGCTATAAGGCGAGTTTCGTCGAGGGCATTGAGCTCTTCAAGCCGAAGATGAGCATTTTCTTCATCTGTCGGCTCGTACCGAACCGCTACTCGTAAAGAAGGGAGTTCTATTTCCAGGGGAAGAACTGCTTCTGTGTCGAATACCAACGCGTATGGTGTTGTATTCATCGCTGTTTTGAATGTTGTTCGGTACACCCAGAGAGCTTCATGCAGCCTTTCGTGCAAGTCTCTTTTGTTTCTGAACACCGTTTTCTTTATAATCTTTGTCAAGGCTTTGTTGAAAGTTTCAGTTAGACCATTGGCCCGAGAATTATAGACTGAAGAGTATCTCCAATCTATTTTATGCTATTGTGCGAAGCGGCTGATTTTATGGCTTCTATAAGCTGGTTCATTATTCGAGATAATTCGTCGCGGGGTGCCGAACCGATAGATGACATGTTTCCTAAAGAAATGGAGGATATTCTCCGTTTTTATCTTCCTTAGTGGTACTGATTTTGCCCACTTAGAAAAGTAGTCGGTCGTTGCCACTATGAACCGATGTCCTTTGAACGATACTGGTTCAATAGGGCTAATTATATCGGTTCCCCACATTTCAAACGGCCAGCTAGCCACTGTTGGGTGTAGCGGATTTGGATGTTGGTGGATAGTCCCCGTGGATTGGCACGAGTGACACTGCTTTGCATATTCGAGACAGTCCTGAATCATCGTAGGCCAATAGTAACTCATTCTTTTGATTTTCAGCTTCATCTTTGGCCTAGCTTGGTGAGAACCGCAGAGTCTGTCGTGAATTTCTTGAACGATTTTTTTTGATTTTTCCGGCCCCAGGCATCTTAACCATAGACAGTCGAACGATCTCTTATATAGAGTATTATTGACGAAGGCGAAAGACAAAGCTCGTTTCATAAGCTGATGTCGAGACGACGCGATTTTGGGCATTCGTTGGGATTTGAAGTAGTCTATAAAGACTTCCCTCCAATCGTTGATCTTTTCTTTGTCACTTATTTGAAGGGTTATTTGTTCGGTTATTTCTTTTCTTCCGGATGACTCTATCAGATTTTCCGAAGATATATCTGTTGGCGCAGGGATTCTGCGGCTTTACACGATGATCTTTACGTCATCGAGGTCTTCGTCGGCCAGTTCCTTAGCCAATTTGGCCAATACGTCCGCTTTACTGTTTTCTGCAAGAGGTATACTCTCCAAGACGTAGGAGGGGATTTGTGTCAGCAGTTGCTGCACTCTTTCGCCATATTTTATCAGTTCTGGCTTGCACGTCTGATAGTCGCCATTTACTTGGCTAACGATCAGCTGGGAGTCTCCATATATGAGGAGGTCTTTGATTCCCATGTCGATAGCGATCTCGAAACCTGCTATCAAAACTTCATATTCAGCTTCGTTATTAGTCATTGGCTTTGTTAAGGAGAGGGCGTAACGCAATATCCCTCATTGCGGAGTCACGAAGATAAGGCCCATCCTGGCTTTGATTATGGGAGCGTGTTGCTTTCGCCTCTTCATGGAAGACGCTCCATCGAAGTAGAGTTCCCATTGGTAATTATTTTCTTCTTTCTCTCCTTTGATTGTGTCGAACACATGTTCATCCGGCAACTTACAATTTAAGGGGAGTCACTGATATCGGATGCTCTACGAGAAAATCGGCAATGGCCTGGTCTTTCACTGCTTTGAGAGGTCGATACGTTATCGAGAACTCCATCAAGAGGAGGTCCCATTTGGCAAGCCTTCCTGTTAGTATGGCCCTTGACATCAGATATTTGAGAGGATCCACTTTTGATTTGAGATGAACCTCGTGTGCCAAGTCGTAATGTCTGAGCTTCGTTATCATGAAGATCGGTGCTAAGCAATGCTTTTCAATGGGGGTGTAGTTGTTTTCTGCCTCCAGGAGAACTCGACTCAAATAGTACAGAGCTTTCTCCTTTTCTTGATCGTTCTCTTGTGTCTATAGCGTGCCTAGAGAACCTTCAAGGGCCGTTGTATATAGGATAATGGATTTTTCCTCAACCGGAGTGGCCAATACCGGCGGATTTTATAAGTATTGCTTGATTTCGTCTAGTGCATTTTGGCACTTTCGATCCCAGACGAACAAGGTCCCCTTTTTCATCAGATGACTATAGGGACGGCATTTTCCGGAGAGGTTGATTATGAACCGCCGGACATAAGTGAGCTTTCCTTGAAGAGACCGCGGTTGTTTGAGGGTTCTCGGCGTGAGCATTTTCATAGTCGCTTTGATTTTCGAAGGGTCGATTTCAATACCCCGGTGCCGTATGATGAATCCTAAGAATTTACCTGAGAAGACTCCGAACGTGCATTTTAAAGGATTCATTTTCAGATTATACTTTTGAAGACGTCGTAACACTATTTTTAGATGTTCCTAGTGTTCCTCATGAGATCTGCTTTTAACCACAAGGTCGTCGATGTAGCATTCGACGATCTCATGGATGAGGTCATCAAAGATCTTTGTCATGGCCCACTGGTAGATAGCGCCAGCGTTCTTCAAACCGAAGGGCATCACGTTATAACAAAATATGCCCAGCGAAGTTCGGAAGGCGGTATGCTTTTGATCTTCAGGATGCATTTTTATTTGATTGTATCCTGAAGATTTATCCATAAAGGAGAAGACCTCATGGGTAGACGTGATATCGATCATCAGCTCGGTAACAGGTACTGGGAAGTCATCCTTCGGGCATGCTTTGTTGAGGTCCTAAAATTCCACGCAGATGCGCACCGTCCCCTTTTTCTTTATCACCGGAACGATGTTGGCGATCCAGTCAGGATATTGAACTTCTTGGATGAAACCGGAATCGATTAGTTTCTTAACCTCAGCATTTATACACATCTCAAGTTTGAGCCGCATTCTTCTTGGCACCTGTTTGACTAGCTATATGTCCGGCGATATGACCTGTTTATGTACTACTACCTTTGGATCTAGACCCGGCATCTTAGAATAGTTCCATGCGAAGCAGTCTTTATATTACATGAGCATGTCCTTTAACATGGCTACCTATTTTCAGATAGTAGTTCACTAACGAACGTTGGCCTCGGATCGTCTTCCGTCCTTAAGTCAATTTTTCTTAAGTTGTCCGCCGTGGTATGTATCCTATCTTCCAGCTCTTTTGGCGCCGGTGGAAACTCGAAGATCATCTCGTCCTCATCTTCATTTGCGAAGCACGTGCGGAGGTCATCCATAGTTTCATGCCCTCCCTCCTTTGAGAATGTTATCATGTGGCAAGTACGAGTTCGCTTCCATTTTTGGTGTTGAGCGGGTTATGCTTTTGCGGCGAGTTTACCCTCCAGCTGTCGGATAAAGCGAACCTGCGTTGCTGATACAGGTCTTCTACCCAGTCTTTGAAGGTGAAGCAGTCTTCAAGGGTATGACATATTGCTCGGTGGTAAGAGCAATAATTCGGGCGATAGGCCTCGTTTATTTGTTCGGGATGCCGAGATTCCGGAAGTGTCATCATTTGGTGCTTCATGACAAGCTTGAATATTTTTCCTGTTTTGTCTTGGAGGAAGGAGTATTCCAGACCCATCTTCTTTATAAAGGACGGGTTCCAACCGAGTTTTTCTTGATAGCGCGGCTTCTTAAATTTGCCTTATTGTTAGTGAACGTTGTTTGCGCTTTTTGTCCTGTTTTTGCCTCTATTTCGGGATTTTCTCCTTTTGCGAGGACATACAGCGGGCTGAGGATAAGGGGTATTGTAGTCTTCTTTCTTCGCAGATTGCTGATTGAGGTGCTGCGTCCTGACCTTTTCATAAATGGCCATTTCGCGGCTGTGATTATCTCGGCTCCTTTGACAAGCTTCTTTTATTAGCTTGTCTATTTTTTCTTTGAGCGACGGATTTAACGTTCTTAGAGCGGGGTTTCCCTCTGTTTCAACGTTACGACCATTTGAAAGAGCGCTTTTCTCTTCGCTGAAGCTGTTTATGACGCGGTAGCTGTGGAACTGCTCTCGTTTCTCGGACCGAACGTATCCGAGCCTAATTGTTTCCATCTTCCCGTTGGGCATCTTTCGCTGAGTCCCGGTGATATCCCAAAACTTTTTTTAGAATTGGGCTTGCCGAACAGTTTGTTCGAGGGGTACACCTTAGCGTCTTAACAGCCTTTTCAATCCTTCCGCATAGTATCTTGGCAGATGGATTGGTTGAAGCCTGTCGAGTGCAAAATTGGTACCGTGCCAGACTTCTTTCTCTACTCTGTTCTCCATAGATTGGTAGAAGAGGATCGCCTTTTCATCTCTTCGTCTAGGAGAGACGTAGAAAGTCTGTAGTTCTTGTACGTTATATGTATCGAGCGCATCAAGTTCCTTGTAATGCTGAGGCGGAGCCATTGTGATTTGCAGACTTTGATCTGCTTCGTCAAGGGTGCACTGACGGGTGGATGGAGAACCCGGAGATGGTAATTGTCTTGGGCCAAGCATCCGTGACGACTGTGAGTCGAACCTGGAGATGGTAATTGTCTCGGGTCAAGTGCTGAACGTTCATGCAAATCTCCTTTAGCACTTTCACGTTGAGAAGGTTGACGGATGATCCGTTGTCGATAAGGATTTTACCTATCTTGATATCGTGGCAGTACCCACTGACGTATAACGAACGATTATGTTCGCACGTACCGAGGAGGAGGTCTTCATCGCTGAATGTAATGTCAGCTGTGTGAACTTCTACCAGCTCATCCTTCATCTTCTCCTTGTTAGGTCCACGTTACCTCTCCCGGTACTTTCGGGGTTGCGGAAACGGTAAAACAAAATTTTTTCTGGACTTGGTAACATGGACCGTAAAAGCCGGATCTTTACTAAACAACATACTAGCATCCTAACTAGAGATTTATCTACTCGGTTAGGGGTTATACCTAAACTTGATCTCCTTCTCTTCTTGTTGTTCTTCTCCTTGCTTGCTCCTAGGGTTGATCCGAACTTTGGTCACCTCCGCGGCCTCCTTGAGTCGAAGACGATCCACCCGAGAGATGTACACCGAGCTCCACCTCGAGTCAAGGTAACTAGGGCAAAGAGATTGCTAGTCTAGAAGCCCTAGGTTGTGTAGAGGAGATGTATGGATGTGTTTGTCTTTGTGGGATCTTTCTCTCTCAACACATGAGGTCAAAAGATGAGATCAAGAGGAGGAAGAAGAAGGAGAAACTTAGCAACCATGGAGCTTTTCTTTTTCTTCTCACTTCAAGAGAGAGAATGAGAAGAGAATAATGAAAAGATTAAGCCAAATGAAATGAACCATGGTTCCAATAATACACAAAATCATCATTACTAATCCTATCATGATAGAAGTTGATGGCACATTGAATTGACCATTATCATAACACAAGAAATAAAAAGAAAATAAAAGAAGAGTGTGGATCTCTCTTGAAGGTCAATGGTCAACACGGTCAACGGGTCAACAAAGTCAAGAGAGATCCAAGTGGTCAAATGGTCAATGCAATTAGCCATCACAAATCTATCACTAAAAGGATTAGTAAACAATGTCTCCGGCTCATAACGGTTTTGACCAAACGAATTGTCAAAACCCTAATGAGTGTGCCGCATTACGGTTTTGGCCGAACCAACTGCCAAAACCCTAATGGGGCACCTCCTCCTTCATCTCTCCTCAAAACTGTGCATACACACCCGCATCCGCTTTCCGTAGAATGCGGATGCACAGAAGACAAAACAAATCCATCTGTGCAATACTAGGATCTGGCTTAAACCAAAGCCCACTAGTATTGCCTGCCCGAACAGCATACGCACACAAGTGTACGTAAGTGATCGTAGCCCTGCCGTAAAACCATACGGCCTCTACATGTTTCGCTCAATGCAGGAAAACTCTCTGTGTGGGACTCTAAAGACTCGACATTACGCTGGCAGTGGGTTTAACCACAGACCGCAAGCGGCACTAGCTGTACGTAACGGTCCCCAGGTAGATGTCGATAAGAAGGCCGATGAGGTAAACCCATCCGAACTCCTACTGAGCCTGTATGTGACAATCTCCGTACAGTCCGGTCTGTTCGTCTGATACATCGCATGGCGGGCCTAGGGGGGCGGTGAACGTCAGTCCCCTAATAGCGGTACAAGTCATGTCGGAGTGAAGCCCATTACACCCTGAGATAACACTGGAATCCTACCAGTATATCTCGCTTGCCCTGGCCAGGGACTACTCGTGTAATGGCTCTCCTAGACACAGCGCGATGTCAACCCCCAATACCGGGAGAGACGAATCATGTCTAACCGTCACTGCTTCCAAGTGCTTCGGGACTGCACCCAACTACTACCTGTTTGCATGACTCAGTAGAGCCGTGGTAGGATAGTAATCAAAGAACAGCGGGAACACACTCGAGGCGAAGTGACAGTGTCAAGTCAGCGGACTAAGCTGTACTCATGTCACCTGAGAACTGATAACTGACGATAGGTATAATACCAACCATCAGTTCCCGACGAGTCCTGTCCAGTGTACTCGTAACCTAACGAGCACCCGCATACTATCTCAAGTACGACGTACTGACGGCTGTGGGACAGACCGTCTCCCGTGCTGGGATGAGAAGCGCATACGCTAGTCTACTCCGGAGTATCGATGCCCTATCTCGATAATCCCACGACTAGGGACGTGTATAAGGATGTGCTTGTGGATTACCCAGCCCCCACGAGTGTGATCAAGCAAAGATCCTAAGGGCTCTACTAATGCGTATAGGTGATATAATAAAGAAACACACATGTACACATTAAAGCAGAGACAAACCAAGTAGCATACTACTATATTGAGCAAGATTGTCTGTACAACTGTGAATATCCCAAGCTTCCATCAAGTAATATACATACTAGTATGATACAGTAATGGCCTCTAGGGCATATACACCAACAATCTCCCACTTGCACTAAGGCCATGTACTGGCGTATCGAAGACCTATCATCTCGATCAGCCGCTCGAACTGAGTTTGGGGTAAGGCCTTCGTGAATGGATCCGCCGTGTTGTCTTTTGTGTCCACTCTCCGCACCTCGATCTCCTGGCGATCAATGATCTCCCTGATCAGGTGATACCGCCTTAAGTTGTGCCTGGATTTCTGATGGGACCTTGGTTCCTTCGCTAAAGCTATAGCCCCATTGTTATCGCAATACAAAAGTATTGGGTCAACAATGGACGGAACCACCTGAAGTTCACTAATGAACTTCTTCATCCAGACCGCCTCTTTTGCGGCATCGCTTGCAGCAATGTATTCAGCCTCCATCGTCGAGTCTGCGACGGTATCCTGTTTGGAACTCCTCCAACATACCGCCCCTCCGTTGAGGGTAAACACAAAACCCGAGACAGACTTGCTGTCATCTTTGTCACTCTGGAAGCTTGAATCGGTAAAGGACTCGACCCTGAGGTCTCCATTACCGTAAACCAGGAACATCTCCTTAGTCCTTCTCAGGTACTTGAGAATGTTCTTCACTGCCGTCCAGTGGTCCTCCCCTGGGTCTGACTGATACCGGCTTACCGCGCTCAGCGCGTAAGCTACATCTGGTCTTGTACATAGCATCGCATACATTATAGATCTTACCGCCGAAGCGTAGGGTATAGTGCTCATGCGAACCCTCTCCTCGTCAGTCTTAGGAGACATCTTCTTGGAGAGGGTAATTCCGTGCAATGCGGGTATGTTACCGCGCTTGGAACCCTCCATACTAAATCTCTTTAGTACAGTCTCTATGTACCTGGACTGCGAAAGTCCTAGTAGTCTCTTGGATCTATCTCTATAGATCTTGATCCCCAGAATATACGAGGCATCACCCAGGTCCTTCATGGAGAACCTTTGTGACAAAAATAGCTTGACCGATTGTAGCATAGGAATGCCATTTCCTATCAAAAGAATGTCGTCCACGTACAAGACTAGGAATACGACAGTTCGTCCTACAATCTTCTTATAGACACAAGGTTCATCCTCGTTCTTGATGAAATCAAATTCCTTGATTGCCTCATCAAAACAGATGTTCCAGCTCCGCGATGCCTGCTTTAATCCATAAATGGATTTAAGCAACTTGCACACCTTTCCGCTGCTCCCACTGTCTATGAAACCTTCTGGTTGATCCATGTAAACGCACTCTTCCAAACAACCGTTTAGGAAAGCCGTTTTAACATCCATCTGCCAGATTTCATAGTCATGGAAGGCAGCAATGGCAAGTAGGATCCGAATGGATTTGAGCATAGCCACCGGAGAAAAAGTTTCGTCATAGTCCAAACCAGGTCTTTGACGAAAACCTTTTGCTACGAGTCTAGCCTTATAGGTTTCCACCTGCCCATCTACACCAAGTTTCCTTTTGTAGATCCATTTGCATCCAACGGGTTTTACCCCAGGTGGAGCAATATCCAAGGTCTACACTTTATTGGCGTACATGGACTCCATTTCGGATTGCATTGCTTCCTGCCACTTATCAGAGTCCCTACTGATAATGGCCTGCCTGAAACTGGTAGGGTCATCTTCTTCCAAGATACAATCCTCTCGATCCCCGTCTATGAGAAAACCGCAGTATCTCTCGGGCGGATGAGAAATCCTACCAGATCTGCGGAGTGGCTGAGGTTCGTTGGTTGTAACTGAATCTAGCGGTTCCACCAAATCTTTTGTTAAAGCTTGTGTTTCTGGAATTTCATCCAGTTCCACCGTGCTGCCACTAATATTTTTAACAAGAAATTCTTTTTCCAAAAACGTGGCATTTCTTGAAACAATTATCTTCTGTTCCTCTGCATGGTAGAATAGATACCCATTTGAATCTTTTGGGTATCCCACAAACTTACACAAAACTGCCCGTGCCTCAAGTTTGTCTGGGTTCTGCTTTTTGACATAAGCCAGGCAACCCCAAATCTTAATACGTTTAAGATACAAACTCTTACCACTCCATATTTCATACGGAGTCTTAGGCACGGATTTGGATGGAACTTGATTCAAAAGATGCGCTGCAGTTTGAAGTGCATATCCGCAGAATGAAAGAGGCAACTCAGCACTACTCATCATGGAGCGAACCATATCCAACAGGGTACGATTCCTCCTCTCCGATACACCGTTGTGCTGTGGTGTATAAGGAGGAGTAAGCTGAGAGAGAATACCATTCTCTTCTAAGTAATCCAGGAATTCCGTGCTTAAGTACTCCCCTCCTCTATCAGACCGGAGGATCTTGATACTTTTGCCAGTCTGGTTCTCTACTTCGTTTCTGAATTCCTTGAATTTCTCAAAAGCTTCAGATTTGTGTTTCATCATATACACATATCCGAACCTAGTGTTAGTGTTTATGCCCCTAGAAGGCATTACTGTATCATACTAGTTTGTATATTACTTAATGGAAGCTTGGGATATTCACATGTATATAACAGTCTTGCTAAACATGGTAGTATGCTACTTGGTTTTTCTATCTTAATATGTGAGTATACGTATTGATAGAGCTCTTAGGATCTTGCTTGACTACCAGCGTTGTGATGGCAGTCACACTAGTGGGGGCTGGGTAATCTACAAGCACATCCTTATTCAGGTCCCTCGTCGTTGGATTATCGAGACAGAGCATCGATACTCCGGAGTAGACTAGTGTGTACGCTTCTCATCCCAGTTGGGGAGATGGTCTGTCCCACAGCCGTCAGTACGTCGTACTGGAGATAGTATGCAGGTGCTCGTTAGGTTATGGGTACACCGGACAGGACTCACAGGGAACTGTTGGTTGGTTTTATACCAGTCGTCAGTGAACAGTTCCCAGGTGACATGAGTACAGCATAGTCCGCAGACTTGACACTGCTACTTCGCCTCGAGTGTGTCCCACTGTTCTTAGATTGCTACCCTACCACGGCTCAAAGGAGTCGTGCAAACAGGTAGCAGTTGGGTGCAGTCCTGTGCACTTGGAGGCAGTGGCGGTTAGACAGGATTCGTCTCTCCCGGTATTGGGGGTTGATATCGCGCTGTGTCAGAGAGCCATTACGCAAAGTCCCTGGCCAGGGCAAGCGAGATTTGCTGGTAGGTTCCAGTAGTTTCTCAGGGTGTAATGGGCTTCCCTCCGACACGACTTATACCGCTATTAGGGGACTGACGCTTGCCGCCCCCCTAGGCCCGATATGCGATAGTCTAAGACGAACGGACCGGACTGTATGGAGATTGTCACATCAGACTCAGTAGGAGTTCGGATGGGTTTCCTCATCGGCCTTCTTATCGACATCTACCTGGGGACCATTACGTACAGCTAGTGCCGCTTGCGGTCTGTGGTTAAACCCACTGCCAGCGTAGTAGTCGAGTCTCTAGAGTCCCACACAGAGAGTTTCCCTACTCTAGGCGAAACGATATAGAGGTCGTATGGTTTTACGACAAGGGTTCGGACGCATACGTGTGTTTACGCACGTACGACTTTCGGACAGTTTTTACCAGTCGGCTTTGGTTTAAGCCAGTTACTGGTATCCGGTTATTGGATTTATACAGTCTAAAGTTTTTCCGTATTTTTGCGGAAAGGAGGGGCGTTCTCGTAATTGCGCGAGAAGCTTCTAGAAGATGGTGACTAAGGAGGTTTAGGTGGCATATGCAATGAATGTGATTAGTGAGTCATATGGATGATTCATCCATGTCATTAATGCATGATAAATGCTTAATGACTCATGGAGTGAATCATCACTAGATATTATCAAGCATGGTTGCTAAATTCATTTATTATTCTTTTCTTGATAAAAAGAAATGCTTGATATATATCATGTTATCTCACTATTCTCATTTCATTATCTTTATCATCTTCTCTCTCCTCAAGCTCTCCCTCTTCAAACACTAATCCTCCCCTCTCATGAGTTGAGTACAAGGATTAGCAAGACTACTTAATCCATAACCCTCTCTATATTTCACCTAGCTTCTTTGATTAGCACTTAAAGAAGTTTAGTTGCCTCAAGTTTAGAGGCTAAGCTTGGAGTAAAGCTCTCGGATGGATCGTCTACTACTTCGAGAAGGCCGAGGAGGAAGAGGAGTTCACAAAGACGAAAGACACGATTCGTTAGGTATAATCCCTAAACATAGTAGCATAGAAACTCTATGTTTTAAGTTAGTTATCGTTTAGCTTCGATTCAAGCGGTTAGTCGATGTTTGTTCACTAAACAAGTTCGTTTTTGAAAATTCCGCCTCCCCACAAGCATTGGGGTGTTGTACATCGACTTACAGTGGTATCAGAGCCTCGCTAAACAATAAATAACTTTTTTGCAAATTTGTATGAATTTCGAATGGAAAAAACGAAACCGGAAAACCCTAAAATATCAAGTTTCTGTCGATTTATAAATGAAGTCCAAAAATTTTTCAGGGATGTTCAGAAAGCTTAAAATGACAGTAGTAGAACACACAAAAAATTTGGTCCCCTGAATCGCCTACGGCGCCGCGGAACCGCGGCGGATAGCACAGATCCCGTCGCGCTTCCGCCGCCGAGTTGACGATTCAGGGATCCATTTTTCTTGTGATGGTTCTCTGTGATATTTGGGATTTTCTGGTATTTTTTAATTTTGCTCAGGTTTCAAGTTTACAGAGAAGTATTGGAGCAATATTAAATGTGTTTAATCGATCGAAATTATACAGTATTTGCTTATTGGATTATATCTGTGTTTGTATAATGTGTTCGTAAACCTCCCCTAACTGCTAGTATGTCGGTTGGCAGGGGGTTGCACATTTCTGTAATGGTTTTTACTGTTTGTGGATATGAACTGTGTTGGACTGTTGTGATTATTAGCCGGGATTATGTGATGGGTTATTATTTAATTCATTTGATATAAATGTAATTTGTTGTAATATTATTTTGCGGGGCACATCCAGGTTGCGGTTGTAGCCACCGTTGTATTATTTCATTTTACTGTTTTTGCTCCTAGGACAGACCCAAGGTGGGGTGCACAAACTGCCGGACGGGTAGTTTGCCGCACCCGTAGGGGTCGTGGGTGGGGTAATGGCTATTCATCACAACTGTGTAATCCGTCTTTTGTTGCAGGCTCGAAACAAACACGGATTACTTGCAAATCCAATAAAGTTCATCTGTGATCTGGAATGCCTATTATTGCGTCTGACGAATGTACAATATCTATATATGATAGCTATTTAGACGTCACTTATGTTTTACACCCGCGCTAGCCCAGCCCCCGCTCTGTCGTTAGTTAAGTAACCTAACGGGTGATGACGGGACCCCGTGGCGAATACGGATGGCATAAGAGGACGTTGTATTTTCGTTGTTTTCTGCAATGATAGGTTAATGATGGGACGCATTATCTATAATGCAAAGAAAAACAAACCAAAATTTAAATCGTTGGAACAATTTAAAAGAAACCACTCGGTTAATTTTAAAACAGATATTTTTAAATGCGGAGACTTAACCACTCCTTTTAAAAAGCTATCAGGTTCCTTCGGTTATATCAAGTTCACTACGTTCACGGTTTCGCCAAAATCATTCGTAGCCCTCCGTCATTTCATTTGGGTATTCAGTAGTATTCAAGCTATGCATTTTGGCCAAAGTCAAGGCATAGTGTTTGGTAGCTACTGGGTTTTCATTTGTTGCATAAGATAGATGAGTTGGTTTGGGACAGTCATATTACCATTTGACCAAAGTCAGGGGTATATACGGATGGGTTCAAATTGACAAGATAATTACGGGTAGAACTTGACATGTGACTTATGACATTTTGACCAAAGCCAAGGTCATAAGAGCATGGGGCAAAAACTTATATCGGGAATTTCTAAAGAAACTGAAATTTGCAAAGAGATGCATACCATTTGGAGTTTGATGAATGTTGGTAGCACTCCTTCAACATTATCATACGATGATATTTGGATCCCGATCCTACTGTGAGTATATGCTACTTATCAGGATATTCGTCACTTAACGATCAATGCTATAAACCTAGTAGGTGTCCAGAAAAGTGTCAGCGGGGTTACGCCCCCAGAGAAAAGAGGTTATTTAATTAAGGAACTTCGCGAAAGCGTTGGAAAACCTCCCTCGAAGTACCGACACCAGCCTGGCTGAACGGTTAAGCAAGTATTGTATAGTGAGAATAGTCCTGGCTAATTCTTCTTTTATGGTTTGAGGAAGGATTCGAGAAACAATGGGAGCCATCCAGTTTAGATAAACTAAAAACCACTCTAAACTTGCAAGAGCATCATGCTAAAGAGTTTTTCTTCTCTCTCTCCTAATTGCAGCGACCCTGAAAATGACTGGACTTAAGTTACTTTTAGAGAAAAATATACTGACAGGGCCAAACTATAAAGATTGGCTGCGGAATGTCAAAATGGCTTTGACCTATGACAAATTGGGGTACATCCTCACCGCTACGGCACCTGCTGTCCCTGGTCCCAAATCCAGCAATGCGGATAAGGAAATCCGCAAAACCTGGGATTTAGATTGCGCGAAAGCCAAGTGCATCGTGCTTGCCTCAATGAACAATGAACATCAGAGGAGGCACGAGGATATGACCCTAGATGGCATATTTCTCCATACAAAGGAACTTTATGGAGAGCAATCTCGTATAGCAAGATACGAGACCTCTAAGAACTTGTTTCGAGCGAGGTTGGCTGTCGGGTCATCGGTAGGAGAACATGTCCTAAAGATGATCGGCTATATTGAAGAGCTCGCAGACCTTGGGACGACTTTGGATAATGAGCTATATACAGACCTTATTCTCCAGTCCCTTCCTCCCACCTACGCCCAGTTTATCCTGAACTTCAACCTTCAAGGAAAAGAAGTTGAACTTCTGGAACTCCTGAACATGTTAAGGAGTGCAGAGGGCACCTTGCAGAAGGCAAGGGAAACACCCGCTATGTTTGTTGGCGGTGCATCTTCTTCCGGGTCCAAGGCTAGGGCCAAAGGAAGGAAGAAGAAGGCCGTCCCCAAACCTAGAGGAGGTGTTAGTAAGGTGAGAGGGAAGGGAAAGAAAAAGTTTGCAGTACCGGTAGTTGGCCAGGATGAGTGCTTCCATTGTCACAGGAAAGGGCACTGGAAGAAGGATTGCAAGGCGTGGAACGCCAAGAACCAGGAACCGAAGCAAGCTGTGGCTTCGACTTCAGGTGTGTTTGTAATTGAGAATTGTCTGTCGATCAACTCTACTTCCTGGGTATTGGATACCGGATCAGGATCTCATATTTGCAATTCATTGCAGGCACTGAGAAACCGTAGAGTGCTGAATGAAGGTGATATGACCCTAAAGGTTGCTAACGGAGCTAGCGTGGGAGCTGCGTCCGTCGGGGATTATCACCTAGGATTGACGAGTGGACACATTTTGGTTTTACATAACTGTTATTTTGTACCAAGCTTAACGTGTAATATCATATCAGTTTCTTTGTTATCAAATAAAGGTTATGATTTCACGTTTGTAAGAGATGTTGTTAACATCCACCTTAATCATGGTTTGATTGGGTCCGGTACTCTAAATAACGGTATATATGTTTTAAACCAACTCCAAATTTTCAATGTCCAGAACACGCTAAAAAGAAAGTCTCCAGATTTAAATAAAGCTTTCTTATGGCATTGTAGAGTGGGTCACATCAATGAGAGAAGGTTGACTAAGTTGCATAGAGAAGGATATTTGGACTCGTTCGAATATCAAACTTATCACACTTGTCAATCTTGTCTCAAAGGAAAGATGACAAAGACTCCATTCACTGGACAAGGAGTAAGAGCGAGCGAGCTCTTAGGACTCATACACAGCGATGTATGTGGTCCATTGTCTACACATGCAAGAGGTGGTTTTTCCTATTTCATTACTTTCACGGATAATTACTCAAGATACGGATTCATTTATCTGATGAAACATAAATCCGAGGCTTTTGAGAAATTCCAAGAGTATAAGAATGAAGTAGAAAACCAAACAGGCAAAAGTATTAAGACACTGAGATCTTATCGAGGTGGAGAATACTTAAGTGCCGAGTTCCTTGGTTACCTAAAAGAGAAAGGAATTCTCTCTCAGCTTACTCCTCCATACACTCCACAGCATAACGGTGTATCGAAGAGACGGAATCGAACCCTATTGGATATGGTACGATCCATGATGAGTAATGCTGAGTTACCGCGATCTTTCTGGGGTTATGCGCTAGAATCAGCAGCATATCTTTTGAACAGGGCTCCTACCAAGACTGTGCCTACCACTCCATATCAGATGTGGACTGGGAAGAAACCCCATCTTCAACATATGAAGATTTGGGGATGTCCAGCTTTTATTAAAAAGCAGCATGTGGACAAGCTCGAGGCACGATCAGTAAAATGTATGTTTGTGGGATATCCAAAGAACTCCAAGGGATATTATTTCTATTACGCAGAGGAACAAAAGGTTTTTGTTTCTCGTAATGCCCATTTTCTGGAAAATCAGTTTTTAGAAAAGGAAATAAGTGGGAGCGAAATAGAACTGGAAGAAATTCCAGAACCACAAACTGCTACTGAAAGTTTGGTAGAACCAGGAGTTCAAGAAGAACAGGACATTCCCGCACCCCTCCGCAGGAGTAGTAGGCCGTCTCATCCGCCTGAGAGATACTACGGTTTTCTCATAGATGGGGATAGAGAGGATTGCATCATAGATGATGATGAACCTACTGACTTCCAGCAGGCCATCCAGAGCGGCGACTCGGTACGGTGGCTAGATGCAATGCGGACCGAAATGGAGTCCATGTACACCAACAAAGTATGGACTTTGGACTTTGCTCCAGATGGGGTAAAACCCATAGGATGCAAATGGATCTTCAAGAAAAAGATTGGTGTAGATGGACAGGTGGAAACCTATAAGGCTAGACTTGTTGCAAAGGGTTTTCGTCAAAGACCTGGTTTGGACTATGACGAAACTTTTTCTCCAGTGGCTATGCTCAAATCCATTCGGGTCCTTCTTGCTATTGCTGCCTTCCATGATTATGAAATCTGGAAGATGGACGTAAAGACGGCTTTTCTGAATGGAAATTTAGAAGAGTGCGTCTATATGGATCAGCCAGAGGGTTTCAATCAGAGTGGGAGCAGCGGGAAAGTATGCAAGCTGCTTAAGTCCATTTATGGACTAAAGCAGGCATCGCGGAGTTGGAACATCTGTTTTGATGAGACAGTCAAAGAATATGACTTTATCAAAAATCCAGATGAACCGTGCATATATAGTAAAATTATAGCCAGAAGTGTCGTATTCCTCGTCTTGTACGTGGATGACATTCTATTGATAGGAAATGACATTCCTATGCTACAATCTGTCAAAGGATTCTTGTCACACAGGTTCTCCATGAAAGACCTGGGTGATGCCTCTTATATTCTGGGGATCCGGATCTATCGTGATAGATCCAAGAGGATGTTGGGACTTTCGCAGTCCAGGTATATCGACACTGTACTGAAAAGATTCAGTATGGAAGATTCTAAGCGCGGTAATCTACCGGCTTGTCACGGAATCACCCTCTCCAAAGAGATGTCTCCCAAGACTAATTTGGAAAGGGAACGCATGTCTATTATACCCTACGCTTCTGCGGTAGGCTCTATAATGTATGCGATGTTGTGCACCAGACCAGATGTAGCTTACGCACTGAGCGTGGTAAGCCGGTATCAGTCAGACCCAGGGGAGAAACACTGGAGAGCAGTAAAGAACATTCTCAAGTACCTGAGGAGGACTAAGGAGATGTTCTTGATTTACGGCGGAAAAGACCTCAGGTTGGAGGCCTTTGCTGATTCCGGCTTTCAGAGTGATAAGGACGATTCCAAGTCCATGTCGGGTTATGTCTTTACCCTCAATGGAGGGGCGGTGTGCTGGAAGAGCTCCAAGCAGGACACCGTTGCTGACTCGACGATGGAAGCGGAGTATATAGCTGCTTGCGATGCCGCAAAAGAAGCAGTCTGGATGAAGAAGTTCCTAACAGAACTTCAGGTGGTTCCTACCATAGTTGATCCAATACCTCTGTATTGCGACAACAACGGAGCTATAGCTTTAGCGAAGGAACCAAGGTCCCATCAGAAGTCCAGACACATCTTGAGGCGGTATCACCTGATCAGGGAGATCATTGATCGTCAGGAGATCGAGGTTCGGAGAGTTGCTTCTGAAGAGAACATTGCTGATCCATTCACAAAGGCCCTACCTCAGATTCAGTTCGAGAGGCTACTCGAGATCATCGGTCTTCGATATGCCAGTACATGGCCCTAGTGCAAGTGGGAGATTGTTAGTGTTTATGCCCTAGAAGGCCATTACTGTATCATACTAGTTTGTATATTACTTAATGGAAGCTTGGGATATTCACATGTATATAACAGTCTTGCTAAACATGGTAGTATGCTACTTGGTTTTTCTATCTTAATATGTGAGTATACGTATTGATAGAGCTCTTAGGATCTTGCTTGACTACCAGCGTTGTGATGGCAGTCACACTAGTGGGGGCTGGGTAGTCTACAAGCACATCCTTATTCAGGTCCCTGGTCGTTGGATTATCGAGACAGAGCATCGATACTCCGGAGTAGACTAGTGTGTACGCTTCTCATCCCAGTTGGGGAGATGGTCTGTCCCACAGCCGTCAGTACGTCGTACTGGAGATAGTATGCAGGTGCTCGTTAGGTTACGGGTACACCGGACAGGACTCACAGGGAACTGTTGGTTGGTTTTATACCAGTCGTCAGTGAACAGTTCCCAGGTAACATGAGTACAGCATAGTCCGCAGACTTGACACTGCTACTTCGCCTCGAGTGTGTCCCACTGTTCTTAGATTGCTACCCTACCACGGCTCAAAGAAGTCGTGCAAACAGGTAGCAGTTGGGTGCAGTTCCGAGCACTTGGAGGCAGTGGCGGTTAGACAGGATTCGTCTCTCCCGGTATTGGGGGTTGATATCGCGCTGTGTCAGAGAGCCATTACGCAAAGTCCCTGGCCAGGGCAAGCGAGATTTGCTGGTAGGTTCCAGTAGTTTCTCAGGGTGTAATGGGCTTCCCTCCGACACGACTTATACCGCTATTAGGGGACTGACGCTTGCCGCCCCCCTAGGCCCGATATGCGATAGTCTAAGACGAACGGACCGGACTGTATGGAGATTGTCACATCAGACTCAGTAGGAGTTCGGATGGGTTTCCTCATCGGCCTTCTTATCGACATCTACCTGGGGACCGTTACGTACAACTAGTGTCGCTTGCGGTCTGTGGTTAAACCCACTGCCAGCGTAGTAGTCGAGTCTCTAGAGTCCCACACAGAGAGTTTCCCTACTCCAGGCGAAACGATATAGAGGTCGTATGGTTTTACGACAAGGGTTCGGACGCATACGTGTGTTTACGCACGTACGACTTTCGGACAGTTTTTACCAGTCGGCTTTGGTTTAAGCCAGTTACTGGTATCCGGTTATTGGATTTATACAGTCTAAAGTTTTTCCGTATTTTTGCGGAAAGGAGGGGCGTTCTCGTAATTGCGCGAGAAGCTTCTAGAAGATGGTGACTAAGGAGGTTTAGGTGGCATATGCAATGAATGTGATTAGTGAGTCATATGGATGATTCATCCATGTCATTAATGCATGATAAATGCTTAATGACTCATGGAGTGAATCATCACTAGATATTATCAAGCATGGTTGCTAAATTCATTTATTATTCTTTTCTTGATAAAAAGAAATGCTTGATATATATCATGTTATCTCACTATTCTCATTTCATTATCTTTATCATCTTCTCTCTCCTCAAGCTCTCCCTCTTCAAACACTAATCCTCCCCTCTCATGAGTTGAGTACAAGGATTAGCAAGACTACTTAATCCATAACCCTCTCTATATTTCACCTAGCTTCTTTGATTAGCACTTAAAGAAGTTTAGTTGCCTCAAGTTTAGAGGCTAAGCTTGGAGTAAAGCTCTCGGGTGGATCGTCTACTACTTCGAGAAGGCCGAGGAGGAAGAGGAGTTCACAAAGACGAAGGACACGATTCGTTAGGTATAATCCCTAAACATAGTAGCATAGAAACTCTATGTTTTAAGTTAGTTATCGTTTAGCTTCGATTCAAGCGGTTAGTCGATGTTTGTTCACTAAACAAGTTCGTTTTTGAAAATTCCGCCTCCCCACAAGCATTGGGGTGTTGTACATCGACTTACACCTAGAGAGATCGTCATTGAATGTGATGAAGTACGAGAACCCACCCCTTGTATGTATAGACATCGGACCACATACATCACTATGTACGAGTCCCAAGAGCTCTGCTGCTCTTTCTCCATGTCCGGTGAACGGAGATTTGGTCATCTTCCCTTTGAGACAAGACTGACAAGTTTCATAAGATGAGAACTCGAACGCATCCAAGAGTCCATCTTTATGCAACTTACTCAGTCTTTTCTCTCCGATATGACCAAGTCTATAATGCCACAAGTAGGAATCATTCGTATCTGAATTCTTCCTCTTGCGTGTGTTTTGTACATTGAGAACTGTATTCTGATTTAGAACGTAGATACCATTACACAGTATACCCTCTGCAACCAGAACCTTATGAAGGTAAATGTTCATGATATTTCTATCAAGAACAAAGTTATATCCATCTTTATCGAGTAAAAAACTGATATGATGTTGCAAACCATGGAGGGTACATAGTAGCAATCGTTCAAAATCATAGTCGTGCCATTTGGCAATACTAGGTGATATTCACCGACGGCTGCCGCATTAACTTGTGCTCCGTTCGCTACTCTGAGCGACATATCACCCGGTGCAACTTTCCTACTTTTTCTCAGTCCCTGTAATAAATTACAGATATGAGATCCTGGTCCGGTATCAAGTACCCAGGAGGTAGGGCTGACCGTAAAACAGTTTTCAATTACAAGAACACCTGAAGTAGATGCAAAACCATGCTTCTTCTTCAACTGGGTATCCTTGGAATCCATACAATCCCCTTTCCCTTGCTCATACTTATGACTGTTGTCACAAGTTAGAGCCGAACCAATGTTCCCCAGCCCTGAATAAGAATTCGGATCGGTCAAGCGATACATTTTATTATCTTGATTAGGGCGTGAAATGGTTGCTACCTGGAGAGAGAGAAAAGAAACACTTAGCGTGCGCTCTTGCAAGTTTAGATTGGTTTTTAATTTATCTAAACAAGATGGCTCCCACTGTCTCTCGAATCCCTCCTCAAACCATAAAGGAAGAATTAGTCGGGATCAATCTCACCGTACAATACTTGCTTAACCGTTCAGCCAGGCCAGTGTCGGTACTTCGAGAGAGGTTTTCCAACGCTTTCGCGAAGTTCCTTAATTAAGTAACCTCTTTTCCCTGTGGGCGTAGCCCCGCTAACACCTTTCTAGACACCTACTTGGTTTATAGCATTGATCGTTAAGCGAGAAAGTTTCCGAGGAGTAGCATATACTCACAGTAGGATCGGGATCCAAATATCATCGCGTGACAAAACTGAAAGAATCTTACCAGAATCATCACACTCCAAATGGTATGCAACACTAGCAAGTTTCAGTACTTTTGAAACTCCCGATGTAGTTTTTGCCCCTAGGACCCAAGTGACCTTGACACAGTCAACAAATCAAAGAGTCCTAGTCAAGTTCAGCCCGTCATTATCTTGATTGCATTAAACCCACCTGCATAACCCTTGACACAGTCAACAAGGTTACACAAATGTCCTAACCAATCACATTGTATCCAGCAAATAAGCAACACTTAGCTACCGTTCACTGCGCCTTGACACAGTCAACAAACGCAACACGAATACTAAGTATAACTTATAAGAAACGACGGAGGGCTACGGCTGGGTTTTTGGCGAAAAACCCGTTAACGTAATGAACTTGATATTGTTGAAGGAACGTGATACACTTTTGAAAAATATAGTAACGAAAACTTTTGCTAAAGAGGTCACTCCCTGTGAAGGGATCTCGGCTCTTTCCTTGTCGAGTGAGGTGCTGGGTATTTATAAGATGAATACCTCGATGCAAAGCAAAAATGATCGACTATAGTGAAGTTATCACCCTAACGCAAACTTATTGTCCAAGGGGTCACTCCCGATGAGGGGATCTCGGCCCTTGCCTCGTCGAATGAGGTGCTGGGCATTCATAACCGAATACCTCGATGCAAAACAAAAGTGAACGTCCTTGCAATAACAGCTTTTTGAAAAATTGTTCCAACAACGTCTTTTAGGTTTATTTTCTTGCATTAGTTCTTTTAATGCGTCCCATCATTTAAATCCTACCATTGCAGAAAACAACCAAAATATGACGTACGCTTATGCCATTCGCATCGCCACGGGGCCCCGTCATCACCCGTTAGGTTACTTAACTAACGACAGAGCGGGGGCTGGGCTAGCGCGGCTGTAAAACATAAGCAACGCCTAAATAGTTATTATATATAGATATATAGCAATGATAGCCAATCCAGATCACAGATGAACACTTTGGATATACTAGGAACCCGCGATTCGTTCGAGCCTGCAACGAAAAACGGATTACACGGTCGCGATGAATAGCCAATACCCCACCCAAGACCCCTACGGGTGCGGCAAACTACCCGTCAAGTACCCGAAGCGAAGCAACCTCCCTCAACACCGTGAGTAGGCCACTCGGCACTTCGAGATACCCGGTAGTTTGTGCACCCCCTCCATGGGTCTATCCTAGGAGCAAAAACAGTAAAAAGAATTATACAATGACGGCTACAACCCCGACCCGGTTGTGCGGCCATACAAATAATATTACATCAATTTACAAATTTATTACATGAATGAAAGAAAAAGAAGCTCTCATCTCACATCCACCCCGGCTATTCATCCGCGACAATCCAACGAGTTCATATACACATACCATCAACCACACAGATCACAGATATGTATAACCCCAACTAATCGACGTATAGCGATTAGTAGACGTTCAATACACATATAACATTACATATATAACCATTAGCCAAAGTCTACAGAACATCGACCAAAAATACGGATTTTTAAGCCCCAAAAACAAATTTTGCTTTCTGGAAAATCTGGGCAGAAAAATCATATTGTAAAAATCCCAAAATACCCATCTAAGAAAACTGCAGGAAGCAGATCCCCCAACTAAGTTAAATCGGCCGCGGTTCCGCGGCATAAGCAAGCTTATGCCGCGGAACCGCGGCGCTTTAGTCGAGTTGGGGGGTCAAATTTCTCCAGTTTTCTAAACAAAGCCTGAGCCGATTTTTAGTGCATGATTTATTAATTTTTGAACAGAAAAAAATTGGCAGAAACTTGAAATTCCGGGGTGTTTTGCGGTTTTTCGTCCGGTCGAAATTCTAAATACTTTGCTAACATGCTAGGGTGTGTTTAGTTAGGCTCTCATACCACTGTTAGGTCCACGTTACCTCTCCCGGTACTTTCGGGGTTGCGGAAACGGTAAAACAAATTTTTTTCTGGACTTGGTAACATGGACCGTAAAAGCCGGATCTTTACTAAACAACATACTAGCATCCTAACTAGAGATTTATCTACTCGGTTAGGGGTTATACCTAAACTTGATCTCCTTCTCTTCTTGTTGTTCTTCTCCTTGCTTGCTCCTAGGGTTGATCCGAACTTTGGTCACCTCCGCGGCCTCCTTGAGTCGAAGACGATCCACCCGAGAGATGTACACCGAGCTCCACCTCGAGTCAAGGTAACTAAGGCAAAGAGATTGCTAGTCTAGAAGCCCTAGGTTGTGTAGAGGAGATGTATGGATGTATTTGTCTTTGTGGGATCTTTCTCTCTCAACACATGAGGTCAAAAAATGAGATCAAGAGGAGGAAGAAGAAGGAGAAACTTAGCAACCATGGAGCTTTTCTTTTTCTTCTCACTTCAAGAGAGAGAATGAGAAGAGAATAATGAAAAGATTAAGCCAAATGAAATGAACCATGGTTCCAATAATACACAAAATCATCATTACTAATCCTATCATGATAGAAGTTGATGGCACATTGAATTGACCATTATCATAACACAAGAAATAAAAAGAAAATGAAAGAAGAGTGTGGATCTCTCTTGAAGGTCAATGGTCAACACGGTCAACGGGTCAACAAAGTCAAGAGAGATCCAAGTGGTCAAATGGTCAATGCAATTAGCCATCACAAATCTATCACTAAAAGGATTAGTAAACAATGTCTCCGGCTCATAACGGTTTTGACCAAACGAATTGTCAAAACCCTAATGAGTGTGCCGCATTACGGTTTTGGCCGAACCAACTGCCAAAACCCTAATGGGGCATCTCCTCCTTCATCTCTCCTCAAAACTGTGCATACACACCCGCATCCATCTTCCGTAGAATGCGGATGCACAGAAGACAAAACAAATCCATCTGTGCAATACTAGGATCTGGCTTAAACAAAGCCCACTAGTATTGCCTGCCTGAACAGCATACGCACACAAGTGTACGTAAGTGATCGTAGCCCTGCCGTAAAACCATACGGCCTCTACATGTTTCGCTCAATGCAGGGAAACTCTCTGTGTGGGACTCTAAAGACTCGACATTACGCTGGCAGTGGGTTTAACCACAGACCGCAAGCGGCACTAGCTGTACGTAACGGTCCCCAGGTAGATGTCGATAAGAAGGCCGATGAGGTAAACCCATCCGAACTCCTACTGAGCCTGTATGTAACAATCTCCGTACAGTCCCGTCTGTTCGTCTGATACATCGCATGGCGGGCCTAAGGGGGCGGTGAACGTCAGTCCCCTAATAGCGGTACAAGTCGTGTCGGAGTGAAGCCCATTACACCCTGAGATAACACTGGAATCCTACCAGTATATCTCGCTTGCCCTGGCCAGGGACTACTCGTGTAATGGCTCTTCTAGACACAGCGCGATGTCAACCCCCAATACCGGAAGAGACGAATCATGTCTAACAATCACTGCCTCCAAGTGCTTCGGGACTGCACCCAACTACTACCTGTTTGCACGACTCAGTTGAGCCGTGGTAGGGTAGTAATCAAAGAACAGTGGGAACACACTCGAGGCGAAGTGACAGTGTCAAGTCAGCGGACTAAGCTGTACTCATGTCACCTGAGAACTGATAACTGACGATAGGTATAATACCAACCATCAGTTCCCGACGAGTCCTGTCCAGTGTACTCGTAACCTAACGAGCACCCGCATACTATCTCAAGTACGACGTACTGACGGCTGTGGGACAGACCGTCTCCCGTGCTGGGATGAGAAGCGCATATGCTAGTCTACTCCGGAGTATCGATACCCTATCTCGATAATCCCACGACTAGGGACGTGTATAAGGATGTGCTTATGGATTACCCAGCCCCCACGAGTATGATCAAGCAAAGATCCTAAAGGCTCTACTAATGCGTATAGGTGATATAATAAAGAAACACACATGTACACATTAAAGCAGAGACAAACCAAGTAGCATACTACTATATTGAGCAAGATTGTCTGTACAACTGTGAATATCCCAAGCTTTCATCAAGTAATATACATATTAGTATGATACAGTAATGGCCTCTAGGGCATATACACTAACACTCCTCTGCGAGGAAAGCTTGGAACTGATCGGGCTCTTGTAATGCCTTGATCAGAGAATCTCGTGCCTCTTTGGACAGGAGGAGAACATCCAATATGCTTAGTTGTGAGGGTATTTTCCTCAGATGTGCCAGGACATTGTAATCCACCTTGTTTTTCTTAGGCGGGTCCCTTGCTGCGAGTTCTTTGACAATTCCACCGTTGAGAGCAATTTCCTCAGGGATTTTTTCTTTCCCTTTTGTCTTTTTTGCTCAAACCCTTGTTTGTAGGTCCGAGATTCTTTTCAGGCAGCATGCAGCTCCGCAGCTGAATATTCTCGCAGGTCTTTTCCTCTTCTTCTTTTTCTGAGGTGGAGTCTTTGAAGAGAGGGCTAAAGGGTATTTCGTCCTCAGAATCGCTCCCGAAAGTAAGAACTTAGGGCTTTTCCCCTTCCGGACTGGTATCAACCATATGACAGTTGCCAGTCGTTTTTTCACGCACATCTGTCGCACTCTTTTGCTATCGACGAGTTTCACGCTTCATCCTCTTGAAGTGTTTTTTATGAGCAACATATCCTTGCCACCATTTCTTAAAGGTACTATATTTTTCGATGGGGTGGGTGGTCCTCCGATGATATAGGCAGTAGTTCGGATGTGAATTCTCTCCGTCGAGGCATATAACCCCGGGAGTGTTCCTCATAAGAGATGGCAGCTTCATTCCCATTGACAGGGCTTTGGCGAACCGCTTTTCTGTCTTGATCCTGCTCTTATTTGTCGCAGATATGTCTTGATTTGTTTGGAGTACTTTACGACTCCACCTTGCCGCAGCTTCTTCATCCTAACGCTGACGCTTAGCCTTTTCGTATATAGTTATTTCGCGTTCTCGGTCATCTTTGCTTTTTCGAAAGGCTTCATTGAACAGCCTATCGATCGGGACTTCTGACAGTTCCGGGAATTTTAGCGCCGATTCTGCTCCCAGTTCCTCTGCGTTGTTTTCTGACGCTGGGCGAATTTCTTCGTCATTTAACAACGAATGGGAGATCATGTGGCAACTTGCTACATATTCTTCGTTTTCTTCAAATGAATCATTTTCCACATCGTTGTCATTATCTTCGTTCTCAAGAATATGCTTGAGGAACTCTTCGAGCGTGACTGGTTTCCGTGCCTTTTGGTTGTACTCCTCCAACGCGTCGATATACTTTTGTAGGTCCATGCGCTTGTCGTCATACTCAGCAGGCTGCACAGGCTTTTTGTTCTTCTTCTTTTTCTTCGAATACTTTGAAGGCTTGACTTGGGGATTTTGCCCATTGTCAACAACTTTCGGTACGGGACGCGGTTTCAGCATCCCTTCGATGATTTCAGGTTCAAGCGGGCTTTTCCACCTGACTGCCGGACATGCCTGTAGATCTTTCAGCATTCTTTTGGTTTTAGCTGAAAGAACGACTTCCCATGAAGTTTCTTCCACGAGCGAGCATGATGCCCCCGGTGCATCCACTTTTTTGGGAGTGTGCTTCTGTGGTGGGTTCACCCTCCAATTCTCAGACAGCGCAAACTTCCCTTGTTGATGCTGGTCCTCAACCCAGTTCTTGAAGACGTAGCAATTCTCAATCGGATGGCTCACCATTCTGTGATAGGAGCAGTAGTTAGGGTTGTTGACATCGCCAGCTTGCGGTGGACGCCGTGGGTCTGGCAATGTGATGAGTTTGTTACGCATTGCCAACTCAAATAGTTTCCTCGTCTTATCGCGGGGAAACGAGTAAGTGTGTCCTAGCCTTTCTTCCAGGGATAGGCGTGGACGTGCATTGTTTTGGCGAGCAGCCGGTTTTGGACCACTCGGTTGTTGTTGAGCGTTGGCGACGAAGTTCGCTTTCCCTTTACCCTTGGCGTTTCGAGTGTCCTTACTTGAGGAGGAAGGCCCGTGGCCCATCTAGTCCATTTAGGCCAGTTTATCCATCAGAGCTGGAAAGATTGTTGGTTTGAAGAACGTCATAAACTGAGACACGGTTGTTTGAGGACCAAGGGTCCCGATGAACATGCCCACGGCAGAGGATTCTTCGATGTGCTATTCGCACTTTGATCATAGGTTCCGCCACCGGATCGCGTATTGGATCCAGGTTTCTCCCAGCTTCACCCTGGCATTGATTAATGTCGTGATCGGGATGCGCTCGCTTGTGCTGGCGAACCGCTATGTGAACAGCAGCTCCATCTCTGTGAATGTCCTCACAGAGTCATTTGGGAGCTCCGAATACCATTCAAAGGCCGTTCTGACAGGCTGCCAACGAACTGGCGAAGCAACAGTTTGTCATTGCCTCCAATGTTGCCGTACAGAGCTCTGAACTGCGCAACGTGCTGATAGGGGTTACATGTCCCTTTGTATACATGGAACTTGGGGATCGTATATCCCAGCGGGTACTTGATTTGGTCATACCAGCCTAGGTACGGTCGTCCGGTTCTGACGATTTGGCCAGCCGTTTCATTTGCTTGATGCGCTTGTATTTGTTGAGCGATATAATTATCAAGAGCAGCCTTGGAGATTGTTTCCTTCTTGGCCGCCGATAAGGCCGGAAAAGGATTTGATGTTTCCCATCTGTCATACTCAAATTATCGGCGGATACTCGGCTGGGGGTTCTGGTTGGATCATCATTTCAACCATATCTTGAAACAAGAGCGCCATCTGCTTTATGTTGGGAGCTTGCTCAGTGGCTTCTTTGTCTTTTCTTTCAAGCACCCTTCGCAGGAACTCTGTATCGGTCTCCTGCTCCTAGCGCTGTTCGGCTGTTGTGTCCGGACTTTCTTTCTGCCCCGGTAAGTGCTGCCATATTGGTCAGCATCTCCTGGAGCTTTTGTTGTTGCTCTTGAGCTTTTACCAGCGACCGAGTTTGCAGTCGATGACCTACGGAAGCACGGCTTTCTTCTTTCCCGGAAGCCATGTAGACCGTATGTACGATCATGCCCCCAGACTTGGGGCATTTAGATCCATCGCCTTTGGAATTTGCCACGGGCGATAGAATTTTCTCCAGCCTCGTTCTTTTATGAGAGATTGGAGTTGAAAGAGCCGTTGTGACAGGCACCTGTTTAGGAGAAGTCCCCCGTTGTATGGCGGAGGAGTGGGCTTTTTCTTGCCAAGCCTTCAATTTCTTTGGTCGACGAGAGTGATTTTCATCAAGAACTGAGTCTTGGACTTTCCGCCAGACTCTATGAATTTGTGAGGAGAGCCGCTGATAAAGCTGCTCCGGCTTTGTCTGCACCGTAACTTTTGTAGGTAGGGGTGATTTCTTTAACACTGCCGTTGGGGAGTTCTTGTGTACCCTCCTGAGTGTATTAAAGTTGTTCCTGGTTGGAACAGCAGCGTCAAATTCCACCATTGGAACTGGTGGGGTAAGTTCAGAGGGAGAGTTGCCTCCAGCTTTTCTCACCCGGCGCCAGTGACGATGTCGAGCGTGTCCTGCAAAAGGGACCGCCTCAGTTTTGGAAGAGGTTTCTTCGTGCCTCCAGCTTTGGTGAGGGGCTGCCGTTGGTGTCAGCTTGTTGAAAATTGACGTCCTTGGCAGGGTTTGAAGATGGCCGGCCAATCTTTTAAAAACCGACTTTCTGGTAGGGAAAGCACCTTTGACGACTTCGCCCGTAGCAGGAGTTGGGAGGGCTATCCGTTTTGGGGTAGCCCCTTCAGGTATTACGAGCCTCTTTGCGGACCCTTTTGGATTCTTACCCAGCCTATTGAAGACTGAGACATCAGCTTTGGACGGCCTATTGAGAGGGGCCGTTGTGGTCGCCAATCGATCGAAAACCGACCTCTTGAGAGTTTCTTCCTGCGGTGTTGAGGCACGGACACCCACTAGTGTGAACATGGTCCCGAAGAATAGTCCAGTAGTGGCTTGCGTTACTTGCCCCACCGGCATTGAAAAGATGGAGGCTGCGTTGGGCCCGTAGGTCACTCTTCTAGTTGGGGTGGAGGAGAGTTGCTGTTGCAAGAGGTGTAGTGGGAAGCCATCGATTTTCTTCTTCTTCTGCACAGGAGCAAGACACCAAATTTTAGTACCTCAAATCCAAGGGCAACCATAGCGAACCGCGATTTTGTTTGCGAAACACTATTCGTGTGGAATGGAAAAAGGAAACGATCCTACCGAGCGTGCCAGAATCTGTTTACCGCCGAAAACAGAGACGAACTGGGATGGACCGTCTTGCCTGAATTTGGAGGCAGATACTATTTGGATTTATCCGTCCACCTCTCCGAAGATACCAAGTTGATTTATGACACCATATATCGGAGGTTTAGACGAATGCGACCGTTGTAGCAGACTTTATCAGATTCCCCCTCATTTTATGAGGAGTTTTTGATTGTGGGGACGATCTTTCCTGCAGACGCAAGCCCCTACAGTTAATTACGTTACCGCATTGCGATAACCACTTTCTCCTGCTCCGGAAGTTCATTTCGTGTCGTGTGTGTTTTTGTTTGTTTTGGTTGCCCGTGTATTGTACGGAGACTAGTTTATGTCGTCGCCCGTAGGGCGTAGATTAGTCCAAATCCGTATATTTTTAAATTCGGGCTTGGTTTATTTAAGAACCGTTAATCTGCTTTGAGATTAAGATCAACTTAAATATATATGAGCATTTGGGGCTCAGTTTGTTTTAGTTTGAGGATATCATGGTCCATTATCTTTTGGGGCAAATATTAGTTTAAGAACATTTCGGTCCAATATTCCCGTTTTGGGGACGAATATTAGTTTAAGGACATTTCGGTCCATTATTGTCGTTTTTGAGACGGCTATTAGTTTAGGGACATTTCGGTTCATTATCGTCGTTTTTGAGGCGACTATTAGTTTATGGACATTTCGGTCCCTCATTCATCTTACGCGCACGTATATTTGGTACGTGACGAAATGAACAATGGTGATATGGAATGTGTCCGATTTGGGGCACGATCCGATTTGAGGCATGCACGTCAATTTGGAAGTGCATCAATGTGGGATGAAAGAAGTTGTTAGTCGTCGGGACCCGCCACCTCTCTGAAGACGTTGAAGAATTACAACGACATGTATCAGAGGTGTGAAGAAATTTACTTTTAAACCAAATCTCGTATTTGAGAGAAAAGATGTGATGGTCCTAAGAATCGTTAGTGGTATTTGAGACTAAGATCACCTTAGGAGATATGAGATGGATATCATTTTGGATATCATCAATGTTTTTAAAGATCATTTTTACCTAAGATCCATCAAAAGAGCATTTGGGCTCAGCTGCAAGAAACTTCAGAGACCAACCAATTTGGGCTTAGTCTGCCCACTCTTTTTCTTTTTCATTCAAAAGTGATATGCGCTTATTTGAGCTCTGTTCGTTCAGCCTTTTTTCTTTTTATGCAAAAGTGCTAAGCACTTATTTGATGTCCTGACACTCATATGGGTGTCATGTGAAGCATTTAATTATGAGCGCCGCCTAATGAGCGCTGAACACTCAGCCATTTTGGCTGTGTGTGGAGTGCTAAGCAATTTTCTCTTCTTTTCTTCTTTTTTTTGGTGGCGCCCACGTGAGGCGCGGGGCGCTGCCGAATCAGTGATAAGCACTCGGTTGTTTTGGCTTTTTATGGAGTGCTAGGCACTCTTATTATTTTCGTGGCGCCCACGTGAGGAGCACGTGCGACGCTGGGCGCTGCCCAATCAGTGCTAAGCACTCGGCCATTTTGGCTGTATGTAAAGTGCTAAGCACTTTTTATATAGTGCCCATGCAAGTTTCACGTGAGGCGCTAGACGCTGTTAAAGAGGGATGCCTACGTGAGAAACACGTGAGGCGCTAGTTTCTTTTATATGGAGATTTAATCTCTGTTGATATTTTTAGAGAACTTAAATCTCTGTTAATGGTATTTTGACCATTAACGATCACCAAGATCATTGTTTTGAGGATCTGAGATCATGTTCTTTAAGAACTAAGTTTTTGATTTGAAGGAACCGAGTTCCTGAAATATTATGAACTCCATGTTCTTTCTCTTTAAATTTGTTCTTCAATGAATCTTTGATTTTTAAGAACGAGATCTTCCCGATGAGAATTAAATTCTCAACTTATGGAAGACTTGTCTAGTAGATCTCTGATCCAGAGAAAGAACTAAGTTTTTTGAGAAGGGTTAAACCCTTAGATAGGTAAAAAGAGATATTTTGATCTCTGTGTTGTTTTTTACCTAGAGTTTTTGAAAAAGCAAGTCTTCTTCTTCTCTATTCTCTCTCCTCTTGTCTGTGTCCCTTAAGACTTAAAGTCTCGGGTCCTTTATATAGTGGAGGCAAATTGCTAATTGGTTTTGAGAAAACCTCTTAATGAGAGATTCCAATTAATTTAATTAGACTCAAAATTGATTTGGGAAATTTTATCCACCGTTAGATTTTTATCCAAGAGCTTCTGTTTTACAGAATGTGTTTTTTTGTTTTTAACAAGATCGAGAAAATATTCTCTCATATACGGAATTTATTCTGTCAAGTGGTGATTTTTTAATCACCATTGGATTTTTAATCCAAGGGTTCTCTAATTTACAGAGAGCAGTCTTCTTTGTTTAGAAAGATTGAGCGAATATATTCCCAAAAAATAGAATTTTATTCTATTATTGGATCATTGATCTAACCGAGAGTATCCTTCTTATTTAGAAAGACTTGGGAGATATTTTCTCCTAATAGAATTTGATTCTATATTTTGGTGATTTACCATCTCCGTTGGATCTTTGATCCAACGACTCTGTTTAACAGGGAGTATTGTAGAATTTTAATTCTACCTGGGCGCCGGCGCTCACGTGTTATACACGTGGACGCTGCTTAAGAATTTAATTCTTATAATAGGTATTTATGTGCTTTGCACATTGGCGTCCGCGTGAGAAGCACGTGCGGCGCCATCTAAGAGTTTAACTCTATGTAACGAACTCTTCTGTGCTTTGCACATTGGCGTCCGTGTGAGGAGCACGTGAGGTGCCACCATAGGATTTAATCCTATAAAATTGGCTCTGACGCTGGCGCCCTCATGGAGAGCACGTGAGGCGTTGCCTCATTAAATTCAATAAAGCTTTGCTCTTTTATTAGGTTAAATATATTGGGGAAACACGAGCCTTCTGAAGCCCGCTATGGTGCCCTTACGCTCTGCTGGCCTGGGTGCTATTGCGACTACGGACTGCTGGACTGTCCGCAGAACCTCCTGGAAAGCCTCATCCTACCGCTGATTCTGTTCAGTTTTCCGCTTATGGTTTTCAAGCATACCACATATAACTCTAAGCAATGCGGTGTCATCAACACGCCTCTGGTAAGACCGCAAATCTCTATCCGCCATGATTCTGAAGTCGAGACACTGAAGAGCATTAGCAACGGTAAACAGGATTCAATAAACAAGGTAGCTATAGATTCAAGACTGGTAAAATAGTAATGTGGCGGGACATGTTCCTAATTTCGGGTTTTCTGGTTAGTGTATTGGATTCAATACCCAACTACAAAAAAACCAAACCCGATTAACCCTAAATCCTATGGCTCTGATACGAAACAAACCATGTCATGCCCCGCTTCCCAAAATACGTAAACACGACACGTGACAGAGCCAACCATGCTACCGGTGTTTAGGAATCATCTTTCCACAGTCACGTTACGGCTGTCAAACGGATATCAAGAACAGTAAAATATAAAATCTAGCTAGTACATGTCCATTTGCCATAGTAAATCGAATCAAGAAAATGCATATAGTGGAAATGAATCAAATCCAATAAACAATAAATCTGTATCATGTCCCAATATGGGCTCACATCAAGGAAATAAAAGTGCGGAAATAAACAAACTAAACATCTCTATTAATACATGTCCAATTCCTCATTGTTCGGCTTGATGGTTAATGTGTTCTCGATCTGCCTGCGATAAAGGTAAAGGAATTGGGCCATGAAAAACTCAGACGTCAGTACGTCATAATATCAAAATAATAGTAACGACCAGGATATAATAATATAATTAACCATGCATACAAAGGATAAATACAGATATGAACCCATGAGGTACAAGTATGTGATGTAGGTTCTAAAACTGTGCTTCTGAGTTATCTATTCTAAAAGTCTTTGAAATCAATTTAATGGAATCGTCGATGTAACTCAATAGTATCTCGTTCGTGCCCGGGACCACGGTCAAGATTCTCGGGCTGAATCCGAGACGTGCCGGTAGGCAGTAAACAGGTAACATGTACAGATGAATGATGTCAGCAACAGCATCCCGGGGCTGGCCTAACCCATAAAGACTGACCGGTATAAGTATCGAACTGTTAAGTTACAAGTCAGGTTTCATTATTGATTTCCCCTTACCTCCAAGGTTATGTGTTCAAGTCAGGTATTGATGATATAAATCTAATGCCAACACGGGATGAAACAGGTACAGGTTTTATCTATGTAGACAACAAGTCAGAATTGTTGGCATTCGTAACAAGATCCAAGTAACAAATCAGATAGTGTGCCATAAACATGTCATGTGATGCATATTAACCAAATAGATGCCAAATGTGAAACTGTAATCAATATCGGAATACGGTAAACAAAATTGATATCAGGATGCATATGTATCTATCTGTAATAACTATTATACGTTCATTACCAAGTATGATGCAAACTAGATAGCATGTTGTACTAATATAGTAGTATAATGATATCATGATATTCCGGTATGCAACTAGATTAACGATTATCAATACAGATACGAACGGATATCGTAAAACTGTAAATCTGTGATATTTGCTGAATAATAAAACATATTCACTATTTTTCTTCATATAGATATTGATATGATATAACATAGCATATTACAAGTTAAACTTGCTTGATCGGATCTCACGACGGGATACGGATGCTACGTCCGATGTTGGAATAAACATCGCGATGCAACTACGCGCGCAGGACTGGACTTGTCTGAAAAATGACGTGACGTGATGACTAGGCTGGACGACGACGATGACTGGGTCGTCCGGATCGTCGGCGACACGTGCAACTCCGGCCAGACGGCCAGGAAAATCAAGAAAGAAAGAAAGAAAGAAGAATGGGGTGTGGCTGCTCGGTTCTGAGGTGGCGAGGACAGAGACAAGGTGACGGCGACGATGGTGTGTTGTCGTCGGCAACGAAGGCAGTGGGTTTCTCGGGTGCTGTTGTGGTCGTCGGGGTTGTAGTGGTGCAGGGTGTGGTGCTGGTGGTAGTCAGGGCGTCGAGGATAGGAGAGAGATGGGGAGATGAAGGTGATGGCGACGGCGAGAGTGCAGGCGTCGGGATTCTTGGGTTGGAGTCGTCGGGTGGCTGTGGGTTCTCGCGGATGGAGAGGGAAGATGGAAGTGGAGATGGTGAAGGTTATGATGAGGGCGGCGAGGTGATGAGGTCGGGGTGAGGTCAACGATGAGGGCTTGGTGAAAGCAAGGTAAGGGCTAGGGTTTTCTCGGCGAGGGGAAAAGAAAAGGAAACAGAGAAGGAAGAGAGAGAGAGATGAGGGTGTTTAAATATTAGGTTTTATATAAATTATATATATATATATATATATATATATAATAGAGAGAGTGACAGAAGAGAGAGAGAGAGCATATAATAATTGAGTTATATATATATATATATATATATATATATATATATATATTAACGGTTAGTTTTGAAAATAATATTATAATATATATTTTGGGTTTAAATATCTAATTTCAAATTACTACAAAAAATACTTTTCTAAAAATCTAGTTTTAAAATATAAAGAATATACGTATAAGTTAAAATCAAAATACGATGTCCGGATAATAAAAATGCATACCCCCAGGTACAGATCTACGTAAATATACGTAGCGATTCAAAGGAATCTGTTTTAGCCATTTGGACATGAACACGATGTGTGGATGCAAACATATGATATGAAGTATGATAACATGCCATGCTAGATATCAAGATATTATTTGGTTATAATTTGTATTATTAAAATATATGCAGATACAAGATATATTATGTGTGTGTATAGAATTTAGATGTGCATGGATTCTCTGTACTATCAATTATATGACGTAATCTTGAACCATGGTGGGTTTCCAACATGCGGATCGGGTCAGATACTAACCACAGTTACCAAATGCATCATCCGCACCCAAAAACAATAGTAAACAAGAAGTTATCGCAAGATTTGAAATACCCCAAATATAATATATATGCACTAGGGTGTTACAGGGCGTACATTCAAACTGCGCTATAGAAAAACACAGACCCGTGAATGAGTATATTTCTTTTTTGGGGCGCGGTTTGCAACTGCGCCTCAGAAAAACACATACCCGTGAATGATTGTGTTTCATTTTGGGACGCACTTTCAAACTGCGCCATAAAAATACACAAATCCATGAATGGGTGTGTTTCTTTTTTGGACGCAGTTTGCAACTGCACCCAAAAACAAACAAAATCCCAACAATGACAATGATCCATATTATTTTGTTTTTATTAATAGGTGCAGTTTGAAACTACGTCCATTTACATTTTTATGGGGCGCATGCGCCTCATACAAATGTAATCGGCGCATTTTAAAAATGCGCCGATTACAAATGTATTGGGCGCAGTTTGAAACTGCGCTCCATACAAATGTAATGGACACGATTTTAAACCGCACCCTTAAAAAAAAAATTAATTGACGCCAGCGCCAGCGGTGAGTTGGCGTTGACGTAGCGCCAATGTGACCGAAGTGGTCTCTTTTTTTAATTATTTTTAAAAGTAATTTGTTTTATAATTATAATTTTAAATTTGTTTACTATAAAAAATAATTGTCCTTACGCACATGCTCCTAGCTCACTTGAACTGAAGCTACTGATAAATGTGCAAAATGCAAATTAAATTTTATCATTTCTTTTTGCATTTTTCCAGTAAATGCACAACCGTTTACATTTCAAGGACTGGTGTGTGTAACACATGTCTAATATAGTTTAATTCGGTATATTCAAAACTACAAGAAAGTGTTATCACTAGACTACAGGGACTTTCGCAATGTCTTAGATTTTTAAGCAACTTGTGAACAAACATTAATAATTTCACTTGTATTATGCTTTTTTCTTTTTGGAACGAGCTAGTAAGCCTCATCCACCCGCACACCACACATAAGCTCACATCATACACACGCGGCCTCCACCCGCACACCACACATAAGCTCACATCATACACACGCGGCCTCGGGGCCACTAATTTGCCTCAAAAATGTTAATTTGTGGCCATTTGTATTAGGAAACTTTGTTTCCATGTTCTTCACCTCCCAGTTAAGCATTACACATTGACCATCACAGCCTTTTCAAAGTCTTCGTATGTAATTGTTTTTCCACACAACCAACTGATTTTTGCACGATTTTCCCAACCACCTTGTACAAAATTGCACCATACACCTAAACAGCATGCCACACCAACCCCCAGTCTAATTCCCCAACAACACACTCCACATGCATGAACCCCAAACATAGCATAAATAGCAACTACTCTCATTAGAGAGAAGGGAACACACACACACACACAGAGATATTTTTTTTTTGGGGGGGGGGGGGGGGGGGGGGCGGGAGTAGAAGTCTACTCTACTCCGGCGACACCCAAATGCACGGTTGGGTGTACACTGCCCGTGTCAGCCCCTCCGTCGCAGCTGCACTCTCCGTCGTTGATGCGGTCCCCGCTTCTCGCGCCGGCGACGCTGAAGACGCCCTCACGGTTCTCGATGACGCCGCTGGCGAGCCCCGATGAGGAAGGCGGTGGTGAGCATGAGGGGCTACTTGGAGGAGGTCGGGCATGTGACTTAAGCTGGATCTTCAAGATGTTTGGTTGCCTATTACGGAGTCGAGGAACGGGAATGCCTATTAATTACGCGGCCTTTCATACCCTGAATTCTGGGATTGGGTTTCAGGCGCTGGTGCTACCGGTGGCTTTTACCGTTCACGGATGGTACGTTCAAGGCCCTAGTAGTTTTGACTGTAATACTCTTTCTACGATTCTAGAATGTATATGATGTTATATCCAAAAGACCGACAGACTTGAGTCGAATATTATAAAAAATATGGAACTTTTTCCAGAGACCTCCAACCCCAAACATCCCACCACCACACACATGGGCTAGTACACCATCTCAGAAAAATATTCCTTCCCTTTGATAATCCAAGCAGCCTTTAATCTCCTCTCAGACAATTAGAGTTTACATATCCATCCTAACACAAACATAAAATTTATGTTGGACTATTGATGCAACATTTTCATGTTCTAACACATCATAGCGCTTATCATCATAGATCAGGCACCTTTTTATGTGTGCCAAATCATGGATCTTGATGGATTTAATTCTCCATGCTTTCGATACAAATCTGTAGGTATCTCGTCACTACGCTAAGACTACAAACTTGTGATGAGATTCAAATGACATTTTATATTACAATGCCTTTTAACAAATGGCAACAGTTACAGTTTTTATTTTTTCTCTCCATCACAGTAGAAAGTACACTTACAGCTTGGGTTGAATATCCGGAGCATGCAGTGGCCTCATCCATTGCGGATGGAGCCCATGGGTATTTTGTAATTAAACCCTCGAGGCCTCATCCGTAATGGGTGAGGACACCGCAGACCCCTTATTTCCAGAGGATCTAAGAAGTCCAAGATCCTAACCTCCCTATTTCCTTGGACAAATTTGTCATGCTTTTACGCATCAAATTCTTAATTAACATAAGGTTCTTTATACTTATGTTCTGTAGCAATAACAGGATACAACAAACTTTAATATTCAAAGTTTGGTAACCCTCTTTATCCAGCAAATGTCATGTTCAGGCATAATCTTGACACATAAACTCATTCGTTGTGCATGTCTATTCAATTGAAATGAGTAGGAAACCAGTATACAGATTTAAAAAATTCATTTTCGATGGCTATCCGTATCTGTTTCTGTATCCGCCAACGGCCACCGAATGTTGAGATGGTAACACTAATATTCATATCCGTATCCGTATCCAATATCTATCTGGTAAATTGTTGTCCAATATTCATTTCATATCTGTATCCGGATCCGATTTACACGGATATAAATTTCAAATCGGATAAACATCCATATCCGTATTCGGTTTCGCCTATGACTACTAGCTACAGATATGATACCACCTATATCCACCCCTGTTCTGGCCAAAAATATAACAAGCTTATAAGCTTGATTTTTTTGACCTTTCTGGCGCTTATTAAATACCAGCGTCAGAGCTTTGCTGACGCTCATTAAATACTAGCGTCAGAGCTTTCCTAACGCTCATTAATGATAGTACTAGAACCTCTCTAGCGCTCATTAATGTCAGAGATCCTCAAAAGGGAATCTTCATTACTTAAAGATTAAGCTTTACTTTGTTTGGGAAATTATTTTCCCTATCTTTCTAAACAGAAAGATATTTGCCTTATTAACAAGAACTCAATTTAATATTTTTCTAAATAGAGAAAGATATTATTCTGTTAATAGGGATCCTTAGATCTAAAATCTAACGATGCTTAAGCATCCAGGTCTCATCTCATGATCAATTAAAGAAAATTAAATGAGAGATTTTTTCTACTTGCCCAACAATATTTCATACTCTATATAACGGCCACTGGAGGTCAAATCTCATATGGGCATACCTCCCCATAAGCTTCTGCAATATAAGCACACCGCATAAGCTTCTGCAAAATATAGGAAGACCCCCCATAAGCTTGATAAAGAACTTAAGTTCTCTTTTATCAAAACTCTCATCTCGCTTGTCTTCATCATAAAAAACCGAGATAGATTGAAGATCAATCTTCAGATATCAAAGAAGATTAACCTTCATGTATAGAACTTAAGTTCTTCTCGGATATTAAGATCCTTAAATCAAAATCTCTCTAAACACAGATAGACTTTTCTATTTTAAGATATGGGGTTTAGAAAAAACTTAAGTTTTCTTCATAAACATGATGATGATGGATAGAACCCTAATGATCTGAAAATCAACATAAAACATGATGATGATGAAGAAGTTTATACCTCAATCAAACGGCCCCTTTATGAGCCGAGTACAAAAAAGGACTTAATATCACAAAAATTGTGATCTTGATATTGTTAATTGCTAAAATAGCCATTAACAGAAACTTAAACTTTATATGAAACTTAAGTTTCAAAATTATAAAGAGATTAATCTCTAAAACGGTCGTGTGCCAATAGAGGCATATGTGCCACTAGCCATGCACCAATGGGCTTAAACCACGTGGCATACGCCACAACCCCTGAGCGCCAATGTTTAATGTGCCAAAGACCCAAAGGTCAACATGGAAAGCACCAATACCCATCCTCCACATGGCATGGGCCACAATACCATGTGCCAATAATCCCTGCGCCAGAGACCCATATGGCTCTACATGTGCGACAATAACATAGCAACACGTGGCATGCGCCAGAGTTCCTGTGCGCCAATACATATACCCCACAGCCAGTGCTTGTCCAAATTGACTAAGTTTTGGGAAACTTAACGTTCTTTGATATTTTATTGAGCTCATATGCTCATATATGTTTAAGTCGATCTTAATCTAAAACAAAATTAACGATACTTAATCATATTTTAAAGCTGATCTTAGTTCTATATATGACTAATGATCCTTTAAACATATACCTATGAAAGCTAAGTTGATATCAGTCTCATATATGACTAAAGATCCTTAGACCATGCTACCTAGGTTGATCTTAATCTCATATAAAACTAACAATCCTTAGATAAAATACAAGTTTGTATAGAAGCCTTTCCATCAAGTTCCAACATGTTATTTTCTTCCATATACGGGATTTGGTTCAAGGGTATATCCTTCCACACCTCTGATATACGGCGTTGTAATTTCTCAGTGTCTTCAGAGAGTGGCGAGTCCCAATAACCAACGACTCCTCATTCGTCCTAACTTCTTGAAAGATATGAAATTTTATCAAGATAGTGAATGCCTTAACCCCATATCGATGCACACTTCAAAGAACAACAAAGTCCCGGTTTTATGAAAGCATACATATATGTATATGTATATCTTTTGAGGAAATATAAATACTTTCAAATTGGATCGCACCCCAATATTGGGCACATTCTCAAGTTACCATCATCCACTTCGCCACGTAATATATACACATGCGCGCAAGCTGAAAGATGGACCGCTATATCCCTAAACTGGTTCCTGCCCTGCAGACTGTCTCCACACTAACTACCGTATACTATCCATGAGCTACCCATAGTAAAGCACACCTGATGATAAGCCAAAACTTGATGACTTAGTTAAAATATGCTAAGTATAGAAGCATATGCTTCATATGCGATCAAATGATCAGTTGAGCCCAGATACTCACTGTTACCTAAGTTGATTTTAGTCCCATATACGACTAATGATTCTTAAACCATATCACCTAAGTTGATCTTAGTCGCATATACGACTAATGATCCTTAGCCATATCTTCTGAGTCGATCTTAGTCTCATATAAGACTAGCGATCATTAAATCAAACTCATGTATCTTAAACTGATGGAAAATGTGGCCTAGGTTCAAAACCACATCTAATTTACGGATTTGGACTAATCCGCTCCCTACGGGCGACGACATATTAGTCTCCGTATACAATCCAAAGGCAACCCCAATATAAACAAACTATAACACGCACGAAGATTTCTAGAGTATAGAAAGTTGTTATCGCTTAGCGATAATGCAATTTAACTGCAGAGTTTTGCGCCTGCAGGAAAAAAACGTCCCCACAGTCAAAAACCTCACATATGAGAGAGAATCTGAAAAGTCAGATACAACGGTCACATCCATCTAAACCTCTGATATACGATGCCATAAATCAACTTGGTATTTTCGGAGAGGTGGATGGATATATTCCATATAGCATCTGCCTCCATATTCAGACTGGACACGCTTCCCGCGTCTGAGTCCGGTTTCTGGAGGTAAACAGCTGATACCTTGAACATCCTTGCGAAGAAGTCCTAGATCCTGACATCATGTTATCTTTAACAAATATGTCATGCTTTTTTACACATCACAAAAAGATCTTTCATACTCGTCTTGTAGCGATGAAAGGATATAACAAAACTTAATATTCAAAGTTTGGTAACCCTCCATATCCAGCAACAGGACGAAACAATATACAACGTTGGATAAATTGATATATACAACGTTGGATAAATTGATATATCCAACAAATCCGAGCTGTTAATGTTAACCGCGGTTTAACTAGCAGTTAAAATCGAACGGCTCAGATTTAACCGCCACTTAAAGAAGCGGTTCCCATTTAATATAAAGAGTCACCGCCCGAACAGCTTCAGCACAGTATCAGCGGTTTAAGGATTAGAGATCGAAAGAAATTAGGCGAATTTTGCTGTGATTTAAACCGTGATTCTTGTTTGAATTCTCTTGATTCGTGGATCGATCTCATAAGATAAATTAATTACTTTAATCAGTATAGGGTTTGTTATTTTTTGGAGGATTTTTGTTAGGCTTTTCAGATGTAAATTGGGTTTTTATCCCTGTGATTTGAATTGTAAATGTTCATGGGTATTCTCATCTTTCATAGAGATTTTATAACATAGATAAATGACTTTATTTGTTTAGGATTTAGTCTTATTTATGTAGGTTTTTTGTTAATATATTTAGGATTTTTGATGTTTATTATGTAGTTTAATGGCCGGTAAACACGAAAATACAACAAAGAGGGCTACACAGAAGAGAGCTAAACCTTCTCCTTCGCCAAAAAATATTCGTAAAGAAGAACTCCAGGAACGTAGCAAAATACATTTCCGAAGCTATTTGGAGTGGTAAAAATAGAAGATATGCTGAAGAGCGATGATTCTAACTTTCTAATATTTAGAGTCCATGTATAGCTTTCTTTAAGATCTGAAGCATGTCTCTTGCAGCTAGTTTCTTAGCAGTCTTTTTGTCGGTTCCTGTAGAAATCGCCGTATAAACCATAACATTTGCTTCAACTTCAGCTATAAATGAAACGACGCCATCTTTGTATGTCTTTGATAAATTCTTCACGTATACCATTTTAGAGCAAAACTTGTTCAATTCTCTTACTAGATTTATTTTCATTGTTTCTGATGTCACCATAGGCTCCAAAAGCCGCCTCATACTTTCCCCAACAATTATTGAAATTCAAATCGATATAAATTGCCTCTGAGATTGATTCGATGACATTTGCAATTTATATCGATTTGAATTTCAATAAAAAAATTGTTTGGGAAAGTAAGAGGCGGCTCCACTTGGAGCCTATGTGACATCAAAAACAATGGAAATAAATCCAGTAAGAGAATTGAACGAGTTTTGCTCTAAAAAGACATACGAGAAGAATTTATCAAATACATACAAAGATGGTGTCGCTTCATTTATAACTGAATTGAAGCAAATGACATGGTTTATACGGCGACTTCTACAGGAACCGACAAAAAGACTGCTACGAAACTAGCTGCAAGAGACATGCTTCAAACCTTAAAAAAAGCTATACCTGGACTCTAATATGTTTAACTCGGTAATTTTTGATATAGGATGTGTTATGAGGTAGCTAATACCTTAAAGAAAGCAATATCTGGATTGCTTGTCGCGGGGACTTCCTCTGAGCTCACAAAAATTGGACACATGTACTATTGGAAATTTTAGATATAGGATGTGTTATGAGATAGCTAATCAGAAACTACCGAAATGATGTAATAAATTTTAGATTTTGCATGTGTGTATTATATGTGATTGTGTGTTGAACAATGAATTTTTAGATTTCACAAGTATATATGATGTATGTTGATATTTTTATCCGAACTCTGATATTTATTTTCTGTAAATGATGTATATTTATGAAAAAATGATGTACATTTATGTGTAAATGATTTACATTTCTGTATATTTTGAGCTCACCGGCTATTTAACCGCTACTTAATTAGCGGTTATATTTTGAGCTTACTCCAGTACTAGAAAGCACACTATGCAGCCGCTGCTGTAAGAAGCGGTAATTTTTGCACCAACAAATTTAATAACAGTAATGATTGACACAACAAATACTAACATATTTAACATCATTAATTGATACAATCAATATCAACAACTAATAAATAAACATCAAGTATCATTGTTTTACATCAAATATCATTCATTTACAACAAATGTTATTCATTTACCAAAAAATCAAAAAATATGTTATAGTTTACATCAAAGATCATTCATTTACATCAAATATTATTCATTTACAAAAAACTATTCTGACCAACCAAATGGTTGGTTCAAATCCCATGACGGCTCAAGACATAATATAAGATTTGGTTGACCAGGATATGTCTTCTACATATTGTGTTTGTCTTATCGGACAAGTTTTTTGTTATGGAATGTTAATTGGTTGCATCTTGTGCGGAACCTCTTCTTTTTCTTATTAATATTTTTGTTATCGATCCAAAATTTAATTCGATTCTTTTTACGATCCCTAGGGTTAGATTGTAAAGAATTTTGTATTTTTGAAATATCATCTTTTACGGATTTCAAATCAACTGTTGTTTTATCTACCAAGTTTTCTTTCACATTCGGTATTGCAACTGGAAGTTCAGATATCGTATCGCAAGTTTGGACAATTCTCCAAGCATAATTTTATATCCACTCTCTGACGCAACACCTTTCACGACAATTAAATTGAAATCGTTGCATAAATGAGTATACCGTGACGTTTCAGTTATCTGTACCGAAAGTGGTACGATACTCGTCATGATAATATTTTGATTAATATTTTGCATCCATCTTGGCAAAATATATTGAGACGGTATACTATTCACACTTTTAAATACAAAAACTCTGAATATATGCCTACATAATAGTCCGGTTGATCCAAAATAATTGCAAATGCTCTTGGAAAATTGCCTTTTTGTCGTATATTGGACATAATATACTTTTCGTTTGTCTTTCTTCGGACCGAGTACGTTGTGAAATTTATATTTGGTTGTCTTATCGACTTTTGAAACATTCTGGATATTAAATGATTAAGATTTCTGGAGCTCTACTTGAATCTTTTCAAAAATTCTTTTGGTGTAAATTTTGGAAGCGTTTAATTCCAGTGGTATATTTGTTGCACACAAACAATTTTTGTATAGCGTATCAAAATCCATTCTTTTCTCGTGCTCGTAATGCATTTGTAGTGCACTTCTCATTTTCATAACAAACTCTTTAATTGTGGTGTTCCAAATAAGATAAGCATATAAAAAACATTCATGCTCTCACTACGCCACGTTGTTCGCATTCCTGCAAAAAAGTTTCTTATTGTATAAGCCGGTATCCATTGCTCCCTTATACCGTAAATTATTGAAAACCATTTATACCTACTAACTTGGTACTTTTTATTTAGTGCAGACCACTTATCCTCAAATTCATCAACTGTCCAACTTTTATCTACACAACATTTGAAGTCGTTTTGTAAACATATATACTGATGATATAAACTTTACAATTTCTCAATATACTTCTGACTAATGTGCCATATGCAATAATGATGTCTTATATTTGGAAATACCTTGGCAATTGCATTTGTCATAGTTTGATCTTGATCGGTGATTATAAATAGTGGTGCCTTATTATTCATCGTAATTAACCAATGCCGAAACAACCAGGTGAAATACTTTTCAGACTCATTCTGCAGTAACGTCAAACCAAATATTTATGATTTATAATGATGATTAATACCGATGAATGGGCAAAGGGCATTTAATATTTGTTAGTTCGATACGTGGTATCAAAAGTAATTGCATCACCAAAAGTTTTATAGGAAGTTTTAGCGAGCGCATCCACGGATAAGAGGGTATCGATATGATTTTCTTCGTCATATTTTACTGCGTAAGTAAAATTAGGCTCCTCAAAATATAAGTTGATGAAGTAGGGATTTTGCTCACTAAAAATATTTTCTTTTCTTTTTCTTTTTCTCAACCTAAAAAAACTAGTGAGGAGATGAAGAAGATGAACTTAGAAGTTAGAGAGTGAACCATGAGGATGAGATGAGATCAAGAAAATGATCAAGTGTATATGACTAAAACAAGAATGGAAGATGAGTTATGGCTTCTCAATACTTCTCCAAGCACCTAAAACTATGACTCATTCTTCTTTTCTTTGTTTATCATATATATTTATCATTATCTTCTCATCTTTACTTCAAGTGTGATTCTCACACATCCATGTTCCATGTATCATCAACTATGATACAAATGAATATATATATATATATATATATATATATATATATATAAAGAGAAGAAAATCTTAAATGAGCATAATATTAGTTTATATATATATATATATATATATCAAATATATAAATATATATTAAATTATTAAATCAACACTTGATTCAATAATCCGGTTACATCATATATAACCCGGCTAATATCAAATATATATATATATATATATCAAATCATTAAATCAACACTTGATTCAATAATCCGGTTATATCATATATAACCGGCTAATATTCAATATTAGTTAATATATATATATATATATATATATATCAAATTATTAAATCAACACTTGATTCAATAATCCAGTTATATCATATATAACCCGATTAATATCAAATATTAATATATATATATATATCAAATCATTGAATCAACACTTGATTCAATAATCCAGTTATATCATATATAACCCGGCTGATATCAAAAAACGCTACGGTATCATATACTCGTATTTAATCAAGCTCCCGCACATATCTCCATACGTGCCCTACTTCATTTCGCTTGAGTTAGGAAACCTCTATATGGGATTCTAAAGACTCGCCAATACGCTAGCAGTAGGTAATGATCACATCAAAGACTTACAAACCGTCAGCGGTACTAGCTAGACTCAACGGCTACCCAGATATTGAACGAATAGAAGATCAACAAGCAAACTTGTCCAAACTCTCGTAAAACCTATAAGCAACACTTACCGTACAGTCCGGTCTTTTCGTCTGATATGTCGCATATCGAATCTGGGAGTGGAATCGTTAGACCCCAATTAACTCGATAAGTCATGCCGATATGTGGCCTACAACCATTTGAGAAACTACTGATAACACTTATCAGTAAATTTCATCCGCTCTGAGCAGGGACTTGCTGTTATAGCCAATCAATATAGCGCAACATCAACTCCCAATACCGGAAGAGACGAAACCCCTCTTGTCGTTCACTGCCTCCATGTGACTCGGGACTGTACCCAAAAACCATATGTTTGCATGACTCATTTGAGTCGTGGTAGGGAGGAAATCAAAGCATAGTGGGAACCACACAGGACACTATGACGATCTCGGGTCTACGGTCTAACATGTATAAGTGTCACCAGAAAACTACTATCTGACATAGGTATGGTACCATTTAGGAGTTCTCGGTGCGTTATGTTCGATGTACTCATTCTCCAATGAACACATATGTATAATCTTTAATGTCAAACACCAATGGCTGTGGGATCAACCATCGCCCCATACAGGGTCAAGAAATGTACACACTAGTCTACTCTGGAATATCGATACACTGTCTCGGTACTCCCTCGACTAAGAACTGTTAAGGATGTGCTTGTGGAGTACACAAGCCCCACTAGTATGATCTGTATCTTAGTCCTGATAGTCAAGCCAACATTCTAAGTGTTTTATCAACATGTATCAATAAGATAGTAAACTAAAACAAGTGCACATGTTAAGATAAAGAGCAACCAGATAGCATAATATCATGTTGAGCACGAAAGTCTTCTCTATATATGTCCAAGCATCCACTGTAATATACAATAATGGCCTCTATGGGATATATATTCCTAACAATCTTCCACTTGCAATAAGGCTGGTTGTTGTAGTATCGCATACCCAACATCCCAAAAAGTCTCTCGAACTGTGTCTGGGAAAGGGCCTTCGTGAGTGGATCCGTCGTGTTGTCCTTCGTGTCTACTCTCCTAATCTCGATCTCGCGGCGATCAACTATCTCCCGGATCAGGTGATACCACCTCAGAATATGTCTGAATCGCTGATGAGACTGGGGTTCCTTGGCCAAAACCACAGCACTATTGTTATCACAATACAAGCGTATTGGATCTTCAATGGATGGAACCACAACAACTTCAATAATGAACTTATTCATCTAGACAGCCTCTTTGGCAACACCGTTGGCAGCGATATATTCAGCCTCTATCGTCGAGTCTGCAACGGTATCTTACTTGGAACTCTTTCAACATACTGCCTCTCCATTGAGGGTGAAGACAAAGCCCGAGACAGACTTGTTGTCATCCTTATCACTCTGGATGCTCGAATCGGTAAAAGACTCCACTTGGAGTTCTCCGTTACCATACACCAAGAACATCTCTTTAATCCTTCGCAAGTACTTAAAAATGTTCTTTACAGCTATCCAGTACTTCTCTCATGGGTCTGATTGATACCTACTTACCACACTAAGTGCATAAGCTACATCTGGTCCGGTGCATAACATCGCGTACATGATAGACCCAACTGCAGAAGTATAAGGTATCACGATCATGCAAGCCCTTTCCAAATCAGTATTGGGAGATATCTTTTTGGAGAGAGTGATTCCTGAACAAGCGGGTAAATTACCACGCTTAGAATCTTCCATACTAACCTCTTTAGTATGGTGTTTATGTACCTGAATTGGGACAATCCCAACATCCTTTTAGATTTATCTCTATAGATTTTTATCCCCAGGATGTAGAAAGTATCACCCAGATCTTTCATAGAGAACTTTTATGATAGGAGAGTTTGACCGAGTGCAGCATAAAAACATCATTTCCTATTAAGAGTATGTCATCCACGTACAATACGAGAAAGACAACCTTATTCTCTATAACCTTTTTATATATACATGGTTCATCTATGTTTTTGATGAGGTCAAACTCTTCGACTGCTATATCAAAACAGATGTTCCAACTCCGCAACGTCTGTTTTAATCCGTAGATTGATTTAAACAGCTTGCATACATTTCCGTTGCTCCCAATGTCTACGAAGCCCTATGGCTTTGTCATATATACGCTCTCTTCTAAATCACCATTTAGAATAGTGGTCTTAGTGTCCATCTGCCAGATTTCATAGTCATGGTATGCAGCAATGGCAAGTAGGATCCTGATGGACTTAAGCATAGCCACTGGAGAAAATGTCTCATCATAGTCGACACCTGGTCGTTAACGAAAACCTTTTGCTACAAGTCTAATTTTGAAGGTCTCAACCTTTCTATCTACACCAATTTTCTTCTTGAAGATCCACTTACTCCCAATGGGTTTTACCCCTTCAGGAGCAACTTCTAAAGTCCATACTTTATTGGTGTACATGGATTCCATCTTAGATCGCATAGCATCCAGCTATCTCGCAGAGTTCCGCTTGTGATGGCCTGCTCGAAACCAGTCGGAACATCATCTTCCATGATGCAATTCTCGCTCCTACCGTTTATGAGAAAACCATAGTATCTCTCATGTGGATGAGAAACCCTACTAGATCTGCGGAGTGGCTGAGATTCATCGGGAACTATTGAATTCTCCGGTTCTACCAAATCATCAGTTATAGTTTGTGTTTCTAGAATTTCTTCCACTTCTACTTCATTACCACTAATTTCTTTTACAATAAATTCTTTTTCTAAAAAGATGGCGTGTTGAGTAATAAACACCTTTTGTTTCTCAATATGGTAGAATAGACATGCATGTGAATTCTTTGGATATCCCACAAACTTGCAAAGAACCGATCGTGCTTCGAGTTTGTCCGGATTCTGTTTTTTAACATAGGCCGGACAACCCCATATCTTAACTCGTTTAAGATATGGTCTCGTTCCACTTCATATCTCATGTGGTGTTTTAAACACAGATTTTGATAGAATTTGATTCAATAGGTATGCAACTGTATCAGGTGCATAACTCCAAAAGAAAATAGGTAACTCAGCAGCACTCATCATAGAGCACACCATATCTAACAGGGTGCGATTCCTCCGCTCCGATACACCATTTTGTTGTAGTATGTACGGAGGAGTAAGCTGAAAAAGAATCCCATTTTGTTTTAGATAATCATGAAATTCAGTGCTTAAGTATTCACCTTTTCGATTGATCGAAGGATTTTAATACTTTTACCCGTCCGGTTCTCTACTTCGCTCTTATATTTTTTAAATTTCTCAAAATCTCCAGATTTGTGTTTCAACGGGAACACATGTCCGAATCTTGAGAGATCATCGGTGAATGTAATGAAGTAAGAGAAACCATTTCAGGTATATGTAGACATAGGACCGCATACATCACTATGTATCAGTCCCAAAAGTTCAGTAGCTCTTGCTCCGTTTCCCGTAAATGAAGTTTTGGTCATCTTACCTTTGAGACATAACTGACAAGTTTCATAAGATGTAAATTCGGAAGGATTCAGATACCCATCTTTATGTAATTTAGCTAGTCTGGTCGCATTGATATGACCAAGTCTACAGTGCCACAAGAAGACTCTGTTCATTTCTGAACTTTTCCTCTTGTGAGTGTTTTGTATATTTAGAACTGTATTTTAATTTAGAACATATAAACTATTACACAATGTAACGGACTTAACCAACAATTGATTTACGAAAATGTTCATAACATTTTTCTCAAATGAAAAGTTATATCCTTTTTTATCTGATAAAGAAACGGATATTATATTGCACATCATCGACGGTATGAAATAACATTCGTTCAAAATCAATGTATTACAATTTGGCAATACTAGGTGATATTCGCCAACAGCTTCGGCAGCAACAATTGCTCCATTCCCTACTCTGAGAGACATATCACCATTTCCCAGTTCTCTACTTTTCTTTAACCCTTGTAACAGATTACAAATGTAGGATCCTGATCTGATATCCAATACCTAGGACGTAGAGCAGATTGAGAAACGGTTCTCAATAACTAACACACTCGAAGAAGATGCATCAGAATGCTTTTTCTTCATTAGGGTTGCGTGGAAATTCTTGCATTCCCCTATCTCTTGCCCAAACTTATGATAGTTGTTATAAGATAGAGCGGAACCAACGTTTTCCAGCCCTGTATAATAAGTGGGTTCAGTCAATACATCCATATTATTATCTTGATTAAGGCGTGACATGGTCCCTGCTTGGAGAGAGAGAAGAAAACACTTTAGCGTGCGCTCTTGCAAAATTAGATTGGTTGTTATCTTATCTAATTAGGATGGCTCCCATTGTTTTTATCAAATCTTCTTTCAAACCCTAGAAGGTAAGATTAACCGAGATTAAATACACCATACAAGTTCGCTAATCAGTCAGCCAGGGTGGTGTTGATACTCCGAAAGAGTCTCCCCGTGCTTTCGCATGAAACAAATTAAATAATCTTGTTTCCGCAGGGGCATAACCCTGTAAACACCTTTCTTAAACACCTACTAGATTAGCTAATTGTAAAGTGGAAAAGTCTCTCATGAGTAACACTTACTCACAGTGGGTATCGGGATCCAACTATCACATAGAAGGTATGCAATCTTATTGTAAATTTCAACACTTGAAATTCTCGATAATTGTTTTTACCCCATGCGGTTTATGACCTTGACAAGGTCAACAAATCATAAACCGCAAGTCAAGTTCAACCCATTATTTCGTGACAGATTTAGACCCACCCACACGATCCTTGACAAGGTCAACAATACCGTACGACTGCCCTGACCAATTGTATCATCATGCGGAAGAACTGTACTAATCAGCTACCGAACACTACGCCTCGACAAGGTCGACAAACGCAGCACGAATACTAAAGTGTACCTATCTGAAATGACAGAGGGTTATGACTGGTTTTTAAGAAAACCTTTAACGTAATGAACTTGATATCATTGTAGAATCTAGTGATTTGAAAATGAGTTGTTTAAGCTCCGCTTTAAAAATCAAGTAATTTTCAAAACAAACCGAGTAGGTTGTAGCATATGCTAGTTTTTGCTAAAGAGGTCATTCCCGGTGAAGAGATCTAGGTTGTTTCCTTATCGAATGAGGTGCTGAATATTCATAATGGAATACCGTTATGCAAAACGAGAACTAGAGCTACCTTTTTGAAAAATTTGGTTCTATATCATTTTTTAGGTTTCTTTTCTTATCATTAATATTATTAATGAAATTCCATCAATTATGTTTCCTAAACATCACAGAAGAAATGAAAATAAAATACATATATGCCATATGCATTCGCCACAGGAACCCAGGTTTTCACCGTAAGGTTACTTAATTTACGGCAGGGCGGGGTCAGGACTAGCACGGATGCAAAACATATAGTGTCTACTAAATATATCATATATATAAGTAGCATTCGTCTCACGCGGTTATATGATCACATCACAGAATAGCAGAAGTAGATATATGATATATTATGAGGTCCGTGTTTTAGATTAAACCGGTAACGAAAAATACGGATTCCACGGTCATAATGAATACCCAAGCTCACACCCTTAGACCCCTACGAGAGCGGCAGACAACCCTGCCAATTCTAGAGTTAGGCGACCGGTCTCGACACCTCAAGATGGCCTCCCACTGGACTCTAGAACCCGGTTACTTGTGCTCTCCGCCTTGGGTCTATCATAATACGGAAAAGTAAATAATATATATTAAATGGAGACAATAAGCTCAACCCGAAAGTGTCCAATAAAAGAATATTATATACAATTATTTATATGAATAAAAATTGAAAAACTCCCATCTCACATAAAACTCCCGGCTATTCAATCACGACGATCCAATATAACATATCGATAGCAACACAATAACATCGCATGCCATCAACGTAAGTAAATATGCGTAACCCTGATGTCGTTGTCGTATAGCAACGAAATCGGGGATACTGCCACATATTACACTTACGGTCGTAGAAAAGAAATGAAAACTACAATAATTAGAATCCGCATTTATAAACATCATAAACCCGGATTATCACATATTCCGAATTTCGTGCCTAACCCTATAAACCTTATATTTAAGTCTCGAATTGAAAACCCTTTTCAAAAATTAAGCCGAGCAATTCAACAAGATTCCCGATTGATGATTCGAAATCTCGTCGGGAACTTTAGTAGATGGCCGCAGCCCCGAAGCCGTCAATGAAGTGGACTTAGGCGGAACACCGTGGCCGGGAGCACCCGAGTGGATGCTCTTGGTCATGGGGTTCTTCTATAGTCACTTGGTCGGAGCAAAAGGGCGTGGTTGTCTGCTAGTGTCTCCCGGCGAGTATTTGCGTACGATACGAGATTACGACGGAGTTTCGATCCAAATCCAAACTCCGTGGTAATCCATCATATGAGACTAAAATGCGAGATTTACAAATCAATAACTAATTTTCGCAAAACTAATTGACGTGGATTCCAAAAATTGTATCACATAACCAAAGCAATACAGACAATGTTAACATTTCGAGCGATATTTCAAACAACAATCCACAGAAAGTTCAACCACTTAAGCCTCATTAAAAATATCTAGAAAATCCAAAATGTGAAATTGAAGCAGCATAAGAAAAACGAGCTCCTAACTCTACAATTGCACGGCAGAACCGCGGCCAATACATGGTATAGGCGGCGGTTCCGCGGCCAAGTGGTGGACTTACATGCTCGTATTTCTTGCGCCTTCATAATTTTACCTGAACGATTTTCTGAGCATTTTTAATCTTGAAAAAAATGACTTTTTAAAAAATGGACAGAAACTTGCTAAATTTGCGCTTAAAACGTCGATCGAGCCTTTTAACTTCGTCTAATCTATTGTTAAGCCTCTGGCTTGGCTCTGATACCATGAAAGTATTTCTTAGCACCTCTACAAGCTTTCAATGAGCATCAAGTATGCAATTTTAAAAAATCTATAGGTCTAAATATACTAAACAAGAATCGAACTAGAGAATTAGAGTTTCAAACTAAGCAAACAAGTTTCTAGCCTAAGTGAAGAGAGGCCACAACCTTTGAAGTCTAGTCCTTCCCTTCAAAAGCTCCAAGTAGTAGTTCTAGAACTCTTCTTTGACTCCACTTGAAGGTTGGAACGAGCTTGCTCGAAGTCTTCGTCGTCGAAGATGATCCATCTTGAGGCAACTCACACTCAAGCTCACATTTCACTAATCAATGTATTAATGAAGAGAACAACCTATACTAATTTGCTAGAATAGTATAAGTTGATGCAGTAGGGATTTTGCTCACTAAAAATATTTTCTTTTTCTTTTTCTTTTTCTCAACCTACAAAAACTAGTGAGAAGATGAAGAAGATGAACTTAGAAGTGAGAGAGTGAACCATGAGGAGGAGATGGGGTCAAGAAAATGATCAAGTGTATATGAATAAAATAAGAATGGAAGATGAGTCATGGCTTCTCAAGGCTTCTCCAAGCATCCAAAACTATGACTCGTTCTTCTTTTCTTTGTTTATCATATATATTTATCATTATTTTCTCATCTTTACTTCAAGTGTGATTCTCACACATCCATATTCCATGTATCAACCATGATAAAAATGAATATATATATATATATAAAGAGAAGAAAATCTTAAGTGAGCATAATATTAGTTAATATATATATATATATATATATATATATATATATCAAATATATAAATATATATCAAATTATTAAATCATCACTTGATTCAATAATCCGGTTATATCATATATAACGCGGCTAATATCAAATCATTGAATCAACACTTGATTCAATAATCCAGTTATATGATATATAACCCGGCTGATATAAAAAAATGTTAGATTAGAATACGGTATCATATATTCGTATTTAATCAAGTTCTCGCGCATATCTCCATGCGTGCCTTACTTCGTTTCACTTGAGCTAAGAAAGCTCTATGTAGGACTCTAAAGACTCGCCAATACGCTCGCAGTAGGTAATGATCGCATCAAACACCTGCAAGCCGTCAGCGGTACTAGCTGGACGTAACGGATACCCAGGTATTGAACGAATAGAAGATCAACAAGCAAACTTGTCCAAACTCCTGTAGAGCCTATAAACAACACTTACCGTACAATCCGGTCTTTTCGTCTGATATGTCGCATATCGAGTCTGGGGGTGGAATCGTGAGACCCCAATAATTCGATAAGTCATGCCGATGTGTGGCCTATAACCATTCGAGAAACTACCGATAACACTTATCAGTAAATCTCATCAGCCCTGGCCAGGGACTTACTGTTATAACCAATCGAGCATAGCGCAACATCAACTCCCAATACCGGGAGAAAAGAAACCCCTCCTGTCGCTCACCGCCTCCATGTGACTCGGGACTATACCCAAAAACCACCTGTATGCACGACTCATTTGAACCGTGGTAGGGCGGAAATCAAAACACAGTGGAAACTACACAGGACACTATGACGATCTCGGGTTTACAGATTAACCTTTACAAATGTCACCAGAGAACTGCTATCTGACGATAGGTATGGTACCATCTAAGAGTTCTCGGTGCGTCCTGTTCAATGTACTCGTTCTCCAATGAGCACCTGTGTACAATTTTTGATGTCAAACACCAATGGCTGTGAGATAAACCATCGCCTCATACAGGGTCAAGAAACGAACACACTAGTCTACTCTGGAATATCGATACCCTATCTCGATACTCTCTCGACTAAGAACTGTTAAGGATGTGCTTGTGGACTACACAAGCCCCACTGGTATGATCTGCATCATAGTCCTGGTAGTCAAGCCAACATCCTAAGTGCTTTATCAACATATATAAATGAGATAGTAAACTAAAACAAGTGTACATGTTAAGATAAAGAGCAACCAGAAAGCATACTTTCATGTTGAGCAAGAAAGTCCTCTATATACATGTCCAAGCATCCAATATAATATACAATAATGGCCTATAGGGCATACATATTCCTAATTTTAAGGTGTGAAGAGAGATGAGAGAAAATATAAAATGCACCGGTATTCTTGATCATTAATGAAGAGATTCTCATATTTGCCTCGTGGATGTAAGCCATTGGTCGAACCACGTTAAATATTGATGTTGCGTGTTCTTATTCTTGCCCATCTTCCTTCCATGCTTAGTGGAAAAACCCCAACAAAACTAGACATCTCTGGTGCCAATTTTCACAGCCAAGACTTTAACTGTAGACGTCGCTGGTGCCAATTTCCAGAGCCCTATTTCGAACTAGAGCCGTCTGGTCATAGATACCAGACGTCTTATGCTAATTTCCAGAGCCCTATTTTGATTACAGACGTCTGCAGGACAAAAATATTTGCTCGAAACGTCAGGTGTAGACGTCTGATATGGTTTGCTTAAAGAGAGTTTATGTTTAGAGGATATTTAATAAAGTTTTATATATAACATTACATGAAGCGGATTGGCAGTCGGAAGATGATCCAGACAAAACATGGAACAAAATGGCTAGTTGTATTAAGAAAGTAGCTAGAGATCTACTTGGTGAGTCGAGAGGTGGTGCTCCACCATCTAAGGACATATCATGGTGGAATAAAGATGTAAAGGCTGCTATTAAAATTAAAAGAGATTCTTATAAAGATTTGAAGAAAAGTAGAGATGTGGAGAGATTTGAGAAGTACAAAATGGCTAAAAAGGAAGTTAAGAAAGCTGTTCGGGAAGCTAAATCTAAGGTCTACAAGGAGGTGTACGAGAAATTAGACACTAAAGAGGCTGCAAATGATATATACCGGATTGCTCGAATGCGGGAAAGGAAGACTAGAGACTTATGTGCGGTGAAGTGTGTCAAAAATGAAAATCAGAAGGTTTTAGTTCGAGATGAGGATATCAAGGAAAGATGGAGAGATTATTTTGACAAATTGTTCAATGAGAGCTTTACTAAGAATTTGGATGGACTTGTCATTCAATCTCAAGATATAAATCGTGATTTCATGCGTAAAATAAGACTTACTGAGGTTAAAGAAGCTTTGAACAGAATGGGTTTAAGAAAAGCGGTTGGTCCTGACGGGATTCCTATCGAGATTTGGAGATGCTTAGGAGAAATAGGCGTTAAATGGCTGACAGATCTGTTTAATAAGATTTGGCAGACAAAAAAGATGCCAAATGAATGGAGGAAAAGTATCCTTGTACCTATCTACAAGAATAAGGGTGACATTCAAAGTTGCTCAAACTACCGTGGAATAAAACTAATGTGTCACACCATGAAACTTTGGGAGAGAGTGATTGAACACAGGCTAAGAAAGGATATTAAGATAACAGAGAACCAATTTGGGTTCATGCCTGGACGATCGACGACAGAGGCGATTCATTTGCTTCGTCAACTTGTCGAGCGCTTTCGAGAGAGGAGAAGAGATTTGCATATGATATTTATTGATTTAGAAAAAGCGTACGACAAGGTACCTAGAGAGGTATTATGGGGGACAATGATGAAAAAGGGGGTCCCCGTCAAGTATATTGACATAATCAAGGATATGTACGACGGAGTAGTGGCAAATGTCAGAACTTGCGGTGGCTTAACAAGTGATTTTCCGATTACTATTGGTTTACATCAAGGATCTGCATTAAGTCCTTTCCTGTTTACCATCGTGATGGATGAGCTTACTAGAACTATCCAAGATGAGGTCCCTTGGTGTATGCTATTCGCTGATGATATTGTTCTAGTAAATGAGACGAAAGCAGGGGTTAATGCCAAATTGGAATTATGGAGACAAACATTGGAATCTCGGGGATTCAGATTGAGCAGGTCCAAGACAGCATATATGCACTGCAAATTTAGTAGCCAGAGAAGTCAAAACCATATTGGTATAACATTGGAAGGGCAAGAGATATCACCGAGCGACCAGTTTAGATATCTAGGTTCCATCATCCAAAGGAATGGGGAGATCGATAGTGATGTTAATCAAAGGATCCAAGCTGGTTGGTTGAAATGGAGGAGTGCAACAGGGATTTTGTGTGATCGTAACTTTCCGTTAAAATTGAAAGGGAAGTTTTATCGGAGCGCTATTCGGCCTGCCTTATTATATGGTACAGAATGCTGGGCTCCTAAGAAGCATCATACACAGAAGATGCACGTAGCGGAGATGCGCATGCTTCGTTGGATGTGCGGTAACACTAGAAAAGACAAGGTGCGAAATGAGGATATTCGTGCAAAAGTTGGTGTAGCACCCGTGGAGGAGAAGATGCGGGAAAACCGGCTTAGATGGTTTGGTCATGTGCGACGCAGACCTATGGAAGCACCGGTTCGACGAATAGATACTCTCGATATGGGTAATGGCAAAAGGGCAAAAGGGAGACCGAAGAAAACATGGATGGAGGTGATACGAAACGATATGGTTGCCAAAGGACTCAATGAAAGTATATTGTTCGATAGAAGTGAGTGGAGACAGAGGATTCATGTGCTGGACCCGGCGTGATTCTCATGTTGGTTCATGTAGCCTACCCCATATGCTTGGGATAAAAGGCTCAGTTGTTGTTTGTATATAACATTACATGAACACTTATTAAAGCAAACAAACACGATACATATTGAAAATAAAACGACCCTCCACCTCAGTAGCACGTCCACAGCGACCCTCTGTGCCAGGAATACGTCAACAGCGACCCTCCATACCGGTGATACGTCAAACGACCCTCCACCTCGGTGGCACATCAACAGCGACCCTCCACGCCTGGAATTCGTCAAACAGCGACCTTCCGTACCGGTGATACGTAAATAACGATCCTCCGTCTCCGTAGCACGTCAACGACCCTTCGCATAGGTAATACGTCAAACAGTGACCCTCTGCGCCAGTGACAGGTCAAACAATGACCCTCGGCCTCGGTAGCACGTCAATCACAACGACCCTTTCATCGGAAGCACATCAACCAGCGACCTCCACGTCCAAAAATGGAGCAAGTCAATCTCTCCACAAAACAAAATCCATCAATTTCATGCGCACGACACATAAATATTCTGTACATTTATTGATGGGGAACACTTTGTTGGGGTCAAAAATTACATCCCACGGCCGAAATCAAAATGTCAGTCAATGCCCAAAAAGTAGGCCCAGACCCAAGCCCAAACCCAAGCCCAGTCTAAACTGGTCTAAACTCAAGCGTGGGGGCTGGCCCCATGCCAAGAAAAGAATTAAAAAGTAGTAAATATATGTAATATGTAATAAGTAGAAATAATGTAAGAAAATAGGCAAAAGGCCAACTTTATAAAGCCTAAGGGCTTAAGTGCAAATGTGTAAGGCTATTTAAACCCACCAAATAAATGAAATGATAAGTTTTCCTTTGCTATAAAAATACTAAGGTTTTGACCCTCCACAAAAGAGGCAGGTCTTCTTCTTCCTCAAAGAGAGCGAGAGACAGAGCTTCAAAAGAAAAGAATTTCTTTTGGGTCTTGTTTCATCTTCTCTTTCTCTTTCTTCCTCAAATCAACCCATCAAAAGAGAACACATCTCTTGAAGAAAACTCCATTTCTCAAAGCTCAAGATCCAAGAATAAAACACAGCAAAAGAGCAAGCTTTCTTTATAAAACTTGAACAAGAGTTCTCGGGATGAGAGCCCATGGCTTTCACCTCGAGCAAGCATATTTTTTGAATAGGAAACCCGATGAAAGTCTCCGTGCCCCCGTGAAGAGATGCCCCATAAAGGGGTATCCACTACCTTCGGAAGTCCCCCCAAAGGGATTTTATCAAAATCCCCGAGGGGGGTTTTCCGCTGCTTGCTCTCCGTGAGGAACCCGCACGCGAGGAACCCCTTGGAGGAACCCGCACGTGGGGACCCCCAATGGAGGTACCCGCAAGCGGGCACCCAACGGAGATGCCCGCATGTGGGGACCCTATTGAAGAAGTTCATTCGCACTTCCTTGTCTTTTCTCCTTCTCGGAGACCTCCGACGTGCTCAAAACACTTCCTCTTCAAAAAAAAATTTCTAGCGATATACATAAAGCACTCTTAAAATTGTTTTCAAAACACAACACGTGCATATTGCACACTGAGTTCGCATGATCTATTCGACCCTTTAATCAGAGATTCACTTGCCTCAAAGCTTAGGACAACTTAACGGTAGATTTGTCCGCGGCTGCCGGAGATTAGAATCCCCTCAATCAATAAACCCCTGTCTATCTTAGGCAGGGAATATGTACAATACCTGACAAACAAGCGCATCATATCTCAATAGGATGATGAAAAACACTCTACAGATGCGAGAAGAAATTTCCGTGGCAGAATAACGGTATGCAAGATGATTTAAAAGATTTTGGGACCATAACTTTTTTCTATTAGACTAAAAATCCACTCTGATAAGAACGGAACTCCGAAATTAGAATTTAGCACATGTTTTTGTTCGTGCGCTTTCCTATATCGTATCGTTTTGTATCGGATACAAATAGTATACCGTAAGATATTGACAACTATGGATGAGATAATAATTTATGAACGTTTCACATAGAATCTTACCATTTATAGAAATAATCAAATACTGCCATATGTTTCATGAAATAATAGCATGATAGATAAAACCATAAAATATATCGATAAAACAATAATGTTCATCAAGACTAAGACCGAAGCTTCATAATTTGGTTTTCCAACAGATTCACACTGTGTCAACTAAATAATCCAAAAAATTCGAAGCATCAACAAACATATATATACCAACAAATTATATTATCAAATAAATTTACCAAAACAAACAATAGATGTGATGTGTTCAATGTTGGATACATAAAATACGTTATAAAGGAACAATTATTTTGCTAAACAATAACCCATCTGCAATCTCAATCAAATAAAAATAAATTATCAATATTTTGAGACTTGTATCCTCATTTTTATAAAGACTAAGCAACCCAATAGCATCAATGCATGCACCGATTAATACAATCATCATAGAAAACCATAGCATTCAGAATCTCGGCAAACTTTTATGAATTCATTGCAAATACAATACGTCTCCAAGGGATCATAAATAAAATAAACAAATATTCACATTATCTATGGAAAAGTAAGTTTCCATTGATCTTGCTTAAAAGCCAAACACTAATCCCTTAGATTAGTCAATTTTTTGTTCAGCGTTCATAGAAGGTAGGTTAAAACCCTTGGCTTATATATTCTCTTGGAATTTTCATATTTGTACATAACCTAGACTTAAAGGTAGATTGTGTATACAGACATAATATTCTTGTTTGAAGTTATCTCTTATATTCTTATTTAGTAATACCAACCAAGGATTAACCATGTGTGAAAGCATAGGATTTGATATAAAGATATAGATGCAAAACCCTAAGAAGGGTTTCAAGAATTAAGAGAGAGAGGTCTAATGTGTGATGAGAAAAAGAGAGGTGCACCTTTTAGTAGATGTATAAATCCTTTTTGTAACTAATTAAGATCACACATAATTTACTTGTTTTGACATATCTGTTTGTGTTAAAAAGATATTGGTATAACTTACAAAAAAAATTAAGTTTAGATATGTTATTTATAAAACTTTTATCTACTTCTGTTAAAGTTAGAAAATTTTAGTTTATACCAAAGTTTGATTTAACTTTTATAAAAATCTAAATAATAAGAGAAAATCAAAATTAGTTTTGACAAAAGAAGAAAATAGATGAGAACAAGGTGGGGTGTCTATTTATAGATGTATAATTCCTTTCGATCATGAATTAGGATTTTGACGGAAGGAGAAAGATACAACGGGAGAAGAGGGAAGCGCCTTTATATAGATGTATAGTTGCTTTCCATATTAGGATTTGCACATATTTGTCTATAAATGATTTATTAATTTTAAAAATATTTGCTTTATGTTTTAAAAAATTGTTGGTATAACATAAAGATTTGTTTGAGTTTAGATTTGTTATATTAATAATTTTATATGATATTGTTATGTTTAGGAAATTTTAGTGCATTACAAAATGTGATTTGATTTTCATAACAAATTAAACAACAGCCAAAGAAAAACAAAATTAGTTTTAATGGCAGCTTTTAGGGCGATTATAGAGTAGGTAAGAAAAAGCTAGTTCAGTCATATCTTATATTCTTGCACCATAAATAGGTATGAGATTATTCGCGGCATCTAATCTAGTAGTGACTACTAGATCTTTCGCTAAATAGTAGTACTCAAATAGCTTTGTTTTCTCGAACTAATTTTTCACTGAACTTTGATTTTAGTTTGAGGAAAAGAGGCATATATGTTGGACCTTGGTTGGATTTTTCTATATTTAATAAAACTTGGTGAAGTTTCAAACTTCTAGTTGCATGGTATCTATTTTAACCAACAAACCTAGTAGCCCGGTGGTTTTTAATATTTGCACTCCAAATTGTCAAGAATTCGAATCTCGACAGCGGGTAGATTTGAATTAATAATATCCCTCATAGGTAATACTAGTTGACTTGGATTTGGAATTGGAGCGAGATTGGATCAATCGGGCTGAGATGCTAAAAGACATATTTTGTACAGTACCGCTACAGTCATTGCCGACATGCATCGTAATTGCTATAGTAACCCGCATGTGGAGTAATTGCTACAATAATCGTTGTCGGCAATAATTTCTACAGCGATTGCTACAGTAACTGCTACAACGACATTAACCGAGTTTTGAGTTGATTTTTTAGTGTTTTCACACTAACTTTTAACCCTATAAATACCCCTCTAAATCTCATTATTTAGTGCACTAAGAAAATCTTCTAAACACTAAGAGTAAGAGGGGGTTGCAGCCGGATTATTTTTTGGGCTATAACCGGGCTGTATTTTAAGGGGTTGAGAAACGCCGAAGTTAAATCAGTCAAAATTCAGAGAACTCAGCTTGCACGCCAAAAATCAAGGAGATCCGATCACCGCGACAAAAAGTTCAAAGAAGCTGGTTGGTGCACACCAGTACTCAGGTTAATGTTTCTGAGAGCAGTTCGGCTTTAGAATCCTTACACTAGAATAAGCCGAATTTGCTTTAGGTTCCGCATTCGAGGACACACAACCGCTCGCCACAATTCCATTGTTTCTTTGCGGATAAGTTTTTCAAAGCCGAAATTTCAATTTCGTCGTCCATTTTGCTCCTGTACTCCAACAATATATGTTGCGGCTATGAAGCGCATGCCGAAGTCGACATGGCAATACTCCATTGGTGGTTGTTTAAATTGATTTGGCATCTCTTTCCTATTGAATAATTCATCCACTTTAGAAATCACCAAATGGGATGTTGTCATGTCAACATCACTGCAAGGCGAAGAATAATGTAGGCCCTGTTTCCTCAAATTGAATAATAGGCCATGTTTCCTCTTATAATTATATATTAGAAATATAACAATTCTACGGAACTTAATTCCAGGAATCGAAGCATACGAGTTAAGAAACCAAACCAAACTGAACATGCTTAATTTAAAAATTAGATGAGTCCACTTGCTTAAAGACTTCTATTCATATTCAAAGAGAGCCTGACCATAACCACCACCCCCAACAAAATTCATACTTGGATCAGGCATTCTTCACAAGTAGGTTTGAGATCCCCATCCCTAGTCCCACTCAATTGCATAGTTCTTGGTTTTCTTAGTTCTTGATATAGGATTAGATGAAAGTGTTTCTAATGAATTCATATCTCATCTACAAATTCCAATATACTTTATTATAGTCCAAAACTTAAATACCAAAGAAACAGTCATGCACACCATACCTTAATATAAATATATAAAAAAAAACTGATCAGATTTTCTAATGATTAAGTTAAAAAATGAAAGTTTAACACAGGAGTAAAAATTTTAAGAAGTTTATAGGGTGCTCTGAAAGGGGGGCAATTGAAGTTAGCACGACCGCAAACAAAGAAGTCGGTCCAAATACTATGCAAAACAAATGCCCCTAGTCAGTATCTTTAGGTAGACCATGCAGGGGTAAAAATGCTCCTTTTCTTCTTCCATAGTTCTTTTATATCATATGCCTTCAGCATATTGAACAAGTTAAGAGATTTATTTTTCACATTATATCTAAAACTATTTTTTTTTCTTCTAAAATAGAAGAAAGAAAGACTTGTTGATCTTAAAACCTTCAGAAAAACATGGGCACATTCGATACGCATTGTAAAATCATACACCAAAACAACTTAATCAGAAAACAGAGTAATCTAGAAAAGTTGAACAATTCATTACCTAGGGGATGATGTCCCAGCAGGATACAGCTCCAAAACTACTCTGAACCACAAAGACGTATTCATATCGGAATGTAACGAATGTTGTCTCCCCAGCGAGCTACGATCCTTGGTAGACCCCAAACTTTTATTCCCGGAAAAAGATCTAAATCTTTGCTTAATCATCACAAAGCCCAAAAGTGAGATGCAAAAAAATATAAATTAAGCAAACTCACAACCATCTAAACATCCTAGCGATGAAAAGGGCCAAGTAAATTGAGGTGGACCTGAAAATTAGTGGCAAAGTAAAGGGGTATATGAAACTCATAACCCTAACGCATTTCATCAAATGGCACAAAACAAAAACGCACCAAGGCTCGTCTTTGAGCTTCGTTATCAAGAAGCCATCCAATAGAAGCAAGACGCAGAGAACGATCGCGTGAAAGAGGAGCACGCAGGCTCGCAATCCTCATTGCATCCTCGATACTGCAAGTTTTTTGGGAGCGATGAGATCGAATGAAGGTAAGGTTAGGGTTTTGAAGGGGGGGAGAGAGAGAGGCGTACGCCGATAGAGGAGGTGAGAAGAGAAGCGGCGAGAATCGCCGTCGGCGGCGAGAATCGCCGTAAGGCCAAGGGCCCTCGTTTTTTCATGCGATTTGAATTAAAATCAGAATGGTGCTGGGGATCAAAGAGAGTGGGGCAAACGGGTCGGGTCGGGTCGGGTCATTTTCGATTACCCGTTATGGATGAACCAAAACTTAAAGCTATCATAACCCGTACTGACTCCTTCTATTTTTTCTTCTTCTATTTTTCCCTTTTCTTACGCTTTAACTTAACTCTCCATCGACCGCATTTTTGAAAATATTAAAATTCCTAAAAATCTTCTATGTTATAAAACAAGGGGGTCCTAGCAAAGAGGGTGCTATCTAATTGAGTGCAGAAGAACAAAAGGTTCATTTTCCGGCTTCGTTTGTAACAGTTTATGGTTTCACTGTGCAAGAACGGAGCCATGCTGTTAAAAGGGGGACGATTGCCCTCCAAACATAAGATAATAAAATATTATCGTTAGGAAGAAAGAATCCAAACAAAATAATCTTATCTCCTTGATTAAAGGAGACATACTTAGCATTTATCTCCCCAATTAAGGAAAGGCTGGAACTTATATGGGCTGTTATTTTGAAACTATAATAAGTTTAGAAGATATCTTTTAATCAGCAAATGCTATCTCTTATAACTAATATATATTTAACAATCCAAGTTTGAGCTAATCTAATCTAAATCTAATTTAATAGCTGAGGGTTCATGAATTTATAGGCCTGTTTTCAGCAAAAGATTATAATAAAATTAACATATTTTTCATAGGAAAATATCCATTATGGTATATATTGGCAAATATGTCAAGCATTATGAATTTTTTAACCTAAACTAATTTCTATTATACCCACCATTTTTATTTATGAGCAAAAATGATTTGTAAATAGCATGAGAAAACTATCGCCGCAAAAGGAGAATTTGTACTAAAATTGATTATTTAGATTGACTTATTAGCAGGTTTAGGCTTCCCTCCCCGTCACCATCTCTATGGCCTCTTTCTTATCGCTGGTCTCGCTATCCTTCTGTCTCTCTCTCTCTCTTAGGTCACATATTCTCCTCTCTATTTGTTTTCTTTCCCTCCGGTTTTTTTCTAAAACACCTAGCTTTACCTTGTTATTACATATCGGTATATCAATTGACCAACCATAGAATAATATGAGGAAAGTTAGACCCTTCTTATATAAGGCTCTGATAGTAATACTTTAATTTACAAAGTGAGAGATCACCTTTTCTAGTCCTAAAAGCTTGCATCCTGAAGACAAAAATTAGTTTACCATATACGACGATACAACGATGATAGATAATATCTCAAATGAAAATTCTAGTCTAAACAAATTATATACCTGCCTAACATGCCAAAAATGCCCGAGTCTCTTACATACTACCGCTCAAAACACACATAGGGTTTAGTAATAAATAACTTTAGAGTTAGCAATTTCAAATAATTATTTTTTTTTTATAAAAAACAAATCAAGGAACAAGGTAAAATAATAGCCAATCTTGGGGAGGGGATAAGGATTTACACTCTGATGGTAAAGCCCTGATTGGCTCTGGAATCGGAAAAACTGGAATAGGTATGTGATCGATGCAACGTAAAGGCCTAAGTTCCATGCAACCCACCCTTCACATGCGGAAAAATCTACTATGCAAGTGAAGGGTCCCGGCAGCGTTCCGGCCGTCAAAACGCGGCCAAAATGCGGAACAAAAATTTATAAAACCGGCGCTATCGCTACCCGAATCCCGGATCGACCTTAAACCCTAAACTAGCAAACTAACTAAGAGTTAGAATCGTTATACCGAGTTGATCCGTGTCCTTCGGTCTTCATTCCAAGCTCCTAGCGGCTCGTTGATGTGGTTTGGTTGCTGGTCTTCCTTCGTCTCCGATGATCCACCCGAGAGAAACGGCGCAAGCTCCAGTTTCGTCGAATGAAGCAACCGACGCTCCGAGGTCGCTACCAACGGAGAGTGGGGGTGTAGGATGTGTCACTATATTTTTCTCTCTTCATAAATGCTCAAGTGAGCAATACAAGAAGATGAAGAAGAAGGTGATGAAGGCTTGGCATGAGTAAAAGAATTTAGCTAAGTCTTTTATATGAATGAGAGAGTGAGGAGTTAGCCCAATGTAAAAATCCTCAATCAAAATGAAAAGGAACCCTCTTCCCTTAGTAGCCGCCCCCCCCCCACCCCCCAACCCCCCCCCCCCCACATTCCCCAAAAAATAATTCATTTGTTTAATTTCATTAAACAATGTGAGCCATACTTTGCTACATTCTTTGATCCATGCTTATGCCACATCATCCTTTCCACCTCATCTATAAAAAACAAAATGAATTTCCTAAAAAGGAAAATCAATAATGAGGTGGCAAATCATCTAGAAGCTATTCCGTATAAAATACGGAATACTTCTGGTACATGTATCGAAATACATATACGCGTATTCGTACCAAAATACGAATAACCGAGAGAGAAAACTAATAGTGAACAATAATACTAGAATACGTATATACAAATACATATATAAATTATTAAATCAAAACCTGATTTAATAAACTGGCTTAATCCTAAGCCGCTAGTATTATCAAACCGTCCAATTAAAGTCTGCGCAGCAAGTGCACATATTTAATCGGATATCTGTATGTATCAACATACCTCATGTATACCATATCGCCTGAACCGTGAAAACCCTCTGTATGGGACTCTAAAGACTCGTCAATACGCTGGCAGTGGGTTTAACCACAAGCGCGTCAGCAGCACTAGTTGTACGTAACGGCTATCCAGGTATTGAGCGAAAGGGAGGCCGATGAGCAAACTCATCCTGAACCCCTACTGAGCCTGACAGTGACAATATCCGAACAGTCCGGTCTGTTCGTCTAAGAGTATCGCATATCGAGTCTAGGGGGTGGATAAAATTAGACCCATAACAACGCGATATTTAGTGTCGGCATGTAATCCATCACCTCCTGAGAAACTATCGATCCTGGATCGGTAATCCTCTTCTACCATGGCCATGGATTTGTGGTGATGGCCACCCGTACACAATGCGACATCAACCCCCAATACCGGGAGAGACGAATCCCCGACGATCCGATCACTGCCTCCATGTAGCTCGGGACTGTACCCAACTAAAACCTGTTTGCACGACTCCTTTGAGCCGTGGTAGGGTAGTAATCAAAGCACAGTAGGAACTCACACGAGACAAATAACGATCTCAGGTCGACAGACTAACCTGTACACATGTCACTAGGGAACTGCTATCTGACAATAGGTATAATACTAATTAGCAAGTTCCCGGCGAGTCCGTCCAGTGTACTCATAACCCAATGAGCACCTGCATACTATCTTAGGTGAACAAACTAACACCAATGGCTTGTGAGACCTGGCCACCGCCCCTCATCGGGGTCTCGATCAGTATTCACTAGTCTACACTCGAGTATCGATGCCCGGTCTCGACACTCCTACGACTAGGGACATTTAAGGACGTACTTATAGATCCCAGCTCCCACATATATGATCGCCATCATAATGCTGGCAGTCAAGCAAGAATCCTATGGGCTCTATCAACATGTATGATAAAGACAAACCAGATAGCATACTATCATCTTGAGTAAGACTGTTTTATCGGTATAGGCCCTTCTTCAATCATCACAATCACAAGTCCGTGACTATGATAATTGCCTTGAGGGCACTATAGCTAACAATCTCCCACTTGCACTTAAGGCCAATTATTGCGATGTCGCATACTCACAGCCCGTGTGATACCGAACACCCAACTTCTCTACTAATCAGTTTCGCAAAGCCTGTTTGCGAAAATGATTGCGTTCGAGAAATAGCCTTAGTGAGTGGATCCGCTCCAATGTTTCTTTCTGCATCTCTCTTAATCTCAATTTCGCGGAGAAAGCTATCTCCCGAAATGAGCAATACCTGTCTTAGAATTTGTCTGGATATCTGATGGGACCCAGTTCTCAAATGAACTCCAAATCCAGCAAACTACTTAGACTGTATCGTCCACTGAATTTAATCAGTATCCTGCGCTATGCCTTTCCACAGTATCCGCTTAGACCACCTGTCCAACATACTGTTCCTCAAAAGAGGGAAAAACTGTAACTCTGACAGTTACTCTGTCATCCAGGTCACCTTGGAAGCCTGAAATGATAACCGTCTCCCGAAGGAGGCTGCCGTAATCATTTCCCAAGAACATTCACTTATGTTCAATAACTGCTTCCCAATGTTTCTCCAGGATTGGATTAATATATCTGCTTATTGCATCTAGTGCAAAAGCAATATCTGGTGTGGTACTTGACATTTCATGATTAACTCAATTGCCTAAGCAAATGATATGTTAATCATGTAGAACCCTCTCCCTTTTAGTCTGTAAGACACCTTTAGAGAGGTCGACTCCATCACCTGCAGATAGACTACCATGCCAGGAGTCATCCATTTAATGTCAAAATACCCAGATTAGGATACTTCCCAAATGTAGATCTAAAACCAGAAAACCTGATATTATAGCCATATTCTCTGTGGAGAAGCAACTTTGTGACAACCATAGTACAACCGATCGTAGTATAGGAATATCTCTTCCTATTAAGTGCATGTCATCCCGAATCCTCGGACATTACACCCTACTACATTCTTACCAGATCCATCTCCTACTCTGATGAAGTCAAAACCTATAACTGTCACATCAAAAATAGATGATCTATTTCCGCTATACCTGTTTTAGTCTATAAATAGACATAAGCTACTTGTTCTCTATGCTTCCGTTGCTCCCACTGACTACAACAACCCTCTGGCAGAGTCATATACACGTACACTTTCAAAACTAGTTTAGAACGACGCTATACTCATCCTCCTGCCGGGTCTTATAGTCTAGAACAGCAGCAATGGCAAGTCTGGGTAAACAAGAACCTCCATGTCATCGTCTCTGAGAAGACCGAAGTACCTCTCGGGTGACTGAGGTTACCCACCAAATCTGCGGAGTGGCTAATGGAACATCAAATCCAACTGAATTCTTAGGTTTTATTAAATTTCCAGTAATCGTTTGTGGTTCTGGAATAACTTCCAGTTCTACCATACTCCCATTTCTGTTTTTCTGAAAAAATCCATTTTATTAAAACTGCGGCGAGTCAAGAACAATATAAATATTGATCTTCCTGATGGTAGAAAGTTAACCCTCGTCAAAGCCCGGGATAACCCGCAAACAGCCATTACTGAAACGTGCCTTGAGTTTATCCGGATTCTGGTTTTAAGCATCAGCCGGACAACTCCCTATACCTTAACATCGTCAAGATATAAATTGATTCTATATATATCTAATATAGAAACAAAAGCACTAATTTAATTTAAACCAGATTCAAAAACATGCAGCTATCTCCAGTGCATATCATCCAAATGGAAAAAAGGTCAATCAGCATTACTCATTTAGGAGTGCATCCATATATGAGTGACCTGAAAGAGAAACAAGTTCTCAAAACCATTACTATTAACGGAATACCAAACACAAGCATCTACATCTGAATATCTGGACCTTGCATTTCAACGAAATATATGTCCCGAACTGGAGAAGTCATAAGTAAACACAATATAGTACGAGTACCAACCTCTTTGTCCTAATGGACACTGGACAACATACAATACTTTGTATAAGTCCCCTGAGTTCAACAGCTCAAACCCTGTGCGTCGTAGGTCGAAAAACTGTAGTATGGTTAAGAAGAATTACACCGTTGTTGAATGCACCTTACCTAATCACCAACTGATATAGGTAAATGTCATAGACACAATATCAAAAAGTTATATCTCACTTTATAAAATAAATGTACAGATATATCAGTTTGAAATTGGTGCATAACAACGGATATTCAAAACCAAATATTTGCCATCCGGCAAAATCCAGATGATTTCCTCAAATATCACCAATTACTACGAATTCCGATATAATGAGGATCTAATCACCCAATTCCCAATATCTTACTCCCACTCACCATCCGTAATAACATACAGATGTGAGAAACTGATCTGGTAAATACATACCCTGGAGTTAGATTCCAATTGGGAAAACAGTTATCAATTAATATCGCACAGTAAAACTGAAACATGAAAATGTTTCGAAGGGGTTAACTGGTATTCCTAATAACGCCTCTTCCACTATCCTGATTCACGACAGTAACCATATACTTGCCTGCCCTCTCTACAATCCCTTTATTATGTCTTTACTTATTACCTTCTGTACACCTCTTTTACCCTAATTGGTTTTCTTCATTCCCTACCTTTCGGCACCAGCCTAAGGTTTGGAAGAAGACTATCCAATAAGCGTAATAGGTGTACTATCCTAATCCTAGGAGCCCTTACAACCTGAGAGAAGGTAAAGAGAAAAGACATTTGAATAATCCTATTCTTTTTCTCCTGAACCAGAATCCATCCTCGAAAAAGTTCCTTCGAGTTCGTATGTAACTATACGATGGATTTATCCAATGGAAGTGGATATTCGTAGTGATACGGAGTGTCCTAGAGAAATGCAAAGTGGATGTAGGAGTGGCAGGGGTATACCTGGTTTCGTCGTGAATGATGGTGATCGCATTTCCTTTGCCATTATTCTAATCTCTTTATATGTCTTTACTTATTACTTTCTGTATACCACAGTTAAGCTTGTTGGTTTTCTTTATTCCCTACCGTGCGACACCTGCCTATGGTTTGGAGGAAGACTATCCAATAAGCTCAATAGGTGTACCCTCTCTTAATCCTAGGAGCCCTCAGAACCTGAGAGAAGGTAAAGAGAAAAGACAACCGAATAATCATATTCTATCTCTCCAGAACCAGAATCCATCCTCGAAAAAGTTCCTTCGAGTTCGTATATAACCATACGATGGATTTGTCCAATGGAATTGGATGTTCATAGTGATACGAGGTGTTCTGGAGAAATGCAAAGGTAATATAGAAGTGGCAATGATGTATGCGACACCGTAACATTCCAAAAGCCAAAGTGTTTTAAGAAGGTTCGGTCAACTTGGTTTCATGAGTTTTAGTCAAAAGGTCGGGTCATCGTCGCAGCCAGAGAGAGAGAGAAAAGAAACACTCAGCGTGCACTCTAACCTAGATCAGAATTGTTAATCACTTTATCTAATCTGAATGGCTCCCACCGTTTCCTCGAATTCTCCTCCAAACCTAAAAGGAGAATTAGTCGGAATCACTCGAGGAGTAATCCTACCCATCAGTGGGAATCGGGATCCAACTATCATCGCATGATAACTTGATGGAAGCCACTCAAGTCATCACACTCCAGAAGGTATGCGCAATCCTGGCAAGTTTCCTTTAAGTTTGAAACTCCCGATGTGATTTTTACCCCTAGGACCCAAGTGACCTTGACTAAAGATCAAAATGTCAAAAGGTCCTAGTCAAGTTCTACCCGTCATTATCTGGACTGCATTAGACCCACCCGTATGAGCCTTGATTAAAGATCAAAATGATCGTACGACTGTCCTAACCAATCGCATCATCTCTGCAACAGAAAAGCACTACATAGCTACCGAACACTACGCCTCGGCTAAATGCACGACATACGTAGCACGAATACTAAGCAATACTAGTCTGAGGCTACGGCTGGTTTTTGGCGAAAACCCTTTAACGTAATGAACTTGATATCGTTGAAGGAACCCAAGTGGTTTTATAAAATATATAGTGGCGAAAACCATTGCTAAAGAGGTCACTCCCGGTGAAGGGATCTCGGCTCTTTCCCCGTCGAATGAGGTGCAGGATATTCCAAAAGAATACCACGATGCAAAGCAAAAGAAAACGACTATAGTAAAGTTATTACGTTGACGCAAACTTTTACCCAAGGGGTCACTCCCGATGAAGGGATCTCGGCCCTTGCCTCGTCGAATGAGGTGCAGGATATTCCAAATGAATACCACGATGCAAAGCAAAAGAGAACGTCTGTAATGTCAGTTTTTTAAAAAAATTGGTTCCAACAACATTATATATAGGTTTGTTTTTATCCTTGCATTAATAAGAATCTATGCAGTCCCATCAATTAATCACACCAGAAAAGAACGAAAATAAAATGTACGTATATGCCATCCGCATTCGCCACTGGGTCCCGTCATCACCCGTTAGGTTACTTAACTAACGACAGAGCGGGGACTGGACTAGCGCGGGTGCAAAACATAAACAACATCTACTAGTATATATAAATATATATATATAACATTCGTCCCAGGGATGATATAAAGCAACATCACAGATACATCACAGAAGCAACACAGAATGGTGGATAATCTAGAACCCCGAGTTTCACTTGAGCCGCAAGTGAGACCCGACGTTCCCTGTCATGTGGATAGCCTGTGCAATGAAAACCTAGACCCCTACGAACGCGGCAAGTTACCCGCCAAAACCAGAAGTGAGGCAGCCCCCTTCAGCAACGTGAATGGACCACCCAGCACTTCAAGGAATCCGGTAACTTGAGCACCCCTCCTGGGTCAACCTATACCCCCTACGAGTGCGGCGAATAGCCCGCCAATCCTAGAGTAAGGTCCCCTCCGTCTGAATGCTTTGAGATGCGGACCAGTTGCCCTCTGAGACCCGACTATTTGTACACTCCACCTCGGGGTAATCCTAGTACAGAAAAGAAAATAATATACAAGGGTGATATCGACCTCAGCCCGGTCGTGCCCCAAAAGAATAATATACAAACTGGCAGTGACGGCAGTCCACGTGTCGGACGCTCGCCCCGCAATATCAAATGTACAAATGAAATTAAACTGTACTAACATTGCACCACAGCTATCCACCACGACGATCCAACCAACATCACAGCACAACACAGAACATCAACGTGAATGTCACGTTCGCAAACCCGTCTAAAAGAACATATAGCAATTAGACGAGTTTACCGATCAAATGACATTCACGGTCGCAGATAGAAATGTATGTACTGTTAAACGCCCACTTAAAATATCGATCGACTAAATTTCCAAGTTGGCCCCAATAGCAATAACAGTACTGCACAGAAAATTGGGCCAAAAAGAATATCAGAAAATCACAATTCCAAGTCAGGGGGCTACAGTAAAAATTTGGAAGCCCGTCGCCACTAAATGGCCGTGGATCCGCCGCCAAAGGGGGGTTAGTGCGGCGGTTCCGCGGCGCTTTAGAGGCTTCAGGGGCTCAAATTTTTTCTGTACCCATAGAATCACCTACACGGATTTTTAAGATACAACAAATAATTTTTTGACCACTTTTGAAAATCGATAGCAACTATGAAAATGGAATAGTGATTTCGGTAAATTCCGTCGATCGATCTTTTAAGCACGGTTAAACAAGCTAGTGAGGGGTTTAAAGGGTGGCTCTGATACGATGAAGGGTCCCGACAGCGCCCCGGCCGTCAAAACGCGGCCAAAATACGGAACAAAACTTTCTAAAACCGGCGCTACCGCTACCCGAATCCCGGATCGACCTTAAACCCTAGACTAGCAAACTAACTAAGAGTTAGAATCGTTATACCGAGTTGATCCGTGTCCTTCGGTCTTCATTACAAGCTTCTAGCGGCTCGTTGATGTGGTTTGGTTGCCGGTCTTCCTTCGTCTTCGATGATCCACCCGAGGGAAACGGTGCAAGCTCCAGCTTTGTCGAACGAAGCAACCGACGCTTCAAGGTCGCTAGCAATGGAGAGTGGGGGTGCAGGATGTGTCACTATATTTTTCTCTCTTCATAAATGCTCAAGTGAGCAATACAAGAAGATGAAGAAGAAGGTGATGAAGGCTTGGCATGAGCAAAAGAATTTAGCTAAGTCTTTTGTATGAATGAGAGAGTGAGGAGCTAGCCCAATGTAAAAATCCTCAATCAAAATGAAAAGGAACCCTTTTCCCTTAGTGCCCCCCCCTTTCACATTCCCAAAAAAATAATTCATTTGTTTAATTTCATTAAACAATGTGAACCATACTTTGCTACATTCTTTGACCCATGCTTATGCCACATCATCCTTTCCACCTCATCTATAAAAAACAAAATGAATTTCCTAAAAAGGAAAATCAATAATGAGGTGGCAAATCATCTAGAAGCTATTCCGTATAAAATACGGAATACTTTCGGTACATGTATCGAAATACATATACGCGTATTCGTACCAAAATACGAATAGCCGAGAGAGAAAATGAATAGTGAACAATAATACTAAAATACGTATATACAAATACATGTATAAATTATTAAATCAAAACCTGATTTAATAAACTGGCTTAATCCTAAGCCGCTAGTATTATCAACCGTCCAATTAAAGTCTGCGCAGCAAGTGCACATATTTAATCGGACATCTGTATGTATCAACATACCTCATGTACACCATATCGTCTGAACCGTGAAAACCCTCTGTGTGGGACTCTAAAGACTCGTCAATACACTGGCAATGGGTTTAACCACAAGCACGTCAGCGGCACTAGCTGTACGTAACGGCTACCCAGGTATTGAGCGAAAGGGAGGCCGACGAGCAAACTCATCCCGAACCCCTACTGAGCCTGACAGTGACAATATCCGTACAGTCCGGTCTGTTCGTCTAATAGTATCGCATATCGAGTCTAGTGGGTGGATAAAATCTGACCCCTAACAACGCGATATTTAGTATCGGCATGTAATCCATCACCTCCTGAGAAACTATCGATCCTGGATCGGTAATCCTCGTCTACCATGGCCATGGATTTGTGGTGATGGCCACCCGTACACAATGCGACATCAACCCCCAATACCGGGAGAGATGAATCTCCGACGATCCGATCACTGCCTCCATATGGCTCGGGACTGTACCCAACTAAAACCTGTTTGCACGACTCCTTTGAGCCGTGGTAGGGTAGTAATCAAAGCACAGTGGGAACTCACACGAGACAAATGGCGATCTCAGGTCGACAGACTAACCTGTACACATGTCACCAGGGAACTGCTATCTGACAATAGGTATAATACCAACTAGCAGGTTCCCGGCGAGTCCGTCCAGTGTACTCATAACCCAATGAGCACTTGCATACTATCTTAGGTGAACAAACTAACACCAATGGCTTGTGAGACCTGGCCACCGCCCCTCGTCGGGGTCTCGATCAGTATACACTAGTCTACACTGGAGTATCGATACCCGGTCTCGACACTCCTACGATTAGGGACATTTAAGGATGTGCTTATAGACCCCAGCTCCCACATATATGATCGCCATCATAATGCTGGCAGTCAAGCAAGAATCATATGGGCTCTATCAACATGTATGATAAAGACAAACCAGATAGTATACTATCATCTTGAGTAAGACTGTTTTATCGGTATAGGCCCTTCTTCAATCATCATAATCACAAGTCCGTGATTATGATAATTGCCTTGAGGGCACTATAGCTAACAGCAAGGGCTTGCAGGGTGCAAACTCTTGCATGGCCCTTGGATGGGCTTTTCCCACATGTAAGGGAAGTCCATCCAAGAGCTCTAGAGAGAAGTTCATCCAAGAGTTCTAGAGAGGTTTGCACCATGCAAGCCTTTTTTTCCCCTCAAATGCAATGCCAGACCGTTACTTATCCAACCCGTTGATTGAGTCAAGGATAATAATGTTAGCATTATCTATTTTATGCTATTTTATGGGTAGTAGCTGCTAGGATTTTGCTAGTGGTTGTTTGTGAACCACTTATGTGGTCGTTACTTTAGTTTTGCCTGGTATCTTTTCTGTTACAGATTTTCCCTCTTTACTTTGCTTGTAATATTTTTAAATATCGATGAGAATAATAGAGAATAAAATAACTTTGAATCCAAAAACAATATTGTTATATCAAATTGGTATCAGAGTAGCACTGATCCTCAGTCATGGCCGGTAATATACCGCCTAATCTGAGAGTCTGAGATGTTGCTGAAATGGTGCAACAACAGCGAGAGCGTTATGACATGATGGAACAACGATCTCATTCACTCGAGCATCTCGTTCCGGAGATGCGACAGGAGATGGCTGCAATAAGCACTCAAATCCGGGACCTTCCACTCTCTCAACAACCAACACGCGCGCGGCACTCCCCTGAATCCTCATCTCGGGTGTTGTCGGATGGAGGAACTTTGCTTAAAAAATCTCTAAAGATTGATCTTCTCAAATATGACGGCGAAAAGGATCCAACCGGTTGGATCCTACAAGCAGATCGATATTTTCAACTCCACAACATTATGCCCCATCAACGAGTGTTATATGCATCTTTCTCTCTTGAAGGAAAGGCACTACAATATTATAAATATCTTCAGCATGCCGGGGAGCTTGGCGATTGGCCCACATTTGTTGTCACACCCCGCTTCCTAGTGTACGGAAAAGTAGGTGTGACGGGTATGCGACGTATTTACTCAAAAGTAAACACGTTGAGCGTAAATAAGCAATATAAATAAATGCACAAGAAATGACAAGAGATATAATATGAACATCAACTTTTTATTAACTTTCATTCTTTACATTACAACTGGTTTGAAAAGGAACTGTACAATGATAAAAGCAATGCCTAAACAGTGCCATACAAACCGAAAGGTAAGTACAAGTAAAGCTAAAAGTTTGGCTGCTCTATGAACTGGTCCAAGTCGTCCTAGCTGGGCTCGGTCTCCTGAGGGTCCGATCCTCCTGACGAACATTCCAAAGAAAGAAATAGAAGGAATGTCGTCAGTGAACTAGCGCTCGGTAAATCCCAAAAGTAAAAGTAGAATAGAATAGAATAGGACAAGTAGAGAGTATATGACTGGTAATTTATACAGGTATATGTTTATTATACTAACGTAGTTGTATGTAGCTTGGTACATAAAATATCATTGTATACGAGATGAGTCCAACTGTAGCGTTTTGAAAATCATTTCGGTGAAATTTCGGAAAATCGGTAAAATAAGAGGGTTTTCCGTAAAAAGTCAAAATATAAATATCTTTTATTATAAAATTAAATTTACGTATTCTAACTATGTAATTGCTAGTATTTGGTGTTTATTGAGCCACTGGTAAAATTTCTAATTTTCTGAAAAATTTTCCGAAATTAATTATTTTAATATTATTTTAAGCCGTCACTAATACATTTAATTAGGGAAAATTACAAATTGGAATGGGTTGAAACAAATTTTGTGCATCATAACACATTAAACAAAATTTTAGCATGTTGTTTTTGAAATAAAAATGAAGCTGTCAAACAGTTTTAGAAAATATCGAAGAAAAATGCTTAAATAGTGAAATTAGTGTAAATAGATGTTGGGGTAAATCATTTATCATTTTTCCCTCACCCACACTCACCCACACCCTCTCTCCTCTCCCTAAATCAGCAGCCCAAGTTTTTTCCCCCTCATTTCCCCACTTGTTTTGCCAAAAGAAAAGAATAGAAAACAAAGGAAATGAAAGAAAATTGTTAAAAGAGTATGGGCTTTGACTTTGTGGGTTGACTTGACTTATTTCCCCACCTCACTCTCTCTCCTTCCCTCCCCATAATGTAGCCGAGCCCCTCCTCTTCCTGCTGCAACAGCAGCCCCCTCTCATTTCCCCTATTTCCCCCTCTCCTTCCACCTCAAAATCCCTTCAAAAATGCATCAAAAATCCTACAAAATCAAAATCAAACTCCTACCCATTTTTCCTTAGCCCCTATAGCATGGATCTTGGTGCAAGAATTTCAATTTGGAGGTCAAGTTCTATGTTTGATCCATGGTTCTTGAGGTATAATAAATCTTGGCTTTTTGTTAAATTGTTTGATTATTTCTTCAAATTAAGTTAATAAGTGGTTTAAATTAGGTTTTGAATTGCAAGTTCAAGTTCAAGGTTAAGGTTTGTGAAAACTTAGTTAGGGTTATGGGTATGAGATTATAGTTGTGTGGTGTATTTAACTAGTTAATGCTATGCAAAACTAATCTAATTGCTAAAATTCCTAATTGTAACATTTACAATGTCCAAAATAAGCTTTTATCCAAACTAGGTTTTTTGTAAAATATTTGTATATGTGAGATAAAATTGTAATGATGGTTTTTATAAATTGATTATGGTTTTAATATGGAGATTAACATGTTAATTGAATAAAAAATCTAATTTGGTCACTAGTTGTTAATTTGTTGGTTTAAAATTATGATAATTATGCTAAAGTGCTAACTAGGTTTTAGAAATTGAATTAAATCGTGGGTTTAAAATTTAAGTAATGGTTTCTATGGCATAATTAAGATATTAAGTTATCATCTTGGTCACTAGAATTGTTAAAACATCAAGTTTTGTACAAAAACGGTAAACCTTGATTGCTAGGTTTTCGGAAAAATAGGTTTTAAAGTGAGTTTGGGGTTTTTGTGAATTTTAACCTCTTTCATATTATAATTAGTGTTTGTGAATGTGCAAATGAGTGTGTTTGAGTTTTTCTTGATGGTTTGACGTTTGTACATTGACATCGAGGGTTGGTTTGGCTATTCTTGCATGCATAGACGATAGGTTTTGACCTATGCGTGATACGCGTGCCGAATTGGTTTTCGTATACAGTTTCGATTTCGGATTTGGTTTTTATGCGTTACGATACGTGGCGACATGTAGGTACCCCATGTGGACTTCGAGACAACAAGCAAGCGCGTGGCGACGTCGGCACCGGCGAGCGAAGATCAGGTGAGTAGATTTATATCTACGGAGAGAAGTCGGGTGGATGGCGTATAGCACCCCCGCAAAGTTGTGAGGAATGAGGTGATGTGGTAACGATATACTTTTATATGTTAATAGGAGATATGAACACCGAATAAGAGAAGCCTTAGGAGCTTATAGGTTTAGGGTTAGCGAAAATTGAAGAAAGGACTTTAGCGGATTTCTTAGCCACGAAACCTAGAGTAAGGATTTGCATACACGCACACATATACACTTGCATATATCATTTTCTTGTACGTATATGGGAATGTGTATATATGTATATACGCATGGGTATGGGACTATGCATATATACATTCATATACACATGCATGAATATTGAGGATATTGTATGATATTTGGAGATGAGTCGATGAGATTGGGCTTGAGGCCGTGAGATCGATGATGTGATGTGGTCCGTATTTGAGATACGACATGATATTTTAGCGGGTTCTTTAGGCGTGGTGTTTTCATACACCCGCATGCATTTCATGGATGGTATCAGTATTGTACTAGACGTAGATCAGTACCCCGATCATGATATTTGATAACGAGAATACCAGATGATTAATGTGATAGATGTGACATTTGACCCGTACCCAGATTTGGGAGGCCGTACAACGGATTTACCGTATGAGCTATATATTGACGATAGATCCGCACTCTTGATTCGAGGATGTCATATGATATGTTGTATCGTACATGATATTATTGAGGCGGGATCACCGACTATTATATATATATATATATATATATATATATATATATCGACTCAGATGTAGGTGGCTTCCGTACCCCTTTTGATTAGTTGTTAGTTAGACCTGTAGTTTACCTAGTAGATGTCAGACTGGACCCGAGTCATACCTATTTCCAAAACTGACGAATCGTGAGAATTTTAAAGACATACTAAGGGATACTACGGATATTTTAAAAGACGTATCTTTTCTTAAAAACACCGTAGTCCTTATTTTTAAACACCACGATTCGTACTATTTCAAACGGCAAAACAGTATAACACATGTATAGTAAGGTAGATTCCTTGTTGTTACGTTATTATTCATGTTCCGCATATTATTGTTGTATTTACTATTCATTTTCCATATTTTGTTGTTATCGCCTCATTGCTTGCCATTGTGTACGTAGTAATTATAAAACCATGCTGTTAGAACACCAGCACCATTACCGATGACGCGTATGCTCCATGTACACTCGCTTGCCGGCTCACACACATATTCATCGGTAATTACCATGTCACGTACACTTTAGAAAATACCTTTTCATTGACATAGCTTAATAACTGATAGTCGCAATATGTTATAGCTTCCATATGCTAGTTTAAATATTGCATTCATGCATGATATTAGGTGCATTCATATATTCATTGGTTATGCAGTATTATGAAGATTTATGCCCGTATTCACCGTTTATTGGTATCATGATTTTGATGATTTTGGATTTACATGAGATTTCTGGATTTGGGGGAAAACCGCAAGAATTTAATAAAAGCTTAGTATCATCATTTTAAAAATGCAAATTGCGGTTTTCTCATAATGTATGAGTCGTCCACCATGAGTTTTCATGATTGCTGTTGGATTTCGAGACCCGATTCGAGAAGTTGGATGAACCGTCTCGGGTACATGGTGGACCCGGTATGGTACCCCGGGGCAAGAAGCTCGAGTTGTATTCGATGAGCTTGGCATGGGAGCACTACCTACCGGTGATATTATTTGGACTCGTCGGTTATCCGGAGGATACCGGCCGGAGTCATGAGATGGTTATAGGCTAATCCGTTCTGTCGGAGCCCGCGGGCCGATCCCGTAGATGATACGGATGCCTGAGATATTGATATTGAGATTTGAGATATTGAGATTTGATACTGAGACTTATGTTTTGTGTCGATGCTTGACACTGATTTCTCTGTTGCATTCATTGATGATACGTTATTGACATACATATAGAAATCTCATTGATTAAAGAAAACCGTTGTCTCACTCATGATATATTCTATTTCCATTCGTAATACATTCATACATCATATATCTGATATGTTGCTATCTGGGGAATGGACACGAGCAGGTAGTATTACACTATACATAGCTGGACCAGGATTTTTATTTGAGGATATTACCTGATATGACCTAGGATAGCGTTATGCATGCGATTTCTGCTCGTAGATATTTTCTACTCACGAGTTGGCAACTCACCCCCGTTGTGCCACAGTTCCTTGCAGGTTTTGCTGTACAGGTTCTTTGCGGCTTTGCTGGCACACTGTTCTTTCCGGGTGATTGCTTTGGCAGGTGGGTTCTTTGCATTAGGACCACTATTGTTTATTATTATTTCAGTTGTATCTAGAAACTCCATCAACCAGATTGTATAATTGAGAGAGTTAGAAGACCAGTTTGTTATTCTTTCGACCTTAGAGTCGCGCGTTGTATTATTATGTTTTCATGTTGTTTTGAGTTTCTTTTGAGTTTTGATCCTCGCCCTTGGCGTTGTATATTATATTGCTTGCGTGGTTGTGACCGTCGATTGACGAAGAGCTAGCTCCCTCTTGGGGATGCCTTTTTATTGATTTCGTATACTATTCATGTTGTATCCCGTTTGGGGGCCAGTATTTACAAAGGAGACTCTGCCGAAATTTTCAGAAAATACTTGATGTTTTTAAAACGCATAATTCAGCTTATGCTATTAAAACTACTTGCTTTAAGTTGGTTTTTCCTTCACTCTACTGTTTCTTTGGTTTTGATTTCTGGGTTTTGGCTTACTTAGATTACGTACGCCTCGAAACGTCCGTAATTTAAGTGCCGGTCATGTTCCGTACTTTTCGGGTCGTGACACCAACTTGCTCTGTGGACTATGATAACCCGTAGTATAAGGCCCCGTCAAAACCCACGGGACAACGACACAGGATATTCAGGTAGGTGTCTTTTAGTGATCATCTCGTTCCACTTCTAATACATTCCGTATAAGTCTACCCCGTTAAACCCCGTAATGTATATTGTATTGATTATAGTTATCAGACGTACCGAGACCATAGATACAAGTTGTTCATGTAACTAGGTTCAGGATGTATCAAGTAGTCAGGTAGTCAAGTCAAGATATAGTCATGGTTCGGTCAAGTCAAGTCATATTTGCATGTTGATATTGTTCTGGTATTCAGGTTCTGGTTCAAGTATTCATGTTTGGTATATTGGATTTATGTTTGAATTGGATTCAGATTAGACTTAGACTCAGATTGAGTCAAACACTTTAAAACATATTTGGATCCTGAATTATATTCGGGTGTTATCGGTAACTACTGCACATGGACGGTAGGATTTATGTTTTTTTCCAAAACAATTACTATTAATAACTCCATTAAGTTTTTCTATCTTAAATAGACAAGCACTCACTTTCTCCGGCTCCCTGAGGCTCAAGAGAATTGATCCCGCTTAAACCTATACTTACTAAGGTCCTTAATGTAATTTTATATAACTCGAAGGGGTTTTATGAAAAATATTTTATATACTTTCAAAATAAAGCTCGAGTATTATTTATGTTCTTTAGGGTTTTCATGGATGTGAATTTTAAAGAGTGAGATATATTAGTGAATATTTACATAGCTTGAATAGTTCAAGCTATTTTAGTGTAAGACTTATCTTGTATTGATACTTGATGGTATTTTAGTGAAACTTTCCATTCTTTTATTTTTAGAAAAACATGGAATTTTATTATAATTTACAAATATGTGATTTGATAATATTTATATAATATTAAAAATTAATTTTATTATTAATTAGAAAATCTCATTTTTCTTAAAAATCGTATTAAAAATCTTTCGAGACCGAATGCTCCGTGAGGAGGTCTGCATCTCGCTCTAATAGCCCGAGGATGTGCGATAATCCACACCATCCAATAGCGGGTTCCCCAAAATGGGTTGTAGAGGCATAATCGCAAAAAATTTAATAATACAATTAAAAAGAAAACCGGGTTTTTATAGTCGATGGTATTTTAATGAAATATTGTATTTTCCATAAAAATATATTTCCAAGAGTATCGTGCTATATAAACATGTGTGTATGTGAGGGGTATGTCATTACCCCGTGAAGTTTTCTAGAGGTATGATTAAGCAAAGTAATAAAATATGGTAGATACAAAGTTCTGGTATTTAAATGTAAAATTCAATTTAAAGTTATTTAACATGATGATTTAGGGTGAAATTTTTTTCTAATTATTAGTTTCATGGTTATAAACATATGTTAAGAATATGTATGAGCAATGATTAAGAAAAAGTATGATTTTAAGGTTTTAGAATCAAAGTCGGTGTTAACTCCACTTACCGATATGTTTTGAAAAAAGAGAACTTTTTATGTAGAAAAAGAAGAATGAGGTCGGAATTACTAGCTAGAAGGGTAGGAAAGAGGTAGAAGAAGATAGCTTGATCGTTGCGGTGTCGCGGGATCGCCAGAACTTGCTTGATTACTCGCCGGAAGTTGGTCTTGGGCTAACTCCACTTCTACTCCATTTGTACTTAGAAAAATTTGATAATTTTGGTTAGAGATTTCAGAATGAGGAAAGGCTAGGGTATGGGGTTGTATTTATAGTGTGGAATTAGGATTTTGGAATTGAAAGAATGAATTAAAATGCATTTAAATTGGATTTAAAGGTGAAATTGAATTCTCTGTTTTAATTCAGAGTAAACAAATAGCGCAGGGCTAATGGGGGTAGGGGAAACGACAAGTGTGCAAAGCCCAGGCACTTTTGCCTATGGGCTACCCGTTGCCCCCGGCCTATAGGGTCATCTTGTCGACCAAGTGTGAGGGGAATGCCGGTGGATTTGTGCCACGTAACCTCTTTTGTATATATATCATTTTACACATGTTTGTTTTTTCCGACTGTTCATTTTTTGTGTGCAGTGCATGTGTAAATTTTTGAGCTTCTAAAAAGTTTAAAAGAAAAATCAGGAAGAATAATATATGGCTGATAGGATTCGAACACAGGGGCTATGTCACAGCAGTGCAAAGTTTTACCAATGAGCTACAAGTGCTTTCTTGCTGTTCTTAAACAAGAATAACTTTTAAATTGTGCTCAGCCTTACAAACTCCTTTCTGTAACGCCCCACGCCTCAGTACAGATGGTATTGTCCGCTCTGGCCGAAACCGCACGGTTTTTCCCTTTATAGCGAACCGGACCAGACCAGGGGCCACTTCCCAGGAGGTCACCCATCCCAAGACTTCCCTGGCCCGAGCACGCTTAACTACGGAGTTCTCAAGCTCCTGTAGTTCCGGTTCACTTAAAAGGCGCCTCTGTAATTGAGGGTGGTATCATTATATTTATAATGCAGTTCGGTCCTCTTTCGGAATGTGCTTTAAGGACCCGATCCCATTGTTCTGAAATGACTCCCTTACTCAGATCATCAAGATGTCCGCAACAGACCGCACTGAGTGTGGACAGAGCAGATCACCATGATGTCTTAAGACCGCACTGCTCTGGGACAGAGAAGATCACCATGATGTCTTAAGACCGCACTGCTCCGGGGTATTACATTCCCCCCATCTAAGAACAATGGTTCGTCCTCGAACCACAGACCTACTATTGAGGGACCTGCATGGGCCACCATAAATGTAACGCCCCACGCCTCAGTACAGATGGTATTGTCCGCTCTGGCCGAAACCGCACGGTTTTTCCCTTTATAGCGAACCGGACCCGACCAGGGGCCACTTCCCAGGAGGTCACCCATCCCAAGACTTCCCTGGCCCGAGCACGCTTAACTACGGAGTTCTCAAGCTCCTGTAGTTCCGGTTCACTTAAAAGGCGCCTCTGTAATTGAGGGTGGTATCATTATATTTATAATGCAGTTCGGTCCTCTTTCGGAATGTGCTTTAAGGACCCGATCCCATTGTTCTGAAATGACTCCCTTACTCAGATCATCAAGATGTCCGCAACAGACCGCACTGAGTGTGGACAGAGCAGATCACCATGATGTCTTAAGACCGCACTGCTCTGGGACAGAGAAGATCACCATGATGTCTTAAGACCGCACTGCTCCGGGGTATTACACTTTCTGTACTTTAAGAAGAAAAAATTTTGTACAGAAAATTCAGAATCGTTACATTTGTCAAGTCCTTTTAACACCGATTTGGACCAACTGAATACGAAGATCCAGGGAGGAAACTGTCACGCCCTGTTTCCTAGTAGACGGAAACGGTGACGTGGCAAGCCCGCTGCATATTTATCCGGTGAAGATCATTTTCTAAATAAATATACTAAGCGTATTGAAACAATAATACACAATGCAAGAATAAATGAAGACTGTAAAATTTTTCAACAAATATCTTTATTTATATTCAAACTTAAAATATTTACAGATATAAGAGTTCAACTGAAAAGTAAATATAATAACAGAAATGCCTAAACAGGTGGCATACATAAACTGAAAGAAAATGATAACTAGTCTAAGCCTGAGTCGTGATCTGATCGTAATGCACATCTGTTGCGTCCACCTTTCCTGTCTCCACAGTATCTAACGAACATTCCAAGAAAACAAAAATGGGTGGAATGTCCGTCAGCGAACTAGTGCTGGGTAAGTCCCAAAAATATAGCAAAAGCAAAAATGACAAGTAGAGAATAATCATGAAGTAATATATATGTCAGGAAAAGTATATATATAAAGGAACATGGTTATATATACTATAGGCCTTTATATGATCACTATGTTAACGTTAAGTTCCAAGTATGAATGAAAACGCAACCGTAGTAGTATTCACGGGCTCAAGAGTGGGGCCCTAGGAGTAAGGAAACACGAGCCCATTTCATGTGTTAGTATCGGGACTCAAAACCGTGGAGGAGTCGATCCGACTGAGATTTGAGTAATAGAATTCGAGTAGGTTAATACGGGACTCCTGAAATTCCGTTGGATTCACACCTGAAACTATTTCATACACCCCGAGTAATATATATTATAACTGTTAGATATCCTTAGCTGATTGCTTGGTTGATTTTAACATGTCTTGATCGAAACTATAGATTGCAAAAGTGGATAGATGTAGTCGAGTAAGTCAAGTAGAATACGAGTCATGACAATTGCAATCCTAGGTCGAGTCAAGTTAGTTCGAGTAGAATAAGTTCGAGTTCAAGTTCAATTTTGGGTTCGAGTTTGGATTCGAGTTCGAGTTTAAAGTCAAGTTTAGGTTCGAGTTGATATTCGAATTATAGACATTTCTTGTGAATGAATTTAACTGTTGAAATTCTTAAGTTCGGGAGTAATCGGACAACTGCTGTATATGGACGACATGATTTGTGTCTTTTTCTAAGACAATTGCCAATGATAACTCCATTAAGTTGCAGTGTTGTCTAACCTGAGTAGGCAAGCACTCACTTTTTCTGGCTGCTTGGGGCTCAAGAGAAATGATACTGCTTAAACCTATTTTAATCTAGAGTCCTTAAAGATTTATTCTAATTTTTTTACCTTGTTTCCATTTCTCGAAGGGGTTTTGTGAAAAAATGTTTTGGAATTGTTTAAAAATAATCTAGAGGGTGATTTAGAATATTATGAGTTTTTATGGAAATGTATTTTAGTTTTAGTGGTATTTTAGTGATAAAAATCTAGCTTTTAAAAGTTTATGGTATTTTTATGAAAACTACTATTTTTGGAAATTTGATGATATTTTATTAAAATTTTAATCTTTCATTTTAAAATATAATTTTCACAATTTGTTTTTATTGAAAATACGGATTCATAATTTTATAAAATTTTCTAAAGTTTTAATTTGTTTTAAAAAAATTGTATTTTTATTTCCTTTCGAGACCGAATTCTCCGTGAGGAGTTTTGTATCTCACTCTTCTATCCCAAGGACGTGCGATAATCCGCACCATCCGTAAATGTGTTCCCATAAAAGGGTTGTAGAGGCGCAATTGCAAAGGTCTTAAAAACATCAATTAAAAACATTTATTTATAAAAACAATGGCATTTTATTATAAACCGTATTCTTTAAATTGAGCATACATCTAAAAACTTCGTGCTATGAAATCATAATGTATGTGATGGGGTAGGTCATTACCCCTGTTAGTGTGATATGCCCTAGAGACCATTATTGTATAGTACTAGTTTGTATATTACATTTTGGAAGCTTGGGATATATACACGGATTTATGACAATCTTGCTCAATATGGTAGTATGCTACTTGGTTTGTATCTATCTAAATATGTGTATATGTTTCTTTTGACGTATCGCTAATACATATTGATAGAGCCCTTAGGATATTTGCTTGACTACCAGCGTTGTGATGGCAGTCACACTAGTGGGGGCTGGGTAGTCTATAAGCACATCCTTATACATGTCCTTAGTCGTAGGATTATCGAGACAGGGCATCGATACTCCAAAGACTAGTGTATACGCTTCTCATCCCACCAGGGGAGATGGTCTGTCCCACAGCCATCAGTACGTCGTACTGGAGATAGTATGCAGGTGCTCATTGGGTTATGAGTTACACTGGACGGACTCATGGGGTACTGCTGGTTGGTACTATACCTATCGTCAGGTAGCAGTTCCCAGGTGATATGAGTACCGCTTAGTCCGTTGACTTGACACTGCTACTTCGCCTCAAGTGTGTTCCCACTGTTCTTAGATTGCTACCCTACCACGGCTCTATTAGGTCGTGCAAACAGGTGGTAGTTGGGTGCAGTCCCGAAGCACTTGGAGGCAGTAGCGGTTAGATAGGATTCGTCTCTCCCGGTATTGGGGGTTGATGTCGCGCTGTGTTCGGAACGCCATTACACAAAGTCCCTGGTCAGGGCAAGCGAGATTTACTGGTAGGTACTCCAATAGTTTCTCTGGGTGTTTTGGGCTGTACTCCGACACGACTTATTGCGTTATTAGGGGTATGGCGTTTACCGCCCCCTAGGCCCGATATGCGATACTCTTAGACGAACAGACCGAACTGTATGGAGATTGCCACAGACAGGCTCAGTAGGAGTTTGGATGAGCCTGCTCGTCGACCTTCTTATCGACAGATACCTGGGTAGTCGTTACGTACAGCTAGTGCCGCTGATGTGCTTGTGGTTAAACCCACTGCCAGAGTATTGTCGAGTCTTTAGAGTCCCACACAAAGGGTTTCCCAGCTTCGGGCAAAACGATGTAGAGGTCGTATGGTTTTACGACAGGGTTCGATTACATACGTGTACTTGTGCACGTGTGATGTTCGAACGGACAATACTAGTGGGCTTTGGTTTAAGCCGGATCCTAGTATTTGATTATTAGATTAGTTTTGTCTCATTGTATTCGTGTTTCTCGGAACACGGATGCGGGTATGTATATACGGATGAGAGGGGTAAAGAAGGAGACACCTCATTAGGGTTTTGACCATTGACTTGGTCAAAACAAATATGAGGTGGAGAAAAGGTTTTGTTATTTTTAATAAATGATAATTTTGTGGCATGGTGACTTGGGTTGACCATTTGACTTGGATTGACTTTTTGACTCTAGATATTTTGATGAGATATTTTTAGACCTAGATATTTTTGATGAGATATTTTTATTGTGCCATTCTTATTGTTATGTCAAGCTAGCCATTCTATTTATCAATTATCATTTATCAAAAACATTTCTCTTCCTCAAGAGTTCACTCTCTCCTTCTTCCTCTCAAACCCTAGTGTCTCATGTGTTGAGAATCAAGGGATTAGTGAGACTAAGCTACCTAAAATCACACTCTACTCATTCTAGGTTACTTAGTTTAGCACACCAAGTGATCTAGTTGCCTCAACTTGGAAGTTTTGCTTAAGGTTGGAACTCTCGGGTGGATCTTCTACTACTTCGAGAAACCGACGAGGAGGTGCCATCCATTACCACTCCAAGAAGCTCGCGAGGTGAAGGACAGCAAGAGGTGAAGAAGGACTTGAAACTTTAGGTATAATTTTCTTACATAGTAGATAAAAGCTCTAGTTAGTTTGTTAGTTATGCTTTAGCTAAGATCTTGGAGTTCAAGTCGATACCTTGTTAGAAAAATCGTTTTTTACCCGTTCCGCCTTCCCGCAAACTAGTGGGGTGTGTAACGTCGACTTACAGTGGTATCAGAGCCAACTAAAGCATAACTAACTTGATTGCAAGTATTAGAACTTCGATCGTCGGAAAAACCGGAAAGCTAAACACCGAAAACTCTATTTTCTGTTGATTTTTAAAACTGTCTGGAAAATTATTTCAGTACCATGAAAAATATAAGCAGGGTTTTCTAAGATATCACAAGAAAATTGAGCCACTGAATCTCCGAGACGACCGCGGAACCGCCGCAGAATGGACCTTTCTGCGGCGGAGTCGCGGCCGAGTCAAGGCCGATTCAACTCATCTTTCTTCTGTTATTTCTTAATTTTGGTGTTTTATTTTCTGGAATATTTGGTTTCTACCTAGTATGTTTTTGAATGCTGGTTTGCATTTGGGGTGGTTACGAAAAATATGTTTCGATCGAATTTCTATTGTACTTGGCTAATTGGTCCTTCTGTTGTGATAAATGTGTTTGTAAACTTCCGCTAATTGCTATACGTCGGTTAGTTGGGGGTTGCACATTTCTGTGATGATTATATTAGTTTGTGTATATGAACTTGTTGGATCGTCGTGATGAATAACCGGGGATGTGAGATGAGGGTTTTCATTCTTTCATTCGATATAAAATTTGTAAAGTGATATAATATTATTTTTGCGGGGCACATCCGGGTTGAGATTGTAGCCAACGTTGTATTATTTTTTTTTACTGTTTTTGCTCCTAGGATAGACTCAAGGTGGGGTGCAAAAACTACCGGGTACTTTGAAGTGCTGAGTGGCCTACTCACTTTGTTGAGGGAGGTTGCTTCACTTCGGGTATTTGGAGGGTAGTTTGCCGCACCCGTAGGGGTCTAGGGCGGGGTTTGGCTATTCATCACGACCGTGGAATCCGTCTTTCATTACAGGCTCAAACAAAACGCGGAATTCCTAGTATATCCAATGTGTTCATCTGTGATCTGGAATGCCTATTATTGCATCTGACGAATGTATATATCTATATATGATATCTAGTAGATATTGCTTATGTTTTGCATCCGCGCTAGTCCAGCCCCCACTCTGTCGTTAGTTAAGTAACCTGATGACGGGGCCCCGAGGTGAATGCGGATGGCATAAGCGTACGTTATATTTTCATTATTTTCTGCAATGGTAGGTTAATTGATGGGACTGCATTAAATTAATGCTAAGCAAAAAAACCAAAGTTGAATCCTTGGAACAATTTCAAAACCACTCGGTTTTTTCAAAACAGCAAAACTTTTAAAATGCGGAGCTTAAACCACTCCTTTTAAAAGCTATCAGGTTCCTTCGATTATATCAAGTTCACTACGTTCACGGTTTCGCCAAAACCATTCGTAGCCCTCCGTCATTTCAGTTGGATATTCAGTAGTATTCAAGCTATGTATTTTGACCTTCGCCAAGGCATAGTGATTGGTAGCTGCTGAATATTCATCTGAAGTATAGATAGATGCGTTGATTTGGGACAGTCGTACTGCTATTTTGGCCTTCGTCAAGGTTATATACGGGTGGATTCAAATCAACCTGGATAATGACGAGTAGAACTTGACATGTGACTTATGATATGTTGGCCTTCGTCAAGGTCATAATAGCATGGGGCAAAAATCCACATCGGGAGTTTCTAAAGAAACTGAAACTTGCTAGTGTTGCATACCATTTGGAGTGTGATAATTTTTGTAGGATTCCTTCAACTTTATCACACGATGATATTTGGATCTCGATCCTACTGTGAGTATATGCTACTCCTCGGGAGATTTTTTCACTTAACGATTAATGCTATAAACCAAGTAGGTGTCTAGAAAGGTGTTAGCGGGGCTACGCCCCCAGGAAAAAGAGGTTATTTAATTAAGGAACTTCGCGAAAGCGTCGTAAAACCTCCTTTGAAGTTCCGACACTGGCCTGGTTGAACGGTTAAGCAAGAATTGTACGATGAGATTAATCTTGACTAATTCTTCTTTTATGGATTAAGGAAGGATTCGAGAAACAGTGGGAGCCATCCTGTTTAGATAAACTAAAAACCAATCTAAATTTACAAGAGCATCATGCTAAAGTGTTTCTTCTCTCTCTCCTAATTGCAGCGACCAAACATGACGGGCCTTAAGTTACTATTAGATAAAAATATATTGATATGGCCAAACTATAAAGATTGGTTCAGGAATGTCAATATGGCAATCACTTATGACAAATTGGGCTATGTTCTTACTACTAAAGCCCCCGCCGTCCCAGGTCCAAAGTCCAGCGTCGCGGATAGGGAAATCCATAAGACCTGGGAGATTGACTGGGCGAAGGCTAAGTGCCTCGTGCTTGCCTCTATGGACAATGAACATCAGAGGAGGCATGAGAATATGGATCTAGAATCCATATTCCTCCATTCCAAGGAATTATATGGAGAGCAATCTCGTATCGCAAGATACGAGACCTCGAAGAAGCTATTTCAAGCGAGGTTAGCTGTCGAATCATCTGTAGGGGAACACGTCCTTAAGATGATCGGCTGTATGAATCAACCGTATATGATTCTTTCCTTATTAATCCCTGAAAAATATTCACCTGGCCAGAACATCAACGTCTATATAGAACCTTTAATTGAAGAGCTGATAGAACTCTGGAAAAATGGAGTAGAGACATATGATGCGTATGTGGAGGAGAAGTTTAGAATGTGAGCGGCTGTTATTTGGAAAATCAACGATTTTCTAGCCTACGACATGTTATCTGGATGGTCTACCTACGCGAAGCATGCATGTTCATCGTGTGGTCTTGATTACAGTGCCAAGCTGCTTTAAAAACGTTGTAAGTTTTGCTACTGCTTTCATCGTAGGTAGCTATCGGCGAATCATCCGTATAGAAAAATCATAAACATGTTTGATGGAATAGTGAAGGTGGGTGAAGCACCAAAACAATTGTCAGGGATAAAGATTTTTTAGCATATTTCGGTGTGTCAATTCCAGTAAGGATCTAATCGTTTTAACTCAGATGGTTTCTTGAATAAACAAAAAAATTGGAAGCGATCCGAAAATAATAAATTGTTGAATGTGTAGAAGAAGAAAGTATATTATGAAATCTTTCTTACTAGAAATATCTGTTGATTCGACACAACATTGATGTCATGCAAGTAGAGAAGATTGTGTCTGATAATATTATTGGCACATTGTTACAGGACGATACTAAATCCAAGGATAAGATGAGTGCTCATTAGTGTTTGGAGGAGCTTGGAATCCGATAGGAATTACATCCGGTATTTCGTGATGACGGTGTCTATGAATTACTGGTTTCTAACTACACAATGTCGAAATTGGCCATGAAAAGATTTTGCGAGGAGCTAAAGAGCATCAAAACCTTAGATGGTTACTGCTCTAACATATCAAAGAATGTGCAGGTCGATCCAACGAGGCTCATAAACCTTAAAACTCACGATTGTCATATCCTTCTGTATCAATTGCTTTCAGTAGCCCTTCGACATAATTTGCTGTCCGATATCACCAAGGTTTTGATAGAGTATTGTGAATTTTTCAATAAATTTTGTTCTGAAGTGATAGATGTAGCCGAATTTGAGGAGTTGCATAGAAGTGCTGTTGAAACAATCTGCAAGTTGGAGATGATATTTCCACCATCTTTCTTCATAGTCATGGTTCATCTTATGTTGCATTTAGCCACAGAGACAACGATTGCTGGACCAATCTCATATCGGTGGATGTATTCAGTAGAAAGGTAATTAATTTTAATATTTAAATCATTATAATATCCACATTCGTCTTAAATATTCATTAACATATCAGATATAAAGGTCAATAATCGAGAGTTATTGTGTTAACGAATGTCTCAACTTCATTTCTCGTTACTTACGTGGAGTTGAAATAAGATTAAATCGCCCCCCTCGAATTTATGAGGACCAGCTGTCTCATCCACAAGGGGGGATCGATCCTACCGGAGGGATTGGCTCGACCAAGCGCGTACGTATATCCTTCATAACCTTCAAATTACTGCTGATCACAGAAGGTATATAAATTAAAACTTTTAATCGCGTGAATATTTTTTGTCTGTATATATATATGCCTAAATAGATAATATTGTTATTCTTTTAGCCGACATATTCAAGAACTTACGACCGCGATTACCGGAAAGGGCGCTAATTGGAAGATTAATCAAGAACATAAGAAACACTTTCCATGGTGGTTCCGTAAACACGTACATATCCCTTATATATTTCACGTATCACACACATATATCACACATAGTTTATACATTTTATGGGTAAATTCATGTTGGGCTTCCCTTGCACCTAGTCTAGGGTTTGGTAGCATCACTCATGCCACTTTAAAATTTAGAGAGGTGCAAAGCAAGCAAACCATAATTCATGCTAGAATTTCTAGGGTAACAAGTTTGTATCACATACAAAGAAGTAAAGAGAATAGGATTACAACCTTTGTAGTCCGTTCCTTCGCTTCATAAGCTCCGTGTTGAGGTCCCTTCGTTGCGATCATTAAGAACTCAGACTCTCATGAGGCTCCAAGAGATGAATGATGCATCTTGCTTGAAGTCTTCTTGATCCAAGATGATCTATCTTGAAAAATCTCTAACCCAAGCTTACACTTCATTAATGAACTTATTAGAGAAGTGGGCACCCTAATCTAAGTGGCTAGAATAGATGAGGATGATGAAGTAGGAATTTTGCTCTCTTTTGTTTTCAATTTCTTACCATTTTTCATCACAAACACAAAAGCTAGTGAAGCTTTTTCAAGCACAAGAAGAAGAAGAAGAAGAAGAAGAAGATGAAGCTAATCCTTTTGTGATGAATAATGAATTATTGTTGTGGTTACAATTGCAACCAAGAGTTAAGAATGAAAGCCTTAACCCTTGTAGAGAATAAACCATTGGTTAAGGGTTTGGGTTGGGTTAAAGAATATCTACACAACATATCAAGGATGAAGACAAAAGTCAAACCTTCATGAAGCTTCATGAAAGCTAACCCAAAAGCTAACCCTAATCCAAACCCAAACTTGGTTTAAACTCAGCAACCATGTTGCATTTGTAACCCTAACATGTTAAAATATTATATATCACATATATAATATATAATGTAACAAAAGAAAATAATACAATTAACATATATCGCATATATATCAATGTATTATCCGGTGAGAAAATGAATCAATAAAGCGAGCTTATATTAGTTAACGTAATGTAATATATACATATATAATTATACATTAAATTATTGAACCAACTCTTAATCTGACAATCCGGCTATATTGCATATAACCGACTAATATAACATATACCAATTCATCGAATCAACACTTGATCCGATGACCCGGCTATATCACATATACCTGACCGATAGCACATATCGCGAGAATAGAATACGGTATCTCATATCGTATTATTCTCGGTCCCGCACATATCGCATATGTGCTCCTACTCCGTTTTGCCTGAGGCAGGAAACCTCTGTGTAGGACTCTAAAGAATCGTCAGTACGCCGGCAGTAAGTGATGATCATATCAAACACCCACAAGCTGCAAGCGGTCAGCTAAACGTAACAGCCACCCAGGTATTGAGCGATCAGAAGATCAACAAGCAAGCCTGTACATTCTCCTGTGAATCCAATCAGTAACACTACCGTACAGTCCGGTCTCTTCGTCTGATATGTCGCATATCCAGTCTAGGGGTGGTAAATGTCAGACCCCAGTAACCGATAAGTCGTGTCGATATGAGGCTCATAACAGATCGAGAAACTACTGATAACTCTTACCAGTAGCACTCCATATCAGCCATGGCCAGGGACTTCCAGTTATAGCCAATCGAACACAGCACAACATCAACTCCCTATACCGAGAGAGACGAAACCCCTCCTATCGCTCATTGCCTCCATGTGATTCGGGACTATACCCAAAAGACGCCGTTTTGCACACCCTATTGGACGTGGTAAGGTGGAAATCAAAACACAGTGGGAATCACACAAGACTCTATGACGATCTCAGGTCTACAGACTAACCTGCACCAGTGTCACCGGAGAACTGCTATCTGACGATAGGTATTTTACCATCTAGGAGTTCTCGGCGAGTCCGTTCAGTATACCCAGTCTCCATTGAGCACCCGTACACCATCTTTGATGACAAACACCGATGGATATGGGATCATACATCGCCCATCATATGGGTCAAGATGCGTATACGCTAGTCTACTCTGGAGTATCGATACTCTGTCTCGATACTCCCTCGATTAAGAACAGTTATAGGATGTACTCGTTGACTACCCTGGCCCTACTAGTATGATATCATCATAGTCCTAGTAGTCAAGTACATATCCCAAGGGCTTTATCAACATGTGAGAGTAAGACAGTAAAGCTGTAAGCCCGCGGGGGCGCCCCGGCCGTCGATCCGACGCCGGAAACGCGGAAACAAAAACTTTGCAAAACTTGCAACCGGCACCACCGCAGACTTTTCACCCGGATCGGGCCATTAACCTAGCTAACTAGCAAATAAGAAAAGAGTAGAGATGCTATACCAAGCGATCCGTGTTCTTCGGTCTTCGTCTCCACTCCGATCTCCCGCGGAATCTCCGTCACCTCCTCGCTCGTCGGAAAGGGCACCACGTAGCCGGAATCTTTTACGGGCTCCCGCCTCTTGACCGAGGCAACTCGGGCGCGAAGTTGGCTAGCCGACGCGTCCAAGGCTTGCTATAGAAATAGTGTAGAAGGTTATCTCTTTGGGGTTTCTTGAAGTTGCCATGATGTTTGGAGGAAAGGAATAATAAGCTATGGAGGGAATTGTGTAATTTTGCAAGTAAGCAAGCATAAGAATGAGATGATATATTTCCACCACTAGAAAAATGATCCTCTTATATCCCTCCCTCAAGAATGGCCGGCCCCCTCATCTCAAGAATGAGATTGGAGAGAGAAAAAGAATTCTCCAAGTATATAAAAAATATAATGGAAAAACCAATAAAGAAAATGGTCACTCTCATTTCATTTCAACAACCATCAAATGAAAAGCAAAATGAAATGGACAAGAATGGAATCTCATCATGAAGAGGCTACAATAATGCAAGAAACTCCTCCACAAAATGTTAATTGCAAACTTGCAATTAACACCCTCCAACGGATAGTCCGGCCGTGAAGGAAAAAGAGAAAACCGGCCGGAACGGAATGCAAACTGGCAACTACAGAAAACTGTTCCCGTAATAAATTACAGGAAAACCCCACTACTGCAAATACATGCCCGCATTTGTATTCGCACTGAACACAAATGCAAAGAGACAAAACTACACTATCAAATACTAGGATCCGGCTTAAGCCAAAGCCGGCTAGTAAAAACCGTCCGATCATGATCCGTGCAATACCGCACGTATCTGATCGAACCCTGCCATATCTCCATACGGCCTCTACAGCGTTTCGCCCGAAACTTGAGTAACTGAGAGTGTGGTGGACTCTAAAGATTCGTCAATACTATGGCTGTGGATTTAACCACTAGCACGTCAGAGGTATAAACCAATACGTGACGGGCTACCAGGTATTGACCAAAAGGGACGTCGATGAGCGCACTCATCCTGACACCCTACTGAGCCTGTCAGTGACAATATCCGTACAGTCCGGACCGTTCGTCTATGAGCATCGCATGGCGGGCCTAGGGGGTTGGTAAAAGTCAGACCCCCAAAAGCGGTACAAGTCGTGTCGGAGTGTAGCCCAGAACACCCTGAGATACTACTGGAATACCTACCAGCAAATCTCCTGCCTTGGCCAAGGACTTTTCATGTTCTGGCTCTCCTAGACACAGCACGACCTCACCCCCAATACCGGGAGAGATGAACCCCTGCAGATCCGCTCACTGCCTCCATGTGGCTCGGGACTGTACCCAACTAAAACCTGTTGGCACGACTCCTTTGAGCCGTGGTAGGGTAGTAATCAAAGTACAATGGGAACTCACACGAGACAAATGACGATCTCAGGTCGATGAACTAACCTGTACACATGTCACCAGGGAACTGCCATCTGACGTCTGGTATAATCCCAACTAGCAGGTTCCCGGCGAGTCCTGTCCGGTGTACTCATAACCCAATGAGCACCTGTATACATCTTAGGTGAACCAACTGACACCAGTGGCTTGTGAGACCGGCCACCGCCCCTCGTCGGGGTCTCGACTGTATACACTAGTCTACTCCGGAGTATCGATGCCCTGTCTCGAAACTCCCACGACTAGGGACCTTTTAAGGATGTGCTTATGGACTCCAGCTCTCACTTATATGATCGCCCTCATACTGCTGGTAGTCAAGCAAGAATCCTAGGGGCTCTATCAACGTGCAATAGCGACTCGTAAGGTCACCTAAAGCAGTACACGATGATAAAGATAAACCAGATAGCATACTATCATCTCGAGTAAGACTGTCCTACTGGGATAGGTCCTCCCCTCAATCATTGCAATCACGTGCCTGTGACCCAATAATTGACTCTAAGGGCACTATCTCCAACAATCTCCCACTTGCACTCAAGGCTAATTATTGCGATGTCGCATACTCACAGCCCGTGTGATACCGAACACCCAACTCCTCTACTAGTCAGTCTCACAAAGCTCGTTTGCGAAACTATTGCGTTCGAGGAATAGCCTCAGTGAGTGGATCCGCTTTGATGTTTCTTTCTATGTCTTTCTATATCCCATGTTCGCGGAGAAAGCCATCTCCCGAAATGAGCAATACCTGTCTTAGAATGTCTGGATGTCTGATGGGACCTAGCTCATAAGTGAACTCCAAATCCAAACTTCTTAGACTGTATCGTCAACTGAACTTATTCAGTATCCTGCGCCATGCCTTCCCTCAGTTTCCACCTGGACCACCTGTCCAAAATACTGCCCCTCGTCAGAGGGAAAACTATAACTCTGACAGCCACTCTGCCATCCAGGTCACCTTGGAAGCCTGGAATGATAACTGTCTCCCGAAGAAGACTGCCGTTATCATATCCCTAGAACATCCACTTATGTTCTAAAACTGCTTCCGACTGTTTCTCCAGGATTGGATCAATATCAACTTATTGCACCTACTGCAAGAACAACATCTGGTGTGGTACTTGACATCTCATGATTGACTCAATTGCCTAAGCAAGTGATCTGCCAATCATGCACATCCCTCTCCTCTTTAGTCTGTAAGACACCTTTAGAGAGGGTGACTCCATCACCTGCAGGTATACTACCGTGCCAGGAGTCGCTCATTCTAAATACTCATAGAATGCTGTCTAAGTACCCAGATTGGGAAACCACCCAAATCTAGATCTAAAACTATAGATCTAGTAACCAGAATGTCTGATATAATATCCAAATCCTATGTGGAGAAACTACTGTGTGACGACCAAAGTATAACCGATCGTAGTATAGGAATATCACTTCCTACTCTGTGTATGTCATCAAATACCAGGACATCACACCCTACTACCTTCTTAACAGATCTATCCCTATTCTGATGAAGTCAAACCTATGACTGTCATATCAGAAATAGATGATCTATCTCCGCTATATCTGCTTTAGTCTATAAATAGACATAAGCCTGATGTCCACCAATGCTTCCGCTGCTCCCACTGACTACGACAACCCTCTGGCAGAGTCATATAGACGTGCACTTCTAAAGCCAGTTTAGAACGACACTATACTCATCCTTCTGCCGGGTCTCACAGTCTGGAACAACAGCAATGGCAAGTCTGTGTAAACGAGAACCTCCCTGCCACCGTCCTTGAGCATACCGAAGTACTTCTCGAGTGCCTGAGGTTACCCACCAAATCTGCGGAATGGCCAATGGAATGTCAAACCAGATTGAATCTTTAGGTTCTTTATCAAATCTTCAGTAATCGTTTGCGGTTCTGGAATCACTTCCAGTTCTACCATACTCCCACTACTGTTTTCTGAAAAAGTCCATTTTTATTAAAACTGTGGCGAGTCAAGAACAATATCACTATTGATCTTCCAGATGGTAGAAAATCAACCCTCGTCATAGCCCGGGTCAACCCACAAACAGCCATTACAGAATCGTGCCTTGAGTTATCCGGATTCTGGTTTTAAGCATAAGCCGGACAACTCCCCGTACCTTAACAATGTCAAGATATGAACTGTTCTATATCCAAGAAACAGAGGCACTGATTTAATTGAACCAGATTCAAATCATGCAGCTGTCTCCAGTGCATGTCAACTAAATGGAAGGAGGCCGATCAGCGTTACTCAACTTAGGAATGCTTCCAATCATGAGTAACCTGAAAGAGAATCAAGTTCTCTTAACCATTACTATAAACTGAATACCATTCACAAGTATCTACATCTTCGATCACCTTGAAGAATCCCGATACTTGCAATATCTAGTTCTCTACTTTATCCTTATACCTATAACTCCTCAAAACTTAGACCCTGTGTTTCTACGAAACACATGTCTAAGAACTAGAGAAGTTAAAAGTAAACAGAATATAGTATGAGGACCAACCCCTCTGTCCTAATGGACACTGGACAATATACAATGCTCTGTATAAGTCCGCTGAGTCTAACAACTCATTCACTGTGTGTCGTAGGTTGAAAACTGTACTTTTGGTTAAGAAGAATTACACCGCTGTTCAATGCTCCTTACCTAACCATCCACTGGTATAGGTAAATGTCATAGACATAATTTCAAAAAGGTATGTCTCACTCTATAAAATTAGACGTACAGATATATCAATTTGAAATTGGTGCACAACAACGGATATTCAAAACCAAATATTTGCCGACCGGCAAACAACCCAGGTGACTTCCTCAAATATCAACAATTACAACGAATCCCGATATAATGAGGATGGTCACCTAATTCCCAATAACTTACTCCCACTCATCATCTGTAAAACCATACAGATGTGAGAATCCAACCTGGTAAATACATACCCTGGAGTAAGTGTCTAATTGGGAAATCAGTTTTCTATTAACAGTACACAGTGAAACTGAAACATTAAAATGTTTCGATGGGGTATCCTGGTATTCATAGTAATGCCTCTTCCATCATCCAGATTCACAACTATAACCGTATAATTCTTTGCCATTTCTCCAAATCCCTTTATATGTCTTTAGTCATTACCTTCTGTACACCCCTTTAGGCCAAATGGTTTTCTTCCTTCCCTACCGTTCGACACCAGCCTATGGTTTGGAAGAAGACTATCCAATAAGTATAGTGGGTGTACTGTCCTAGTTCTAGGAGCACTCGCAATGCGAGAGAAGGTGAGGATAAAAGACAACCGAATGAACTTAATTCATAGGTGATTTAGGATTGACAAAGAAGTACATGGTTTGGTCGTGAATAGCAGTCGCAATTTACTTTTTCCTCTTACTAATCCCTTGCTTTGTCTGAACTTAATACCTTCTGTACACCGTTTAGGCTAATTGGCTTTCTTCATTCCCCACCGTTCGGCACCAGCCTAAGGTCTGGAAGAAGACTATCCAATTTGCGCAATAGGTGTACTATCTCCTAAACCAAGGAGTACTCGCAACCTGAGAGAAGGTAAAAGGAAAAGACAACTGAATGGTCCTATTCGTTTTCTCCAGAACCAGAAACCATCCTCGAAGTCCTTCGAGTTCTTATATAACCATACGATGGTTTTGTCCAATGGAAGTGGACGTTCGTAGTAATACGGGGTGTTTCGGAGAAAAGGGTAAAAGTAGGAGTGGCAATGAGGTCTGCAACTCTGACAATCCAAAAGCCAGTGTTAAGAAGGTTCGGTCAACTTGGTCACTGAGTCATAGTCTAGGGTCGGGTCAATGGTCGCTGCCAGAGAGAGAGAGAAAAGAAACACTCAGCGTGCACTCTAACCTAGATCAGAATGGTTATCACTTTATCTAATCTGGAAACCTCCCACTGTAACGTCAAATTCTTCCCCAAACCTAAAAGAAGAATTAGCCGGGATCACCCGAGGAGTAAACCAACTCATCAGTAGGAATCGGGATCCAACTATCATCGCATGATAACGTGACGGAATCCGCTCACGCTATCATACTCCAGAAGGTATGCACATATCTGGCAAGTTTCAGTTCTTTTGAAACTCCCGATGTGGATTTTTACCCCATGCTCTTATGACCTTGACTAAGGCCAACAAATCATAAGTCACATGTCAAGTTCTACCCGTCATTGTCCAGGTTGATTTGAACCCACCCGTACAAGCCCTTGACTAGGGCCAACAAGGCTATACGACTGTCCCAAACCAACGCATCTATCTATGCAGCATATGAACACCCAATAGCTACCAAACACTGTGCCTTGACTATGGCCAACAAACACAGCTTGAATACTATTGACTATCCATATGAAACGACGGAGGGCTACGAATGGTTTCTGGCGAAAACCTTTAACGTAATGAACTTGATATCGTTGAAGGAACTGATAGCTTTTTAGAAAATATAGTGACGAAAACCTTTGCTAAAGAGGTCACTCCCGGTGAAGGGATCTCGGCTCTTTTCCCGTAGAATGAGGTGCAGGATATTCCAACTGAATACCACAATGCAAAACAAAAGAGAACGGCTATAGTGAAGTTATTGCCCTGACGCAAACTTCTGTCCAAGGGGTCACTCCCGGTGAAGGGATCTCGGCCCTTGCCTCGTCGACTGAGGAGCAGGATATTCCAACTGAATATCACTGTGCAAAACAAAAGAGAACGCCCTTGCAATAACAGATTTTTGAAAAATGTTCCAACAACATCAATTAGGTTTGTTTAACTTGCATTGATCCGAATCAATACAGTCCCATCAATTGATCACACCACAAAGAACGAAAATATACTGATGTACGTATATGCCATCCGCATTCGCCACTGGGTCCCGTCATCACCCGTTAGGTTAGCTAACTAACGACAGAGCGGGGACTGGACTAGCGCGGATGCAAAACATATACAACATCTACTAATATATATATAATATATAATTTTTGCTCAAGGCGTGATAAACAATGCAGCACAGAAAAGTACAGCAACACAGATCAATACAGATATCTGGGATCCCCGGGTTTCACAGAGCCGCTGCTGAAACCCGACGTTCCCCTGGTCGTGTGGATAGCCTGTGCAATGAAAACCCTAGACCCCTATGGGCGCGGCAAGTTACCCGCCAAAACCTGAAGCGAGGCAGCCCCCTTCAGCAACGTGAATGGACCACCCAGCACTTCACGGAATCCGGTAACTTGGGCACCCCTCCTGGGTCAACCCTATACCCCCTACGAGTGCGGCGAATAGCCCGCCGATTCTAGAGTGAAGCCCCCTCCGTCTCAATGCTATGAGATGCGGGCTTGTTGCCCTCTAGAACCCGGCTATCCGGGCACCCCTCCGCGGGGTAATCCTAGTACAGAAAGTAAAATATACATACAACGGGTACATCGACCGCAACCTGGTCATGCCCCAAAAGAATAATACAAACAGGCAGTGACGGCAGTCCACATGTCGGACGCTCGCCCCGCAATATCAAATGTACATATAAAATAAAACTGTACCAACATTGCATCCAGGCTATCCCCCACGACCGATCCGCAACATCACAGAAAGAACACAGAACATCAACGTGAAAGTCACGTTCGCAAATCCGTCTAACCGGGCTATAGCAGTTAGACCGGATTTACCGATCAAGTGACATTCACGGTCGCAGATATAATGTAAATACTGTGAACTGGCATGTTTAAAATATCCGATCGAACAAATTTATCAAAGTGGGCCCCAAGGAGTACTGTAGCACTTACAGAAAAACTGGGCCCAAAACAAATATCCCAAAACCCCTATTTCCTAATCAAAAGCCTACTGGGAAATTTTGGTTCAACGATTCCTTTTAACCACCGCGGAACCGCGGCCAAACCAGGGGTTTGGCCGCGTTTCCGCGGTCTAAGTAGGGAATCACTGAACCGTATTTTCCCAGAATTCTTAGAATTTCTTGTACATGCCTCTGCAACAACCTGAAAAATTTTAGGAGCTCAAAAAATTTCAACAGAGAACACATGTGCACAAAAATACGGTTTTTGGGGATTTTGTTCGATCGGGTTCTAAACGCGCTAGAGCAAGCTAAGCTAGGTTAATGGCGTGGCTCTGATACCAATGTAAGCCCGCGGGGGCGCCCCGGCCGTCGATCCGACGCCGGAAACGCGGAAACAAAAACTTTGCAAAACTTGCAACCGGCACCACCGCGGACTTTTCACCCGGATCGGGCCATTAACCTAGCTAACTAGCAAATAAGAAAAGAGTAGAGATGCTATACCAAGCGATCCGTGTCCTTCGGTCTTCGTCTCCACTCCGATCTCCCGCGGAATCTCCGTCACCTCCTCGCTCGTCGGAAAGGGCACCACGTAGCCGGAATCTTTTACGGGCTCCCGCCTCTTGACCGAGGCAACTCGGGCGCGAAGTTGGCTAGCCGACGCGTCCAAGGCTTGCTATAGAAATAGTGTAGAAGGTTATCTCTTTGGGGTTTCTTGAAGTTGCCATGATGTTTGGAGGAAAGGAATAATAAGCTATGGAGGGAATTGTGTAATTTTGCAAGCAAGTAAGCATAAGAATGAGATGATATATTTCCACCACTAGAAAAATGATCCTCTCATATCCCTCCCTCAAGAATGGCCGGCCCCCTCATCTCAAGAATGAGATTGGAGAGAGAAAAAGAATTCTCCAAGTATATAAAAAATATAATGGAAAAACCAATAAAGAAAATGGTCACTCTCATTTCATTTCAACAACCATCAAATGAAAAGCAAAATGAAATGGACAAGAATGGAATCTCATCATGAAGAGGCTACAATAATGCAAGAAACCCCTCCACAAAATGTTAATTGCAAACTTGCAATTAACACCCTCCAACGGATAGTCCGGCCGTGAAGGAAAAAGAGAAAACCGGCCGGAACGAAATGCAAACTGGCAACTACAGAAAACTGTTCCCGTAATAAATTACAGGAAAACCCCACTACTGCAAATACATGCCCGTATTTGTATTCGCACTGAACACAAATGCAAAGAGACAAAACTACACTATCAAATACTAGGATCCGGCTTAAGCCAAAGCCGGCTAGTAAAAACCGTCCGATCATGATCCGTGCAATACCGCACGTATCTGATCGAACCCTGCCATATCTCCATACGGCTTCTACAGCGTTTCGCCCGAAACTTGAGTAACTGAGAGTGTGGTGGACTCTAAAGACTCGTCAATACTATGGCTATGGATTTAACCACTAGCACGTCAGAGGTATAAGCCAATACGTGACGGGCTACCAGGTATTGAACAAAAGGGACGTCGATGAGCGCACTCATCCTGACACCCTACTGAGCCTGTCAGTGACAATATCCGTACAGTCCGGTCCGTTCGTCTATGAGCATCGCATGGCGGGCCTAGGGGGTTGGTAAAAGTCAGACCCCCAAAAACGGTACAAGTCGTGTCGGAGTGTAGCCCAGAACACCCTGAGATACTACTAGAATACCTACCAGCAAATCTCCTGCCTTGGCCAAGGACTTTTCATGTTCTGGCTCTCCTAGACACAGCGCGACCTCACCCCCAATACCGGGAGAGACGAACCCCTGCAGATCCGCTCACTGCCTCCATGTGGCTCGGGACTGTACCCAACTAAAACCTGTTTGCACGACTCCTTTGAGCCGTGGTAGGGTAGTAATCAAAGTACAGTGGGAACTCACACGAGACAAATGACGATCTCAGGTCGATGAACTAACCTGTACACATGTCACCAGGGAACTGCCATCTGACGTCTGGTATAATCCCAACTAGCAGGTTCCCGGCGAGTCCTGTCCGGTGTACTCATAACCCAATGAGCACCTGTATACATCTTAGGTGAACCAACTGACACCAGTGGCTTGTGAGACCGGCCACCGCCCCTCGTCGGGGTCTCGACTGTATACACTAGTCTACTCCGGAGTATCGATGCCCTGTCTCGAAACTCCCACGACTAGGGACCTTTTAAGGATGTGCTTATGGACTCCAGCTCTCACTTATATGATCGCCCTCATACTGCTGGTAGTCAAGCAAGAATCCTAGGGGCTCTATCAACGTGCAATAGCGACTCGTAAGGTCACCTAAAGCAGTACACGATGATAAAGATAAACCAGATAGCATACTATCATCTCAAGTAAGACTGTCCTACTGGGATAGGTCCTCCCCTCAATCATTGCAATCACGTGCCTGTGACCCAATAATTGAATCTGAGGGCACTATCTCCAACAAAAGCAATACAAGTCAACATGTTAAGACAAAGTGAAACCAGATAGCATACTATCATATCGAGCAAGAAAGTCCTCTCTCTCTATATATATATCCAAGCATCCACTATAATATACATCATATGTACAACAATGGACTCTAGGGCATATATATAACTAACAATCTCCCACTTGCACTAAGGCCAGCTGTTGTAGTATCTCATACCCAACATCCCGAAGAGTCTCTCAAATTGTATCTGGGGAGTGGCCTTCGTGAGTGGATCCGCAGTGTTGTCCTTCGTGTCAACTCTCCTGACATCGATCTCGCGGCGATCAACTATCTTCCGGATCAGGTGATACCGCCTCAGAATATGTCTGGACTTCTGATGGGACCTGGGTTCCTTGGCCAAAGCCACAGCTCCATTGTTATCACAATACAAAGTTATTGGATGCTCAATGGACGGAACCACACCAAGTTCAGTAATGAACTTCTTCATCCAGACAGCCTCTTTGGCAGCATCGTTGGCAGCGATGTATTCAGCCTCCATCGTCGAGTCTGCCACGGTTTCTTGCTTGGAACTCTTCCAACAAACCGCCCCTCCATTTAGGGTAAAGACAAAACCCGAGTGCGACTTAGAGTCGTCCTTATCACTTTGGAAGCTTGAATTGGTAAAGGACTCCACTTGGAGTTCTCCGTTACCATACACTAAGAACATCTCCTTAGTCCTTCGTAAGTACTTAAGAATGTTCTTCATAGCTGTCCAGTGATTCTCTCCTGGATCTGCTTGATACCTACCCACTACACTTAGTGAGTATGCTACATCGGGTCTGGTACATAGCATCGCGTACATGATAGAGCCTACTGCCGAAGCATAGGGTATCTCTTGCATACGAGCTCTCTCCAAATCAGTCTTGGGAGACATCTCTTTGGAGAGAGTGAGTCCAGAGATCGTGGGTTGGTTCCCACGCTTGGATTCTTCTATACTAAACCTCTTTAGTATGGTGTCAATGTACCTGGATTAGGACAATCCCAGTATCCGTTTAGATCTATCTCTATAGATCTTGATTCCCAAAATGCAGGAGGCATCACCTAGATCTTTCATTGAGAATCGATGTGATAAGAAGAGCTTGACCGAGTGCAGCATAGGAACATCATTTTCTATCAAGAGTATGTCATCCACGTATAATACGAGGAAGACGACCTTACTCTCTGCAACCTTCTTGTATATACAAGATTCATCTACATTTTTGATGAAGTCAAACTCTTTGACTACAACATCAAAACAGATGTTCCAACTCCGCGATGCCTGCTTTAACCCGTAGATGGATTTAAGCAGCTTGCACACCTTTCCGTCGCTCCCACTATCTACGGAGCCTTTTGGCTGAGTCATGTACACGCACTCTTCTAAATCACCATTTAGAAAGGCGGTCTTAACATCCATTTGCTAGATTTCGTAGTCATGGTATGCATCAATGGCAAGTAAGATCCGGATGGTCTTAAGTATAACCACTGGAGAAAAGGTTTCGTCATAATCCACACCTGGTCGTTGACGAAAACCCTTTGCAACAAGTCTAGCTTTGTAAGTCTCAACTTTTCCATCTATACCAAGTTTCTTCTTAAAGATCCACTTGCTCCCAATGGGTTTTACCCCTTCAGGAGCAACTTCCAAAGTCCATACTTTGTTGGTGTACATGAATTCCATCTCAGATCGCATTGCATCCAGCCATTTCACTGAGTCCCCACTTGTGATGGCCTGCTCGAAGCTAGTTGGGTCATTATCTTCCATGATGCAATCCTCGCTCCCACCATCTATGAGAAAACCGTAGTATCTCTCAGGTGGATGAGGAACCCTGCTAGATCGGCGGAGAGGCCGGGGTTCGTCAGGTACTACTGAATCATCTGGTTCCACTAAATCTTCAGTCGCAGTTTGTGCTGCTGGAACTTCTTCCAGTTCAACCTCATTGCCACTAATTTCTTTTGCAAGAAATTCCTTTTCTAAAAAGGTGGCATGTTGAGCAACAAACACCTTTTGCTCCTCACTGTGGTAGAAAAAGCATCCATAAGAATTTTTCGGATATCCCACAAACTTGCAGAGAACTGATCGTGCCTCGAGTTTGTCCGGATTTTGCCTTTTGACATAGGCCGGACAACCCCATATCTTAACTCGTTTAAGATAAAGTCTCTTTCCACTCCATATCTCATATGGTGTGGTAGGTACAGATTTAGATGGAACTTGATTCAATAGGTATGCTGCTGTCTCAAGCGCATAACCCCAGAAGGAAATAGGCAACTCAGCAGTGCTCATCATAGAGCGCAGCATATCTAATAGGGTGCGATTCCTCCGCTCCGATACACCGTTGTGCAGTGGTGTATAAGGAGGAGTAAGCTGAGAGGGAATCCCATTCTCTTTTAGATAGTCGCGGAACTCATTGCTCAAATATTCTCCTCCTCGATCTGATCGAAGGATTTTAAGACTTTTACCCGTTTGGTTCTCTACTTCGTTCTTATATTCTCTGAATTTCTCAAAAAACATCAGACTTGTGTTTCAACAGGAACACTGTTCCCCGCCGAACACGGAGACGCGACCGCGCGGGTCCGTCTTGCCTAAGATTCGGGATAGATGCTAATTGGTGCTATCCGTCCACCTCTCCGAAGATGCCAAGTTGATTTATGGCACCATGTATCGAAGGTTTAAACGGATGCGGCCGATGTAGCAGACTTCGTCAGATTCCCCCTCGTTTGAGGGGTTTTTGATTGTGGGGATGCTCTTCCCTGCAGGCGCAAGCCCCTGCAGTTAATTACGCTACCACATCGCGGTAACAACTTTCTCCTTCTCCAGATGGTCACTTCGTGTCGTGGGTGTTTGCTTTGTTTGTGGTTGCCCGTGGATTGTATACGAAGACTAATTTATATTGTCGCCCGTAGGGCGTGGATTAGTCCAAATCCGTATCTTCTTAGATTTGGGTTTGGGGGTTGGGTTTAAGGATACGTTAGTCTCATTTGGGACTAAGATCAATTTAAACGTATGTTAAGGATACGTTAGTCTAATTTTTAGACTAAGATCAACTTAACGGGATCGTTTAGATCTAACAAGAGAGCAATTGGGCTCTATTGTTTAGTTTAGGGACATTGCGGTCGGTTAGTTTAAGGACATTACGGTCCAATGTTAGTTTAAGGACATCTCGGTCCAGGTTAAGGATATCGTAGTCCATGGGTTTAAGGATCCCACAGTCCGTAGTTTAAAGACATCATAGTCTATAAAGTTTAAGGACATTGTAGTCCATGAGTTTAAGGACCCCACAGTCCGTAGAAATGTGTGGTTGTCGGGATCCGTCACCTCTCTGAAGACGTTGAAGGATTGCAACGATAAATATCATAGGAGTAAAGGGATGTACCCTCGAACCGGTGTGAATTGGTTGGAAGATTTGTAGTCCAGTTTGGGACTAAGATCTGTTGAAACATTCGTGAGCAGATGGGCTCAGTTCAATATAAGTTGAGGACTTACGGTCAACATTGGGCTAAGTCCAATTAAAATGTTTAACATTTTTTATTCTGGCTATTGAGCCTTTACTTGGTCTTGGCCCTTTTAATAATGCTAACCATTAGGTCCTGACATTTTTTGTCTTGTGTTGAATGCATAGCATTCATCAGAGGCTTGGCTCTTTAAAGAACAATTTGTGTTTAATGAGTGCAACAAATGGTGCGCTAGGCGCTTTGCGCCAATCAAAAAATGCAGTGCGCTTCTGCCACCTGGCGCGCATGTAAGTGTTGCGCTCTGCGCTAAGCCCAGATGCCAGTGAGCGCTGAGCGCTAGTTCATGAGCGCATTGCGCTGGCGCACATGTGAATGACACATGTTGCGCTTGGCGCCGAGCGCCAGCCCATGTGCGCAATGCGCAAGTTGTATCTTTGGTTGACACGTGGCACGTCTTGGCGCTGAGCGCCGGTCCAAGGAGCGCAAAGGCGCGGTTCATGAGTGCAAAGCACTTTTCAATAGCGCAAAGCGCATTTGATCAAATTTGTGATCAGGGAACAAATTTATGTTCCTTTTAGAGGAGGCTTTGCCTTAAGTTTCAAGAACAATAGTTCTTATGTTTGAAAGGGCTTTGCCTTTGTAGATCAATGATCTGTGAATGAAGTAAATACTTCTTTTGTTTCTATGATGAGATCTTTTAATCTCTTTTTATAAAAGACCTTGGTCTTTTGTACATCTATGATCTTTTTTAGAAGATAGTTCTTCTTGTCATGAGATGATTTCATCTCTGTGTTCAAGAATCATGTTTTTTACCTTGAAGAAATAATCTTCTTTTTGCTAAAAGCTTGTTTTTCTTTCTTTGAGTTTTCTCAAAGTTTATAGGGGGTTTCTTTATATCAAACTTTAAGTCTTGGGGCCTTTATATAGAGAAATTGATTTGATAAATCAGTTAAAGAGATCTTTCTCTGACTGATTTCGGAATATTTCCCACCGTTGGATCTTTGATCCTAGGGCTTCTGTTTTACAGAAGACAATCTTCTTGTTTTTAACAAGATTGGAAAGATCTTTTTCACAACAGAATTTTAATTCTGATTAATTAATAATTTATTATTAGATCTTTTGATCTAACGGTGGGGAATTCTCAATTCCAGCGCTGGCGCACCTTGCGCGAGCGTACTTACGTTTGACACGTGGCGCAGAGCGCAGCGCATTTTGCGCTAGCGCACCTGTGTTTGACACGTGGCGCGCAGCGCAGAGCGCAGCGCAGTCTGCGCTAGCGCACCTGTGTTTGACACGTGGCGCGCAGCGCAGAGCGCTGAATCTGAAGCGTTACTTCAATTTTTGAATTTCGAATTTTAAAACAGAGCTTTGCTCTGATTGGGGGGCGCTGCCTAGGGCACAGCGCATCTGGCACTAGCGCATCCGTGTTTGACACGTGGCGCGCAGCGCGGAGCGCTGAATCTGAACCGTTGCTTCAACTTTGAATTTTGAATTTCAAATAGAGCTTTGCTCGGATTTGGGGAAACAAATGCCCCTACCGTTGCGCTCACGTGACGCACACGTGAGTGCAGTGGTGGCAGCATCTGAGCCCTTAGATCAACTCGGAAGTTGAAGAGGCGGTTCAATGCCTATAAATAGGACCTTTGGTCCTCTAGATGATTATCATCTTCTTTGAGAATTTTTGTTCAGAGCACAACTCTTCTGTTTAAGAACTTCTCAAGAGTAAAAACTCTTTCCAAACTTAGGTAAAGTTTTTTAATAAATTATGGTTTTACCCATTAACAGAGCCTTGCTCTTTATAGATCTTTGATCTACAGAAAACCCATTTAGGGTTTCATTAGCAGAGCTTTGCTCTCATTAACCCATAGATCTAAAGAGATCTCTTGGGGTTTCTCAGCCCATAAACAGAATTTTACTCTTCTGAATCATGTGTAGAACTCCAACTCCTTTAAGCTTTCTCCAACTGGCGCTGATGAAGAACCCTTAAGAGTTTTTTCATGGATCTTAAAGATCCCAGAATTTTTAATTCATAAAAATTAATTTTAATTAATTATTGATGGATTTTTCCATCATCATTACAGAGCCAGGTTCTTATGGAATCTTATTCCTTCATGATCAGAGTTTGACAAGTGTCACTCTGTCATAGAGCTTTTGCTCTCAAAGGGAGATTTTCTCCTTTTCCCAAGGGATTTCTCATTTAATGAGAATTTCCCTAAGGATTCTCTCATTAATTAACAGTTTCATCCAATGATGAGGCTGTTTTATTAATTGATGCATTGTCATCTAGATTTTGTGGGTCCCCCTTTGGTCCCCTTTGGTCCCCTTTCCACTGCATTGCAGTGTGGTACAACTTTTAAAGTACCGAGTGTCAGAAATTTAAAATTAAGTTATAGCACTGACAGTTGATTTCTGTCCCTCTTTTTTGTAGGCGACATGTCTTTCGATGCTTCATTTCCGTTCGTCCGTTCAGAGGGAGGATTTCCTGGAGCACCTGTAGACCGGGAAGTCCTAGTTTTGATCAAAGATCATGACCGGAACATAAGAAACTTCACCTCTGGGGGACATGGTACAATCAGATTATTAAGGGTCGACAAAACTTTTCGTGCGCGGTACCCTCGGAGCCCATCATGGCGATCCACTACGCCAACTCACCCCCGGTGAACTATGCCGTGGAGATGGTTAACTGGACTTCAGAAGGCCTTCTTCAGCCCGCTATAGCTTCGATACCCGTTCAGCCTCCCATGGCTTTAGATACCTTGGGACGACGTATTTGTCAAGTCGAGGTGCGGCCGTGGGGGCAACCATATAATATAGGTCTGATTCCTCGTCATCCGACCGGTTATCTGCAATGGGCCCGCTACATTCTGTCAGCGAAGAAGTCGCAGTTGTTGAGGCTTGGGTTGGATCCCGCCGTTTATGCTTCTCTCTTCCAGTATCCTACGCTTCCCACCTGGTGGGTCAAGGCATTTCTGGAGCAGTGGAACATTCCTACCCACACCTTCCTTTCGCTGGACCGGGAAGTATCAATCTCCTTAGAGGAATTTGCAGAAGTTTCTAGCTTACCGGTCATAGGGGAGCATTATGAGGAGCTGCTTCCCACGGACGAATATGTTTTTGGTGCCAAGCCAGTGATGACGGGCCATACTCCGGTGAATGCCGTTCAACACCAATTTCCTAGTTTGATCAAAGTGTTGAATATCTACGAGGGCCTTTTTCTCGAATCTGGAAGCCGCGGGGTTAGTTTCGAGGATTTCATCGCTTGCTTCCTTCACCCAAAAGTCCTCTCGAAGGAGGCCGTTAAATTCGCCACGCTTGACGACCCTTTCGGCTTAGGTTTGGACAACCTGCCAACGACGGAGGTAGATCAGAAGAGTTTCTTCCTTCCCAACTCTACAGTTGTTCATTTTGCGGAGATTGCAGTCCCTGGGATTGATGAGGAAACATTCTTCTTAGGATTTCTTGGGCTATGGTTGAGCTAGTTCGCACTCCCGATGCACCGTCGCCGTATGAGGCCGTCTGTCTTTTATCCGGCTCACCGAATGACTATTGGGGTGAAAGTGGCTGTCGGGGTCGCCGGTTTGGCCCATTTGTATTACGGCCTTGGTCAAGCGGCAGATACCACTGAGCCTGGAGTGCAGCATGTGAACTTCTCGATGCATTACTTCATGTCATGGCTCGAGCTACATGCACTTGGCGTTTTTGGCATTCACAAAAGGCCTTCATTTTATGACCGGTGCAGCTTCCACCGGATTATGCGATTAGTCGGCGCATCAATTGTAAATCCGTCACCGCGGGATGCTAGAGGTTTGCTCCTTCGTCCTCGCACAGTTGGAGACGGCATGACCTTCACCGACAAGGTTTTAACCATCGGAAAAGAGTCCGCCACAACGGTGCGGCCATTGTAGGACATTTTTAAAGATGGAGCCTCAGTTTTGAAAGCTCGGGAGATCCTCCATTTATATTCTATCAGACCGGGCTTCCTAGTGTTTAGGCAAAATGATGCGGCGCTTTTCATGAGATACAATCCGCATCGTTTTGCCCAACAATTAAGCTATAATCAAGGAATGCCGCTGGAGGCTTTCTTGCGAGAACCCACTGCCACTAAAGAGGGGATGCGGAACGCGCTGCATCACTTCATGCGCTTGAATACGGGCTCTCACTTCTTTATCAGCGAGCCGAGTTGTGTCCCGAGGATCCTTAATGTGTATACGGCGTGGTACCAGCGCTCGATGGGCGCCGTCATTAAGGAAGAAAGGTGTCTGTTCAGTTGATAAAACTGCACATTTGTTATTACATTTTTCCTACTATTTCTATATTAAAAAAGGTCTTTATTATAATATATCATACATATGAGGGTTTATCTGTAAAAACACTATTTTCCATGTGTTGATATATTATAATTAGCATTTGGTAGGAAAATGTATGCAAATAATATCATTGACCAAATCTTAACTCTACTAAATATTATTTGAGTTGTTGTGCAGAATTTTCAGGTCTAAAATCAAGGAAATCAAGTTGTTAAAGCAAACCTGCCTAATTAAGAAACCAAAACTTAGAAATCAAGTCTGGCAGCAACTACGAGAAGATTTCCAAGTTCCAAAGCTTCCAGAGATTGCCACATGTCACAAGGATCTACCTACAGAAATTTGATCAAGTGATCCCAACCATTGGCCGCGGATCAGCGGCCAAACCCCCCTGTTGACCGAGGATCCGCCGCAGGGTAGGGGAGTTAGAAGCTCAGAAATTTTAGGGTGAATCTTTACTACTTGATTCCAAATTTAGAAGCTAAGTTTCTGGCTTTGGGACTATAAATAAAGACCGAGAGCCTCTTGGAAAAATCATCAAGCCGACGAGATCATGAAGTCCAAGACGGCTCACGCATCCAGGCTGATCATCAACTGTTCGTCTACCTCCTTGGAAGAGATCGAGAAGCAAACTAGTATTTGTAATCATTTTCTAAGGGATCAAAGTGTAATGAATATTGTTGATTAGTAAAGGTAGATTTTTTTTCCTATTCTATTTCTTTGTAGTTTAATTATGCATTTTCTCTCCATCTCTTTTTCTCCAAACATGCGCGAGTAATTCTCCGCTTGTTAGGGTTCGTAGGATTAGGGTAGGCTAATGGATGATGAAGATCCTTAAACCCTTTTTAAGTCCTATAAAGTTTATAAACTTTATCAAAAGAATCATTAACATCCTAATCGGGCGCGCTAACAATTCATTGTTAGTCCCGACCGCGATTAGAGATTAGATTAATGATTGTTTTGGTAAAAGCTAGATATGAACGGAGTTCCGTGTCGAGATAAGGGTTAAGAGTGGGATTCCTTTTCCCTCCAGAAACCCTAATCTACATGCATCACCATCGTTCTAGTTTTAAATCTATTAAAGGATAAAAAGCGTAATTTTTAATTAATCATCCATAACTACTAAATCCTAATGAACCCTACAAGCCCCTTCTTATATTACTTACATCTATAAATAATCTAGATCTATATTTTGTATTAGTGCTTAACGTAGATCTAGAAACCATCCATCAACATTCTTATTTCTTCCTCCTTTCTCAACACATCTAAAGTAAAGTAAAAGGTTCCACGTTTCCCAGAGGACGACCCGTACTCATCTCGGTCTAGCTACACACGACACCGTTATTGATTGCGGTTAAACTACACACTCTTTCTCAGACCAATCAAATGGCGCCGTTGCCGGGGATACGTGCGTAATTTTTTATTCTTACTATTTGTGTTGAATTCTTATACGATCTGTATCATAAATAAAATAAAATTGCAAATTGTATATTTAATGATTATTGTGTGAATTTTGCGAGGGAATCTGGAGTCACAGACTTGAGGAAACAGGAGACAAATACATTCATTGAGATCCAAAGAAGTAGAGAAGGCCACAGAAAAAAATTCATCAATTGATCACTCCCTCTTGCGGCGGAACCGCGGCAGAAAGTGCACATCGGCGGCTGAAGCGCGGCCAGTTAGGAGATCTAGGGCTTCAGTCTTCTCTGGTAAGATTCTAACCTCCTTCTCTTTCCTCTGAAATCCAATAAAATATCTTTTCTGCAGGATTCTTTGCAAAATATCGCCGCTCAAAAATCTTTTAGCAAAGTTTTGCTTTGCGGTTTGTTTTTGCATATTTTAATACGGATTTTTAAGGGGCAAGACCAAAATCCAGATTAGGTGGGGATTTCATCACCCTTCCTAAGCCCCACAAATCACAAACCGAGCATCTGCATCAACCCTACATTAATTTAAAAAAATATCTAGACCAGACTCTAAGGACTGTCGCGCTCAATAAGGACAGAGGAAGGTCGTGGGTAATCTATCGCTTATCCTCATTATTTTTGTAATGTCTAGGCAAGTGTGTCTAAGGCGAGTGGTTACTTAATTAGGACCACTACTTTCGTAGTGGGGAGCCTCCCACTCACCTGGCTACAAAAGTAGTAAAGAGGTGGTAGAGGATTTATCCTGCGGCTTGTCCTTTGGAAGTCTAGGAGCGGTCTAGAGACCGACCTAGGTAACCTTAGTTCTAGGGTTGTTTGTGCATTTTTGTGTGATTTGTCTAAATCCGTCATTTTTCAAAACAAACCAATTATTTTCTCCCCTTTTTTTTTACCCTTCCCCTTTCTTCTCTTCTTATAATGGGTGACCTAAACAGAAGAACACTTGCCGAGCTTTGCTGTCCAAAACCAGATATCTCTTGTTTTCGTAATCCCTTCGGTATACCGTCCGGCTCTTCCATGTCCTTAAGAGATCATATAGAACAAGCATGAAGAAACAGTTGGCCACATCAGTCTAGGCCTTATCAACCGTATCCTAATCCTACACCTGTTTCAGTTGATACCCAGAGTGAGGAAGCCCCTATACAAATGTCCATTGCTGAGCACATAGCTAGGGCTAGAGGCCAAAGTTTCAACCCGGATCAATATCAACCATCACCTCCACTTTCCAAAGAAGAGTTTGATAGGCGGTTTGTGGCATATAGGATGTCTATTGAAAATAGCCAACCAACCAACCCATATCAATATTCTTCTTATCATAATATTGATCCTACTCCTACCCAATTTTCGCAACCATTCTATTCCTATCAATCAAATCCGACTTTTCCACCTTCTCTAGACAGTCCTTCTAATCAGTCATTTGGGAGTTTTAATCGTCCACAAGAATTTCAATTTTATACTGAAACCCCTTATCAACCCAAGACTAGTCTGGAGAAGACATTAGAAAAATTTCTGGAATTGTCGAACCAAATTAGGAAGGAAACATCAGAGTGGATGCAAGCAAGGAATTTCAAACCTGCCCAAAATTTTTCAGTATATGATTCGGGCATAGGACAAAATGAGAATTTGGGTAGTGAGACAGAACTGTACACCCTTCCTAATCAAACCTCCCCATTCCAAACTGAAATCCACAACTCCAGTTTCATAGATTCATCAAGTACACCAAATAGAATGTCTGATAAGTTGTGTGACTTTGTAGTGTTTGATTTACCCGACTGTGAAGGGTCCATTTCAAGTGAAACCATACCCAACCCTTGTGATCTCTACACCTCCACTCTTGAACCAAAACTGATTGAAAACCATAATTTTGATGAGGTGTTTGAGAATTTTAACCTTCACTTGAATGAGGTGATTGACATTGGGGATATATTGATTGATGAACCCGAAATTTTGGATGATTTTGTCCAACCAATTCATCAAATCCTTTCAGTTCCTTGTGGTCATCATCTTGAGCCTTTAATTCTTCCCGAACCCCAAATATGTCTTGAAGTTGATGATAAAGGTATACCCGAAGAAATACAGCCTCCATCTTCCACATCTGGTTCAGCAACACTCGACACACCAATTTGTTTACCCATTTCACCTTCTACTTTCTCCAGTTCTTCTTCTGTTCCTATATTTTCAGTGAGTTTTGATAAATCACAATCCGTTAATTCAAGTTCAATAATACCAGAAATTCAACTTGATTTGGATATTTTTGAAAATGAGGTAGATGAGTTTTTCGAGTCCTCTACCTCAATGATTTTTGATGAATCAAGTAGGATAAATTCTGGCACAAAACTCTTTGACAGCAAAATGTTCAATCACACCATTGATAAAAGTTTTGAAGAACTTTTTGTTGACGAACTTGAATTTTTAAACAATACGGATTTTGTGATTGATCAATCTCCACCTATAGAGGTTGAACCGTCACCATTCCTTCTTCCTAATCATTCACATTCATCCCCATTCTTTCTTTTCTCTAATTTCAAATCCTTTCCAGACCACCTCTTATCCCTTCCCCATTTTTTCTTGACTCGATACAACACATTCTTCCACTAACCTATACGCTATACTGATAAAATCTTTGAATGGTTGGTGTTAACTTTTGGTCTTTGTAAAGTCTTACTTTGACCAAATGACTCACCCCCTCTTAAAATGCTTCGTATTGTCTAACTCATGTTTGAGGGGGGGGGGTATATTTTTGGCTCTTGAACATAACTTTTGTCCTCAAATTTGTGAGCCAAAAATAAGTTTGGGGGAGGATTTTCACTTTCATATATTCTTGCCCCCATTAATAATGTCCTCCCAAGCTTACAGGTTTTTGTGATCCAGCAGATAGCAACAGTGAGGACACTGTTGAAAACAAGTTTGGGGGAGCTTTGTGCTTATTTACGCATACTTTGCATTATACTATATATAAGCACAAAATTTTTTTGATAATAAAAGAATAGAAAGTGAAAAATTATATATCAAAGATAGGAATAGTTTAAGAAAACCAAGAAAATTAGAAGTTTTCTTAAACGAACCGGTAATAAGTAGTTATGAGCCGTTGTCCCAAGGGTTAGTAAGATGAAGGAAGTCACTAATCTGAGGATAAAAATAAGTCTGAAAAATAATTTCTATTCGGGAAGCCAAATATTTGAATGTTGATACCCTACTATATGCACTTGCACATGTCTTGAAACTCGGGATAGTAGAGGATACCTTGAAATGCTCTTGTCTAAAAGCCAAAGTATGAAGGAAATAAAAAAAATTGAATAAAATATAAAATGGTGAAGAGAAAAATGAACACTGGCTTTGTTATCGCCAAGGCAGCAATAAAAAATATAGCGAGGGTGCTTCATCACCTAGTGCCTTAGACCAACTGGTTTGGGAGTCACTGCTAAACCTTAGGTGGTGCAAAACGAGGAAAATACACCGTATAAGCAGGCACATGAGTAATCGGTCGGTTAGTACCTTAAGAAGTATTAACGGTCGCATGAAAATGTGTGAGCAAATCCATAAAATATTCATCAAATTAAAAAATACTGAGGTAGATGAACAAGAGTATGATAGCTTGAATTGAATTCTCCGAGTACAGGGATGTCCATTACACACACGTAGGGTTATATGATCGATATTTGGATGAAAGATAGGAATGAAGAATAAAGACGATGTTTTATTGAGGGATGATGTGATCTCTAACATTTTTTCATGACTATTAAGATAGGGCTCATGACAACTGAAAAGCTAGTATAGTTGGAAACTCTAAATTTTCAAAATATTTCTTTTATGGTTCTTATCTTTATATGTAAATTTCACCATCTCTCTTTTATTATAGGATTTTGTGGGTGTAATCCGCTGAAAACCCTCAGGAGACAACACTCCTCCTACTAGAGACACCTAGAGGTTTAACGGCTTGTTGCACGTGCTCAGTGCAATCGTGTTTGCCTAAGAAAGTGTGCTTAGTTTTCTCCTTTCTTTTTCTCCTTCTCTTGAATAAACTAGTTTGCTCGGGACGATCAAAGATAACTTTGGGGGTATTTGTTCAGTTGATAAAACTGTACATTTGTTATTACATTTTTCCTACTATTTCTATATTAAAAAAGGTCTTTATTATAATATATCATACATATGAGGGTTTATCTGTAAAAACACTATTTTCCATGTGTTGATATATTATAATTAGCATTTGGTAGGAAAATGTATGCAAATAATATCATTGACCAAATCTTAACTCTACTAAATATTATTTGAGTTGTTGTGTAGAATTTTCAGGTCTAAAATCAAGGAAATCAAGTTGTTAAAGCAAACCTGCCTAATTAAGAAACCAAAACTTAGAAATCAAGTCTGGCAGCAACTACGAGAAGATTTCCAAGTTCCAAAGCTTCTAGAGATTGCCACATGTCACAAGGATCTACCCACAGAAATTTGATCAAGTGATCCCAACCATTGGCCGCGGATCCACGGCCAAACCCCCCTGTTGACCGCGGATCCGCCGCAGGGTAGGGGAGTTAGAAGCTCAGAAATTTTAGGGTGAATCTTTACTACTTAATTCCAAATTTAGAAGCTAAGTTTCTGGCTTTGGACTATAAATAAAGACCGAGAGTCTCTTGGAAAAATCATCAAGCCGACGAGATCACGAAGTCCAAGACGGCTCACGCATCCAGGCTGATCATCAACTATTCGTCTACCTCCTTGGAAGAGATCGAGAAGCAAACTAGTATTTGTAATCATTTTCTAAGGGATCAAAGTGTAATGAATATTGTTGATTAATAAAGGTAGCTCTTTTTCCTATTCTATTTCTTTGTAGTTTAATTATGCATTTTCTCTCCATCTCTTTTTCTCCCAACATGCGCGAGTAATTCTCCGCTTGTTAGGGTTCGTAGGATTAGGGTAGGCTAATGGATGATGAAGATCCTTAAATCCTTTTTAAATCCTATAAAGTTTATAAACTTTATCAAAAGAATGATTAATATCCTAATCGGGCGCGCTAACAATTCATTGTTAGTCCCGACCGCGATTAGAGATTAGATTAATGATTGTTTTGGTAAAGGCTAGATATGAACGGAGTTCCGTATCGAGATAAGGGTTAAGAGTGGGATTCCTTTTCCCTCCAGAAACCCTAATCTACATGCATCACCGTCGTTCTAGTTTTAAATCTATTAAAGGATAAAAAGCGCAATTTTTAATTAATCATCCATAACTACTAAATCCTAATGAACCCTAGAAGCCCCTTCTTATATTAACTTACATCCATAAATAATCTAGATCTATATTTTGCATTAGTGCTTAACGTAGATCTAGAAACCATTCATCAACATTCTTATTTTTTCCTCCTTTCTCAACACATCTAAAGTAAGAGTAAAAGGTTCCACGTTTCCCAGAGGACGACCCGTACTCATCTCGGTCTAGCTACACGCGACACCGTTTTTGATTGCGGTTAAACTACAAACACTTTTTCTATATCAATCAGCGGCTACTGCTCGATCGTAAGAGTGCACCTCCTGCCAGTGATCGCAACGTCCCTTTGAAGCGGCGGACCACTGTCCCTCCTCCGCTAAGAGAAGTCGCTACAGTCGAGCCTCCACGTGTGCTAAGCCCTACGCGCGGGTCGCCCCGTGCTTTTGTAGAGACTGTGGATGTACTATCGGTGCCCCATGCTCTCGCGGAGACGGTAAATGTAGCTTCTCCCGACTCTGGCGTGGGTTCAGACATCGGGACTCGCCATCCCAAAGTGCCCACCAAGCGCAAGCTGGTGCTGGCTGCGATTGGAGCTCATGCGCAGAAGAGGAAGAAGAAGTCGGTCATCTCCTTAGATGCTGTACTCGGCCTGGAGCCTCAGGCTCCCTATAACGAGGGCCTGAGCGAATATGGGACCAATGAAGGTCTCTTTATAGCGCCGGAAGACACTGATCTCAAGGCTGCCATTGCCGCTTCTGTGCGATCCGCAAGCCACTAAGCGGAAATGGCCACCCATATGCAATCAAGTAAACAGCAGTCGCACCTTCTGTTATTGCACTATAATCTTATTTTTATTATCATGTCTTGACTGATATTTTTCCTTTTGTAACAGGCTTTACCACTGAAGAGACTCTGGCGGCTTCCCTTAGGACCTTCGAGGAGGAGGAGAGGAACCGCGCTTTGTTGGGCATTGGTATGTCTCGGCTTATTGCATCTTCATTCTCCTTTCTTATAGATAATCTGACCATTTCTTTATCTTATCGCAGGGCCCACAATGCCGATCCCGCAAGGTGCTGTGGAAATTCTTCCCGGGCCAGCCACCGAAGTCCCGGCCTCCTCAGGATTGCCAAAAGAGGCTTTACTCAAGCAACCGATGACGGACGCCGTAACGGCTCCAGAGGTAGCTCCTGGCATGGATGATGATGTCCCATCGACGGAGGTCTTGAGAAGATCAGCTCTCACGGCCCGGGCAGAAAGGAAGTGCAGAATGTGTGCAGCAAGGGAGCGTAGTGCTGCCTTAGCCGCGGGTGCGGGTTCGAGCACCGCTGCCCTTGCCCCTACTCCCTCAGAGGAATCTCCGGCTGCCTTGTCCACTGCCTACAGACGGGCAGCACGCGCGGCTCGTGAAGCAAACGGAAGATCAACTCAAGGTAATGTGACATGGGGTTCCGTTGTCTAGGTTTTAAATTACCAGTTCTCACATATCTTATCTTGCAGGGCCGAGTCCTACCGAAGAAGCGGCGGCGACCGCTGAGCCTATGGTAGCGGTAGAGGAGGTAGCCGTGATTGCCGAACCCGAGGCAGCGGTAGGCGAGATGGCTGCGATCGCCGAGCTCGAGGTAGTGGTGGATGAGATAGCCATGATCGCCAAGGATGAGATGGCGGTAGGTGAGACGACCGCCATCGCCGAGCCTAATGCGGCGGTAGGTGAGGACTACAATTGCTGAGCCCGAGGCGGCAGCGGGTGAGACAGCTACAATCGCTGGGCCCGAGGTGGCCGCTCTCTCTCAAGAGTCGGGCACCACCACAATCATCGCTCTTCCCGCCTACGGTTCTTTGCCATCTCCTGGCGTTGCAAGCATTATGATGGCTCTCGTAGAGTCAGGGGATGAGGCGATGGGAGGTGAGACCATCCCGATGGAGGAGGGAGAAGTCGTCGCTGTATCAAGTGACGCCCTCGTCATGGTTCCGACCGGCGACTCATTAGGTAGACTTTGGGTCATTACTTTTCTTTTTATTTTGCAATCCTTTTTAATCTTTCCTGATAGTATTTATCTTGTTTCTAATGCAGGTGTGACGAGCGCTGAGGTCGCGCTACCCGAGGCAACGCCATCAGCTACCGTTTTGACGGTGACTCCTCCTCTACCTTCTCTCGCACCGTCTCAGACGTTGGAAGGTACGGATTTATGACCTATCAGTCTTACTTCTAGGCTATATGATTTACGCACTGACATTGCATTACTGCGTCTTTGCAGGAGTCCTTTTTGACCACCTGTATCAGGTGCTGTATCCACACTTCTCCTTCCTGTCAGAGATTAGTCCGCCAGGTGGTGTCGGTGAGTATCTTTTCTAAACGACGTTCTCTCTTTAACGGGCAGTCACGTTATCGCTAATCCCTCTTTGTATTGCTTGTAGCCCTACAAATCGAAGGCGGGGACACGGCTATCGTTGCGCCACCAGTACTCCCAGCTCTGCCTCCTGTTGCAGCCGGTATAGTAGACTCTATTTGTGTATTTTTTTATTTCTCGAGCCGTGATCTGATTGTGATCTGTTTTGCAGCGGTCACATCGACTCCAGCCCCGTTCGAGTCTCGCGTCATAATGCCGGCCGGTCCCTTTTCCAGACGTCCATCCTCGAAGGGTGCCGCAAATAGTCTGCGTATGTTAAGCGACTATATTGAGGAGCTTGACGTGGAGACTCCCACATTTGCTGCAGACTTTACTGCGGAGGTTAATCTAATGCTGGCGACGCTTATGAACTTCCATAATGAAAGCGTTGTCGAGTCCTGGGTTATTTACTGCCGGAAGATTGAGGCCTGCCTGCACGAGCTTGAGCTTATGCGTCCTGCCCCTGAGACTAAGGCTTTGAACTCCCAGCGGGCCCTATGGGTTGAGTAGAGTGTTCCGTTCCTTCGCCATTTCGAACGAGAGGCAACCCTTAAGCGAAAGGAACGTAAGGCGACTTCCGCTGAATCTGTTCAACTGCGCGCTGAGGTTACAGCAATCGCTGCCCAGCTGAACTCCATCTTTGAAAACCTTCAAAGATGTATCTCTGATGGGCTGGTGTTGAGGAAGAAGTTTGATCTTAGTGAGCAGGTTGCGCAGAGTCAAGAAGCTGCTCAGCAGGAAATTGATCAGAAACTTTCATCCTGTCTGCAGCAACGGGCCCAAATTGAAGAAGAACTGGCCGCGGCGGCTGATCGTGAGAAGGAGTTGAGAGGAGTGCACGAGCAGCTGGCTGATTTATTGAAGAAGCCTCCCTCCCAGTAGCTGTTTTTGTAAAGATCGAACACTTGTAATCTTTGAATAACATGTATCCATCTTTATTCTTTTATATGATTTGCCTTGTACACAATTGAATTCATGAATAAAAGATACACATTTTTTATTCTACTGTTGCTTTCTTCTTCTTTTTTTTATTGCCGGCATGTTATCTTAGTAAGCATAGCCTGTAGATGGTATATAGCTGTCCATCTTGGACTTCTTCGTAGGGTGGTGATGGCTTAGGAAACAGGGTTAGGATCTGTCACCTAAGACTTTTCAATTTTATGAGCCGTGAGGGTCTCATAAAGACTTTTCTCCCTACAAGTCGTGAGGATCTCGTAGATGTATTTTCTCCTTAGGAATTGTAAGGATTCCTAAGTGCGTTTTCCCTTATAAGTCGTAAGGATCGTATAAGAGAGTTTTCTTCCTTATGAATCAAAAGGACTCGTAAGTGTTTAGTGAGATTGACATGTAGATGACGTATTTCCGAAACGGGGTCATGTGGATGACGTATTTCCGAAACGGGGTCATATGGATGACGTATTTCTGAGACGGGGTCATGCGGATGGCGTATTTCCGAACGGGGTTATGTGGATGACGTATTTCCGAACGGGGTCATGTTGATGACGTGTTTCCGAGCGGGGTCATGTGGATGACGTATTTCCGAACGGGGTCATATGAATGACGTATTTCCGAGCGGGGTCATATAGATGACGTATTTCCGAACGGGGTCATGTGGATGACGTATTTCCGAACGGGGTCATGTGGATGACGTATTTCCGAACGGGGTCATGTTGATGACGTGTTTCCGAGCGGGGTCATGTGGATGACGTATTTCCGAACGGGATCATATGGATGACGTATTTCTGAGCGGGGTCATATGGATGACGTATTTCCGAACGGGGTCATATGGATGACGTATTTCCGAACTGGGTCATATGGATGACGTGTTTCCGAACGGGGTCATGTGGATGACGTATTTCCGAACGGGTCATATGGATGACGTATTTCCGAACGGGGTCATGTTGATGACGTGTTTCCGAGCGGGGTCATGTGGATGACGTATTTCCGAACGGGGTCATATGGATGACGTATTTCCGAACGGGGTTGTTCCCCTCCGAACGGCGGCCAAGACGTGATGCGTCTTGCCTGTGATTCGGGGCAGATTCTATTTGGTTTTATCCGTCCACCTCTCCGAAGATGCCAAGTTGATTTATGGCACCGTGTATCGGAGGTTTAGACGGATGCGGCCGATGTAGCAGACTTCGTCAGATTCCCCCTCGCTTGAGGGGTTTTTGATTGTGGGGACGCTCTTCCCTGCAGGCGCAAGCCCCTGCAATTAATTACGCTACCGCATTGCGGTAACAACTTTCTCCTTCTCCAGAACTTCACTTCGTGTCGTGGGTGTTTGTTTTGTTTGCGGTTGCCCGTGGATTGTATACGGAGACTAATTTATGTCGTCGCCCGTAGGACGTGGATTAGTCCAAATCCGTATTTTCTTAGATTTGGTTTTGGGGTTTTGGTTTGAGGATACGTTAGCCATATTTGAGGCTAAGATCGACTCAAACATTTGTTAAGGATACGTTAGTCCAGTTTGAGACTAAGATCAACTTAACGGGATCATTTAGATCCGACAAAAGAGCATTTGGGCTCTATTGCTCCAGTTTAAGGACATAGCGGTCCGTTGCATGCATGGCCGTCGGGACCCGTCACCTCTCTGACGTCGTTGAAGGATTACAACGACAGGTGTCAGAGGAGTTCAGAGATGTACCTTTGAACCAAAGTCGATTGGAGGGGATCTATAGTCCAATTTGAGACTAAAGTCTGTTTGACGGTTTAAGGATACGTTAGCCATATTTGAGGCTAAGATCGACTTAAACGGGATCGTTTAGATCCGACAAAAGAGCATTTGGGGGCTCTATTGTTCCAGTTTAGGAACGTAGTAGTCAATGTTCCAGTTTAGGGACATAGAGGTCTATTGTATGTATGGCCGTCGGGACCCATCACCTCTCTGACGACGTTGAAGGATTACAACGACAGGTGTCAGAGGAGTTCAGAGATGTACCCTTGAACCAGGTGTAAATTAATTTAAGAGAGCAGCCATGCTCAGTCAATTTAATTTGAGGACTTACGGCCAGAATTGGGCTAAGTCCAATTGATAATGTTCAACATTTTTATTTATATTTAGCCTAGTAGGCCTTTATTAGGGCTCTGCCTCTGTTAATAATGCACTGCATTTTATTCTCGCCTGTTAGGCCTTTTAAGTTGGGCTCTGTCCCTTTTTTATAATGCAGAGCATTTATTTTGGTCCATTGGGCCTCTTAATTGGGCTCTGCCATTTAATAATGCGCTGCATTAATTAGTCTGACAGAGCGCCACGTGGCTTGTCAGGCGCTTTGCGCCAATTGAGGAGCGCAAGGCGCAAGTCCATGTGGAGGTGACACGTGTCACGCTCCGGTGAGCGCAAGCGCAGTGCGCTGCGCTGCTGACACGTGGCGCGCTCTGGTGAGTTGCGCCAATTCATGAGAGCAATGCTCTGTTTTAAAAGCGCACAGTGCAAGCTGTTCTGGAGCTGACACGTGGCGCTCTCTGGTGGCTTGCGCCAACCCAGGAGCGCAACAGTGCAAATTTACAAGTGCAAGGCACTGTTTGAATATCTTGATCCAATTTTGGATTCAAGAAAAGAATTTTTAAGATTCCAGAACCAATGGTACATAAAAAAGGCAATGCCTTTGTTATTATTTATTTTTTTATTAAAGATCCTTGATCTTGTTCTTAGACCAATGATCTATTCAGAAGAAATTCTTCTCTTTATAAAGGTTTTACCTTTCTCTCTTTTTTGAGTTTCTTCTCAGAGTTCTTTAGAGTTCTCTCTCTATTTCTTGAGTCTCTCTATTCTCTGTGTTGTTGTTTTTGAAGTTCTTGATGATCATCTATATTCCTCTCTGTTGATGTCTTTTGAATTGGGGTCTAGGGGCCTTTATATAGTGCCCATTAATTTGTTAAATTTGTTAAAGAGATCATTCTATGAGTGATTTGGGGAATTTTCCCCACCGTTGGATCTTTGATCCAAAGGCTTCTGTTTTACAGAAGACAATCTTCTTGTTTTAATAAGAACAGAAGGATCTTACTAGAATTTTAATTCTGTTTGGCGCAAACGCCTCAGCGCTTGACACGTGTCACGCAGCGCAGAGCGCAGCGCAACTGCGCTGCCACGTGTCGCGCAGCGCAGAGCGCAGCGCAACTGCGCTGACACGTGTCGCGCAGCGCTCAGCGCAGCGCAACTGCACTGACACGTGTCGCGCAGCGCAGTGCTTGCGCAACTGAAGCGTTGCTTCCTTTAATTTTGTTTTAAATAGAGTTTTGCTCTGATTGGGCGCGCTGCCTTGGGCGTTGCGCTCCCTGCGCTAGCGTGTCTGATTTTGACACGTGGCGCCCTGCGCGCAGCGCAAGTGATTTGAAGCGTTACTTCAATTTTTGAATTTTTGAAATTCAAACAGAGCTTTGCTTTGATTGGGGGAAACATGGGTCATGTTGATGACGTGTTTCCGAGCGGGGTCATGTGGATGACGTATTTCCGAACGGGGTCATGTGGATGACGTATTTCCGAACGGGGTCATGTTGATGACGTATTTCCGAGCGGGGTCATGTGGATGACGTATTTCCGAGCGGGGTCATATGGATGACGTGTTTCCGAACGGGGTCATGTGGATGACGTATTTCCGAACGGGGTCATGTGGATGACGTATTTCCGAGCGGGGTCATATGGATGACGTATTTCCGAACGAGGTCATGTTGGTGACGTGTTTCCGAGCGGGGTCATGTAGATGACGTATTTCCGAACGGGGTCATATGGATGACGTATTTCCGAACGGGGTCATATGGATGACGTGTTTCCGAACGGGGTCATGTGGATGACGTGTTTCTGAACGGGGTCATGTTGATGACGTGTTTCCGAACGAGGTCATATGGATGACGTATTTCCGAGCGGGGTCATATGGATGACGTATTTCCGAACGGGGTCATATGGATGACATGTTTCCGAACGGGGTCATGTGGATGACGTATTTCCGAACGGGGTCATATGGATGACGTATTTCCGAACGGGGTCATGTTGATGACGTGTTTCCGAGCGGGGTCATGTGGATGACGTATTTCCGAGCGGGGTCATATGGATGACGTATTTCCGAACGGGGTCATACGGATGACGTGTTTCCGAACGGGGTCATGTGGATGACGTATTTCCGAACGGGGTCATATGGATGACGTATTTCCGAACGGGGTCATATGGATGACGTATCGTCTGTTGTAATGAGACGAATATCGAAGTGGTCTCCAGGTTGTCTGTGAACCATTGAGATTTGGCTTCTTTTTCTGATGGAGCCTGGGAAGGGAAGGTGTGATTCCTTCTTTGTTTGCGCCCCTGGATTGTATACAGGGATTGATTTGATATCACCTGTAGGGCATAAATTTCATTTTTCTTTATTTCTTTTCCGCGATGCTCTATCATTTCATCTTTTATATCGCGAAAGTCGCGATTGTCCAATCATTTCGGCTTTTTTTTGCGGTGCCCAATCATTTTGGCTATTTATTTTATTTTTACTCGCTGTTTTTTATTGCGAGTTGCCCAATCATTTCGGCTATTTTGCATGCATACATTTTTACTTGCTGACTTTGTTGCAAGTTGCCCCATCATTTCGGCTATTTCGTATGCATGTGTGGCTTGCTAGTTTCTTATTGCAAGCTTAGGATTAGACACCGATTTCGGCATCAGCACCGCTACAACTGGGATATTGGCAGGAGCGAATCATCATTTGCCTCTGTCGATGTCGAACAAAGGTGGCTTAGTAGACAGGGTTAGGATCCTGTCGACTAAGGCTTTTGACTTCATGAGCCGTAAGGGTCTCATAAAGGTTTTTCTCCCTATGAGTTGTGAGGATCTCGTAGGTGCGTTTTCTCCTTAGGAATCGTGAGGACTCCTAAGTGTATGGTCTCTTATAAGTCGTAAGGATCTTACAAGAGTGTTTTCTCCTTACAAGTCGAAAAGACATACAAGGGTTGTTCACCGTGCAAACATATCCCTAGTCACGGATGGGACTTTGTTAGGGAAATGTTTATTCGCGCCCGTGGATTGTATACAAGGGTCAGCATTGAGCTGCTTGTAGGGCAGTGTTGGAGGTTGTGGTGGCTGCTTAAGAACAGGTTTAGATCCCTGTAGCTTAAAACTTTCAAATCTTATGAGCCGTGAGGGTCTCATAAGAGGGTTCTCCTTACAAGCCGTGAGGATCTTGCAAGTGTAATTTCTCCTTAGGAATCGTGAGGACTCCTAAGTGTGCTGCTCCTTTGTGAGTCGTAAGGATCTCACACAGGTTGTTTCTCCTCACAAGGTCGAGAGGACCTTGCAAGTGTCTTTTAACGAGATTGCGCCATTTCGGGTTTTCACAAAACTCGCCGGTAGCCCTGCTGTTTTTACTCACGGAGCCCTTCGGGTTTTCATCCGTGCCCTTTTGCTTGTGGACATACCGTTTTCTTTTTTCTCCTTTTTTTATTCTAACGAGGTTGCGCCATTTCGGGTTTTCACAAAACTCGCCGGTAGCCCTGCTGTTTTTACTCACGGAGCCCTTTCGGGTTTTCATCCGTGCCCATTTTGCTTGTGGACATACCGTTCTTCTTTTTTTTTTTCTTTTTTTTGTATCAGCTTTGGGACGCTGGAATCCACCGTAGTTTATCGACATATCAGTCAACAGCGAGTTTTAGGACATAGTGGTCCATCGTTAGTTTAAAGACGTTTCGGTCCGTTGTTAGTTTAAGGACGTTTCGGTCCGTTGTTAGTTTAAGGACGTTTCGGTCCGTTGTTCGGCTACTACTTATAGAGTTTGGGCTTAGGAAGATAGCGAGCGGACATAGTCGTCGTCATCTGTCATTGACCTAGGCCGTGACTCGTCAGGCGTAGTATTTCTTTAGGAAGCGACCGTTTATTGGCCTGAAAGGTCTTTCACCATGCATATCCATGAGTAGATAGGCCCCACCCTGGTAGACCTTGTCTATGATATACGGGCCTTCATAGTTTGGCTCGAATTTCCCTCGTTTGGCACGATTGGGGATCATAGGTCTTTTGACCACTAGCACGAGTTTGCCTTGGCAGAATGCTCTCGACCTAGTTAATCTCTCGAATGAGTGCGTCATCTTTGCTTTATAAGCCTCCAGATTTTGTTGATCTATGAGCCGGGTTTCATCAAGAGCATCGAGCTCCTCAAGCCCGTGCGGGTCCATCTTTCTTGAGATTCGGGGCAGATGCTAATTAGTGCTATCCGTCCACCTCTCTGAAGATGCCAAGTTGATTTATGGCACCATGTATCGAAGGTTTAAACGGATGCGGCCGATGAAGCAGACTTCGTCAGATTCCCCCTCGTTTGAGGGGTTTTTGATTGTGGGGACGCGCTTCCCTGCAGGCGCAAGCCAATGCAGTTAATTACGCTACCGCATCGCGGTAACAACTTTCTCCTTCTCCAGATGGTCACTTCGTGTCGTGGGTGTTTGTTTTGTTTGTGGTTGCCCGTGGATTGTATACGGAGACTAATTTATGTTGTCGCCCATAGGGCGTGGATTAGTCCAAATCCGTATCTTCTTAGATTTGGGTTTGGGGGTTGGGTTTAAGGATACGTTAGTCTCATTTGGGACTAAGATCAACTTAAACGTATGTTAAGGATACGTTAGTCTAATTTTTAGACTAAAATCAACTTAACGGGATCGTTTGGATCCAACAAGAGAGCAATTGGGCTCTATTGTTTAGTTTAGGCACATTGCGGTCGGTTAGTTTAAGGATATTACGGTCCAATGTTAGTTTAAGGACATCTCGGTCCAGGTTAAGGACATCGTAGTCCATGGGTTTAAGGATCCCACAGTCCGTAGTTTAAAGACATCATAGTCTATGATGTTTAAGGACATCGTAGTCCATGAGTTTAAGGACCCCACAGTCCGTAGAAATGTGTGGTTGTCGGGATCCGTCACCTCTCTGAAGACGTTGAAGGATTACAATGACAAATATCAATGGAGTAAAGAGATGTACCCTCGAACCGGTGTGAATTGGTTGGAAGATTCGTAGTCCAGTTTGGGACTAAGATCTGTTGAAACATTCATGAGCAGATGGGCTCAGTTCAATATAAGTTGAGTACTTACGGCCAACATTAGGCTAAGTCCAATTAAAATGTTTAATATTTTTTATTCTGGCTATTGAGCCTTTACTTGGGCTTGGCCTTTTTAATAATGCTAAGCATTAGGTCCTGGCATTTTTTGTCTTGTGTTGAATGCATAGCATTCATCAGAGCCTTGGCTCTTTAAAGAACAATTTGTGTTTACTGAGCGCAACATATGGTGCGCTAGGCGCTTTGCGCCAATAAAAAAATGCAGTGCGCTTCTACCACGTGGCGCGCATGTAAGTGTCGCGCTCTGCGCTAAGCGCAGATGCCAGTGAGCGCTGAGCGTTAGTCCATGAGCGCATTGCGCTGGCGCACATGTGAATGACACGTGTTGCACTTGGCGCCGAGCGCCAGCCCATGAATGCAGTGCGCAAGTTGTATCTGTGGTTGACATGTGGCACGTCTTGGCGCTGAGCGCCGGTCCAAGGAGCGCAAAGGCACAGTTCATGAGTGCAAGGCACTTTTCAATAGCGCAAATCGTATTTGATCAAATTTATGATCAGGGAACAAATTTATGTTCCTTTTAGAGGTGGTTTTGCCTCAAGTTTCAAGAACAATAGTTCTTATTTTTGAAAGGGTTTTGCCTTTGTAGATCAATGATCTGTGAATGAAGTAAATACTTCTTTTGTTTCTATGATGAGATCTTTTGATCTCTTTTTATAAAAGACCTTGGTCTTTTGTAGATCTATGATCTTTTTTAGAAGATAGTTCTTCTTGTCATGAGATGATTTCATCTCTGTGTTCAAGAATCATGTTCTTTACCTTGAAGAAATGATCTTCTTTTTGCCAAAAGCTTGTTTTTCTTTCTTTGAGTTTTCTCAAAGTTTGTAGGGGGTTTCTCTATATCAAACTTTAAGTCTTGGGGCCTTTATATAGAGCAAATTGATTTGATAAATTAGTTAAAGAGATCTTTCTCTGACTGATTTGGGAATATTTCCCACCGTTGGATCTTTGATCCTGGGGCTTCTGTTTTACAGAAGACAATTTTCTTGTTTTTAACAAGATTGGAAAGATCTGATTAATTAATAATTTATTATTAGATCTTTTGATCTAACGGTGGGGAATTCTCAATTCTAGCGCTGGCGCACCTACGTTTGACACGTGACGCGCAGCGCAGAGCGCAGCGCATTTTGCGCTAGCGCACCTACGTTTGACACGTGGCGCGCAGCGCAGTCTGTGCTAGCGCACCTGTGTTTGACACGTGACGCGCAGCGCAGAGCGCTGAATCTGAAGCGTTACTTCAATTTTTGAATTTCGAATTTTAAAACAGAGTTTTGCTCTGATTGGGGGGCGCTGCCTAGGGCACAGCGCATCTGGCGCTAGCGCATCCGTGTTTGACACGTGGCGCGCAGCGCGGAGCGCTGAATCTGAAGCGTCGCTTCAACTTTGAATTTTGAATTTCAAAACAGAGCTTTGCTCTGATTTGGGGAAACAAACACATGTCCGTATCTTGATAGATCGTCAGTGAATGTAATAAAGTAGGAAGAACCATTCCTGGCATGTGTAGACATGGGACCACATACATCACTATGTATCAGTCCCAAGAGTTCTGTAACTCTTTTTCTGTGTCCACTAAACGGAGTTTTGGTCATCTTGCCTTTGAGACATGACTGGCATGTATCATAAGATGAAAATTCGAACGGATTCAAATATCCATTCTTATGTAACTTAGCTTGCCGTGTCGTATTCATATGACCTAGTCTACAATGCCACAAGAAAGATTCGTTCATTTCTGAACTCTTACTCTTGTGTGTGTTTTGTACATTAAGTACTGCAGTTTGGTTGAGAACGTATATGCCATTATTTAACGATTCTGATCCAATCAACTTTTGATTCAGGAATATGTTCATAACATTATCCTGTACTACAAAATTATATCCTTCTTTGCTTAATAAAGAAACTGATATAAGATTGCATATCAGGGTTGGAATGTAATAGCATTCGTTCAGAACCAATGTATTACCTTTTGGTAACACAATGTGATATTCGCCAACTGCTTTGGCTGCAACATATGCACCATTCCCTATTCTTACAGAATGATCACCCTCTCCCAGTTCCCTACCTTTACATAGCCCATGTAACATATTACATATATGGGATCCAGATATGGTATCTAATACCCAGGACGTAGAGTGAACTGAGAAACAGTTTTCGATAACTAACACACCCGAAGAAGATGCATCGGCATGCTTGTTTTTCGTCTGGGCGGCGTGAGAATCCAGTTATTCTCCTATTCCCTGCTCGGACTTATAACAATTATAAGCGGGAGCGGGACCAACGTTCCCCTGCTCAGTATAATAAGAGGGTTCAGTCAATACATCCATATTATTATCTTGATTAAGGCCTGACATGGTCACTACCTGGAGAGAGAGAGAAGAAAACACTTTAGTGTATGCTCTTGCAAAATTAGATTGGTTATTATCTTATCTAATCAGGATGGCTCCCACTGCTTTTTATCAAATCTTCCTTAAAACCCTAAAAGGAAAGACTAGCCGGTATTAATTACACCGTACAAGTTTGCCAATCTTTCAGCCAGGCCAGTGTTGGTACTTTGAGGGAGGTTCCCCATGCTTTCACATGGACCTAATTAAAATAAACCTCGTTTTTCCCATATGCATAACCCCATTAACACCTTTCTAGACACCTACTTGATCGGCTATTTGTCCTGTGTAAAACACTCCCAGGAGTAACTCTTACTCGCAGTGGGTATCGGGATCCAACTATTTCATATGAGGTATGCAATCTCATTGCAAATTTCAACACTTGAAATTCCTGATAATATTCTGCCCCTAGCAATCTATGACCTTGACAAGGTCAACAAACCATAAATTGCAAGTCAAGTTCAAACCGTCATTTCCCGATTGAATTAAACTTACCCGCATGACCCTTGACAAGGTCAACAAGGCCGTACGAATACCCTAATCCAATCACATCTCATGTTTTTGCAGATAAACACTAATTACCTACCGTACATTGCGCCTTGACAAGGTCAACAAATGCAGCACGAATACTAAGTAAGATTTATCTGAAATGACGGAGGGTTACGCAGGTTTTTCAGAAAACCTATTGCGTAATGAACTTGATATCATTGTAGAAACATGTGATTTTGAAAAGGAGTGTTTTTGAGGCTTTTCTAGTTTCACTAAAGAGGTCACTCCCGGTGAAGGGATCTCGGCTCTTTCCTTATCGAATAAGGTGCAGGATATTTCACAAATACCGCTGTGCAAAGCAAGAACTGTAGAAGTAATCAAAAACTAAACCGTGAGTTTGTAGCATCTGCCATTTTTGCTAAAGAGGTCACTCCCGGTCAAGAGATCTCGGCTCTTTCCTCATCGAATAAGGTGCAGGGTATATCACATATACCACTATGCAAAGCAAAAAACTGTAGCTACCCTTTTTGAAAATTTGATTCTACAACATCTTTTAGGTTTCTTTTCTTTTATTAATCTCATTAATAAATCCCATCATTTATGCTTCCTGAGCATCATAGAAGAAACGAAAGCAGTAATATTTATATATCATCATATATATATATATATATATATAGAATAAGCATTCGTCTCAGACAGTAATATGATCTCATCACAGAACATTGCAGCAGAAAATAACATATGAAACATTGGATATACTAGGACGTCCGTGTTTTATATCGAGCCAGTATAAAACACGGATTCCACGGTCATGATGAATAACCAAACCCTCATCCCTAGACCCCTATGAGAGCGGCAAGTAACACTGCCCATTCTAGGGTTAGGAGACCCGGTCTCGACTCCTTGAGATGTCCTTCCACTGGACCCTAGAACCCGGTTATTTGTGCTCCCCTTCTTGGGTCTATCCTAATGCGGAAAAGTAAATAATATACAATGGTGACATCAATCTCATCCTGGAAGTGCCCCAATAAAAGAATATTACATACAATGAATTTTACATGAATGAAAATAAAATCCATCATCTCACTTAAAACCCCCGGCTATTCAGAACACGACGATCCAATATAACATATCACAGCAACACATAATATCTCATATCATCAACGTAAGCAAGTATGCATATCCCGATTGTCATTGATGTATAGCTACGAAGACAGCAATACCCCGCATAATACACTTATGGTCGCAGAAAAGAATGTGAAAAACTACAACATTTGGAATCAATAATCTCCTTAGACATCGTAAACCTGAAATATCACATATTACGGATTTCATGCCTAATTATATGAATTCCACATATTGTATCACAATCACAGAATATCAAGACGATGTTTAACGTTTCGATCGAATCAACATACACTCACAAATTACCCCCATGAACTCAACACTTGAGCAAAGTTAAAACACTCAAAAACCGTGCCACAGTGTCTATGGACCAGCCATAGAAGGAGTTAACCAACGCCTCACCTATGACACCACGGAACTACGACAAACCTGAAGGTTCGAACGCGGTTCCGTGGGCAAAGAATCGAGTTAAGGTTATTATAGTCTTTTAGGGGGTCTATAGGGGTACTTGCATGATTTGACGAATATAATCAACTTCGGAAAATTACAACAATTGGAAATTTCAGCGGGGTACAAAATGTGGTATGCGAAGTTCGATCGAACTGCTAAAAATAGTCAAGCTTACCAATACAGTGTTAAGTTATACGACTACGAAGTATTACGAATTAGCCCCAGGTCAAACAAATCATCACATGAAAATTGGGCTAAATAAACAATACTAGGAAACCCAAACTGGAGACATGAGAACACAGGAGGAATACGAAGGACAGAGGAGGCTTCAGGGCCGGCCAGGCCAGAAATTTGCCTATGGGGATCGGCCAAAAACCGAGCACCCTCCCCCTCGTATTTCACCCATGTTCATATATTGTCCCAAAGATCATTCTGCACCTGTTTGAAAAATTTTTAAAGGACCTTTTTGAAAATTTCCAAAGAGCAAAATGGGGTGTTCATAATATCGTATTTCGGAGTGGATTTCTTTTTCGTAATTATTATAACACCGTATCTAGAATTCTAGTTTGGTTCTGATACCACTGTTGGGCTTCCCTTGCACCTAGTCTAGGGTTTGGTAGCATGCCATTTTAAAATTTAGAGAGGTGCAAAGCAAGCAAACCATGATTCATGCTAGAATTTCTAGGGTAACAAGTTTGTATCACATACAAAGAAGTAAAGAGAATAGGATTACAACCTTTGTAGTCCGTTCCTTCGCTTCATAAGCTCCGTGTTGAGGTCCCTTCGCTGCGATCATCAAGAACTCGGACTCTCGTGAGGCTCTAAGAGGTGAATGATGCATCTTGCTTGAAATCTTCTTGATCCAAGAAGATCTACCTTGAAGAATCTCTAACCCAAACTTACACTTCACTAATGAACTAATTAGAAAAGTGAACACCCAAATCTAAGTGGCTAGAATAGATGAGGATGATGAAGTAGGAATTTTGCACTCTTTTGTTTTCAATTTCTCACCATTTTTCATCACAAACATAAAAGCTAGTGAAGCTTTTTCAAGAGCAAGAAGAAGAAGAAGATGAAGCTAATCCTTTTGTGATGAATAATGAATTATTGTTGTGGTTACAATTGCAACCTTGGGTTAAGAATGAAAGCCTTAACCCTTGTAGAGAATAAACCATAGGTTAAGGGTTTGGGTTAGGATAAAGAATATCTACACAAAATATCAAGGATGAAGACAAAAGTCAAACCTTCATGAAAGCTCATCCAAAAGATAACCCAAAAGCTAACCATAATCCAAACCCTAATTTGGTTTAAACTCAACAACCATGTTGCATTTGTAACCCTAACATGTTACAATATTATATATCACATATATAATATATAATGTAACAAAAGAAAATAATACAATTAACATATATCGCATATATATCAATGTATTATCCGGTGAGAAAATGAATCAATAAAGCGAGCTTATATTAGTTAACGTAATGTAATATATACATATATAATTATACATTAAATTATCGAATCAACTCTTTATCCGACAATCCGGCTATATTGCATATAACCGACTAATATAACATATACCAATTCATCGAATCAACACTTGATCCGATGACCCGGCTATATTACATATAACCGACCGATATCACATATCGCGAGAATAGAATACGGTATCTCATATCGTATTATTCTCGGTCCCGCACATATCGCATATGTGCTCCTACCCCGTTTTTCCTGAGCTAGGAAACCTCTGTGTAGGACTCTAAAGAATCGTCAGTACGCCGGCAGTAAGTGATGATCATATCAAACACCCACAAGCTGCAAGCGGTCAGCTAAACGTAACAGCCACCCAGGTATTGAGCGATCAGAAGATCAACAAGCAAGTCTGTACATTCTCCTGTGAATCCAATCAGTAACACTATCGTACAGTCCGGTCTCTTCGTCTGATATGTCGCATATTCAGGCTAGGGGTGGTAAACGTCAGACCCCAGTTACCGATAAGTCGTGTCGATATGAGGCTCATAACAGGCTGAGAAACTACTGATAACTCTTACCAGTAGCACTCCATATCATCCCTGGCCAGGGACTTCCAGTTATAGCCAATCGAACACAGCACAACATCAACTCCCTATACCGGGAGAGACGAAACCCCTCCTATCGCTCATTGCCTTCATGTGATTCGGGACTGTACCTAAAAGCCACCATTTTGCACGCCCTCTTGGACGTGGTAAGGTGGAAATCAAAGCACAGTGAGAATCACACAAGACTCTATGACGATCTCGGGTCTACAGACTAATCTGCACCAGTGTCACCGGAGAACTGCTATCTGACGATAGGTATATTATCATCTAGGAGTTCTCGGTGAGTCCGTTCAGTATACCCAGTCTCCACTGAGCACCCGTACACCATCTTTGATGTCAAACACCGATGGATATGGGATCATCCATCGCCCATCATATGGGTCAAGATGCGTATACGCTAGTCTACTCTGGAGTATCGATGCCCTGTCTCGATACTCCCTCGACTAGGAACAGTTATAGGATGTACTCGTTGACTACCCTAGCCCCACTAGTATGATCTCATCATAGTCCTAGTAGTCAAGTACATATCCAAAAGGTTTTAACAACATGTGAGAGTAAGACAGTAAACCAATACAAGTCAACATGTAAAGACAAAGTGAAACCAAATAGCATACTATCATATCGAGCAAGAAAGTCCTCTCTCTATATATCCAAGCATCCACTATAATATACATCATATGTACAACAATGGCCTCTAGGGCATATATATAACTAACAATTCATTGTATATTGAAGATGGAATAGCAAAAGGAATGCAATTCCCGGATGTAATCGTACGACTATCTAAAGGTCCTAATGCAAAAGTGAATCGATACGGTTCATATTGCATTAATAACCAAAAATTCTTTACAGATGATAGGTTGACTACCCAAAATAACAGCATTTGTTGTCCGTTTGAATAAACGTGCTTCTCAAGTTCCCGTGATCAAAGACCGTAGGATTTAAAAAAAAGAATACTATGGTCAGATGGAGGAAATAGTAGAGATAATTTACGAGAGTAACGAGAAAGAACGGTTTGCTATATGTTCAAAATGCATTGGTGCACTTGCATCCAGAAAGATGAGTATGATTTTCAGCTTATTAATCTCAAAAAAGAAGTTTACCGATACAATAAGTTCATCATGGTATCACAAGCTGAACAATACTTCTATATCAAAGATCCCAATCGTAAAGATACTTGGATTGCTCTGAAAGTGGACAGTAGCACCTTTAATAGGGTTTTAACAAGAGCAAGTATGCAATTTAAAAAATTCTAAAGGGCTAAATCTACAAGTAAGGATCAAACTAAAGGTTTAAGACTATAAAGAAAGCAAATAGAGTTTAAACTAAGTGATAAAAGAGCTAAACCTTTGTAGCCAAGTCCTTCACTTTTAAAGCTCTAAGTAGAAGTCCCTTGAACTCTTTCTTAAGCTCCACTTGAAGAAATGAACTAGCTTTCTTGAGGTCTTTTAGGTCAAAGATAATCCACCTTGAGGCAACTCTAACTCAAACTTTCACTTCACCAATCAACAACTTGTAGTGAAGAGAACTACCTAACTAATTTGATAGATTAGTTTAGATTGATAAATTTGCTCACTTAACTTTCTTTCTTTTTTTCACTTTTGAATGAATAGGAATTCAAGAGAAGAATGAAGAAGATGAAGATGGAGATAAGAATGGCTTAAGATGAAGATGGAGATGAGAATGGCTTAAAATGAGGATAATCATTCAAATGATAAACTTATCTCATTTAAAAAGAAAAGCAAAATGAGTCATGGTTACTACATGCTTCTAAAGCAATGACTCAATTCTTTTGTTAAAAATCAAAGAAGTAAATCATTATCTTCTTATCCTTTATCCAATGTAATTCTCATACACACAACACTTGTGTATAATCAACCATGATAAATATTTATATATTATTTATTTCATATACAAATAATATATAAAAAGAAGGAAAAATACAGTGAGTATAATATTATTTTATACACACACACATCAAATTATTAAATCAACACTTGATTTAATAATCCAGTTATATCATGTATAACTCGACTAATATTAAATAACGCTAGATTAAAATACGCTATCATATACCCGTATTTAATCAAGCTCCCGCACATATCTCTATACATGCCCTACTTTATTTCATTTGAGCTAGGAAACCTCTATGTTGGACACTAAAGACTTGTCAATACACTGGCAGTAGGTAATGATCACATCAAACACCTACAAGCATGTCAGTAGTACTACTTGCACGTAACGGCTATCCAGGTATTGAACGAATAGAAGATCAACAAGTAAACGTGTCCAAATTCTCTGTAGAGCCTATCAGCAACACTTACCGTACAGTCATATTGAGCAAAAATGTCCTATATGTGTGTGTGTGTGTGTGTGTGTGTGTGTGTGTGTGTGTGTCCGTCCAAGCATTTACTATAATTTACAATAATGGCCTCTAGGTCATACATATCACTAACAATCTCCCACTTGCGCTAAGCCTGGTTTTTGTAGTATCGCATACCCAACATCCCAAAAATTCTCTCGAATTGCGTCTGGGGAAGGGCTTTCGTGAGTGGATCCGCCGTGCTGTCTTTCATATCAACTCTCCTGATCTTGATCTCATGGCGATCAACTATCTCCCAGATCAGGTGATACCACCTCAGAATATGTTTGGATCGCTGATGGGAACAGAGTTCCTTGGCCAAAACCACGGCTCCAAAATTATCACAATACAAGGGTATTGGATCAACAATGGATGGAACCACACCAAGTTCAGTGATGAGCTTCTTCATCCAGAAAAGCTCTTTGGCAACATTGTTAGCAACAATGTATTCAGCCTCCATCGTTGAGTCTGCAATGATATCTTGCTTGGAACTCTTTCAACATACCGTCTCTCTATTGAGAGTAAAAACAAAACCCGAGACAGACTTGTTGTTATTCTTGTCACTCTATAAGCTCGAATTGGTAAAAGACTTCATTTGCATGTCTCCATTATCATACACTAAGAACATTTCTTTAGACCTTCGCAAGTACTTAAGAATGTTCTTCACAGCTATCCAGTGTTTCTCTCCTGGGTTTGATTGATACTTACTTACCACACTGAGTGCGTAAGCTACATCAAGTCTGGTACATAACATCGCGTACATGATAGACCCGACTGCAGAGGCATAGGGTATCATATTCATGCGAGCCCTCTCCTCATCAGTCTTAGGAGACAGCTCTTTAGAGATGGTGATTTCTGAGTAAGCGGCTAAGTTACCACGCTTGGAATCTTCCATACTAAACCTCTTTAATACGGTGTCTATGTATCTGAATTGGGACAATCCCAAAATCCTTTTAGATCTATCCCTATAAATCTTTATCCTCAGGATGTAGGAGGTATCACCAAAATCTTTCATGGAGAACTTATGTGACAGGAAGAGTTTGACTGAGTGTAGCATAGGAGTGTCATTTCCTATCAAGAGTATGTCATCCACAAACAATACGAGGAAAACGAACTTACTCTTTACTATCTTTTTATATATACTGGGTTCATATATGTTTTTGATGAAGTCAAACTCTTTGACCGCTACATCAAAACAAATGTTCCAGCTCAGCGATGCTTGTTTTAATCCGTAAATTGATTTAAGCAGCTTGCACACTTTTCCGCTGCTCGCACTGTCTATGAAACCCCCTGGTTGTGTCATATACACGCTCTCTTCTAAATCACCATTTAGAAAAATGGTCTTGATATCCATCTGCCAGATTTCATAGACATGGTAAGCAGCAATGACAAGTAGGATTCGGATGGACTTAAATATAGCCACTATAGAAAAGGTCTCGTTATAATCGACACCTGGTCGTTAACGAAAATCTTTTGCTACAAATTTAGGTTTGAAGGTCTCAACCTTTCCATCTACACCGATCTTCTTCTTGAAAATCCATTTACTCTCAATGGGTTTTACCCCTTTAAGAGCATCTTCCAAAGTCCATACTTTATTTGTGTACATGGATTCTATCTCAGATCGCATAGCATCCAGCCATTTCACAGAGTCTCCACTTGTGATGGTCTGCTCGAAACTAGTCGGGTCATCATCTTCTATGATGCAATCATCACTCCCACCATCTATGAGAAAACCGTAGTATCTCTCGGGTGGGTGAGGAACCCTACTAGATCTGCAAAGTGACCGAGGTTCGTCAGGAACTATTGAATTATCAGGTTCCACTAAATCTTCAGTTGCAGTTTGTATTTCTGGAATCTCTTCCAGCTGTACTATGCCCCCACTAATTTCTTTTGCACGAAATTTCTTTTCCGAAAAGGTGGTGTCTCGAGAAACAAACACTTTTTGTTTCTAGATATGGTAGAATAGATATCCTTGCGAATGTTTTGGATATCACATAAACTTACACAAAATTGACCGCGTATCGAGCTTGTCCGGATTTTTTTTCTTAACATAAGCAGGGCAACCCCATATCTTAATAAAATTAAGGCATGTTCTCTTCTCTTCCCACATCTTATGTGGAGTGATAGGCATAAATTTGGTCAGAACCCTATTCAATAGATATGTTGTTATTTCCAGTGAATACCTCGAAAAGGAAAGTGGTAACTCGGTTTTACTCATTAGAGAGCACACCATATCTAATAGAGTGTGATTCCTCTGCTTCGATACACCATTGTGCTGTGGTGTTTACGGAAGAGTAAGCTTAGAAAGAATCCCATTCTATTTTAGATAGCTCTGGAATTCCGTGTTTAAGTATTCGCCTCCTCGATCAGATCGAAGGATTTTGATATTTCTCCCTGTCTGGTTCTCTACTTCATTCTTATATTTCTTGAATTTCTTAAAAGTTTCAGACTTGTGTTTCAACAGGAACACATGTCTGAATCAAGAAAGATCATTGGTGAATGTAATGAAGTAGGAATACCCACCTCTAGCTGTTACCTTATAAAAAAAGAAGAAGAGAACAAAAAGAGGAAACGAAACCCTTCCATGTGCAAAGCACGTGAGCACTCACATGCAAAGCATGCGACTGCCGGAATCAAGGAGGATTAAATCCTATAACCTTCCATGTTCAAAGCACGTAAGGGATCATATGCAAAGCATGTGACCTCAGACTTCAGCAAGGGTTAAAACCTTGGGATATAAGGCTCACGTGTTAAACACGTGAGCGCTCACATGCTTTGCATATGAGCGCTGAATACAAATAAATCAAACACAAGCAGGGCCCCACGTGTTAAACACGTAAGCACTGCTATCGTTTTTATATGATAGCCCTCACGTGGAACCTACGTGAGCGCATCTGTTTGAAGCGCTGGCTTCATATAGAATTAAATTATATTTGGGAAATATCTTCCCCAGATCTTTCTAAAACTAGAAAGATTTTCTCTGCTAAACAGAGAATCTTTGGATTTAAAATCCAACGGTGATTACAATATCACAGATTAAATCAAAAGACCCTTTGTTAGGAAAATATATTCCTAATCATATTAAAACCAACAGAGGACAGTTTCTGTTAAACAGAAAGCTATTGGATCAAATATCCAACGGCAGACAAAATTCCCTGAGTGATTTTTGAGATCAATTAAATCAATTGAGATATCTCAATGAGAGATTTTGTCAAAGTAATCAACAGATTTTCTTCACCTATATAAATGACCCGAGACTTCAAGTCTCAGGAGGAGAATTGACCCCATAAGATGATAAAAAGGTACAATCGAGAATTTAATTCTCTTGCTGAAGAAACTCTTCCTACTCCTCTCAAACCGTAGGTAAAAAAAGTAGAGATCAAAATATCTCCTTTACATATCGTATATAAATACAAGGGTTTAACCCTTCATAAAGAACTTAGTTCTTTCTCTGGATCTGAGATCCGCGAGACAAATCTTCCACAAGTTAAGAATTTAATTCTCATCGGGAAGATTTTGTTCTTCAGACTCAAGGCCTACAGGAAAAACTAAATATGAGAAAAGAAATATGAAAGAAAGAAATTGAATTTACATTCCAGAAATTTAATTTCCCTAAAAACGGGGTTTAACCTTTCAAAGAACTTAGTTCTCACAAAAAAAGAACAAAAAAACTTAGTTTTCAAAAATCCGATCACAAATCTTCAAAACAGAGATTTTGGTGATCATCAATAGACAAAACACCATTAATAGAAGTTTAACTTCTTTCAAAAAAATAAACAGAGATTAAATCTCTAAGGACTCAGCGACTCACGAGATATTCACGTGAGCACCCAAAAGATTCCATGAAGTTAGCGCCTTACATAATACTCACGTGAGCGTGCAGAAGGCCCATGAAGACAGCGCCTCAAGAGCCACACAGGTAAGCGCCCATAAGCAAAGATCTGGCACCTCACGTGCCGTACACGTGAGCGTTTAAAAAATGTCAAGCAGGAGCACCTCACGTGATACCCACGTGAGCGCAGTATAAAGTGCTAAGCACTGATATGGCAATGTCCAGGTTCAAGCGCCCCACGTAATATCCACATGAGCGCCAACATATGATTTGGATTATATATATTCACAGTGACCAAGTGTTTAGCACCGATAAGGCAATGCCCAAGCCTGACTGCCTCACGTGACCCCCTCGTATGCACCAGAGCGGAGTCTGGATATTATATCCATAGTCATAAGACTAAGTTCTTAGCACTGCTGGATGATGGAAAAAACTCAAGACTGAGCCCCAATATAGGCTTAGCCCCCTGAAACATAATACTCCTTGAGCCTATTCTGTCACCATAATCGAGCCTATATGCTCACCTCTATTAATGGATCTTAACAAAATTTAATAATTCTTAACCATGTTTCTAAATTGATCTTAGTCTTATATAAGACTAACGTATTCTTAGTTAAAATAAATTGAGCCCATATGCTCATATATTTAAGTCGATGTTAATCTAAAACTAGATTAACGGCCTTTAAATAAAATAAAATATCCCCTGAACCGATGGAACATATGACCTAGGTTCAATCCCAAATTTAATATACAGATTTCGAATAATCCACACCCTACGGGCGACAACATAAACTAGTCTCCGTATACAATTCACAGGTAAGCATAATAAACAAAAAATATAACATGACACAAAGTGACCTACCGGAGCATGTGAAAGTATTTATCGCAACGTGATAACGTAATTAACTGCAAAGGCTTGCGCCTGCAGGGAAGAACGTCCGCATAATAAAAGAAAACCTCAAAGAGGGGGGGATCTGATAAAGTCATATTACAACGGTCGCATCTGTCTAAACCTCCTATATACGGTGCCATAAATCAACTTGGTATCATCGGAGAGGTGGACGGATATGTTCCAAATAGAATCTGCCACCAAATTCAGGCTAGACGTTTCCAGACGCTTTGATCCAGTTTTCGGCAGTAAACATTAGCATGTGTAGATATAGGACTGCATACATCACTATGTATTAGTCCTAAGATTTCAGTAACTCTTGCTCTGTGTCCCGTAAATAGTGTTTTGGTCATCTTTCCTTTAAGACAAGACTGACAAGTCTCATAAGATGAAAATTCAAATGGATTTAAATATTCATCTCTATATAACTTGGCTAGTCAGTCTCATTGATATGACCTAGTCTACAATACCATAAGAAAATTTCGTTCATTTCTGAACTCTTTCTTTTATGTGTATTCTTGATACTGAAGATTGTATTTTAATTAAGAATATATATACCATTACTTAATGTACCTACCCCAATCAACACTTGATTTAGGTAAATTTTCATAATATTTTTATCTAGTGCAAACTTGTATTCTTCTTTATGTAATAAAGAATATTGCACATCATAGATGGTACAAAATAACAGTCGTTCAAAATTAATGTATTGCCACTGGGCAATACAAGGTGATATTCGCCGACAATTTCGGCAGCAATATTTACTCCATTCCCTACTCTGAGAAACATATCACCTGTTCCCAGCACTTTACTTCTCTTTAACCCTTATAACATATTACAAATGTGGGATCCTAATCAGTTATCTAATACCCAGGATGTAGAACAAACTGAGAAACAGTTCTTAATAATTAACACACCTGAAAAAGATGCATCAGAATGCTCCTTTATCATTAGGGTTGCGTGGAAATCCTTGCATTTCCCTATCTCTAGCCCATACTTGTGACTATTTTCACAAGTTAGAGCGCAACCAACGTTACCCAACCCAGTATAATAAGCGGGTTTGGTCAATACATCCACATTATTATCTTAATTAAGATGTGATATGGCAGCTACCTGAAGAGAGAGAAAAAAGAAACACTTTAGCGTGTGCTCTTATAAGATTCGAATGGTTAGTATCTTATCTAATCAGGATAGTGATTGGTAACGCTTTAGAGATATGTGATATTCATTCTACTTGTTCTACATACCGCAATCAAGTCGATTTCGACTGTAGCTAGCCGGTTGAGTATGAGTCGTCCACCAGGAGATGGTTGGTATTTTTATTCTTATTTTAGACGAGTCAAGTAAAAATGTATAAGTTTGTTCAATTCTATCCTATGTGTTTGTATTTTTATGTTCAAAGAGAACTTATTCGGGTTAGGCTTTGTTACTAGAGGTAGGAATTAGTCTTGTGTTCGTCTTTTACCATGCATGAAATGATGATGGAATAATCGGACGTAACGGGGATTAGGAGGACATAGGAATTTTATTTATGAGTTTAAGCAAGCTTTCCAATGCTAAATCCATTTCTAGTGCCTCTTGTCTGTCCGTTCCATACTTTTATTTCCCACCCTAGACCAAACACACACACAACAAGTCTTCAATTAGGTCACAACTACATGTCACGTTATAGTGTGCCTGAAGGAATTCTCGACTTAGGTCGCGGCTATATGTCACTTATAGCGTGCTAAGAGAGAGTGTTGTGTTTGTTTGGTCTAAATTCGATTTCAAGTTGTTTGGTGAAGAGAAGCACAAGGGATTTTTTCATCCCTCATTCCACTCTTCCTTGAACCTAACAAGTTAGTTAACTACTCACATATGGAAAGAAATTAAAACAAGAAGAAGAGAAGAAAGAATGGAAGAAAATGATTAGAACAAAAATATCAAGCTAAATACTTAGGCCCTCACCTAAGCAAGAGACTCCATTGAGTATCATGGCTTAAAATAGAGATTAAAAGAAAAGAAGAAGAACAAAAAAACTAACTACTTTAACAAACAAATAACAAAAGTTATACTAAAAATTAAAAGGCAATGCAAGAAAATAAAGATCATGGTAAAAAAACTCTCATCTTCATTAATTATCCAATCAAAAGCTCCCACTACATTTTTAATGGAGAATAGATGATGAAAAAGAAGAAAACTACACTAAAATAGACTAATCCTAAGGAAAGTAAAAATGTCACACCCCGCTTCCTAAGATACAAAAATTTTGGGACGTAACAAAACCAACCATTGTTCCTATGGTTAGGAAAGATTCCTCCATAGTCACATTACGGCTGTCAATCAGATATCAAGAGCAGCAAACTACTAAATCTATCTATCACATATCCAATAGCCACAAGAACAATAACCGGAAAAGATAGCGGAAATAATAAAGATCCAAGGAATAACTAACCCTCATAGGAGCTATATCATTGAGGTCGTCCTCACTGATCGGCGGTTCTGTCGAATACTCACATTCTATGTCAAGTATCTGGACCATGCAAAACCCAGACGTCAGTTCGCCATAAATATCAATAGCAATAGTAATAACCATAATGGGATCCTATAAAGAAAACATGAGTATAAATAATAATCGCAGATGTAAAAAAACAGCGAGCTATAGGTATGTCACGTCTATCCTAAAGTTTGTGTTTCTAGCTTATCTATTCTATAAGTCTTTGAAATCAATTAATATAATTCTCATCGTAACTCAACAGTATATATCCCGTTCATACACCCACGGAACTACGGCATAATATATCCCGTTCATACCCCCACGGGACCATGACATAATAAACGATGGTTATTCCGTCCACGTCCAGAATCACGGTAAACAATAATAATATTCTCTTGAGTTACGTTTCGGTTACATTTTTGATTTCCCCTTTCCTCTCGGTTTCGTGTTCAAGTCAGCTATTAACAAGAGTCCACTCACTGCTAACACAGGAACAATCGTGTACCGATCTTATCCAGCAAGATAACGAATCATGTCAATCAGGATAACTAGTCAAAACTGTTGGCATTAATAGTTCTTCAGGTAACATGTGTAAACAATATAGTAATGGCAATAGTAAGGAACTTATCGTGCACATGTCAGATATTGTATTAACAGGATAAATACTTGGTGGAGAACAATAACCAGTTCATTTAAACACGGTAGCAATAGCTAATGTGTATTATTTAAATTTTAATTTATAATTAATTAATATATATATATATACACACACACCAATTAGTAATAACGTCTTCATATGCTACTAGATATACTGTTATATAGGTAAAGGATCACAAACCCAGCGGAATTATATTGAAGTTGTAGAGAACTATCATGCAACTAGATAACTAGTTATCGACAAAATACGGATTAATGCTAAAATATTGCATATCGATATTACTTGCTAATTAATATAATGCGTATACTATAAATAATTGTATAAAAATCAGTATAGATAAAATAGTATGTTGCAAATTTAGGAACTTAGCTCGGAAACAACGGTTGATGTGCAGACGGTGACGTCAATAGGTTGATCGACTATTGCGACACAAAGAATCAAAAGACAATAGCGTCAGCAATATGAAGGTGTGTAGCGGCTTGGCACGACGCGACATGACACGGTGCGTCAAGCGGCACGACACGGTGCGGGGCCTTGCTGTGACACGGGGCTGATGCGATGGTGGTACACAAGTGGGCATGAACTGAGTACGAAGCGGGCATGGCGTGGCACAGGTGTAGGGCACATGGCATGACACGGTTTAGATACGGTGATGATATGGTCATGGCATGGTCTGGATACGGTGCATGGCCTGGTGGTGGTTCTGCTTGGATATGGTGGTGGCATTATGATGGTACGGTCTGGGTTTGATGTCTGGGTATAGTGCATGGTCTAGTGGTGGTCTGGTCTGGGTATGGTGGTGGCATGGTGGTAGTCTGGTGATGACACGGTGATGGTACGGTCTGGGTATGATGTCTAGGTATGATGCATGGTCATCGGAGACGATATCCGGGTAGAAGATGAAGTCAATGGTGATGATGACGACGACGACAACAGTTGAGGGTTCAAGTTGAGTAAGAAGAAGGTGACGGCGAGGCAAGATTGCAGCCGACAGTGGAAGGGTTTGGAGAAGGTGATGGAAAGGTTGCCGATAAGGGTTGCGTGAAGATGTAGGTGAAGTCGAGTGAAGGAAAGGGTTGGTGTTGGCCGGAGTCGAGGGTTGCAGACGGCTACGAGGTCGGAAGTAAGCGCAGAGATGGGTGCTCGAGGTTGTGTGGTGGTGGGTTAGGAGGCGGAGATGGTGGCGATGTAGTTTACGAGTATGGTGAGGTGGGTATTCTCGATGATGGCCGGTGCGAGGAGATGGGGATGGTGACGAAGAAATGTGATGACGGGGGTTGCTGCGGTGGGTTCACGAGGTCGAAGAGGGTGATGACTACGAGATGATAGTGAGGTTGAGGAGATGAGGAAAAGGAGGAGGAGGTAGAGATGAGGAGGTGATGACGACAAGGATGAGAAGAAGACGGCGACAGGGTTAGGGCTCGGGGATGTGAAAGAAGAACGAGAGGCGAGAGAAAAAGAAGAGAAAAAGAGAGACGGGGAGAGAGAGAGTTTAAAATAAAAAATAATATATATAAAATATACAAAACTGTTTGTAAATATAAATATATATATATATGTAAAGTATATATATATATATAAATATATATTATAGTATATAGAGTTTAGAGATAATATCAAATTACACTAAATTTTACCAGAATCTCGTCAAAAAATATATTTTTAGAGAATAATACATATACGTAAAGATTTAGGCCATAATGCGATAGTCTAATCTTAAATACATATACCCCCTAATAATATTTAGAAAGGAATTTAAATAAATATATATAATTTAGTAGATATTTGGTTATCTGATATTTTAGAATTTAACCGTAATAGATAAGAACAAAAATTAAGATATGGGGTGATATGCGAATTAGCAAAAATATAAGTTATCCATATCTTGTGACTATAAATAGATATATATTCAGATTTAAATATATATAATATATTGATTATACTAGATACACTGTACTAATAAATATTAGATATAATCTTGCACCATATTGGGTTCTAAACATGCGGGTCGAGTCGGATAACGACTACTACTAGTCAAATCATTCACAACCCAATAGATAAAATAAAGGAATTATAAAACAAGTCTTAAAATACTAAGTTATATTGTATAAACGTACTAGAGTGTTACAAAAAGCATATTGGATTGGAACAAATCTGGAGTGTATATAGGCAGAGAAATGAAACCCTAAGACAATATTCTTAAGCCCATATACAATTATAAAAACACCCTTGAAAATTCATCGCAAGACACTCAGATAGGGCCGCGGCTCTGCCGCTAGTAGGGGCAAAATTTCGCTGATCCGCGGCCGTTTTATGGAATTGGTGTACCGTTTTTCTTGTGCTTTCTTATGTTGCTTTCTCTTTCTATTTGGTAGGTTCAAATTTGCAAAATAGTTCCAAAATATTCTCAGATTTTTAATAGTCCAAAATGGCAACTCTATTGAATTTTGTGCCTTGATCTCCCTCGAGCTCTGCGTTGCCACCTTATTTCTTATGCTGCCTCCCTCGTACTTTGCGTTTGTCCGAGACAAGAATGACTGTTGTTATCGTCTTGTCTCTTGAACTGGTAGACAGTACCAGACGGATATGGATAACCGAAACCCGGATTTATCTGTTTACAGCAGCTGTTCTAAATCTGTTATTACTGTATAGATTGTGCGCGATTTGCGTTGTTCTGAACTGTGAACCTTTAATCATGTAGCAAATACGGATTAAAAGCACCTACCTATATACAAATGTGCATAAAAATGAGCGGTATTAAATGCAATATTCTGCTGTGAATAGATGGCTCCCACTGTTTTTATCAAATCTTCCTTCAAAACTTAAAAGGAAAAATTAGCCGGAATTAATTACACCCTACAAGTTCGCTAACCGGTTAGCCAGGCCAGTATTGGTACTCCGAGAGAGTCTCCCCATGCTTTCGCACAGAACTAATTAAATAACCTCATTTCCGCATAGGCATAATCTCGTTAACATCTTTCTAGACACCTACTGGATTAGCTAATTGTAAAGTGGAAAACTCTCCCGGAAGTAACACTTACTCGCAGTGGGTATTGGGATCTAACTATCATATAGAAGATATGCAATCTCATTGCAAATTTTAACACATGAAATTCCCGATAAGGTTTTTACCTCTGAAAACTTATGACCTTGACGCTTGCCAACATATCATATGCCACGTCCCACTTTCCAAGATACGTAACTACGGCATGTGACAGAGCCAACTATACTACCTGTGGCTAGGAATCATCCTTCCACAGTTATATTACGGCCGTCAATCGGATATCAAGAATAATAAAAATATATAATCTAGCTAACACATGTCCATCTGCCACAGTAAATAGAATTAAGAAAATGGTTAAAGTGGAAACGAATCAAGATCCAATAAACAATAGCATCTGAATCACGTCCCAATATGAGCTCACATCAATAGAAATAAAACTACGGAAACAAAATAATCTCAACATCTCTAAACTAAATAGCTAGCTTTATTGTTCGGCTTGATTGCAAAAGTACTCCTGATCTGCCTGCGATAAAGGTAGAGGAACTGGGTCATGCAAAATCCAGACGTTAGTGCGTCATAATATCAAAAGATTAATAATAACCAAGATATGATGATATGATTAAATAAGAATGTAAATAATAAACACAGATATAGATAGTGAGCTATATGTAGGTGATGTGTATCCTAAAGTCTGTGCCTCTAGGTTATCTATTCTAGAAGTCTTTGAAATCAATTTAATGGAATTGTCGATGTAACTCAATAGTATCCCGTGCGTGCCCGGGACCACGGTCAAGACTCTCGGGCAGAATCCAAGACGTGCCACTAAGCAGTAAACAGGTAACATGTACAAACGAATGATATCAGCGGCATCATTCCGAGGCTAGCTGAGTCCGTAAAGACTGATCAGTATAAGCATTAAACTGTTGAGTTACAAGTCAGGTTTCATTATTGATTCCCCCTTACCCCCAAGGTTTTGTGTTCAAGTCGGATATTTATGATATGAATCTAATGTCAACACAGGATCAAGCAGGTATAGATCTTGTCTATATAGACAACAAGTTACGTCCATTAGGACAACAATTAGGATGGTTGGCATTCGCAAGAAGATCTAAGTAATAAGTCTGGTAGTGTGTCGTGAACATGCCATTTACTGTATATTAATCAAAATAGATACCAATGTAAAATTGTAATCAATATCGAAACACGACTAATGCCAGGATGCATATGTATCTATCTGTAATAACCATTATACGTCCATTACCATATATGAAGCAACCTAGATAATGTATTGAACTGATCTAGTCATATGATAATATCGTGATAATCCGGCATGCAACTAGATAAACCATTATTGGTACGGATACAGACGGATACTGGAAAACGGTAAATCGGTAATTTCTACTGAATAGTAAAACACATGCACTATCATTTATATTGATATAGTAATATAGCATGTTGCAAGTTTAGAACTTGCTTGATCGGATCTCACGTCGAGATACGGATATCACGCCCGACGTCGAAATAACTTTGTGTTAGTTGTATATATGCCCTAGAGGCCATTGTTGTACATATGATGTATATTATAGTGGATGCTTGGATATATATAGAGAGGACTTTCTTGCTCGATATGATAGTATGCTATCTGGTTTCACTTTGTCTTAACATATTGACTTGTATTGGTTTACTGTCTTGCTCTCACATGTTGATAAACCCCGTAGGATATATACTTGACTACTGGGACTATGATGAGATCATACTAGTGGGGCCAGGGTAGTCAATGAGTACATCCTATAACTGTTCCTTGTCGAGGGTGTATCGAGATAGGGCATCGATACACCAGAGTAGACTAGCGTATACGCATCTTGACCCATATGATGGGCGATGGATGATCCCATATCCATCGGTGTTTGACATCAAAGATGGTGTACGGGTGCTCAGTGGAGACTGGGTATATTGAACGGACTCGCCGAGAACTCCTAGATGGTATTATACCTATCGTCAGATAGCAGTTCTCCGGTGACACTGGTACAGGTTAGTCTGTAGACCCGAGATCGTCATAGAGTCTTGTGTGATTCCCACTGTGCTTTGATTTCCACCTTACCACGTCCAAGAGCGCATGCAAAACGGTGGCTTTTGGGTACAGTCCCGAATCAAATGGAGGCAATGAGCGATAGGAGGGGTTTCGTCTCTCCCGGTATAGGGAGTTGATGTTGTGCTGTGCTCGATTGGCTATAACTGGAAGTCCTTGGACAGGGCTGATATGGAGTGCTACTGTTAAGAGTTATCAGTAGTTTCTCGACCCGTTATGAGCCTCACATCGACACGACTTATCGGTTACCGGGGTCTGACGTTTACCACCCCTAAACTTGATATGCGACATACTAAACGAAGAGACCGGACTGTACGGTAGTGTTACTGATTGGATTCACAGGAGAATGTACAGGCTTGCTTGTTGATCTTCTGATCGCTCAATACCTGGGTGGCTGTTACGTTTAGCTGACCGCTTGCAGCTTGTGGGTGTTTGATATGATCATCACCTACTGCCGGTGTATTGACGATTCTTTAGAGTCCAACACAGAGGTTTCCTGGCTCAGGCAAAACGGAGTAGGAGCACATATGTGATATGTGCGGGACCGAGAATAATACGATATGAGATACCGTATTCTATTCTCGCGATATGAGATATCGGCCGGGTATATGTGATATAGCCGGGTCATCGGATCAAGTGTTGATTCGATGAATTGGTACATGTTATATTAGTCGGTTATATGCAATATAGCCGGATCGTCGGATCAAGTGTCGATTCGATAATTTGATGTATAATTATATATGTGATATATTACATTACGTCAACTAATATAAGCTCGCTTTATTGATTCATTTTCTCACTGGATAATACATTGATGTATATGCGATATATGTTAATTGTATTATTTTCTTTTGTTACAAAATATATTGTATATGTGATATATAATATTGTAACATGTTAGGGTTACAAAAGCAACATGGTTTTTGGGTTTAAACCTAGTTAGGGTTTGGATTAGGGTTAAGCTTTGGATGAAGCTTTCATGAAGCTTTGACTTTTGTGATCTAGCTTTGATATTTTGTGTAGATATTCTTTAACCCAACCCAAACCCTTAACCTATAGTTTATTTTCTACAAGGGTTAAGCCACTCATTCTTACCCATGGTTGCAATTGTAACCACAACAATAATTCATTATTCATCACAAAAGGATTAGCTTCTTCTTCTTCTTCTTGCTCTTGAAAAAGCTTCACTAGCTTTTGTGTTTGTGATGAAAAATGGTGAGAAATTGAAAACAAAAAAAAGAAAAATTCCTATTTCATCATCCTCATCTATTCTAGCCACTTAGATTAGGATGTTCACTTCTCTAATTACTTCATTAGTGAAGTGTAAGCTTGGGTTAGAGATTGTTCAAGGTAGATCATCTTAGATCAAGAAGATTTTAAGCAAGATGCATCATTCACCTCATGGAGCCTCCCGAGAGTCAGACTTCTTGATGATCGCAGCGAAGAGACCTCAACACGGAGCTTATGAAGCGAAGGAACGGACTACAAAGGTTGTAATCCTACTCTTTTTACTTCTTTGTATGTGATACAAACTTGTTACCCTAGATTTTCTAGTAAAGATTCATGGTTTGCTTGCTTTACACCTCTCTAAGTTTTAAAGTGGCATGAGTGATGCTACCAAACCCTAGACTAGGTGCAAGGGAAGCCCAACTGTGGTATCAGAGCCAAACTAGAATTCTAGATACGGTATTAAAACAATTACGAAAATGAAATCGACTCCGAAATAGGATATTATGAAAACCCCATTTTGCTCTCTGTAAATTTTCAAAAAAGTCCTTTAAAAAATTTTCAAACAGGTGCAGAATGATCTATAGGCCAAAATATGAACATGGGTGAAATACGCGGGGGGGGGGGGGGGTGCTCGGATTTGGACCGAGCACCAAGGCCTAAATTCCGGCCTCGCCGGCCCCAGTGCTTCCTCTGCCCTCCGTATTCCATCTGTGCTCTTTTGGGTTCATTTTGGGTTTCCTAGTATTGTTTATTTAGCCAAATTTTCATGTGATGATTAGTTTGACCTGGGGCTAATTCGTAGTGCTTCGTAGTCGTATAATTTAACACTGTATTGGTAACCTTGACTATTTTTAGCATTTCGATCGAATTTTGCACACCACATTTTGTACCCCGCTAAAATTTCCAAGCGTTGTAATTTTTCAAAGTTGATTATATTCATAAAATCATGCAAGTACCCCTATGGACCACGTAGAAGACTGTAATAACCTTAACTCGATTCTATGCCCACGGAACCGCGTTCGAACCTTCGGGTTTGCCGTAGTTCCATGGTGTCAAAGGTGAGGCGTTGGTTAACTCCTTCTACGGCTGGTCCATGGACACTGTGGTGTTCCCGCCAAAAATTTCTGCGCAAAAGAGTCCAAGGTATCAAATGGCAGCGATACGCTTAAGAAAATGCGAACCAGTATCTTCCGGCCTGTCTTTTGATAAACTCCTGAAGGAGAAACAACTAAATTCTGATTATATTGGAAGCATCTCGAAAAACCTTTCGATTTGATATATTATGGGTTTCATAATTCATCCGGGATCAAAAGTTATGAGCAAATATGCTATGCACTGTTCCCTGATTAAAAATCAGGAATTACCTCAATGAGGTATCACGTGCTCACACGTGATCAATGGTCACGTGTTGACACGCGATAGTTAAAACAGAAATAAAAAACAAACGGCTGAAGAAGGACCCAATTGGGGGTCACGTGCTCACACGTGACCAATGGTCACGTGTTGACACGTGATAGTTAAAACAGAAATAAAAACAAATGGCTGAAGGAAATACCTCAATGAGGTATCACGTGCTCACACGTGACCAATGGTCACGTGTTGACACGTGATGGTTAAAACTGAAGCGTAAATAAACGCTGAGAAAAGGACTCAATTGGGGGTCACGTGCTCACACGTGACCAAGGGTCACGTGTCAGCACGTGACTAGCTTCGAAAGCCTTACAGTTTAATAAAATTAAATTCTAAAAGCTTCTAAATCTTTCCAAATGGAAAAGGATTATGGGGACCGTTGGATTAAAGATCCAAGGGTGATTAAAAATCACCAATTTATGGAAAAAATCTTAGACAAGGAAAGATTTCTCCTAAATCTCACCGAAAATAACAAACAGAATATCTTTGGATTTAAAATCCAACGGTGAATAAAATTCATTGTGTGATCTAAAGGATCATATTAATTATGAAATCAATTAAAATCTTTCAATGAAAGATTCACAAAACAAATTGATTCTTTTCTTTCTCCTATAAATAGGAGCCAAGAAGAGAAAAGAGAAAAATACTTTTTTGGGAGATAACAACAACAGAGAGAAAAAAGAGAGGAGAATTTAATTCTCAAGAAAGAAAACCCTATGTGAGAAAAGAAAGGGAATCAAAACTTCAAACAGAGAATTTAATTCTCAAAATCTAAGAGTTTAACTCTTCTGCACAAAAGAACTTAGTTCTTCCTCTGGTTGAAGATCTGCAAAGAGCACATCTCCCCATAAGTTGAGAATTTAATTCTCATCTGGTTGAGATCCTGCCATGCAGATCCGAAACTTAGAGGGGGAATTGAGTTTAGAGAATTTAATTCTCCCAAAACAAAACTAAGGTTTAACCCTATATGAGAATTTAATTCTTCCAAAGTTACAGGAATTTAATTCCTCCAAGATAAAAACTAGGGTTCAACCCTATATGAAAATTTAATTCTCCTGAAAATATAGGAATTTAATTCCTTCAAGATGGACAGAACTAGGGTTTAACCATATATAAGAATTTAATTCTTTTACATATATAGGAATTTAATTCCTCCAAAACAAAATTAGGGTTTAACCTTACAGAGAATTTAATTCTTAAAGATAAAGAGATCTTCACGCATGCAAAAGAATTACGGTCACGTGACCCCTGAAGAGATCCCCAGAAATGAGAAGGAGGAAGTTTTGAGGCAATGCCTCACGGGCTCCCACGTGACCTACAAAACACAGAAAGAAAAAGCAAAGGAAATATGAGCTTTGGGAGCTCTCACGTGTCCCCACGTGACCCCTTAGAAAGTACTTTAATAAGCAGTGCATAGATCTCCATCACGTGTCAATACGTGATGCTCAAAAGATGAAAAAGTGTTTAACACTTAATTGCAGAACGAAGAAAAGGGATCTGGTCCCACTTTTGGGCGCTCTCACGTGTCCACACGTGACCCCTCTTTCTTTAGTGTTTAACACTAATTTGGGGATTATATTTTCAATGTTTAACACTGATTGTTTATAGTGTTTAACACTAAATTGAAGATTATATTTCCAGTGTTTAACACTGATTGTCTTTTAGTGTTTAACACTAATTTGAGAGTTCTACCTCCAGTGTTTAACACTGTTGTTCTCTAGTGTTTAACACCACTTTTAGCCAAATTGGCTAATTTTCCAGAGGCAAAAGTCTCTCCTCCAATTGAATCTCAAAATTGAGGAAATCAAAGAAAAAATGTTGTCAGAGCCTCCAAACCTCTGTTTAGCACTGCTGAATGATGAGGGGCTGAACCCAGACAAATGTCTAATGGCCCAAAGGACCAATATTTCAAACATAATTGGACTTAGCCCAAACTGGCCATAAGTCCTCAAATCATCTTGAACTGAGCACATCTGCTCTTTCAACCAACTCATTGGTTCAAGGGTACATCTCTAAACTCCTCTGATATTTGTCGTTGTAATCCTTCAACGTCTTCAGAGAGGTGATGGGTCCCGACAGCCATACATTTTATTGGACCACTATGTCCTTAAACTGGTATTGGACCACTATGTCCTTAAATTGGTATTTGACCACTATGTCCTTAAACTGGTATTGGACCACCATGTCTTTAAACTGGTAATCGACCGCAATGTCTCTAAACTAAACAATTGAGTCCAAATGCTCATTTGTTGGATCTAAATGATCCCATTAAGTTGATCTTAGTCAAAAATTAGACTAACGTATCCTTAAACCCAACCCCAAACCCAAATCTAAGAAAATACGGATTTGGACTAATCCACGCTCTATGGGCAACAACATAAATTAGTCTCCGTATACAATCTATGGGCAACCAAACACAAAACAAACACCCACGACACGAAGTGACCATCTGGAGAAGGAGAAAATTGTTACCGCGATGCGGTAACGTAATTAACTACAGGGGCTTGCGCCTGTAGGGAAGAGCGTCTCCACAATCAAAAACCCCTCAAACGAGGGGGAATCTGATGAAATCTGCTATATCGGCCGCATCCGTTTAAACCTTCGATATATGGTGCTATAAATCAACTTGGCATCTTCGGAGAGATGGACGGATAGCACCAATTAGCATCTGCCCCCAGATTCAGGCAAGACGTCAGTCTTTCCCGGTTTCTGGCGGTAAATAGATTCTGGCACGCCCGGTGGGACCTTTTCCTCTTTCAACTACACACTTCGTGTGTCGTGTTCGCGAACGAATCGCGGTTTGATATGGTTGCCTGTGGATTCGAGGTACTAAGATTTGGTGTCTTGCTCCGTGCAGAAAACAGAAGATCAATGGCTTCAAACTGCACTAACTGCAATTGCAACTCTCGCTCCGTCCCGTCCGGATGAGTGACTTACGGGCCCCAAGCGGCCTCCATCTTCACGATGCCGGTGGAACAGGTCACCCGGGCCACCACAGGATTGTTTTTCAGGACCATGCTCCTGCCAGCGAACTTCACCGTTCCTATGCCAGCACCAGAAGCTCCCAAGAAGTCGGTCTTCGATCGGCTTGCTACTACCACGGCCCCTCTCAACGGGTCGTCCAGTTCCAGCTCCTCGGTCTTCGCCAGTTTGGGCAAAAGTCCATGTGGGCCCGTGATGAAGCCTGCAATCCTGGAGAAGGTTGTTCCGAAGAAGATAGCTATCCCTACCCCTGAAGTCGTCAAGGCGGCTTCCTCTACCAAAGGGTCAGTTTTTACAAGACTGGCTGTTCCGGTTCCCACTATGGTTCCTGTCCCTGCTCAGAATTCTGTTTTTGACCGGTTGGGTACTGCTTCTCAACGGACATCGGTCTTCAAAAGGCTGACGCCGGCAACAACCCTTCACTTGGATAGGGGGAAAAACAAAGCCATTCCCATCGCTGAACCAACACCAACGGCCCGACACGCTCGACGTCGTCACTGGCGCCGGATAAGGAAGGCTGGGGGAAACTCCCCCTCTGGGCTAACTCCATCAGCCCCAAGGATGGAAGCTAATGCTGCTGTTCCAACTAGGAACAGCTTCGAGTTGCTGAACAACGTGCGCAGGAACTCTCCTACCGCCGTACTGAAAAGATTCCCTCCATCCGTGGAGAATGTTGCGGAAGCAAAGCCAGAACAGTCCCTTCAGCAGCTGTCCTCCAGAATCTACAAAGTCTGGCGGCAGGTTTGGGACTCTGTAGTTGATCAAGATTACCCTCGCCGATAGAAAAGGGCAAAGGTTCAAAAAGAAGGGAACCGTCTTGCTAAGCCACAGAAGGTGATGGCTACTCGGGTGCCCACTGCGACGCCCCCCTCAACTTCAACTGCTCAAAAGAAAAGGAGGCCGGAGAAAGCCCCTTTGGCTGCGGCAGACCGCAAAGGCATTGAGCTCAAACACCCTAAGTCTGGGGGCATGATGATACATACTGTCTACATGGCCTCCGGAAAAGAAGAAAACCGCACTTCGATGGGCCACCGACCGCTCACCCGATCAATAACAAGGGCTCAAGAACAACAACAGCCGAAGCTTCAGGAGATGCTGACTGCAATGGCTGCGCTCACCGGACCAAAAGAAAGCCCGGAGGCGTCATCGGAGCAGCGTCATGAACAAGAAACTGACGCTGACTTCCTACGTAGATTCCTCGAAAAGAAGGATAGAGAAGCGGCAGAACAAGCTGTCAACATAAAACGAATGTCGCTTCTCTTCCAAGACATGGTCGGGATGATGTTACATCCGGATTCCCCAGCTGAAGACCCTCCGATCATTATTGAAGACGATAGAGGGGAGACATCGAACCCTCCTCCGGCTCTTTCAACAGCCAAAGAAGAAACCATTTCCAAGGCCGCTCTGGATGACTATATTGCTCAACAAATATGAGCTCACCAGGCGAATGAAGTGGCCGGCCAAGTCGTTAAAACTGGGCGACCTTATCCGGGCTGGTATGACCAAATAAGGTACCCGCCGGGATATACGATCCCCAAATTCCATGTATATAAGGGGACGGGAAATCCGCATCAGCACGTCGCTCAATTCAGAGCCATGTGCGGCAACACTGGAGGTGATGATAAATTGCTACTCCGCCAGTTTGTTGGCAGCCTGTCGGAAACGGCATTTAAGTGGTACTCTGAACTCCCAAATGACTCTGTCAAGACATTCGCAGAGATGGAATTGCTATTCACCCAGCGTTTCGCAAATGCTAGCGAACGCACCCCAATCACGGCATTGATTAATGCCAGGGTGAAGCCTGGAGAAACTTGGGTCCAGTATGCGATACGGTGGCGTAATCTATGGTCAAAGTGCGAGCAGCGCATCGAAGAAGCTCCTGCCGTCGGCATGTTCGTGGGTACTCTCGACCCTCAAACGAACATCTCCCAATTCATGATGTTCTTCAAGCCGACCACCTTCCAGGCCTTGATTGACAAGCTGGCCTAAATGGACCAGATGGGCCATAGGTCTTCCTCTTCAAAGATAGAGCCTTGGAATGAAAAGGGAAAAGGGAAAGAAACTTTCGTTGCCAATACTCAACAACAGCCGAGCAACTTAAAGCCGGTTATTCGCCAAGACAACGTGCGTCCACGCCCATCCCTCGAGGAGAGACTGGGACGACCCTACTCGTTTCCCCAGGAAAAAACGAGGAGACTGTTCGAGCTGGCAGTGCGCAACAAGCTCATAAACTTGCCGGATCCAAAACGTTCATTGCAGCCAGGTGATGTCAACAATCCTAATTACTGCCCTTACCACCAAGCAGTAAGCCATCCAATCGAAAATTGTTTCATCTTCAAAGGCTGGATGGAGGACCAATGCCAACAAGGCAAGTTCGTATTATCCGAAAACTGGAAAGTGAACCCGCCACAACCTCACGCCCCTAAAAAAGTGGACGTGCCGGGGGCATCGTGCTCATTCATAAGGGAAGCCCCATGGGAGGTCGCTCTTTCAGCCAAAACTAAAAGAATGCTGAAGGATCTCCAAACGTGCCCGGCAATCAGGTGGAAAAATCCACTGGAACCCGAGATCATCGAGGGAATGCTGAAACCGCGCCCAACTCCAAAAACAGGTGGTGATGGTCAGAACGCTCACACCCAGCCGTCAAAGTCTTCGAAGAAGAAGAAGACCAAAAAGCCCGTGCAGCCTGGTGACAAGCGCACGGACCTGCAAAAACAGATTGATACGTTGGAAGAATATAATCAGAAGGCGCGGACCCCAGTCACAATCCAAGAATTTCTCAGCCACGTCCTTGAGGACGGAGATGATGACAATGGAGAAGACTCGTCGGATGAATCTGAAGATTATGTGGCAAGCTGCCATGTGATCTCTCACTCGTCAATAAATGACGAAGAAGCTCCTTACACAGAGAAGCTGGGGGCAGATCCTGAGCCAAAACTTCTAGGACCATCAGACGAAATGATTGATGCATTCCTGAACGAAGCCCGTCTTAAAAGCAAAGCTGATCGAGAGCGCGAGATAGCCATATTCGAGAAAGCCAAACGCCGGCGACTAGATGAAAGGGTCGAAACACTCCCACCGGATCAAAGTACATCCGACGCAAATAAAAGCAGGATCAAGACAAGGAAACGATTCGCCAAAGCCATATCGATAGGGTTGAAGCTGCCCTCTTTCAGAGAAAATTCTCGTGGCGGTATACATCTTGATGAAGCGGACGTACATCCTAACTTCTACTTATATCATCAGAAGATCGCACATCCTACTGAAGACTGCAACTCCTTTAAGTGTTGGTGGCAAGGGTATGTCGCTCACAGGCAACACTTCAACAGGACAAAGCGTGAAGCTCGTAGACAGCGGAAAAATGCGACAGATGAGCGTAAAAGAATTGCCGGCAATTGTCATAGGGTTGATCCCGGGGGATCGCGGGTTCTCACCTTCTGGAGCGACTCCGACGAAAAAGTGGCCTACGGTCCTCTCTTCAAGGAATCCATCTCTGAAACGAAAGAATTGAGGAGTTGCGAGAACATTCAGCCGTGCAATCGCACGCTACCCAGAAAGAATCTCGGACCCGCAAACAAGGGATAGAACAAAAAGGATAAAGGGAAGGAAAGAACGACCTTCGTCGCCAACGCTCAACAACATTCGAGTGGCCCTAGACCGGTTGTTCGCCAAAGCAACAAGCGGCAACCCCTCTATGAGAAGTTGAAACGTCCTTACTCATTTCCTCGGGATGAAACAAGGAGGCTGTTCGAGCTAGCAGTGCGCAACATGCTTATCACTCTACCGGAGGCAAAACACCAGCTACAACTGAATGATGTCAACAATTCTAATTACTGCCCTTACCACCAAGTATTGGGCCATCCGATCGATAACTGCTACGTCTTCAAAAACTGGGTTGAAGACCAGTACCAATAGGGCAAGTTCGCGATGTCCGAAAAATGGAAGGTGAACCCACCACAACCACATGCTCCGAAAAAGATGGACATGCCGGGGGCATCGTGCTCTTTCATAGAGAAAGCCCCATGGACCAAAAATTCCGTAAACTAGAAACTCGCCTCAAATATAGCAACGATAGACCGAAACGTCGTTAAACTAACGATGGACCACTATGTCCTAAAACTGGCTGAAGACCGAAACGTCGTTAAACTAACGATAGACCACTATGTCCTAAAACTGGCTGATGACCGAAACGTCATTAAACTACTACCAACCCGCGGCACCTTCAGGCTGACGTGGTAGTAAAAAAAATAAAAAACGGTACGTCCATAACCAAAATGGGCACGGATGAAAACCCGAAAGGGCGCCGTGAGTAAAAACAGCAGGACTACCGGTGATATTTGTGAAAACTCGAAAGGGCGCAGGCTCGTAAAAAAAATGTCCATAAGCGAAATGGGCACGGATGAAAACCCGAAAGGGCTCTGTGAGTAAAAACAGCAGGACTACCGGCGATATTTGTGAAAACCCGAAAGGGCGCAGACTCGTAAAATAAATGTCCATAAGCGAAATGGGCACGGACGAAAACCCGAAAAGGCTCCATGAGTAGAAACAGCAAGGCTACCGGTGAGTTTTGTGAAAACCCGAAAGGGCGCAATCTCGTTAAAAGACACTTGCAAGGTCCTCTCGACCTTATGAGGAGAAACCACCTGCGTGAGATCCTTACGACTCACAAAGGAGCAACACACTTAGGGGTCCCCACGACTCCTAAAGAGAAATTACACTTGCGAGATCCTCACGACTCGTAAGGAGAACTCTCTTATGGGACCCTCACGGCTCATAAGATTCAAAAGTCTTAAGCTACAGGGATCTGAACCTGTTCTTAAGCGGCCACCACAACCTCCAATGCTGCCCTACAAACGGTTCAATATTGACCCTTGTATACAATCCACGGGCACGAATGAACATTTCCCTAACAGAGTCCCACCAGCGACTCGGGATATGCTCATACGGTGAACAAACACTTATAGGTCCTCTCGACTTGCAAGAAGAAAACACTTTTGTAAGATCCTTACGACTTATAAGAGACCATGCACTTAGGAATCCTCACGACTCCTAAGGAGAAAACGCACCTATGAGATCCTCACGACTTGTAGGGAGAAATACCTTTATGAGACCCTTACGGCTCATGAAATCAAAAGCCTTAGTCGACAGGATCCTAACCCTGTTTGCTAAGCCACCTTTGTTCGACATCGACAGAGGCAAATGATGATTCGCTCCTGATAATATCCCAGTGGTAGCGATGCTGATGCCTAAAACGGTATCAAATTCTAAGTCCTTTTACGGCAAATGATGATTCGCTCCTGGCAATATTCCAGTCGCAGCGATACTGATGCCAAGATTGGTATCAGATCCCAAATCCTCTACTCGCAAAAAAAAAATCAGCGAGCCAAAAAAAATGCATATGAAATAGCCGAAATGATGGGGCAACTTGCAACAAAATCAGCAAGTAAAAATGTATGCATAAAAAAACAGCCGAAATGATTGGGCAACTCGCAATAAAAAGCAGCGAGTAAAAAGAAAAATAGCCGAAATGATTGGGCACCGCGAAAAAAAGCCGAAATGATTGGGCAATCGCGATTTTCGCGATATAAAAAGCTGAAATGATAGAGCATCGCGGAAAGAATAAAAAAATGATGAAAGAATGAAACTTTTTTCCCTACAGGTGAGATCACATCGATCCCTGTATACAATCCAGGGGCACAAACAAAGAGGGAACCATACCTTCCCAACAGGCTCCATCAGAAAGCGAAGCCAAATCTCAACGGTTCATAGACAACCTAGAGACAAGCTCGACATTTGTCGCAATATTGCGGATACAATGTCAACAAATGAAGCAAATGAAGATCCCTAGCTTCAGGGTCTCGACGTCAACATCGACAACTTAGAGATCACCAACGGCGTTTCTCCTCACTCCAACCAGATGCAGACGTGACGTCAACAATCGACCTCTGAGTCGCAATGAAACGGAACCATAACAAAGTCCCTAGTTCCAAATCTCAATGGACACATCTACAGCCTGGAGACCAACGACGGTGGGCCTCCTCATTCCAGCATGACACAGATGTTACACCATTAAATGGAGCCATGACAAAATCCCAGTTCCATCTCAGCATTCGTCTCGATACAGCAGACGAGATGTCAACAATAGCGTTCCTTCGTAGTCCAGCAGGATGCAGATGCAACGTTAACAAAAGACCTCATGGTCGAAGCAAAGCGGAGCGACGGCAAAATCCCAGCTCCACCTCAGCATTCGTCTTGATGCAGCAGACGAGATGTCAACAATGGCGTTCCTTCGCAGTCCAGCAGGATGCAGATGCAACGTCAACAAAAGACCTCACGGTCGAAGCAAAGCGGAGCGACGGCAAAATCCTAGCTCTACCTCAGCATTCGTCTCGATGCAGCAGACGAGATGTCAACAACGGCGTTCCTTCGCAGTCCAGCAGGATGCAGATGCAACGTCAACAAAAGACCTCACGGTCGAAACAAAGCGGAGCGACGGCAAAATCCCAGCTCCACCTCAGCATTCGTCTCGATACAGCAGACGGGATGTCAACAATGGCGTTCCTTCGCAGTCCAGCAGGATGCAGATGCAACGTCAACAAAAGACCTCACGGTCAAAACAAAGCGGAGTGACGGCAAAATCCCAGCTCTACCTCGGCATTCGTCTCGATACAGCAGACGAGATGTCAACAATGGTGTTCCTTCGCAGTCCAGCAGGATGCAGATGCAACGTCAACAAAAGACCTCACAGTCGAAGCAAAGTGGAGCTACGGCAAAATCCCAGCTCCACCTCAGCATTCGTCTCGATACAGCAGACGTGATGTCAACAATGGCGTTCCTTCGCAGTCCAGCAGGATGTAGATACAACGTCAACAAAAACCTCACGGTCGAAACAAAGCGGAGCAACGGCAAAATCCCAGCTCCACCTCGGCATTCGTCTCGATACACCAGACGAGATGTCAACAATGGCGTTCCTTCGCAGTCCAACAGGATGCAGAAGCAACGTCAACAAAAGACCTCGTGGTCGAAATAAAGCGGAGTGACGGCAAAATCCCAGCTCCACCTCAGCATTCGTCTCGATACAGCAGACACAGTTAAAGAAAACGAAGCAAAGGCCAAATTCCTAGCTTCAGGGTCTTGACGGTAACTCATATAAAACCTGAAAGACTATCGGAGATCATCCCACACTAGCGCGGAGTGGTCACCACCTTGACGTTCGTCTCGATACAGCAGACGAGATGTCACTCCAGCGTTCTTCCTCCAGCAGGGTTCAGACGCGACAATCAAACAACGGAGCCACAGCAAAATCCCTATTTCCAAACCTCGACAGTTCACCAACAACCTAGAGATAACTGCGACACTCGTCTCGATACAGCAGATGCAATGTCGCCAAACGAAGCAAAGGCCAAATTCCTAGCTTCAGAGTCTTGATGGTAACTCATATAAAATCTGAAAGACAATCGGAGATCATCCCACATGGAGTGGTCATCACCCCGACGTTCGTCTCGATACAGTAGACGAGATGTCACCACAGCGTTCATCCTCCAACAGGATCCGGACACGCCAAAGCAAATGAAGCAAAGGCCAAATTCCTAGCTTCAGGGTCTTGACGGTAACTCATATAAAACCTGAAAGACTATCGGAGATCATCCCACACCAGCACGGAGCAGTCACCACCTCGACGTTCGTCTCGATACAGCAGACGAGATGTCACTACAGCGCCTTTCCTCCAACAGGGTTCGAATGCGCCAAAGCGAACGAAGCGAAGGCCAAATTCCTAGCTTCAGGGTCTTGAAGGCAACTCATATAAAACCTGAAAGACTATCGGAGATCATCCCACATCAGCACAGAATGGTCACCACCTCGGCGTTCGTCTCGATACAGTAGACGCGATGACACCACAGCGTTCTTCCTCCAATAGGATTCGGACGCGCCAAAGAAAACGAAGCGAAGGCCAAATTTCTAACTTCAGAGTCTTGAAGGCAACTCATATAAAACCTGAAAGACCATCGGATATCATCCTACACCAGCGGGGAATGGTCACCACCTCGACGTTCGTCTCGACACAGCAGACGCGATGTCTCCACAGCATTCTTCCTCCAACAGGACTCAGACGCGACAATCAAACAACGGAGCCATGGCAAAATCCCTAGTTCCAAACCTCGACGGTTCACATGCAACCTAGAGACAACCGCGACATTCGTCTCGATACAGTAGACGCAGTGCCAGCAAACGAAGCGAAGGCCAAATTCCTAGCTTCAGGGTCTTGACGGCAACTCATATAAAACCTGAAAGACTATCGGAGATCATCCCACACCAGCGCGGAGTGGTTATGACTCATCGGGGCTCTCCAAAATGGGCCTAACCTCAAGTAAAAACCGGCATGGCAAAATTCCTAACGCTTGCTCTTCCGACGGTGAAACTGCCTAGGAGGATTGCTTGAAGACGTCTTGTCCAGCCCTCGAAGGGATCGGAGACAGGACAGTCGCAAGGCTGCTCGAACCGTAAGATTGCCTATCGAGGAATACATCAGCCAACGCGATGGTACGACGGACAAAATCCTAGTACCACAGACCCTAACGGACCTTTGTCGTAAAGAGCAGAGGTTAACTGTGACGTTAGGACATCCTTGCGAGAACTTCTCGATTCATCTCGACTCGTAAGGCAAAGCCTTAGGCAATGGGGATTAAAAAACCTGTTTCCTAAGCACTGGGGCCCTGCAAGTCAGTCCAAGATGGACTCTTGCATACTATTCACGGGTCACACTCTCCGAAGTCGAACATCGACAAAGAGGGAAACAACCACTTACAAGTCCTCCCGACTTGTAAGCAGGAAAAATTCTCTTGTGAGATCCTTACGACTTTCGAAAGAAAATACACTTAGGAGTCCTCACGACCCCTAAGGAGAAAATACACCTGCGGGATCCTCTCGACTCGTAGGGAGAAAAGTCTTTATGAGACCCTCTCGGCTCATAAAGTTGAAAAGTCTTAGGTGGCAGATCCTAACCCTGTCTCCAAAGCCATCACTGCCCTACAAAGAGGTTAAGATGGACCATCTATGAGCCACACTTGCCAAAGCTACATGCCACTGAAATGGAGAATTTACTCATGAGCGTATAAACTACTTCACGCTAGAGTAAGACATAAAGAAATAGAAGGGTGCGGCTCATGGAGTTAAGGGTTTGGAACTATATCTCTTAAGAGATGAGATTTGAGTCAATGATAAATGACGACACTTGTGTCCGCTCGTTATGTTCTCAGATTAAGATTCTGAAAATTATATACCAACCCGAAACTGGTCATACGCTATGCATAACTCTGCACTACTTCACCCACGTACATACTTATGTGAGCAAAGCGGTGGGGGCATTTGTTCCCGCCAAAAATTTCTGCGCAAAAGAGTCCAAGGTATCAAATGGCAGCGATACGCTTAAGAAAATGCGAACCAGTATCTTCCGGCCTGTATTTTGATAAACTCCCGAAGGATAAATAGCTATATTCTGATGATATTGGAAGCATCTTGAAAAACCCTTCGATTTGATATATTATGGGCTTCATAATTCATCCGGGATCAAAAGTTATGAGCAAATATGCTATGCACTGTTCCTTGATTAAAAATCAGGAATTACCTCAATGAGGTATCGCGTGCTCACACGTGATCAATAGTCACGTGTTGACACGTGATAGTTAGAACAGAAATAAAAAAACAAACGGCTGAAGAAGGACCCAATTGGGGGTCACGTGCTCACACGTGACCAATGGTCACGTGTTGACACGTGATAGTTAAAATAGAAATAAAAACAAATGGCTGAAGGAAATACCTCAATGAGATTTCACGTGCTCACACATGACCAATGGTCACGTGTTGACACGTGATGGTTAAAACTGAAGCGTAAATAAACGCTGAGAAAAGGACTCAATTGGGGGTCACGTGCTCACACGTGACCAAGGGTCACGTGTCAGCACGTGACTGGCTTCGAAAGCCATACAGTATAATAAAATTAAATTCTAAAAGCTTCTAAATCTTTCCAAATGGAAAAGGATTATGGGGACCGTTGGATTAAAGATCCAAGGGTGATTAAAAATCACCAATTTATGGAAAAAATTTTAGACAAGGAAAGATTTCCCCTAAATCTCACCGAAAATAACAAACAGAATATCTTTGGATTTAAAATCCAACGGTGAATAAAATCCAACATGTGGCACGGTTTTTAAGTGTTTCGACTTTGCTCAAGTGTTGAGCTCACGGGGGTAATTTGTGAGTGTATGTTGATTCGATCGAAACGTTAAACATCGTCATGATATTTTATGATTGTGATACAATATGTGGAATTTGTCACGCCCCGCTTCCCAGAGTACGTAAGATTGGGCACGTGACATAGCCAACCATGCTACCTGTAGGTAGGAAGTATCCATCCACAGTCATATTACGGTTGTAGAGATATCAAGAACAAGATAATAAACTAATCTAACACATGTCCAAATCCATAATAACAAGAGTCAATAAACAATAGTGCGGAAGCAAATGATCCAATACAATAAATAAACAGTATGTCTCATAATGCGGGCTCACATCTGGAAATGAACTGAAATAAATAAACTAATCACTAAGGACTCACAGTTCAGCCTGCTGGCTGAAGTACTCCTGCTCGGTCGTCGACAGTGGTAAGGAATCTGGGCCATGCAAAACCCAGACGTCAGCGCGTCATGTCAATCAATAATATAATATGAACATGGTAATAAGCAATGCAGGTATGAACATGAATAAAGCAGTACTAAGAAATAACAGTGCAGGGTAATGTGCAGTGGTAACTAAACTGTCCTATCAGGTTTCTACTCTATAGTCTTTGAAATCAATTGATGACTCGTCGATGTAACTCAATAGTATCCCGTGCGTGCCCGGGACCACGGTCAAGACGCTCGGGGCTGAATCCGAGACGTGCCGCTAGGCAGTAATAGGTAGCAGGATGGGCGAGTGATGTCAGCATCATCACTCCGGGGCTGGCCGAGCCCGTAAGACTGATCAGAACAGGTATCGAACTGTTGAGTTACAAGTCGGTTTCACCTTTGATTTCCCCATACCCCCAAGTTATGTATATCAGGTCAGGTATTCAATAATCAAGGACTAATGCCAACACAGAAACAGGTAAAAGCAGGTCTGTCTGGATAGACAGCAGGAATGGTCCATGAGGACCCCAAGTCAGGTTTGTTGGCATTAGGCATGAAATCATGTAATAAGTCAGGTCGTAGTACAATAGGTTGAGTCAGTATGTACAGGGTGTCATGTCCGGTGTATCAGCATATGTGTCAGGTGTAGCAGGGTCGAGTCAATATGTACTGCGATCGGGTGTGTGCTCTCAACAGGTATACAGCAGCAAGAATTTAAAGTAATCAGCACTAATAGTCACTTAATCACAATGGTGCTTTGTATTATCTTTATTAACAGGTTCAAGCACCCTTGGGGTGCAATAGTCACAAAGTGAAACAATATCAACAACATAACGTAATGAAGCTACATGAATTTAAACTAGAGCATAAATAATTGTCACATGGATGATCTAGCAGATTGAGCAAGTACGTTCTAATTGGTTTAATTAGTTAAAGTGTGGATTGATAACATACCACTAAAATTCACGAAGCTACTATACTGATTTAATGTCAAGGAGAAATGTAACCGTCAATACTAGTCATACTAGAATACCGATATTACCATCAACTGTGTGGTTATGTTAATAATATGATAATTAAATGTATAGCAAGACATGATCTTGTATTAGCATGTTAGAGCAAGTATTCGGATACTTGCCTCGACGGTTTCGCAAACCGGAAGCACGGATGCAATGTCGGCGGAAAACACGGGACGGATGCACGGGCCACGGATCGAGTCCAAACAGCGAACAGCGGGACCACACGGACCAGAGCACTTCGCTGGAGAGTTGGGTCCAGACGTCGGCACGGCCGGAATCCGGCGAAAAGTCAAAAGGACGACGAGTTAGCAACCATACGATATACGTAGACAAAGACCAGCGAGGGGTTTTTACATTAATGGAAAGTCAAGAGATGCTTACAGGGATGGCAAAGGTGGCAACCGTGATGGGTTCGACGGCGATGGGACGCCGGCGAAGCAACGGCAACGGCAGCGAAGGCTGGACAGCTCCTGGGTTCGCTGGAGAGGGTGGTGCGACGAGTAGAGGAGGGTGGTGGTCTGCTCCGGTGATTAAGGGGAGACAGAGGTGGTCGGAGGTGGCTCTGGAAACGCCGGCGAGGATCGACGGCAAGTTTCCCGGCGATCCAGAGGGTTAGGTGATGGGTTGGGCTCGGGTTGGTGGTGGTCCGGCGAGGGGAGGAGGAAGAAGACGACGAGGTCGGGACGAGGATGAAGGGAGGAAGTTTCGGGCGTCGTCGGCGATGGGATGCGGCGGCGACGGCGGCCACTGGATGCTGGTGATGGCGTCGGGGTGGGTTTGCAGGTTCTGGAGGAGGGAGAACGGAGGAAGGAGGGGGTGCGGCCGAGGCTGCGGAGGCAAGGGCGATGGTGGTGGTGTTGACGGCGCGGGGACTGCGGCGGCGACGGCACGACGATGCTAGGGCTAGGGTTCCGTGGGGTTCTCGTGATGAGGTTGAGGACGAGGCGTGCGTAATATATATAGGTAGAGAGAGAGAGAGGGATTGTTAAAGAAGAGAGAGAGAAATATTAGATAGAGAGAGATTGTTGGAGAGATATAGAGAGAGGGTTAGAGATAGAGAGAGAATAAGAAATTAGAGAGAGAGATAGAGAGAGGCGGAGAGAGAGAGAGAGGATAGGGGGCCCACGAGGGATTTAAATCCCTCGTGATTGGCTGGAGAGGTACGGGGTAGGTGAAAGTATAGTTTTAAAGATTTAAAAGGGATTTTTAACGTTAAAAGTTTGTAACAGAATATATTTTTTGTGGTTTTATAATATTTAATTAATTGGGCATTTCGGCGCTAAATGAAACATTTCCAAATCGCGCCCGGGTTGCGCCCAAATGTTCCAAATTCAAATTATAGGATTTTAAGCGAGTTCTAAATTTTGAAAAGAGGTGTTTTGTGATTAAAATGAATGCCCCCAAGTCGGACACTTGCACGCGCGCGTAGCTGTCCAAACTTGCCCGTTTAGCCGAACGGGAAGAAATCTCGACACGCGGACGCTACCACGCGACTAGTGGCGACGAGTAGGCCAACATGGATATTGTAAATTTCATTTTAGGTGTTAAAACTTGTTATGTGCCAAAAAGACTTAACCGGTTAAAATTTAGCAATAAACACCAAACAATCAGGATAATTGGAATGAGCAATATATAACACTCAACTAGCAATAGAAATAGTATTATTTGGGCTCGGGTGTTACATCATACCCAACTACAAAAAGAATTTCGTCCTCGAAATTCCAAGAATACAAGATAGCTAACTACCGGAAAAGGTGAGGAAATTTCTGCCGGATCTCGTCTTCTCGCTCCCAAGTGGATTCTCCATGCAATCGATTACCCCAAGAAACTAGCACAAGAGGGATAACTTTGTTCTTAAGAACCTTTTCTCTTCGATCCTTGATTTCAACTGGTCGCTCCTCAAAAGTTAGGTCCTCCCGTACTGTCAACTCCGAATGATCTAAGACGTGAGTTTCATCTCGGACATACCTCCGTAGTTGAGACACATGAAACACATCGTACACTTCTGCCAATGACTGTGGTAACGCCAAACGGTACGCTACCTCCCCAACACGCTCCAATATCTCGAAGGGTCCAACGAATCGAGGGCTAAGCTTTCCCCAACTCCCAAAACGAATCACCCCTCTAGTCGGTGATATCTTCAGGAATACCAAATCGCCCACGGCGAACTCTAGAGGTCTTCTTGACGTGTCGGCCCAACTTTTCTGTCTGTCTTGAGCTGCCTTCATATGCTTCCTGATTGTATTCACCTTCTCGACTGTCTGTACCACCAAATCTGGTCCTAGTAATCTTTGTTCACCAACGTCATCCCAACAAACGGGTGAACGGCACTTACGACCATACAACGCTTCAAACGGAGCCATCTGAATAGTCGCTTGGAAGCTATTGTTGTACGAAAACTCCACCAGGTGTAGATGATCCTCCCAAGAACCTTTGAAGTCCAACATGCAAGCCCTCAACATATCTTCAAGGGTCTGGATCGTTCTCTCCGATTGTCCATCAGTCTGAGGATGATAAGCTGTGCTAAACTTCAATCGAGTCCCCAAACTTTCTTGTAAACTCCTCCAAAAGTGCGACAAGAATCGAGTGTCCCGATCGGACACGATGCTCACCGGTACTCCATGCAATCTTACAATCTCCTGCATGTACCGCTCTGCCAAAGTCTCCGTCGATTGACCAACCCGAAAAGGAATAAAGTGAGCTGCCTTGGTCAACCGATCGACAATCACCCATACTGCATTGTTGCCCTTTGGACTCCGCGGTAAAGCCGTCACGAAATCCATGGTTATATGTTCCCACTTCCACTGAGGAATCGGAAGTGGTTGCAACAAACCAGCAACCCTTTGGTGTTCAGCCTTGACTTGCTGACACACCAAGCACTTAGCCACGAAACGAGCAATCTCCCGCTTCATACCTTCCCACCAGAAGTGCTGTCGAATATCTCGATACATCTTTGTCCCTCCTGGATGTACAGAGTAAGCTGAACTGTGTGCCTCCTTCATAAGCTCTTCACGCACATCCCCTTTTGGCACACACACACGGCTACCATACCTCAACGAACCGTCTTCATGGATCAGTAAATCGGTTCGTAGTCCGGCTTCAACCTGCTCTCGAAACCTTTGCAGTCTAGGATCCTGCACTTGCGACGCTTTAATCTTCTCGACTAAGGACGACTGTACTTGCAACTGCATCAACTGTCCCATAGCATGTGGTAGCACAACCTCCAAGTCAAATCTCTGAAAATCCGCAATGATCTCCCTTTGTGCGGTCAATACCTGAATTGCTGGTAACCGACTTAGCGCATCCGGCACGACGTTAACTTTTCCCGGATGGTACTTAAGATCAAGGTCGTAGTCGGCCATCAGCTCCAACCATCTGCGTTGCCTCATGTCCAATTCCTTCTGAGTGAACACATACTTCAAACTCTTGTGATCTGTAAAGACTTCGACTCTCTCGCCCAACAGGTAGTGTCTCCAAATCTTCAAAGCGAAGATCACGGCCGCAAGTTCCAAGTCATGAGTCGGATAATTCTTCTCATGAGTCTTCAGTTGTCTCGATGCGTAAGCCACGACCTTCCCATTCTGCATCAAAACACATCCCAATCCTTTTCCAGATGCGTCGCTGTGAATCACCAGTCCTCCTGAATTATCTGGTGCGGTCAGGATCGGGGCGGTTATCAACTTCTGCTTCAACGTCTCGAAGGCCAATGCACATCCATCCGTCCAAACAAACGGTACCTCCTTGCGCGTAAGCTTGGTTAACGGCTCTGCCAAACGAGCGAAGTTCTCCACAAATCTCCTGTAGTATCCGGCGAGTCCAAGAAAACTTCTTATCTCCGCAACATTCTTTGGAATAGGCCAATCTCGAACTGCTGCAATCTTTTCGGGATCGACGGTGATTCCATCGCCCGACACGACATGCCCCAGAAATTTCACTTCTTCCAGCCAGAATTCGCACTTACTCATCTTCGCAAACAATTTTTCGTGTCTCAGCGTCTGCAGTGCGATCTTTAAATGCTCAGCATGCTCCTCCGGACTCTTCGAGTATACCAGAATATCGTCAATGAATACCACAATAAACTGGTCCAAGAATGGTGAAAAGACCCTGTTCATCAAATCCATGAATATTGCCGGCGCATTCGTCACTCCGAAGGGCATCACTAGATACTCAAACTGTCCATATCGAGTTCGAAACGCCGTCTTGCAAATGTCTTCTGCTTTCACTCGGACCTGATGATATCCTGATCGCAAATCCAGTTTCGAGAATACCCTCGCGCCACTAAGCTGCTCAAAAATTTCTCCAATGCGAGGGATCGGGTACTTGTTCTTAATAGTCACCCGGTTCAATTCTCGATAATCAATGCACATCCTTCTCGTGCCATCCTTCTTCTTTACTAAAAGAACTGGAGCTCCCCAAGGCGAGTTGCTGCTTCGAATCCAACCTTTCTCGAGTAATTCACCAACTTGTTTCTTAACTTCCTCCAATTCTACTGGTGCCATCGGATAATAAGACTTTGATACTGGCGCTGCACCAGGAATAAGGTCAATCGCGAACTCCATATCTCGCTTCGGCGGTAAGCCCGATATATCTTCAAATACATCCATAAAGTCGCGAACAACTGCTGGCTCTTCATTACTATCCACTTCCATTGTCGCAAGAACACTGTTTGTCGGCCTAGCCCTGAACTCGACTGGCCCGACAGAACTGCTTCCCCCAGTGAAGGTAAACTCAGGATGTCCGGGAATATGGAAAATTACCTTCCTTGCCCTACAGTCAATGTGGGTGTGAAAAGTGCCAAGAAAATCCATTCCCAAGACAACTTCATAGCTGCCCGTATCTATCACCAAGAAATCTGCAAAAAGCTCCCGTCCGCAAACAACAACTGTACAATCTCTACATTCCTTACTAGCTATGATTTTCCCATTCCCAGTGTGTATGTCCCAAAAACTAGACAGGGTCGTGCAGGTAATCGAGTGTGTAGTTATAAATTTGGATGACATAAAACAGTGGGATGCTCCGGAATCAAATAATGCCAATGCGGGGAAACCATGAACGAGTAAAGTACCTGAAACCACTTCTCCTGATGCCTTAGCTTCCTCAGCTGTCAACGTGAAAGCTCGAGCCTGATTAGGTCCTTGAGTCAGCTGTTTCTGCCCTTGGAACGGTCTCTGCGGAGGCTTCTGTATATCATCTCTCGTGCGAAGCTTCGACGGACATGCACCAATTGCGTGATCGGCCGCTCCACAAATCAGACAAAGTCCCAGTCTCCTTCGACACTCCTTCTGCACGTGCCCAGGTAAACGGCAGTAGTCACAGGTCACGCTCTTTCTTCGATCAACGATCACAGGCTTCTTCATGGGTGCTACGCCTCGACGGTCCACTGGAATACCTCTGCACCCATGATCTCGGTTAGGTGCAAAAACGGGCTTCCTGGCTGCAACTGCTGTATGCTGAAGGTTCCCTTTCATTCCCGACAAACTCTGCTGCTCTCTGGCTGCCGTAAGAACCTGCGAGAAAGTGGTCAAACCCAGGGAGACAATCTGCCTCTGGATGTCCACATCCAAACTGCGCAAGAACCTTCGCGCCCTGTCTGCCTCCTTGGCGACTAAGGGTCCAGCGAAGCGGCTGAGTCTCGTCCACTCTGCTGCGTGTACATCCACAGCTGCTCCATTTTGTCTCAGTCCAATAAATTTCTCTTCCATTTCCTCCCGTGCAGTCCGCGGGAAGAACTTCTCCAAGAAACTTTTAGAGAAATCCGCCCAACTGATTGGCTTGGACAAGCGGGTCTCCTCCACAAGCCACCACTCTCGGGCGTAATCCACCAGCTGAATGCGCACCACATCAACTCTCTTGTCTTCTGGGATCTGTGCCGCAATCAGTAAATTCTCCGTGTCCACTAGCCACTGCTCGGCTGGCAACGGCTCCTCCAGACCAGTGAAAGTAGTAGGACCCAACCGTCTGAAATCTGCCACGGTCCCCACTCGGTCAACCGGCTTCGCTACAGCGGTGTTTACAGACTGCCGAATAGCCTGCATACCTTCTTGAAATGAATCTGCTTGCTGCTGGATCATCTCAGTTTGCCTCTTTTGATTCTCCAACATCCCACGTATTACTCCTAACATGGCGGCTTCATCCACGCGCCTCTGATATGTCTTGAAATTCTTATCTGCCATGGTCCTGAAATCAAAACAAACAACATTAGCATGATGATAGATTCAATATATAAATCAAGGCTAGAACTCCAAGATACTTAAATAGAGTACTGCATTGTAGCTATGCCGCGGTATCATAGCCGCAATTACTTAACTCCACCCAAGTCGCCTAAGTCCTAGAGATAACAAGAAATTAGGTTTTCGAGTTGACAATGCAAAGTAAGTTTGCATGTCAACATGATCCGGAAGAATGATTCAAGGATGGTAAAACGGTCAAGGTGGCAGGACATGTTTCCTAATCACGGGTATTCTGATTCGTGTATCGGGTACCATACCCAACTACAAAGAATCAACCCAACTAACCTGTCTCTGATACCAAAAGAACCATGTCACTCCCCGCTTCCCAGAGTACGCAAGATTGGGCACGTGACATAGCCAACCATGCTACCTGTGGGTAGGAAGTATCCATCCACAGTCACATTACGGTTGTAAAGATATCAAGAACAAGATAATAAACTAATCTAACACATGTCCAAATCCATAATAACAAGAGTCAATAAACAATAGTGCGGAAGCAAATGATCCAATACAATAAATAAACAGTATGTCTCATAATGCGGGCTCACATCTGGAAATGAACTGAAATAAATAAACTAATCACTAAGGACTCACAGTTCAGCCTGCTGGCTGAAGTACTCCTGCTCGGTCGTCGACAGTGGTAAGGAATCTGGGCCATGCAAAACCCAGACGTCAGCGCGTCATGTCAATCAATAATATAATATGAACATGGTAATAAGCAATGCAGGTATGAACATGAATAAAGCAGTACTAAGAAATAACAGTGCAGGGTAATGTGCAGTGGTAACTAAACTGTCCTATCAGGTTTCTACTCTATAGTCTTTGAAATCAATTGATGACTCGTCGATGTAACTCAATAGTATCCCGTGCGTGCCCGGGACCACGGTCAAGACCCTCGGGGCTGAATCCGAGACGTGCCGCTAGGCAGTAATAGGTAGCAGGATGGGCGAGTGATGTCAGCATCATCACTCCGGGGCTGGCCGAGCCCGTAAGACTGATCAGAACAGGTATCGAACTGTTGAGTTACAAGTCGGTTTCACCTTTGATTTCCCCATACCCCCAAGTTATGTATATCAGGTCAGGTATTCAATAATCAAGGACTAATGCCAACACAGAAACAGGTAAAAGCAGGTCTGTCTGGATAGACAGCAGGAATGGTCCATGAGGACCCCAAGTCAGGTTTGTTGGCATTAGGCATGAAATCATGTAATAAGTCAGGTCGTAGTACAATAGGTTGAGTCAGTATGTACAGGGTGTCATGTCCGGTGTATCAGTATATGTGTCAGGTGTAGCAGGGTCGAGTCAATATGTACTGCGATTGGGTGTGTGCTCTCAACAGGTATACAGCAGCAAGAATTTAAAGTAATCAGCACTAATAGTCACTTAATCACAATGGTGCTTTGTATTATCTTTATTAACAGGTTCAAGCACCCTTGGGGTGCAATAGTCACAAAGTGAAACAATATCAACAACATAACGTAATGAAGCTACATGAATTTAAACTAGAGCATAAATAATTGTCACATGGATGATCTAGCAGATTGAGCAAGTACGTTCTAATTGGTTTAATTAGTTAAAGTGTGGATTGATAACATACCACTAAAATTCACGAAGCTACTATACTGATTTAATGTCAAGGAGAAATGTAACCGTCAATACTAGTCATACTAGAATACCGATATTACCATCAACTGTGTGGTTATGTTAATAATATGATAATTAAATGTATAGCAAGACATGATCTTGTATTAGCATGTTAGAGCAAGTATTCGGATACTTGCCTCGACGGTTTCGCAAACCGGAAGCACGGATGCAATGTCGGCGGAAAACACGGGACGGATGCACGGGCCACGGATCGAGTCCAAACAGCGAACAGCGGGACCACACGGACCAGAGCACTTCGCTGGAGAGTTGGGTCCAGACGTCGGCACGGCCGGAATCCGGCGAAAAGTCAAAACGACGACGAGTTAGCAACCATACGATATACGTAGACAAAGACCAGCGAGGGGGTTTTACATTAATGGAAAGTCAAGAGATGCTTACAGGGATGGCAAAGGTGGCAACCGTGACGGGTTCGACGGCGATGGGACGCCGGCGAAGCAGCGGCAACGGCAGCGAAGGCTGGACAGCTCCTGGGTTCGCTGGAGAGGGTGGTGCGACGAGTAGAGGAGGGTGGTGGTCTGCTCCGGTGATTAAGGGGAGACAGAGGTGGTCGGAGGTGGCTCTGGAAACGCCGGCGAGGATCGACGGCAAGTTTCCCGGTGATCCAGAGGGTTAGGTGATGGGTTGGGCTCGGGTTGGTGGTGGTCCGGCGAGGGGAGGAGGAAGAAGACGACGAGGTCGGGACGAGGATGAAGGGAGGAAGTTTCGGGCGTCGTCGGCGATGGGATGCGGCGGCGACGGCGGCCACTGGATGCCGGTGATGGCGTCGGGGTGGGTTTGCAGGTTCTGGAGGAGGGAGAACGGAGGAAGGAGGGGGTGCGGCCGAGGCTGCGGAGGCAAGGGCGATGGTGGTGGTGTTGACGGCGCGGGGACTGCGGCGGCGACGGCACGACGATGCTAGGGCTAGGGTTCCGTGGGGTTCTCGTGATGAGGTTGAGGACGAGGCGTGCGTAATATATATAGGTAGAGAGAGAGAGAGGGATTGTTAAAGAAGAGAGAGAGAAAGATTAGATAGAGATAGATTGTTGGAGAGATATAGAGAGAGGGTTAGAGATAGAGAGAGAATAAGAAATTAGAGAGAGATAGAGAGAGGCGGAGAGAGAGAGAGAGAGAGGATAGGGGGCCCACGAGGGATTTAAATCCCTCGTGATTGGCTGGAGAGGTACGGGGTAGGTGAAAGTATAGTTTTAAAGATTTAAAAGGGATTTTTAACGTTAAAAGTTTGTAACAGAATATATTTTTTATGGTTTTATAATATTTAATTAATTGGGCATTTCGGCGCTAAATGAAACATTTCCAAATCGCGCCCGGATTGCGCCCAAATGTTCCAAATTCAAATTATAGGATTTTAAGCGAGTTCCAAATTTTGAAAAGAGGTGTTTTGTGATTAAAATGCATGCCCCCAAGTCGGACACTTGCACGCGCGCGTAGCCGTCCAAACTTGCCCGTTTAGCCGAACGGGAAGAAATCTCGACACGCGGACGCTACCACGCGACTAGTGGCGACGAGTAGGCCAACATGGATATTGTAAATTTCATTTTAGGTGTTAAAACTTGTTATGTGCCTAAAAGACTTAACCGGTTAAAATTTAGCAATAAACACCAAACAATCAGGATAATTGGAATGAGCAATATATAACACTCAACTAGCAATAGAAATAGTATTATTTGGGCTCGGGTGTTACAGAATTCAAATTGTTAGACATGAAATCCGTAATATGTGATTCCAAATGTTGTAGTTTTTCATTTTCTTTTCTGCGACCGTAAGTGTAGTATGTGGGGTATTGCCGGCTTCGTTGCTATATATCAACGACATTCAGGATACGCATACTTGCTTACGTTGATGATATGAGATATTATGTGTTGCTGTGATATGTTATATTGGATCGTCGTATTTTGAATAGCCGGAGTTTTTATGTGAGATGGGGTTTTTTTATTTTCATTCATGTAAAATTCATTGTATGTAATATTCTTTTATTGGGGCACTTCCGGGTTGAGGTTGATGTCACCATTGTATATTATTTACTTTTCCGCATTAGGATAGACCCAAGAAGGGGAGCACAAGTAACCGGGTTCTAGAGTCCAGTGGGAGGCCATCTCGAGGAGTCGAGACCGGGTCTCCTAACCCTAGAATTGACAGTGTTACTTGCCGCTCTCATAGGGGTCTAGGGATGTGGGTTTGGCTATTCATCGCGACCGTGGAATCCGTGTTTTATACTGGCTCAATATAAAACACGGACGTCCTAGTATATCCAATATTTCATATGTTATCTTCTGCTGCAATGTTCTGTGATGAGATCATATTACTGCCTGAGACGAATGCTTATACTATATATATATATATATATATATGATATATAAATATTACTGCTTTCGTTTCTTCTGTGATGCTTAGGAAGCATAAATGATGGGATTTATTAATGAGATTAATAAAAGAAAAGAAACCTAAAAGATATTGTAGAATCAAATTTTCAAAAAGGGTAGATACAGTTTTTGCTTAGCATAGTGGTATATGTGATATACCCTGCACCTTATTCGATGAGAAAAGAGCCGAGATCCCTTCACCGGGAGTGACCTCTTTAGCAAAACTGACAGATACTACAAACTCACGGTTTAGTTTTTGGTTGCTTCTATAGTTCTTGCTTTGCACAACGGTATTTATGAAATATTCTGCACCTTATTCGATAAGGAAAGAGCCGAGATCCCTTCACCGGGAGTGACCTCTTTAGCGAAACTAGAAAAGCCTCAAAAACACTTCTTTTCAAAATCACTTGTTTCTACAACGATATCAAGTTCATTACGCAATAGGTTTTCTGAAAAACCTGCGTAGCCCTCCGTCATTTCAGATAAGTAATATTTAGTATTCGTGCTGCAGTAGTTTGGCATACGTCAAAGCGTAGTGTACGATAGCTGATTACTACTTATCTTTAGCATGAGATGCGATTGGATTAGGGTATTCGTACGACGTTGTTTGGCATGCGTCAAGGGTCGTACGGGTGGGTTTAATTCAATCACGAAATGTACGGGTTGAACTTGACTAGCAGACTATGTGTTGTTTGGCATGCGTCAAGGTCATAGCACGCTAGGGGTAAAAGCATTATCGAGAATTTCAAGTGTTGAAATTTGCAATTAGATTGCATACCTCCTATGAGATAGTTAGATCCTAATACCCACTGCGAGTAAGAGTTACTCCTGGGATAGTTTTACATATGACAATTAGCCAATCAAGTAGGTGTCTAGAAAGGTGTTTATGGGGTTATGCCTCTGAGAAAACAAGGTTTACTTTAATTAGGTCTATGCGAAAGCACGGGGAACCTCCCTCAAAGTACCAACACTGGCCTAGCCGAAAGATTTGCGAACTTGTAAGGTGTAATTAATCCCGGCTAGTCTTACCTTTTAGGGTTTTAAGGAAGATTTGATAAAAAGCAGTGGGAGCCATCCTGATTAGATAAGATAATAACCAATCTAATCTTACAAGAGCATACGCTAAAGTGTTTTCTTCTCTCTCTCTCTCCAGGTAGCGACCATGTCAGGCTCTAATCAAGATAATAATATAGATGTATTGACTGAACCCGCTTTTTATACTGAGCAGGGGAATGATGGTCCCGCTCCAACTTATAATTGTTATAAGTCAGAGCAGGGAATATGAGAACATCTGGATTCTCATGCCACCCAAATGAAGAACAAGCATGCTGATGCATCTTCTTCGGGTGTGTTAGTTATCGAGAACTGTTTCTCAGTTCACTCTACGTCCTGGGTATTAGATACCGGATCGGGATCCCATATATGTAATATGTTACATGGGCTACGTAAAGGTAGGGAACTGGGAGAGGGTGATCATTCCATAAAAGTAGGGAATGGTGCATTGCAGCCAAAGCAGTTGGCGAATATCACCTTGTGTTACCAAATAGTAATACATTGGTTCTGAACGAATGCTATTACATTCCAACCCAGATATGCAATCTTATATCAGTTTCTTTATAGAGCAAAGAAGGATATAATTTTGTAGTACAGGATAATGTTATGAACATATTCCTAAATCAAAAGTTGATTGGATTAGGATCGTTAAATAATGGCATATACGTTCTCAATCAAACTACAGTACTTAATGTACAAAACACACACAAGAGGAAGAGTTCAGAAATGAACGAATCCTTCTTGTGGCATTGTAGACTAGGTCATATCAATGCGACACGGCTAGATAAGTTACATAAGGATGGATATTTGAATCCGTTTGAATTTTCATCTTATGATACTTGCCAGTCATGTCTCAAAGGCAAGATGACTAAAACTCCGTTTAGTGGACACGGAGAAAGAGTTACAGAACTCTTGCGCCTGATACATAGTGATGTATGTGGTCCTATGTCTACATATGCCAGGAACGGTTCTTCCTACTTCATTATATTCACTGCCGATCTCTCAAGATACGGACATGTGTTCCTGATGAAACACAAGTCTGAAGCTTTTGAGAAATTCAGGGAATATAAGCTCGAAGTAGATAACCAAATGGGCAAAAGTATTAAGATCCTACGATCTGATCGAGGAGGAGAATACTTGAGCAATGAGTTTCTGGACTATCTAAAAGAGAATGGGATTCTCTCTCAGTTTACTCCTGTAGGGTTGCTAGGCACGCGCACAAGGGTCTATAAGGCATCAACCATGTCCGATTAAAAAATTAGCCATGCCGAACAACCCGAAGCCGGATCTTTAAACTAGGGTTTAGGCGAAAACAAGCATGTTAAACTCTTTAACACTAAGTGAGAGGGATTACAACCTTTGTAGATCCGGTCCTTCACTTCTTAAGCTCCGTGTTGAGGTCCCTTCGCTGCGATCATCGTGTTCTGGACTCTCGAGAGGCTTCACGAAGAGAATGATGCAACCTTGCTTCCGATCTTCGATAACATAGATGATCTACCTTGAAGTTTCGTTAACACAAGCTATCACTCATGAAATGATGTGAACACCCTCATCTAAATGGCAAGGATAGATGAGGATGATGAAGTAGGATTTTTCCTCTCATTTATAATCTTTTTCTCACTCACTTTCATCACAAAAGAAATCATTTTCATGAAGAAACTCAAGGAAGAAGAAGAAGAATGAAGATGATAACTTAATCCTTTTGTGATGAACAATGAATTATTGTAGTGGTTACAAATCTAACCAAGGGTTAAGCATGAAAGAGTTAACCCTTGTAGAGAGTTAACTAGAGTTAATGGTTTGGATTGGGTTAACATAATATCTCACAAAAAATATCAAGCAACCACAAAGTCAAAGCTTCATGAAGCTTCATGGAAGCTTCATGCAAAAGCTAACCCTAATCCAAACCCTAACCAAGTTTAAACCCTAAACCATTGTTAAATTTGTAACTCTAACATGTTACAATATTATATATCATATATACAATATATTTTGTAACAATAGAAAATAATACAATTAACATATATCGCATATATATCAATGTATTATCCCGTGAGAAAATGAATCTTTTAGTGAGATAATATTAGTTAATGTAATTTAATATATCATATATATTATTATACATTAAATTATCGAATCAACACTTGATCCGACAATCCGGCTATATCGCATATAACCGACTAATACGATGACCCGGCTATATCACATATACCCGGCCGATATCTCATATGGCGAGAATCCAATACGGTATCACATACCGCATTATCCTCGGTTCCGCACATATCACATATGTGCTCCTACTCCATTTTGCCTGAGCCAAGAAACCTCTGTGTAGGACTCTAAAGAATCGTCAATACGCCGGCAGTAGGTGATGATCATATCAAACACCCACAAGCTGCAAGCGGTCAGCTAAACATAACAGCCACCCAGGTATTGAGCGCTCAGAAGATCAACAAGCAAGCCTGTACATTCTCCTGTGAATCCAATCAGTAACACTCCCGTACAGTCCGGTCTCGTCGTCTGATATGTCGCATATCTCGCCTAGGGGTGGTAAACGTCAGACCCCAGTAGCTCGATAAGTCGTGTCGATATGAGGTCTATAACAGTTCGAGAAACTACTGATAACACTTACCAGTAAATCTCAGCAACCCTGGCCAGGGATTTCTGGTTATAGCCAATCGAACACAGCACAATATCAACTCCCTATACCGGGAGAGACGAATCCCCTCCTATCGCTCATTGCCTCCATGTGATTCGGGACTGTACCCAAAAGCCACCTTTTTGCATGCCCTCTTGGACGTGGTATGATGGAAATCAAAGCACAGTGGGAATCACACAAGACTCTATGACGATCTCGGGTCAACAGACTACTCTGTACCAGTGTCACCGGAGAACTGCCATCTGACGTGTGGTATAATACCATCTGGGAGTTCTCGGTGAGTCCGTCCAGTGTACCCAGTCTCCACTGAGCACCCGTACACCATCCTTAATGTCAAACACCGATGGATATGGGATCATCCATCATCCATCATATGGGACAAGATGCGTATACGCTAGTCTACTCTGGTGCATCGATGCCCTGTCTCGATACACCCTCGACTAGGAACAATTATAGGATGTACTCGTCGACTACCGTGGCCCCACTAGTATAATCTCATCATAGTCCCAGTAGTCGAGTACATATCCTAAGGGCTTTATCAATATGTAACATAGAGACAATCAGAGTACATGTTAAGATAAAGTACAACCAGATAGCATACTATCATGTCGAGCAAGAATGTCCTCCCTATATATGTCTAAGAATCCATTACAATATGCATCGTATGTACAGTAATGGCCTCTAGGGCATACATATAACTAACAATATCCCACTTGCACTAGGGCCATCTGTTGTGGTATCACATACCCCACAATTAGCTGCGGTTGAAATATCTCATACTCAACCATCCCATAAAAGTCTCTACTGGGAAAAAGGCCTTTGTGAGTAGATCCGCGCTGTTGTCTTCTGTGTCTACTCTCCTAACCTCGATCTTCCTGGAGATCAACCATCTCCATGATCAGGTGATACTACCTAAGAATTATATCTGGATTTCAGATGGGACAGGGGGTTCCTTGGCAAAAGCCACAACTCCATTGTCACACAATGGTAGGAACGGAGTTCATCTCATGAACATATATATATCCAGACTGCCTCTTTGGTAGCATCCTTTGTAACGATGTATCTTGCCTTTAATCGTCTAGTATGTCACGGTATCTAGCTTGGAACTCTTCCAACATACCGTCCCTCTACTGAGGTTAAAGACAATGCCTGTGACTGACATTCAGTCGTCCTCATCACCCTGGAACCTTTCCAGTCATTCTCCCCAGGATCGATTGATACCATCTCACTACAACTAGTGAGAATCCTAACATCCAATTAGATCTATCTCATAGATCCAAAAACCCAGGATTTAGGAGGTATCACATTGATCCTATATGGAGAATCCTTGTGATAAGCGGAGATTGATCGAGCGTAGCATAAGAAACTCCTTCCCTATCTAGAGTATGTCATCCACGTACTCTACGAGGATCACCACCATACTCCCTACTACCTTTTTGTATATACAAGGTTCATCTACCATTTTGATGAAGTCAAACTCTTTGACTACCACATCAAAACAGATGTTCCAACTCCGTGATGCCTGTTTTATCATATAAAACATCTTGCATACGTTTCCGCTGCTCCCACTGTCTACGAAGCCCTCTGGCTGTGTACTTATAGACGCTCTTTTCTAAAACATCATTTAGAAAAGCAGTCATGACACCCAACCGCTAGATATCGTAGTCATGGTATGTAGCCGTGGCAGGTAGGATCTGGATGGACTTAAGCATAGTTTTGAAAGTCTCAACTTTTCCATGTACACCAAGTAATCTTCTCAAGATATACTTTCTCCTGATAGGGATTTAACCCTTCAGATAAAGCAACCAAAGTCCATACTTTGTTGGTGTATAAGGATTCCATCTCAGATCGCTAAGCATCCAGCCATTCATACAGAGTCTCACTCCTGATGGCCAGCTCGAAACTAGTTGGGTCATCATCTCGTGATGCAATCCTCGCTCCCACTGTCATAGAGAAACCGAAGTATCTCTCAGGTGGGTGAGGAACCCTACTAGATCGGCGGAGAGGCTGAAGTTCGTTGGAAACTATTGAGTCCTTTGGTTCTACTAAATCATCAGCTGCAGTTTGTATAGTTGTAACCTTTCCAGTTTTACATAACAGACCTTGCCTTGAGATTGTCCGGATTTTGCTTTTAGACATAGGCCGGACAACCCCAAATCTTAACATACTTAAGATATGGGCTCTTCCCTTTCCATATCACATATGAAGTGGTAGGCAACTGATTTGATTTGAACCCTGTTCAATAGGTATGCAGCTTCTCAAGTGCAAAACTCCCAAAAGGAAATAGGAAACTCAGTAGTACTCATCATAGAGCACACCATATTACATTGGGTGCTATTGCTCCGCCTCGATACACCGATGTGCTGTGGTGTATGCGGAGGAGTAATGCTGAGAGAGAATCTCATTCTCCTTTAGAATAGTCCAGGAATCCCGTGCTCAAGTATTCTCCTCCTTGATTACATCAAAGGACATAATACTTATACCCGTTTTTGGTTATCTACTTCTAACTTATATTCTGTGAATATCTCAAAAGTTTCGGACTTGTATTTCAACAAGAACATATGTCTGAATCTTGAGAGATCATCAGAGAATGTAATGAAGTACAAAGAACCGGTCTTGGCATGTGTAGACGGGAGACTTTCATACATTAACATGTATCAATCCCAAGAGTTCACTAACTCTTTCTCTGTTTCTAATAAACAGAGCTATGGTCATCTTATCTTTGTGACATGACCGGCAAGTTTCACAAGATGTAAATTCAAACAGATTTAAATATGCATCTAAATGTAACTTAGCTAGTCGGGTCGCATTGATATGACCTAGTCTACAATGCCTCAAGAAGGATTCTTTCATTTCTGAACTCTTTCTCTTGTGTGTGTTCTGTATACTAAGAACGGTAGTTTGATTTAGAATGTCAATACTTTTAGATAACGTGCCTGAACCGATCAACTCTTGATATAGGAAATGTTCAAAACATTATCCAACAATACAAAATTATATCCTTTCTTTACTAATAAAGAGACTGATATGATGTTGTATATCAGGTTCGGTATCTAAAAACATTTGTTCAGAATCAATGTATTCTGGTAATACAGGGTGATAGTGACCAACAGATTTGGCTGCAACACTTGCACCGTTTTCTGTCTCATGAAACTTATCACCCGTTCTCAGTTCTCTACCTATCTGTAGCCCATGTAACAGATTACATATACGGGATCCTGATCCGGTATCTCATACGCAGGACGTAAAGGATACTGAGAAACAGTTCTCTGTAATGAACACACCCGAAGAAGATGCATCAACATGCACTTTCTTCGTTTGGGCGGCACGGGAAATCTGGTATTCCCCAATTTCCTGCTCTGTCTTATAACAATTATAAGTTGGAGCGGGACCAACGTTCCCCAGCTCAGTATAACAAGCGAGTTCGGTCAATACATCCGTATTATTATCTTGATTAAGGCGTGATATGGTCGCTACCTGGAGAGAGAGAGAAGAAAACACTCAGCGTATGCTCTTGCAAGATTAGATTGGTTATCTAATATATCTAATCAGGATGTCTCCCACTGTTTTAATCAAATCTTCCTTCAAACCCTAAAAGGAAAGACTAGCCGGGATTAATTACACGCTACAAGTTCGCCAATCTTTCAGCCAGGCCAGTGTCGGTACTTTGAGGGAGGTCCCCCGTGCTTTCGCACGAACCTAATTAAAGTAAACCTCATTTTCCCAGAGGCGTAACCTCGTTAACACCTTTCTAGACACCTACTTGATCGGCTAATTGTCATGTGTAAAACTCTCCCAGGAGTAACTCTTATTCGTAGCGGGTATCGAGATCCAACTATCTCATAGAAGGTATGCAATCTCATTGCAAATTTCAACGCTTGAAATTCCCGATAATTTTGCCCCTAGCACCCTATGACCTTGACGGAGGTCAATAAACCATAGGCTACCAATCAAGTTCAACCCGTCATTTCTTGATTGAATCAAACCCACCCGCACGACTCTTGACGGAGGTCAACAAGGTCGTACGACTACCCTAATCCAATCTGCATCATATGCATAAGCAGATAAATACTAGTTAGCTACCACACACTACGCCTTGACGGAGGTCAACAAACGTAGCACGAATACTAAGTAGGACTTATCTGAAATGACGGAGGGCTACGACAGGTTTTTCTGAAAACCTATTGCGTAATGAACTTGATATCGTTGTAGAATCAAATGATTTTAAAATGGAATGTTTTTTAGGCTTTTCTAGTTTTGCTAAAGGGGTCACTCCCGGTGAAGGGATCGTCGGCTCTTTCCTTATCGAATAAGGTGCAGGATATTTCACAAATATTACTATGCAAAGCAAGAACTATAGAAGCAATCAAAAGACAAACCGAGTTTGTAGCATCTGCTAGTTTCACCAAAGAGGTCACTCCCGGTGAAGAGATCTTGGCTCTTTCCTTATCGAATAAGGTGCTGGATGTTCTACAAGGAACACCGCTATGCAAAGAAAGAACTAGAGAAACCAGTTTTTGAGACAAGTTTTTACAACATCTTTAGGTTTCTTTTATTTCATTAATCTCATTAATGAAGTCCCATTTTATTATGCTTCACAAGTATCACATTTGAAACGAAATCTGCAATATAACATATATCTCATATATATAATATAAACATTCGTCTCATGCAGTAATATGATCTCATCACAGAACATTGCAGCAGAAGAAACATATATGAAATATTGGATATACTAGGACGTCCGTGTTTTCAATACGAGCCTGTATAAAACACGGATTCCACGGTCGCGATAAATAGCCAAACCCACATCCCTAGACCCCTACGAGAGCGGCAAGCAACATTGCCAATTCTAGGGTTAGGAGTCCCGGTCTCGACTCCTCGAGATGGTCTCCCACTGGACCCTATAACCCGGTTACTTGTGCTCCCTGCCTTGGGTCTACCTAATGCGGAAAAGTAAATAATATACAATGGTGACATCATCCTCAGCCCGGAAGTGCCCCAATAAAAGAATATTACATACAAATGAATTTTACATGAATGAAAAAGAAAAACTCTCATCTCACATAAAACCCGCGGCTAGTCAAACACGACGATCCAATATAACATATCACAGCAACACATAATATCTCATATCATCAACGTAAGCAAGTATGCGTATCCCGATTGTTGTTGATGTATAGCAACGAAGCCAGCGATACACCACATACTACGCTTACGGTCACAGAAAAGAAAGTGTAAAACTACAACAGTTGGAATACGCAACCCCCTTAGACATCGCATGCCTAACCAAATGAATTCTTTAGACATCGCATGCCTAACAATTATAAACCCCGCATTTTAGTCTCATTTATCGAAAACACTTTTCAATATGCTGTCGGGCAATTCAACAAGATTCCCGAACTCTTGATCGAATGCTCGTCGCAAACTTTAGTAGACGGCCGCACCCCCGGATGCCGTCGATGAAGTGCACTAAGGCGGAACACCGCTGCCGCGAGCACCCGAACGGATGCTTTTGGCGACGGGGTTCTCCTACAGTCACTTGGTCGGGGCTATGGGACGTGGCTGTCTATCAAGTTTACCCGGCGAGTATCCGCGTACGCTACATGATTGCGACGGACTTTTGATCACATCAAAATTCGGTGGCAACCGATCAGATGAGACTAAACTGCTATGTTTATAACATTCAAATTAGTTATCTCATAACTGCATGTGGATTCCAAATATTGTATCACATTCCAGATAAATAGACAATGTTAAACTTTCCGATCGAATGATCAAACACCCAAGATTTCCCAAATAGTTCTCAACACTTGAGCGGAGTTCAAAAATATCCATCACATGCCTCAGTACCGATGGTCCAGCCATAGAAAGGTCAAGCCAACGCCTCACATGTGGCACGCCGTACTGCCCCAAACCCTAAGGTTCAAAAGGCAGTTCAAGAGGGTCACATAATCGAGTTAAGGTTTGTTGTCTTCTAGAGGGTCCATCGCGTTACTTGCACGACTTAGAACGTTCTTAAACTCGAGAAAAAATCCAACTTTTGAAAAAATTTCTGACTGGGGAAAAAGTGAGTTATTGATATCCATCCGAACTTTTTAACAGTTTCTAAAAATATCCGGAACAAACTAAACAAAGTTAAATTATCCGATCGAATCAACGAGTCCCCAATACAACCCTAGAAAACTCAACACTTGAGTGGAATAAAAAAATTCCCAGAACAAATTGACAAGAAAGGACCTAAGAATAAATATATGAAATATGAGGGACTAAGTCCAAATTTTGGCCGCGGAACCGCCGTCAAACCCTTGGTTTGGCCGCCGTTCCGCGGTCATTTCAGGGACTTAGTGGACCGTACTTCACAGTAATTCTTAGTTTTTCCTGCTTGTTTTTCTGAGCATTTTTAATTTATAAAAAATCACATTTTCTAAAAATGTACAGAGAAGGGTTTACATCGGGGTTTTCGGGTTCGATCGGACTTTAAACTTCATCAAGACTTCGCCTAAAGCTCTAGCTTGGCTCTGATACCACTGCAGGGTTGCTAGGCACGCGTACAAGGGTCTACAAGACATCAACCATGTCCGATTAAAAAATTAGCCGTGCCGAACAACCCGAAGCCGGATCTTTAAACTAGGGTTTAGACGAAAACAAGCCATCTGACGTGTGGTATAATACCATCTGGGAGTTCTCGGCGAGTCCGTCCAGTGTACCCAGTCTCCACTGAGCACCCGTACACCATCCTTGATGTCAAACACCGATGGATATGGGATCATCCATCGCCCATCATATGGGTCAAGATGCGTATACGCTAGTCTACTCTGGTGCATCGATGCCCTGTCTCGATACACCCTCGACTAGGAACAATTATAGGATGTACTCGTCGACTACCGTGGCCCCACTAGTATGATCTCATCATAGTCCCAGTAGTCGAGTACATATCCTAAGGGCTTTATCAACATGTAACATAGAGACAATTAGAGTACATGTTAAGATAAAGTACAACCAGATAGCATACTATCATGTCGAGAAAGAATGTCCTCCCTATATATGTCCAAGCATCCATTACAATATACATCTTATGTACAGTAATGGCCTCTAGGGCATACATATAGCTAACAACTCCTCCCTATACACCACAGCACAGTGTATCGGAGCGGAAGAATCGTGCCCTATTAGATATGGTGCGCTCTATGATGAGCAATGCTGGGTTGCCTATTTCCTTCTGGGGGTATGCGCTTGAGACAGCCATAGACCTATTGAATAGGGTTCCCACCAAATCTGTGCCAACCACTCCATATGAGATATGGAAAGGAAAGAGACCACATCTTAATTACATTAAGATATGGGGTTGTCCGGCATATGTGAAAACACAAAATCCGGATAAGCTCGAGGCAAGCTCAGTTCTGTGCAAGTTTATTGGATATCCCAAGCATTCGCAAGGGTATATCGTCTACCACTCCGAGGAACAAAAGTGTTTGTTTCTCAACATGCCACCTTCTTAGAAAAGGGTTTTCTTATGAAACAAGATAGTGGCAATGAGGTAGAACTGGAATAAGTTCCAGCGACACAAACTGCAACTGAAGTTTTAGTGGAACCAGAGGATTCAGTAGTTCCCAAAGAACCCCAGCCTCTCCGCCGATCTAGTAGGGTTCCTCATCCACCTGAGAGATACTACGGTTTTCTCATAGACGGTGGAAGCGAGGATTGTATCATGGAAGATGATGACCCAACTAGCTTCGAGCAGGCCATAACGAGTGGGGACTCTGTGAAGTGGCTGGATGCAATGCGATTTGAGATGGAATCCATGTACACCAACAAAGTATGGACTTTGGAAGTTGCTCCTGAAGGGGTAAAACCCATTGAGTGCAAGTGGATCTTTAAGAAGAAACTTGGTGTAGATTGAAAAGTGGAGACTTTCAAAGCTAGACTTGTTGCAAAGGGTTTTTGTCAACGACCAGGTGTGGATTATGAAGAAACTTTTTCTCTAGTGGCTATACTTAAGTCCATCCGGATCTTACTTTCCATTGCTGCATACCATGACTACGAAATCTGGAAAATGGATGTTAAGACCGCCTTTCTAAATTGTGATTTATAGGAGTGCGTGTACATGACTCAGCTAGAGGGCTTCGTAGATAGTGGGAGCAGCGGAAAGTTGTGCAAGCTGCTTAAATCCATCTACGGGTTAAAGCAGACATCGCGGAGTTGGAACATCTGCTTTGATGTTGTAGTCAAAGAGTTTGACTACATCAAGAACGTAGATGAACCTTGTAATAACAAGAAGGCTGCAGAGAGTAAGGTTGTCTTCCTCATATTGTACGTGGATGACATACTCTTGATAGGAAATGATATTCCTATGCTGCACTCGGTCAAGCTCTTCTTATCACATAGATTCTCAATGAAAGATCTAGGTGATGTCTCCTGCATTTTGGGAATCAAGATCTATAGAGATAGATCTAAACGGATACTGGGATTGTCCCAATTCAGGTACATTGACACCATACTAAAGAGGTTTAGTATGGAAGAATCCAAGCGTGGGAACCAAACCACGATCTCTGGACTCACTCTCTCCAAAGAGATGTCTCCCAAGACTGATTTGGAGAGAGCTCGCATGCAAGGGATACCCTAAGCTTCAGCAGTAGGCTCTATCATGTACGCGATGCTATGTACCAGACCCGATATAGTATACTCACTAAGTGTATTAAGTAGGTATCAAGCAGACCCAGGAAAGAGTCACCGGACAGCTGTGAAGAACATTCTTAAGTACTTGAGAAGAACTAAGGAGATGTTCTTGGTGTATGGTAACGGATAACTCCAAGTGGAGTCATTTACCGATTCGAGCTTCCAAAGTGATAAGGATGACTCAAAGTCACACTCGGGATTTTTCTTTACCCTAAATGGAGGGGCGGTTTGTTGGAAGAGTTCCAAGCAAGAAACCGTGGCAGACTCGACGATGGAGGCTGAATACATCGCTGCGAACGATACTGCCAAAGAGGCTGTCTGGATGAAGAAGTTCATCACTGAACTTGGTGTTGTTCCTTCCATTGAGCATCTAATACCTTTGTATTATGATAACAATGGAGCCGTGGTTTTGGCCAAGGAACCCAGGTCCCATCAGAAGTCCAGACATATTCTGAGGCGGTATCACCTGATCCGGGAGATAGTTGATCACCGCGAGATCGAGGTCAGGAGAGTTGACACGAAGGACAACACTGCGGATCCACTCACGAAGGCCATTCCCCAGATACAATTTGAGAGACTCTTCGGGATGTTGGGTATGAGGCCATTTTTGTACAACAGCTGGCCTTAGTGCAAGTGGGAGATTGTTAATTGTATATATATTCCCTAGAGGCCATTTTTGTACATATGATGTATATTATAGTGAATGCTTGGATATATATAGTGAGGATTTTCTTGCTCGATATGATAGTATGCAATCTGGTTTCACTTTGTCTTAACATATTGACTTGTATTGGTTTACTGTCTTGCTCTCACATGTTGATAAACCCCTTAGGATATATACCTGACTACTGGGACTATGATGAGATAGGAGGGGTTTCGTCTCTCCCGGTATAAGGAGTTGATGTTGTGCTGTGTTCGATTGGCTATAACTGGAGTCCCTGGCCAGGGCTGATATGGAGTGCTACTGTTAAGAGTTATCAGTAGTTTCTCGACCCGTTATGAGCCTCACATCGACACGACTTATCGGTTACTGGGGTCTGACGTTTACCACCCCTAGACTTGATATGCGACATACTAGACGAAGAGACCGGACTGTACGGTAGTGTTACTGTTTGGATTCACAGGAGAATGTACATGCTTGCTTGTTGATCTTCTGATCGCTCAATACCTGAGTGGCTGTTACGTTTAGCTGACCGCTTGCAGCTTGTGGGTGTTTGATATGATCATCACCTACTGCCGGCGTATTGACGATTCTTCAGAGTCCTACACAGAGCTTTCCTGGCTCAGGCAAAATGGAGTAGGAACACATATGTGATATGTGTGGGACCGAGAATAATACGATATGAGATACCGTATTCTATTCTCGCGATATGAGATATCGGCGGGTATATGTGATATAGCCGGGTCATCGGATCAAGTGTTGATTAAATGAATTGGTACATGTTATATTAGTCGGTTATATGCAATATAGCCATATCGTTGGATCAAGTGTCGATTCGATAATTTGATGTATAATTATATATGTGAAATATTACATTACGTCAACTAATATAAGCTCGCTTTATTGATTCATTTTCTCATTGGATAATACATTGATGTATATGCGATATATGTTAATTGTATTATTTTCTTTTGTTACAAAATATATTGTATATGTGATATATAATATTGTAACATGTTAGGGTTACAAATGCAACATGGTTTTTGGGTTTAAACCTAGTTAGGGTTTGGATTAGGGTTAAGCTTTGGATGAAGCTTTCATGAAGCTTCATGAAGCTTTGACTTTTGTCATCTAGTTTGATATTTTGTGTAGATATTCTTTAACCTAACCCAAACCCTTAACCTATGGTTTATTCTCTACAAGTGTTAAGCCACTCATTCTTAACCCATGGTTGCAATTGTAAGCACAACAATAATTCATTATTCATCACAAAAGGATTAGCTTCTTCTTCTTCTTCTTGCTCTTGAAAAAGCTTCACTAGCTTTTGTGTTTGTGATGAAAAATGGTGAGAAATTGAAAACAAAAGAAAGCAAAATTCCTACTTCATCATCCTCATCTATTCTAGCCACTTAGATTAAGGTGTTCACTTCTCTAATTACTTCATTAGTGAAGTGTAAGCTTGGGTTAGAGATTTTTCAAGGTAGATCATCTTAAATCAAGAAGACTTCAAGCAAGATGCATCATTCTACTCATGGAGCCTCCCGAGAGTCGGACTTCTTGATGATCGCGGCGAAGGGACCTCAACACGGAGCTTGTGAAGCGAAGGAACGGACTACAAAGGTTGTAATCCTATTCTCTTTACTTCTTTGTATGTGATACAAACTTGTTACCCTAGATTTTCTAGTAAAGATTTATGGTTTGTTTGCTTTGCACCTCTCTAAATTTTAAAGTGGCATGAGTGATGCTACCAAACCCTAGACTAGGTGCAAGGGAAGCCCAACACTTTGAGATGCAAAACTTGTGTGCGCAGGACTGGACCTGGCTTAGTAGTGACATGACATGGTGACTGGGTTAGACGACGACGGTGACTGGATCATCTGGATTGTCGACGACGTGCGCAAATCCGGCGAGATGGCTGGAAATCAAGAAAAGAACAAGAACAAGAAAAGAAACAATAAGAAGAAGAAGGATAGTTGTTGTGGGTTCTCTGTACTTCGCAAGGACAGAAGGTATGGTGGCGACAAGATGACGACGACGATGGCGGACGGCCACGGCAAGAGGGGCTAGGTCGTGGGTTAGGGTTCTGTTCGCGGTCGGGGATCGTGCAGGTCATCAATAGTGAAGGTGTATGGGTGTTCTTGGTGTTGGGGAGACGAGCGGGCGAAGGGGTGGTCGGCGTTGGTGGTTGGGTTCCAACGACAAAGTGTTATCGGCAAAGTATGGGTTGGATGATGGGTTCTCACATCGGGGTCGCTGGGAAGAAGGAAGGGGAGGTCTCGGGGGTGAGGAGGAAGAGATGGAGGTGGAGGTGAGGTCGAGACGATGTGAGGGTTGGTAATGATGACAGTGACGGGGTCAACGGCGAGGTGGCGGGGTGTGGCTGTGAACCATGAATGGTGATCGGGGAACGTGTAGGGTTGGTGGTGGTGGCGGTCTAAGGTGTTGTTGGGTGCTGAGAGGCAAGGAGGTGAAGAAGGGGTCGGTGGTGACAGTGGTGATGGGTTTTTCCCGACGACGAGGTGTTGCTGGTGAGGTATGGGTTTCTTGGGTCGGGGAAGTTGGTGCAGGCCGTCGGGAAGGAAGAAGGAGAAGAGGTAATGGAGATAATGGAGGTGAGGCATAGGGCGAGGATGAGAGGGTGAGAGGGCGAACGGCGACGAGGGGTAGCGACGAGGTGATGGGTTAGGGTTCGCAGCGGGAGGAGAAAAATAACGAGGGAGTGAGAGAGGTTGTGTTTTATATAGGTTTAATTTATAATAATATATATATTAGAGAGAGACAGGGAAAGAAACGTGAGAAGGAGAGAAAGAGTTAATAGTTATTAATTAAATTAATATAATATATGTATATATTATAATAGTTATATTAATTTAGTTATGTAAAATATTATATATATATATAATTATATTTATATATGGGATTTTACAGATAATACCAGATTGCTCCGAATATTATCCGTAACCATTCAAAAATCTAGTTTTTAGATATGAAGAATATACGTAAAAGTTTATGCCATAATGTGATATCCAGTAAATAAAAATGTATACCCCCAAGTACGGATCTACATAAATATACTTAGCGATCAATAATCTGTCAGTTTAACAATTAGGACATGAACATGATATATGGGTGCAACCAAATGATATGGAGTGTGATGACATGCAAGGATAGATATCAAAATATATTATTTGGTTTTTATTTTGTATTTTACAAGATATGCGGATAATAAAATATATTATATATGTGTATAATATCTAGATTTGCATGAATACTCTGTACTAGCAAATATTTGATAAAATCTTGAACCATAATAGGTTTTAAACATGCGGTCGGGTCGGATAATAACCGCAACTGCTAATTGCACCATTCGGAACCCAAAAGAAACAATAGTCAAGAATTTTGCTGCAAAATTTGAAATACACCAAATAAAATATTATAATAGTGCTAAGGTGTTATATCATAGGCCATTATTCAAGTTCTACCCGTCATTTTATGATTGATTAGAACCCACCCGCACATACTCTTGACGCTTGCCAATAAAATTGTGCGACTGTTCCTACCAATCGCATCTATATGCTCCAAATAAGTATCACTCAGTTACCGTGCACTATGCTTTAACGCTTGCCAACAAATATAGCACGAATACAAAACAGTGCCCATCTGAAATGACAGAGGGCTGCGACTGGTTTTGAAGAAAACTTAACGTAATGAACTTGGTATCGTTGTAGAACTTTGTGGTTTGAAAATGCGTGGTTTAAGCTCCGTTTTAAAAATCGAGTAGTTTTCAAAACAAACCGAATGGATTGTAGCATATGCTAGTTTTTGCTAAATAGGTCATTCATTGTGAAGAGATCTAGGCACTTTACTCATCAAATGAGGTGCTGGATATTCGTAAATGAATGCTTCTATGCAAAGCAAAAACTAGAGCTGCCTTTTGAAAAATTTAGGTTCTACAATATCTTTTAGGTTTCTTTTATTTTCATTATCTTATTAATAAAGTCCCATCATTTAAATTCCTAACATCACAGAAGAAACAAAAATAAAATACACATCTATACCATCCGTATTCTCCACATGGACCCGGATCGTCACCGTAAAGTTACTTAACTTACAGCAGGGTGAGGTCAGGACTAGTGCGGATGCAAAACATATATAGTTTCTACTAATATATCATATATATAAGTAGAATTCATCTCACGCATTTATATGATCACATAACAGTACAGCACAGCAGAAGAAAATATATGAATGATAGGATATATAGGAGTTCTGTATTTTAGGTTAAGCCATTAACGAAAACACGGATTCTACGGTCGTGATAAATAGCCAAGCTCACACCCTTAGACCCCCTATGAAAGCGACAAGCAACCCTACCAATTCTAAAGTTAGGCGACCGGTCTCGACTCCTCGAGATGGCCACCCATTGGACTCTAGAACCCGGTTACTTGAGCCCTCCGTCTTAGGTTTATCCTAATGCAGAAAAGTAAATAATATAAATCAAGATGACTGCATCCTCACTCCCGGATGTGTCCCAATAAAAGAATATTACATACAAAATTTTACATGAATGAAAATGAAAAACTCTCATCTCATATAAAAACCCCGGCTATTCAATCATGACGATCCAATATATCATATTGATACAGAAACACAATAATATCGCATATCATCAACATAAGTAAATATGTGTACCCTTAATGCCGTTGACGTATAGCAACGAGATTGGGGAATACCTCCATATATTACACTTATAGTCACAGAAAAGAAATAAAAAGTACAACAATTAGAATCCGCAACTGTAGACATCATAAACCCGGATTATCTCATAACCCGGATTTCATGCTTAACCACAAAAACCTTACTTTTTAAAGCCTCGAATTGAAAACCATATTTTAATGAAAAAGAAGGAGAATTCATCAAGATTCCCGGTGAATGAGTCGAAGGTTCGTTGGGAATATTAGGGGATGGCCGCACCCCCGAGACCGTCGACGAAGTGGCCTTAGGCAGGACACCATCGCCGTGAGCACCTAAGTGGACGCCCTTGGCCATGAGGTTCTCCCATGGTCATTTTGTCGGGGCAATGAGGTGTGGCTTTTCTCTAGTATCTCCCGGCGAGTCTTCACGTACGTTACGAAATTACGACGGAGTTTTTGTCATGCCCCATCCCCAGTACAGAAAGTATTGTCCGCTCAGGTCGAAATCGCACGGTTTTGACCTTCGGGGCGAACCGGACCCGGCCAGGGGTCGCTTCCCAGAAGGTTACCCATCCTGGAACTTCCCTGGCTCGAGCACGCTTAACTATGGAGTTCTCAAGCTCCTGTAGTGCCGGTTCACTTAAAAGGCGCCTCTGTATTGAGAAGTGGTCTCATTCCATTTATAGTACAGATCTGCCCTCTTTTCCGAAAGAGTCCCCACTGTTCTACAGTGGGTCCCAAGGACTCAAGAGGTGGCCCCCACGGATTCAAGAGATGGCCCCCGCTCACTTAACATGACACTTGGCGTGACACTTTGTTCTGTGTGGCACTTTGCTCCGTGAGCAAGAACCGGGTCCCGACATTCTCCCTACCTTTGAACAATGGTTCGTCCTCGAACCATAGACCTACTATTGAGAGAGCAGCTCTGATACCATTCTGTCACGCCCCACCCCCAGTACAGAGAGTATTGTCCGCTCAGGTCGATGCTGCACGATTTTGTCCTTCGAGGCAAACCGGACCCGGCCAGGGGCCACTTCCCAGGAGGTCACCCATCCGGGAGCTTCCCTGGCTCGAGCACGCTTAACTACAGAGTTCTCAAGCTCCTGTAGTGCCAGTTCACTTAAAAGGCGTCTCTGTATTGAGGAGTGGTATCATTCCATTTATAGTACAGATCTGCCCTCTTTCGGAATGTATTCCGAAAAGTCCCCATTGTTCTACAGTGGGTCCTACGGACTCAAGAGGCGGCCCCCACGGATTCAAGAGGTGGTCCCCACCCACTTAACATGACACTTGGCGTGACATTTTGTTCCGTGTGGCACTTTTCTCTGTGAGGAAGAACCGGGTCCCGACATTCCGTTAGTCCGAGTGTCTTGGGGCGGTCGTTCACCTGGGGAATCTACCTGGGAACATGAGGAGGATATCCGTTCACGGTTCCCATATCTTTTCGAGTAGCCTTTTTGTATCGCTGTTTTCTTTTTTGTCTCTTTAATTTCGAGGACGAAATTTTTTGTAAGGGTGGTTTGATGTAATCCCCGGTCTTTATCTACGCCAATACCTGTATTCAAATAAAATATTTTACCCATTTTATATTTTGTATTATATTCTAATTATTTTTGTTTCCTATGAACCTAACCCTGAGCCCAAGTCTATATTTAAATCCCACACTTTTCCTTCAAAATTTTCTTCAACCCAAGCCCAACAACCCAAGGCCTTACTTTTAAACAACAGATTACTTATCTTCTCTTTTCTTTTCAAATTTTAAAAAAAATATATTCTTATTTAAACCCAAATCCTACACAAATAAATTTCATAAAAAACCTTATAATTATATATTCCCGTTACTCTCTCTCGCTCTCTCCTTTAAAATTCTTATTAATTAAAATCTCTCTCACCCGCATTCTCTCTCTCTCTCTCTCTCATCTCGCGTTCACCCCCTCCTCTCTATTCTTACCTCCTTCTTCTTCTCTGCCTCCTCGTTCTCAAATTCTTCTCCCGCCTTCGCCCTCCTCCTCGAGAAGCCGAACCCATGTTGTCGCCACCTCACCACCGACCATCCGACACCACTATCACCTTCATCCCCGACACCAAAAACCCGACCAACTCTCATCCCTACCGCCCACGAGCCACCTCCGGCCACCGCAACCCCTTCGCCATCGCACCCCATCACCTCATCGCTGACGAACCACCTGAGCACCAGAACACCACTGCGACCCGCCACCAAGCTCCGCGGCTCACCCCAACGCCGCCTGAGTCATCTCGACCGACCAACACCCTCCATCGACGGGCTCCCTCATCCGCGTCAACCCCCACCTCCTCTCCCGAGCACCTCGCCTGCACCTTCACCAGAGCTCGCCTCGCTGTCGACCTCACAACCCAACACCACCCTCCTCGCCTTCTTTTCTGAAGCACACGCCTCTTACTCCTCCCCGACGACCCAACTCCGAGCAACCCCTCTACCTTCGAACCCATAGCCCTGACCTCACCTCTGCACTCACCGCTGATCACCTCACCGGATCTTCGACCCCGTCGCCTCCGCACCTCTCTCCACTACCTCAACAACACCAGCGACACCCACCACCGACACCCCCTCACTGCAGCTGCAGCCGTAACACCTAGCCTCCGCCTGAGCTCTTGATGCTTCCAGCCATTGCCGGAACTTCAGGTCGCCGATCGCCGCCATCATCGTCTTCGTGACCGTCGGCCATCGCAGGCAAGTGAATTCCTCTTGTTTTTACATGCTATATAAAGTTATTAGTTAAATAGTTATATTATGATTTTATGCTTGAATTGAATACAGTGATCGAATCATTTGCTACTATGAGCACGCGTCATTGCTTTTAGTGAATTAATCCATTTAGTGACTTTTACCCCATGTTTGAAAACGCTCATAATTCATATGGTTCAAATCTCATGCTCGTTAAGTAAGAAATCGACTTTTCATTAATAACCATTTACTTAAATTAGTTTCGAACATATCCAAGACTAAAACCTATTTTAAAATAGAGGAACTTGGGTTAATAAACCCAGGTATGGCTAACAAATATCATATAAGATTTTGGTTGCAAGACAATGCCGTTTGCTCACGTAATATGGTATCCCGTTTTCCGTCGTAAAATCTGAAATTTTTCGTATATGCTAACCCGTAAAATTTATAATAAATTATGTATAGATCGGATTATGACGTTTCAGGACTCATATCGAATCTAACGTAATAAAATACTGTAATATAAATTTTTCCATTAAATTTTAATGGGTCATGATAATGAAAATCGGGGTGAATTGCGGCTCTGGACTGCAGTCCAGAGCAACACTGGCTGTCGATACTCGAATTGAAATTCTTTCACGTTTCTGTATAAAAATGTTATTATGCAGAACCCTATACCGTAGCGAAGATAAAACCTCTAGATAACTATTGGAAGTGATTTCATTTGTTTTTACCATTGTTTACTATTTTAATCACATTTTAAACCATCAGTACATACGGCAGTCCCAAGCAGGGACAAAACGTATACCCCAATACTATATAGTGCATAACTTCCAGTACACTATGGATATTATCGATCCATCTAGTGATTTGGAAACATAACTGATAAACCTAAATATTGTTCAACTGTAGAGTTGCCTAATTTTGATCCCAACGGGGGGAAAACTGTGTTACGAAATGGACTTTCAGTTCAGGAACTGAATTTCCAGCAGAGAACACTTAAAATGAAATGACTGTAATTTGCGAACCCGAAACCTGATTGACTTGAAACCAATTTCGTTGAACTTCCAACTGAGTTTACTGATTACTGCTTTTGTATCATTTTACTTAATTCTGAACGTAGGATTTAATGCGATTTTTATAAGTTCATGAGACGCATAGTGATTTGTATTCCATATATATTGTTTAGCAGCATGATTCACAGTTTTACCCGACTGTAATACCTTTAGTGATAGTGCGCGTCATTATTAAGTTTCAGTATATAATTTATTGTCGAACGTGAATAGTATCGATTCGGTTGTATCAAGTACACCAGTGAAAAGTGAATGATTCATGATAATGAACAATACAGTGAATAATGAATAAAATCTTGATATTGATGCATACTTGTACACAACTAGCCCATACTCATAGATAGTGAAATCTGGGGAAAAGAGGAGAAATCGAAGTGGAAAGGAAATTGTATTTAGCTAGGTCAGTGATTTATAGGATGATCATTCAAACAGCGACTCTTATATAGTAAGTTTGGACTTAGCGGTCCGGCTGACAGGGTTATGTCCCGGGCAACAGCGGGCCGTAGTCTCGGGTACGTACGAGACCCTCGTTAAACATGATCACTCTTTTCCACAACTCGATTTCAAAGTGACTTAGAGACCGATAGGGATACAGATCATACATTTCATCTGTTAGTGACATATTGATTGCCTGCATTTATTATCTCCACCATTATTACTTTTATTTTCTTGTCATTTGTGATTATTATAATATTATTATTACGTTGCCCTGACGACCTAAGTATGCAAGCTCAGAGTTCGGAGAGGACCGGATTCAGGAGTCAGACCTACCCATCGAGCTCGCAGAGATCTAGACGGTCGTGCCTTCAGTACTTTTACCGCTTTCCATAAATCAACCTTGTATTCGCACTTGGTTAGTAGTTTCTTTTTCTTTCATTCTATTGTAAACTGTGAACAATGAAAGTTGGTGTAATAAACTAGTGATGTGTTTCCTTTACTTCTGTGCTGTATTTACTGATTACCATGTAATTCTAGAAGCCGAAGTGTGACTACGGCGGGATTATTCTTTGACCGTAGGAACATGGCTGGTCTAGTCGCCTCCCGTATTCCATATTTTGGGAAGCGGGGCGTGACAGTTTTGATCCAAATCTAAATTCCGTGGTAATTCATCAAGCGAGGTTAAAAAGTTAGATTTATTTAACTAGTTTTCGCAAAACTAATTAATGTGGATTCTAAAAATTATATCAAATAACCAAAACTTTTAAACGACGTTAACATTTTGATCGACTTTCTTTTCAACTTCAATAAGCAGAGACTATAACCACTTGAGCCTCAAATAAATCACCCAGAATATCCAATACATTAAACTAAAGCAACAGAAGATGATTGGAGTCCCAAAGCTCCCAGTTCGCGGCGGATCCGCGGTAGAGGCAAAGCCTCTGGGGCGGATCCGTGGCCTCTTGAGAGCTTTAAGGGCTCCGTTTTCTTATGTCACCATAAAATAACCTGCAAGATTTTTTGAACATTTTTATTTCGAAAAATATTGTGGTTTTAAAAAATGGACAAAAAAGCAATTTATTCGAAATGATACGGTCGAATCGTCTAAAGTTTGCCTAAGTCTCTAGTTTGGCTCTGATACCATGAAAGTGGACGGTAGCACCTCTACTAGGGTTTTAACAAGAGCAGGTATGCAATTTTAAAAATTCTAGAGGGCTAAGTCTACAAGTAAGGATCAAACTAAAGTTTTAAAATTATAAAGAAAGTAAATAGAGTTTAAACTAAGTGATAGAAGAGCTACAACCTTTATAGTCAAGTCCTTCATTTCTAAAACTCCAAACAGAAGTCCCTTGAACTCTTTCCTAAGCTTAACTTAAAAAAATGAACTAGCTTTCTTAAGGTCTTCTAGGTTAAAGATGATCCACCTTGAGGTATACCTCAAGCTCTCACTTCACTAATCAACAATTTGTAGTGAAGAGAACAACCAAAACTAATTTTCCATATTGGTTTAGACTGATAAAGTAGGATTTTTGCTTACTTAACTTTCTTTCTTTTTCTTCGCTTTAGAATGGATAGGAATTCAAGAGAAGAAATGATGAAGATGAAGATGAGAATGGCTTGAAATGAAGATAATCATTCAAATGATAAACTTATCTCATTTAAAAAAGCAAAATGAGTCACGGTTACTACATACTTCTAAAATAATGAATCATTTCTTTTCTTAAAAATCAAATAAGTAAATCATTATCTTCTTATTTTTTATCCAATGTAATTCCCATACACATAACTCTTGGGTATAATCAACCATGATGAATATTTATATATTATTTATATCATATAGAAATAATATATAAAGAGAAGGAAAAATAAAGTGAGTATATTATTAGTTTATATATATATATATATATATAATTATTAAATCAACACTTGATTTAATAATCTGGTTATATCATATATAACCCGGCTAATATTAAATAACGTTAGATTAAAATACGGTATCATATACCCGTATTTAATCAAGCTCCCGCATATATCTCTATGCATACCCTACATCGTTTCACTTGAGCTAGGAAATCTCTATATGGGACTCTAAAGACTCGTGAATACGCTACCAGTAGGTAATGATCACATCAAACACCTACAAGCACGTCGGCAGTACTAGCTGCACGTAACGGCTATCCAGGTATTGAATGAATAAAAGATCAACAGGTAAATTTTCTAAACTCTCTATAAAGCCTATTAGCAACATTTACCGTACAATCCGGTCTCTTCATCTGATTTGTTGCATATCGGTTTTGGGCGGTGGTATCGTCAGACCCCAATAACCTGATAAGTCATGCCGATGTATGGCCTCTAATCAATCGAGAAACTACTGATAACACTTATCAGTAAATCTCATCAGCCCTGGTTAGGGACTTGCGGTAATAGTCAATCGTTGATAGCACAACATCAACTCTCTATACCGAGAGAGACGAAACCCTTCCTATTGCTCACTGTCTTCATGTGACTCGGGATTGTACCCAACTACCATCTTCTTATACGACTCAGTAGAGCCATGGTAGGAGGTAATCAAAGCACAGTGGGAACCTGATTGAATTAGGAAGTTTTAAAGAAGTGTTTGTAGAAATAACCGCAATCAATAACGGTGTCGCGTGTAGCTAGAACGATATGAGTACGTGTCGTCCTCAGGGAAACGTGGAATCTTTTAATCTTACTTTAGGCATATTGATTAGGAAAGGAGGAAGAATAATGAATAATGAAGAATGGTTGTAGATTCTAGATCTACGTCAAACACGGATGTAGGATATAGATCTAGATTAACTAAGGATGTAGGTTTTATATTAGAAGGGAGCTTGTAGGGTTCGTTAAGATTTAGTAATCATGGATAATTAATTAAAGATTACTCCTTTTATCCTTTAATAGATTTAAAACTAGATCGACAGTGATGCATGCAGATTAGGGTTTCTGGAGGGAAAAGGGTTCTCACTCTTAACCCCTATCTTGATATGGATCTCCGTTTATGTCTAGCCTTTACCAAAACAATTGTTAATCTAATATCTAATCGTGGTCGTGAATATCAATAAATTGATACCGCGCCCGATTAGGATGTTAACTATTCTTTTGATAAAGTTTATAAACTTTATAGGACGTAAAAGGAGTTAAAGGATTTTAATCATCCATTGATCTACCCTAATCCTACGAACCCTATCAAGCGGAGAATTACTCGCGCATGATGGAGATAAAAGAACGGATATAGATCATGATGTAAATAAAGAAAATAAAATGCAATAAGAATAAAACAACTATCTTTATTAATCAACTTGATCAATTACACTTTGTTCCTTTAGAAAATGATTACAAAACCCTAGTTTGCTTCTCGATCTCTTCTTAAGGAGGTAGATGAACAGCTGATGATCAACCTGGATTCTTGAGCCGTCTTGGACTTCGTGATCTCGTCGGTTTGATAACTTTTCAAGTGAGCCTCTCGGTTCTATTTATAGTCATAGAACCCGAATCCCCAGTTTCCTAATAGGGTAACTAGTTGTTAGGATCCTACAGGAAAAATCCCAAATCCCAACTCCTCAATATTGCGGCGGAACCGTCGCATTATTCTCATTTTAGCCGCGGTTTAGCTGCTCTTTGGTGGGATCTTTGGCTCAAATTTCTGTAGATTCATTCAGTTTTCATGTGGTGATCTTTTGAATATCTGGAGTTTGGAAATCTTCTCTAAGTCACTGCCATAATTGATTTCTTCGATTCACTTGAATATTTCGGCAGATTTGATCTTGCTAGCTCAGATTTATCTGATTCCAGTTCTGATATAATTCTGCACAATATCTCAATAACTAATGTTAGTAGAATTTATTTTTATTGAGATATTATCATAACCATTTGATATGATATTATAGTTTAAAAGAATTGGTTAATGATATTTGATATGGTATGCATATTTAAATGGACTAAATATTATATAGATATTATATGCTTACATATTCCTTCATAATATTAATTATAATATATAAACATATGAAAATAGTATTTTTACAGATCAACCCTCATATGTGTCATATTTATAATAAACACCTTTTATTATATAAAAAATAGTAAGGAAAATGTCATATCAAATGCACAATATTTTTGACTGAACAAATACTCCCAAACTTAATTTTGATCGTCCAGAGCAAACTAGTTATTCAAGAGAAGGAGAAAAAGAAAAAAAAACTAAGTAGCACACTTTTGTAGGCAACACGATTGCACTGAGCACGTGCAACAAGCCGTTAAACCTCTAGGTGTCCCTAGTAGGAGGAGTGTTGTCTCCTGAGGGTTTTCAGCGGATTACACCCACAAAATCCTATAATAAAAGAAAGATGGTAAAAATTACATATAAAGATAAAACCTATAAAAGAAAGAACTTGAAAATACAAGTTTCTAACTACACCAGTTTTTCGGTTGTCATGAGCCCTATCTTAATGGTCATGAAAAAAAATTTAGAAATCATATCATCCCTCAATAAAACATCGCCTTTAGTCTTCCTCTCTATCTTTCTTTCAAACATTGATCATATACCCCTACGTGTGTGTAAAAAACATCCCTACACTTAGAGAATTCAATTCAAACTATCATACTCTTGTCCATCTTCTAAAGTACTTTATAATTGGTAAATATCTTCGATAAAATTGCTCATGCATTCTTCATGCGACCGCTAATACTTCTTGAGGTACTAACCGATCGATTACAAAATGTGCTTGTGTATTTAGACGTAATTCTTCATTTTGCAACACCTAAGGCTTAGCAGTGGCTCCCAAACTAGTTGGTCTAAGGCACTAGGTGATAAAACACCCTCGCTATATTTTTTTATGCTGCCTTAAGCAATTACAAAACCAGTGTTCATTTTTTTCTTCACCACTTATATATATATATATATATATATATATATATATATATTTATTCATACTTAGTCTTTTAGACAAGAGCATTTCAAGGTATTCTCCACTATCCCAAGATTCAAGATGTGTGTAAGTGCGTATAGTAGGGTATCAACGTTCAAATGTTTGGTCTCAAGAATTTGGATTATTTTTCAGACTTATTTTTATCCTCAGATTAGTGACTTCCTTTATCTTACTAACCCTTAGGACAACGGCTCATAACTACTTATTACTAGTTTCGTCTAAGAAAACATCTAACTTTCTTGCTTTTCTTAAACTTTTTCTATCTTTTATATGTAATTTTTCACTTCCTACTCTTTTATTATATAAAAAAATTGTATAAAGTCAAGTGCCAAAAGATAATTTAGTGAATACAAACCTTCCCCCCAAATCTGTTTTCAGCAGTGTCCTCACTGATGTCAACTTTGAATGCATAGATCTGTAGACTTGGGGAGAGAAATTAAGAGGGGTAAAATAATAGTTAAATGAAAACTACCCATAAACTTGTACTTTGGCACACACAGATATTCAATTAAGTCCTTTTTAACTCACTTCCATTCTTAAAACAAGAAAATGTTACCGAAATATAGAGGTGAGGCGGAGGAAATTTAGTTATGATAAAGCGGCTCCTGTAAAAACAGGAGCTCCTCCGCGGAGTCAGCGGAAAAATACGGTTTCAATTTATGCCCATTTATTTTAAAAATTGAACCGTTTTTAATATTTTCAACTTCTACTGCCCCGTGCGGATATATATATATCGCACCACAAAAGGTCCTTTCCAACGGGATTTAAGCTTACCCGGATGAAAATGGAAACAGGAATCGTAAAGAAGGATTTATTGTCCCGGTGTGAAGGTTTTTCTAAAAAGGTTTTTATCGTGGAACACTTTAGTCCGGTTCTTTACTATAACCACATTATCGTAAGCTTCATCGCGGAGATCGCTTAGCTCATTTAATTGCAGCTTCCGATAGCTGCAGGCTTGATCAAAATCGAAATTAAGCTCTTTAATAGCCCACATTGCTTTATGCTCGATCTCGACAGGAAGGTGGCAAGCCTTTCCAAACACTAGGCGGTATAGAGACATACCAAGATCGGTCTTATAAGCGGTACGAAATGCCCAAAGAGCATCCGTCAATTTGGTTGACCAATCTTTATGGTTTTTAGAAACCATCTTCTCCAAAATTTGTTTTATCTGCTTATTGGAAATCTCAGCTTGCCCGCTCGTTTGGGGATGATAAGGCGTAGAAAGTTTGTGGTTGATTGAATATTTCCGTATCAAAGCCTCGAAAGACTGATTACAGAATTGCATCCCGTTGTCGCTGATTATAGCGCGAGGGTGCCCGAATCACGAAAAGATATTTTCTTTAAGGAACTTAATAACAACCTTGTTGTCATTAGTGCGACACAGTATTGCTTCCACCCATTTTGAGACATAATCAACCGCTAACAAGATATATAAATTTCCAAAAGAGTTGGGAAAAGGGCCTATAAAATCAATACCTCAAACATAAAATATTTTTACAACCAAGATAGGTTGGAGCGGCATCTCATTTCTTCGCGAAATCCAACCCATGTGTTGACACCGTGGACAAGTTTTGCAATGATCATATGCATCCTTAAATAATGTTGGCCAATAAAAGCCATATTGCAAAACTTTCTCCGTCGTTTTACGTGGACCAAAATGACCGCCACATGTCTGATCATGACAAAAAGACAATACACTCTTGAATTCATCGTTAGGGACACATCTGCGAATGATTTGATCTGAACAATACTTAAACAAATAAGGTTCATCCCAGTAAAAGTGTTTTACTTGGGATAGAAATCTATGTTTGTCTTGTTTCGACCAATCACTAGGAATAAGTCACGTCGCTAGATAATTCACAATATCCACGAACCAAGATTCGCAGGATACGGTCAAGAGTTGTACGTCAGGGAAGGAATCGTTTATTGGCAAGGTCACTGTAGGTGAAGAAGAGATGCGTGAAAGATGGTCGGCTACTATGTTTTCACATCCACTCTTGTCTCGTATGACAAGATCAAATTCTTGTAACAACAGGATCCAACGTATTAACCTGACCTTAGCATCCTTCTTCGATAAAAGGTGTCGTAGGGCGGAGTGATCACTGTAAACCACTATTGGCGAGCCAATCAAGTAGGGCCTGAATTTTTCTAATGCAAATACAACTGCCAAGAGTTCTTTCTCGGTTGTTGTATAATTAATTTGAGCATCATTCAAGGTATTACTTGCATAATAAATTACATGTGGTATCTTATCAATGTGCTGCCCTAAGACTGCACCAATAGCAAAATCCGATGCATCATACATAAGTTCGAACGGGTGGTTCCAATCAGGAGATGACATAACGGGGGCTGTAGTGAGGGAGCTTTTAAGTGATTCAAAAGCAGCCTCGCAGTCCGAATCGAAGTGAAATGTTGTATCCTTGGCCAAAAGAAGAGTTAAGGGTCTAAAAATTTTGCTAAAGTCCTTAATGAATCTCCTATAAAATGCTGCATGACCAAGGAAGGATCGTATATCTTTGACGCATTTGGGATGAGGAAGGTTATGGATGACATCTATTTTAGCTCTGTCTACATCAATGCCTTTTTGTGAAATGATAGGTCTAAGCACAATACCTTCTTGGACCATGAAATGGCATTTTTCCCAATTCAAAGTTAAATTCTTATCCTTACAGCGGGTAAGAACCGCGTCAAGATGATGAAGGCAATCCTCAAAGGAGTCTCCAAATATAGAGAAATCGTCCACAAATATCTCCAGAAAATTCTCGACCATGTCTGAGAATATCCCCATCATACACCGCTGAAATGTAGCGGGAGCGTTGTATAACCCAAAGGGCATGCGTCTATAAGCAAAAGTACCGAAAGGACAAGTAAATGTTTTTTTATCTTGATCCATTTCAGCTATGGGGACCTGGTTATAGTCAGAATATCCGTCCAAGAAATAATAGTATTCATGTCCAGCTAATCGTTCTAACATCTGGTCAATGAAAGGTAGAGGGAAGTGATCTTTCCTCGTTGCGGCATTGAGTTTTCTGTAATCAATACATGCATGCCATCCAGTTTGAGTGCGTGTTTGGATCAACTCATTAGCCTCATTAGTTATAACCGTGATGCCAGACTTTTTAGGGACCACATGAATAGGACTTACCCATTGGCTATCAGATATTGGGTAGATAATACCACTATCTAAGCACTTGACAATTTCTTTCTTTACCGCCTCCTTCATGACGAGGTTTAACCGTCTTTGTGGGTCTCGGGTTGGTTTGGCTTCATCCATCAAATGAATATGATGTTCAACAATTAAGAGACTAATCCTTTTGATGTCAGCCATTGTCCAACCAAATACTTGCTGATTCGATCTCAATACCGTCAAAAGATCGTTCTCTTGCTCTAAAGCTAAAGAAGCGGCTATTATCATGGGTAAAGACTCATTCTCACCTAAATATGCATATTTAAGATGAGAAGGTAGCGGTTTGAGATCTAGAGTCAGCGGAGAGACGATATAAGGAAGGGTAAGGGAATGATATTCGGACTCCCCAAGAGGTTCATAACTTGCATAGGATATTGACTCGGAAAGCGCTACTGACTTTTGCGATGAGTCAAAAGATTCGAACTCGGGGATGGACTCATTGAAGATATCCTCACTATAATAATTTCCAGATCAAACAATGTCGCACTAGTGTTGTCGAGATCATCATAGCAAAGTACTTCCGCTTCGCAGCTGTCGGAAGCTATCTCGTTGATGGAACAGACATCGATTAAATGAGCAGAAGGTTCAGATGGTTGACTTCTTAGCTTGTAAATATTAAGCTCAATTGTCATCTTCCTGAAGGATAAGTTCATAGAACCATTACGACAATTAATGACAGCGTTGGAAGTTGCTAGGAAAGGTCGGCCGAGTATCACCGGGATTTGGTTGCGTGGGTTCGCCACAGGCTGTGTATATAAAACAATAAAGTCCACAGAGAATATGAATTCCCCGACTTTGATTAACACATCCTTAAGCTCACCCATAGGTTGGGCTATAGATCGATCTTCCATCTGGAGAGTGCAGTGGGCAGGTTTCAACTCTCCTATACCTAGCTGCTCATAGACGGAATATGGAAGCAAGTTAGCACTAGCGCCGAGGTCAAGTAGAGCACGATTGATACTTTTACCCCTAATAGTTATAGATATTGTAGGACAACTGGAGTCCTTACGTTTCTTAGGCAATTGTTGGTTAAAAGCTGTGCTCACGTTACTTGTCATGAATACATTTTTCAACACTTGAGTTTTTCTTTTCATGGTGCACAAGTCCTTAAGGATTTTCGTATAAGACGGAACTTGTTGAATAGCATCTAGGAGAGGGATATTTATTTTAACTTACTTAAACATTTCCACAACCTTCTCCATTTGTGCGTTAGGTTTGTTGGCCCTCAACCTGTTTGGAAATGGAGTTTTATCAATAAGTTTTGGTTCCAACATTTGTGAAGAAATTTGTGAGGATGGAATCGATCCCAGAATTGGAGTGGGGATCGTTTTAGGTAGATTCGAGGAAGTGGGCGAAGGGTTCGAACCTAGTGGGAAACAGAGAATAGGTTCGGAAGTGAGTGGAAGACTAGACGAAATAGGGCAAGAAGTGGAAGCCGGGGTTTCAATTGATTCCTCATCATCAATCTGTTCACCCATTTGATTGTTCAACACTCTTCCTGATCTCAACGTGGTAACGACACTCACATTATGACTTTGTGAGTGGTCAGGATTCGGTAGGGGTTGAGATGGAAGTTTCCCTTTTTCTCTCGCACTCATTGCAGCATTTATTTGTGCAAGTTACATTTACGGTCGCAGAAAACAAACTGAAAAACTACTACAATTGGAATCCGCAAGCACCTTAGACATCATAAACCCAATGTATCACATACTTTGGATTTCATGTCTAACCAAATGAATTCGTTAGACATCTCATGCCTAACAATTATAAACCCCGCATTTTAGTCTCAATATTGAAAACCCTGGCCAGGGACTTCTCAGGAACAACACTTTCGGTTTCGTAATCTAACAAATATCGTCTAATTTTCTAGCATGGCTCTGATACCACATCAGGGTTCCCTAGGACTGCAGCAAGGTTTCGGAAGGCATCGACCATGCCAATTTCAAAGATTTGTCGTTCTAGTTAACCATAACCATAGAATCTTTACTAGAAAATGCGACGAAACTATATATAAACACCTTTATAACTAAGTGAATGAGGAATACAACATTTGTAGACAGGTCCTTCACTTCTAATGCTCCGTGTAGTAGTCCCTTCGCTGCAAGTCATGAACACCCGAACTCTAGAAAGGGATCTCCCGGAGAAATGAACAAGCTTGCTCGAAGTCTCGAGGCCGAAGATGATCTACGTCGAGGAGACTCAAGCTCATGCTACATCTTCACTAATTGTGAAATTAGTGAAGCAAACATCCTATACTAAATGGCAAGTAGTAGAGGATGATGAAGTAGGAAATGGGCGCACTTTAGTTTTATTTTTCTCACAATATTTTCTCACTTTTCCAAAAGCTAGAAAGCTTTTTCTCAAGGATGAAGAAGATGAAGAGAAGAGATGAGAATGAACTAATGAGATGAGAATAACAACCATGGGTGAGTTAGTGTCATACACTAACCAATATAGAGATTAAACCATGGCTAACAATAATGGTTAGGTTAATAAATATCTACAAGTAAAACAAAAGGAGTGGACTTAGTCAAAGATGCTACAAGCTTCTCCAAACTTCCAAGCATGTGACTAATTAACACTAATTTTGATTTACTTAAATAAATATAAGCCCTCATATTATTATTAGTATGGTGTGAGTCTCATACACCCATGTAGCATATGACATCAAGCATGATATAATAAAATGTACATTAATATATATCATATATATTAATGCACACTTGTGAGGAAAAAAAATATTTAAGTGAGCTAATATTAGTTAATGTAATCTAGTATATCAAATATACAATTATACATTAAATTATTAAATCAACACTTGATTCAATAATCTGGCTATATAACATATAACTGACTAATATCAAATGCAACAACTTATCGAATCAACACTTGATCAGATAACCCGGCTATATCTCATATAGCCGACCGATGTCACAAATCGCGAGAATAGAATGCGGTATCACATACGCGCATTAATCTCGGTCTCGCACATATCACATATGTGCTCCTACTCCGTTTTGCATGAACCAAGAAACCTCTGTGTAGGACTCTAAAGACTCGTCAATACGCCGGCAGTAGGTGTTGATCATATCAAACATCCACAAGCCACAAGCGGCCTTCTAAACGTAACGGCCACCCGGGTATTGAGCGATCAGAAGATCAACAAGCAAGGCTGCTCATACTCCTGCGAATCCAATCAGTAACACTACCGTACAGTCTGGTCTCTTTGTCTGATATGTCGCATATCTCGTCTAGGGGTGTCAAACATCAGACCCCGATAACTCGATAAGTCAGCCGATGTGAGGCTCATAACGGGTCCAAAAACTACTGATAACACTTACCAGTAAATCTCAGGAACAACCCTGGCCAGGGACTTCCTCTTATAGCCAATCGAGCACAGCGGAACATCAACCCACAATATCGGGAGAGACGAATCCCCTCTTATCGCTCATTGACTTTATGTGACTTGGGACTGCACCCAAAAACCACCGTTTTGCACGTTCACTTGAACGTGGTAAGGTGGAAATCAAAGCACAGTGGGAATCATACCAAACTCTATGACGATCTCGGGTCGACAGACTAACCTGTACCAGTGTCACCAGAGAACTGCCATCTGACGTGAGGTATAATACCATCTAGGAGTTCTCGACGAGTCCGTCCGGTGTACCCAGTCTCCACTGAGCACCCGTATACCATCTCTGATGTCAAACACCAATGGATATGGGATCATCCATCGCCCATCTTTATGGGTCGAGAATCTATACGCTAGTCTACTCTGGTATATCGATGCCCCATCTTGATACACCCACGACTAGAGACATTAAAGGATGTACTTATCGACTACCTTTGTCTCACTAGTATGATCCGCATCATAATCCAGGTAGTCAAGTACACATCCTAAGGGCTCTATCAACACGTAACAGAGAGACAATCAGTGTACATGTTAAGATAAAGTGCAACCAGATAGCATACTATCATATTGAGCAAGAAAGTCCTCTCTATATATGTCCAAGCATCCACTACAATATACATCTCATGTACAGTAATGGCCTCTAGGGTATACATATAACTAACAGGATATAGATCTAGATTAACTACTGATAGGTTTTATATTAGAAGGGAGCTTGTAGGGTTCATTAAGATTTAGTAGTCATGGATAATTAATTAAAAATTACTCATTTTATCTTTTAATAGATTTAAAACTAGATCGACAGTGATGCATACAGATTAGGGTTTTTGGAGGGAAAAGGGTTCCCATTCTTAACCCTTATCTTGACATGGATCTCCGTTCATGTCTAGCCTTTACTAAAACAATTGTTAATTTAATCTCTAATCGTGGTCGTGAATATCAATGAATTGATAGCGCGGTCGATTAGGATGTTAACTATTTTTATGATAAAATTTATAAACTTTATAGGACGTAAAAGGAATTAAAGGATTTTAATCATCTATTGATCTATCCTAATCCTACGAACCCTATCAAGCGGAGAATTACTCATGCATGATGGAGATTAAAGAACAGATAGAGATCATGATGTAAATAAAGAAAATAAAATGCAATAAGAATAAAACAACTACCTTTATTAATCAACTTGATCAATTACACTTTGTTCCTTTAGAAAATGATTACAAAACCCTAGTTTGCTTTTCGATCTCTTCTTAAGGAGGTAGATGAACAGCTGATGATCAACCTGGATTCTTGAGCCGTCTTGGACTTCGTGATCTCGTCGGTTTGATAACGTTTCAAGTGAGGCTCTCGGTTCTATTTATAGTCATAAAACCCGGGTTTCTAGTTTCCTAATAGGGTAACTAGCTGTTAGGATCCTACAGGAAAAATCCTAAATCCTAACTCCTCAATATAGAGGCGGAACCGCCGCAATATTCCCATTTTAGCGCAGTTTAGCCGCTCTTTAGTGGGATCTTTGGCTCAAATTTCCGTAGATTCATTCAGTTGTTATGTGGTAATCTTTTGAATATCTGGAGTTTGGAAATCTTCTCTAAGTCACTGCCATAATTGATTTCTTCGATTCACTTGAATATTTCGCAGATTTGATCTTGCTAGCTCGGATTTCCCTGATTCCAGTCCTGATATAATTCTGCACAATATCTCAATAACTAATGTTAGCAGAATTTGTTTTTATTGAGATATTATCATAACCATTTGATATGATATTATAATTTAAGAGAATTGGTTAATGATATTTGATATGGTATGCATATTTAAATGCACTAAATATTATATAGATATTATATGCTTACATTTTCCTTCATAATGTTAATTATAATATATAAACACATGAAAATAGTATTTTTACAGATAAACCCTCATTTGTGTCATATTTATAATAAATACCTTTTATTATATAAAAAATAGTAAGGAAAATGTCATATCAAATGCACAATATTTTCGAATGAACAGAACCACACAAGACGCTATGATGATCTCGGGTCTACAGACTAATCTGTATAAGTATCATTAGAGAACTGCTATCTGACAACATGTATGGTACCATCTAGGAGTTCTCGGCGAGTCCGTTTGGTGTACTCATTCTCCAATGAGCACCTCTATACAATATTTGGTGCCAAACAATAATGGTTGTAGGATTAACCATCGCCTCATATAGGGTCAAAAAACGTACACACTAGTCTATTCTGGAATATCGATGCCCTGTCTCGATACTCTCTCGACTAGGAACATTTAAAGATGTGCTTGTGGACTACTCAGGCCCCACTAGTATGATCTACATCATATTCCTGGTAGTTAAGCAAACATTCTAAGGGCTTTATCAATATGTATCATTGAAATAGTATATTAAAACAAATACACATGTTAAGACAAAGAGAAACTAGATAGTATACTATCATATTGAGCAAGAATGTCTTCTATATATATATGTCAAAGCATCCACTATAATTTACAATAATGGCCTCTAGAGCATACAAATCACTAACATGCACTGTGGGCACCGCCTAAATCCTTATTCCATAGTTCTATCGACGATGGTAATATTGAGAATGTAGATCCAATTTACTTATAAACAAATTATATATATATATATATATATTAAACTCTACAGTGCCAAACACTTATAAACAATTGATATATAAAAAACATTGGAGTTCTAATCACTTGTAATCTATTGATATATTAGTTTAATGATTTATTCATATTATATATTTTGAATCGTCCTAACTTGCATAAAATAGATGCCGCGAAACGGTATATTCAGCAAATTTGCAAGAATCATATCAGGGAAGAAAAGAGATCGATCTGCTTCCTCTTCGACACAGTCTGATCCTGAGATCATAGAAGGTATATATTATGATTTTTAAATAAGCGTTTCCAACATATTTTTTTCATATAACTATTGATTGATTATATTAAATTTGCAGATACATCTGATCAGGAGACTCCAGATACATCATTGCATGATGATCTGTATGCACACATAGATGAGCAGTGCACGGACCTGGGTAGCGAGGAGGGGATGTTCACGGATCCTGTCACTAATGAGTTTAATCATTCATTGCCTCTTCTAAAAGATTTGAAAAATATAAGAACTTCATGAGATAGGGACAATGCGAAGGTATAAGCGAGGTGGGATGTTTCTCGTCCTCAAATGGATACGATGCTAGAGACAGCATTAGCGAGTATCGATCAGGCGAAGGCTGTGGGGGATAATTTGGCCCATTTTGAATACCACGGAAGAGGTGTTGTCAACAAGAATACCGAATTCGATATGAAGGGAAAAAAGAGCAATTTTGATATGGGTAGGTGGGAAGCCCATAGGTCCGGGTAAGTGGGCTACCCATTTTAATGGTTATATTGGTATTCTCGTCCGAAACAAGGACTGTTGGAACGTGGGGTTCACGTTTGCGGATAACCCCTAGAAAGCATACATATGGACTTAGCGCTCACTCTTGGTAATGCATAACTGAATTAAACATATATATGTCAGCATTACATCCATACTTGTTATATGGTACTAATATAGTAATCAATTTACTTATTAATTTATATTACAGAAACATTTCTTCTTGGAAGACGGTATGGACAGACTTTGGAAGTATGTCTGGCCTGAGATGGGTGAAATATTCAAGAGATAGCATCAAAAATTGAAAAAAGGTTTCTATAAGTTCGATAGATTTACGGTGAATTGGGAGCGGTTTGCCGCACTTCCCTCTGTCATCCTTAGGGAGCAGTTTGATTTTCTCCTAATTTATTGGGATACACTCGATGCGTAGGTAATTAAAAATATACTTAATTGATTTTAACACCATTGTAACAACCATAAATATTGTATTCTTTTCCTTTAAAATTCTTTTCATAATTAAATTTTTCTTCGAATCAAATAGGTATTTGTTAATATTCTTATGATTTATATGCAAAATTACTAATAGTCTCTACTGGTTACAGGATTGCATTGCCATCTTATAGGTTGTGAGTTCGATTCCTTCTGTTTCTAATATTTTTTTTAATTTTTTGTTTTTATTTTCTAAACGAAAAAATCATGCAAAAAGATTTCTTAGAATTTTAAATGGTTGGCATAATTTTTAAATGAATAAAGGGGTTTAAAAAGAAATGATTTTCTAAGGTTTATTTGAAAAGGAATATATATAAAAAGAATTATTTTTAGAAATATTGTTACAAAGTGAGGAAATAAGTAAATTAGAATTTTCTATGATTTTTCGATATTTTCCGTCTTTAAATATTTTAAATAATTTTTATAAAAAGAAAAAATATTTAAATAAATTCCGAATTTAAAATAAAATAATATTTTAAGATTCTAGAATTTCTTTTAAACATAAATTTTTATTAATGTTTAAAGAAAAAGATTTTATTAGATCTTATATTATTTACAAACTTGTCTAAACTATTCTTAAAATATATTTTATTTGTTTTTATTTTGTTTTTTTATTTGTTTGTTTTTGACAAATAAAGGAATAGATTTTATGTCTTTAATTGAAATTTTTATTTATTTATCTCTTTCTAAGTCATTTGATCTACTCTTGTGCTATCTTAACCGTTGATCCCAAATATAAAGCCTAACCTACCCAAACCACAAATCTTTTCTCCTTCTTTCCCTCCATCATATTTTGCTTCCACCTTCTGTAATGAACCTAGATCCAGAGTAAGATCTTTGGAGAAGCAGCTTTTTCATGCGTCCTTTTCATTGTCTCGATTAGATCGAGATATCGTCGATCTCCATCGTTAAGGAAGATCATTGATCTTCCCTACTCGTAAGTTCCTCTCCTCTTTTACATAAATTATAGTCTTTAATTTCATCTATATTTGCATTTTGTGCATCTTATAGATCTATACTATTCTTAAGTTTAAGTATTGCAGTAGAGTACAAAAATAAATTATAATAATTATAATGTATCTATGTGATGAAATATATATATATATATATATATATATATATATGTTAAATTTCGAAATCAAATGGTATGGCTCAGTGACTGATAGCCTATTGATCTCAAGTATAAGTGCTCATATAATGACAAATGTTATATAGTCTTATGGTCAGAATTAACTGTATATTATATTAAATATATTTTAATACTTACATGCATTGTTTTTCATTTTATATGTTACTGTCGTTTTTAATGAATGCTTGATGTGAATTTCATTCACGATTTTTTAATGGTTTGTTTCAATACCAAATATTTCTAGTATCTACATTTTTATTACATATTCATCGCATGTTATTTTAAAGATCGGTGTTATTTAATTCATTATTGAGTTTCATCATAATTTTTTATATTGTCATATTATAAACATTATTTTATTTTTACATTCACTTACATATAGTTTACTCTGTATGTTACCACCCTATGTTATAAATGAGTTGAGATTGCGGACGTGTTATGGATGACTGTGTTCATATGTGTGGTTTGTTTGTAAATGGTTTAGGGAAGTAGGATATATATATATATATATATATATATATATATATATATTTGTATATATATATATATTTGTATATATATATAATTATATACATATATACATACCCTATATTTCCATATAGGGAAAACTTGGCTATAACTATGTTTTTGTAATGATTCAGCGACCGCTCTGTCGTGGTTACCTAACCTATGAGTGATGACGTCTCCCCATGGTCAGTACGAAATTCATAGTTTAGGTTAAGTCAGATTGTTGTATTGTTTTTCTTTTGTATGAAATCTGATTTTCTAGAACTGTTGAAACTGATTACACCTAACTTAGAGTAGACATAACTCCTAGCTCTGGATTCCAAATTGATCAAATTCAAGTTGTTGGAACATCTACAGGAAGATAGCTACATATTCTTTCTAGGGAAATTTACCTGCAAACTAATATAACTTCATGAAAATCTGGGTCTAATAAAACGTAACGAATCTGGACTGCAGCAGAAACTATCGGCGCGGTTGTAGTAAATAGGCATAACTCCCTACTTTTTTTTATCAAAATTGGATTTTTCTTGTTGCGAATCGTTCAGAACTTTCAGACGCTAAATTTTCTGTCTAATAGAAAAAACCAGAATCTGGACCAAAACCTACCAAAAATATAAAATACTATCAGTGTACATATTCTGAAATCTGCACTGGTCTGCTCTACGCAGCATTACGGAAACTTCCGTAACTCTTACACCAGGAACCCGATCGAGGAAAACTCAGTCTCGTTATTTAATCGACACTCTCAACTATAATTTAATCCTTGTGTAAGATCCCTAATTCTAAACCAAACCCATATATTTCTGCATTCGAACGTATGATTATTTCTGGCCTTAAACCGATCTATTATCACACACTTGTTACATATACATAGAGACTTAGAATATTTAGAACTTGACCTGTATTCACTGGAGTCTCATGACCAACTCATGAATGGGCCTGTGTTTCCTAACCCCTGGATGATGGACTTGGGTCTATGAATACTCCAGCGGTGGTTGGAGTCTCATTACTCATGAGTGGTCCCGTGTTTCCTTATCCCTGGATGACAGCATTGGGTTTGTGAATACTCTTGCGTTAGATTATACTATCTTGACCTGAACCTATCATGAACCACTTGAATATCTTGAATATCGTGAATCTAATGAATATCTAGAATATCGTGAACATGACATATACGCTATTTATTGGATATATATATACACACTATACACACACACACACAATATATATATATATATATATATATATATATCTTCAATCTCGTGAATCTCATGAATCTCGTGTTGCTGTTGTTTCGTGGTATTACAGAATATTCTGCTTACATAATAAAACTCCAACAATCAAGCTTATATTTATACTTGTACCAATATTTATGCTTATGGTTATGCTTATATTTATACTTTTACTTATGCTTATACTTATTCTTATTCTTATAGTAAATAGCACTAAAAAACTGAATGGCGTGATACTCTAGTTACCTTACACTGATTAATATATGTTACTTAGTTGACATGCACATTATAGTTTATTGTACACAGTTATTCTCATGCTTAGTATTATATATATCATGTTTTATTTCAAATATTTTTTATATGAAATAGGGACTAACTGAACTTTAGTTCGCAGACGGCATTCCTGTTTTATTATTATTTTTTCTTAGGAATGTCGTCAGAAGACATTGGGGTAGGTGATGAGACTAGGTATGAGGTGGTACCAACTGAGGAAGACAGCCAAAATCTTTCAAATCAGGCCGAGCTCTGGTTTTCATTTTCAGTAAGTATGCCTTCTTTTACTCAAGGCTATCTTCCATTCCTAGTATCCTTGAATCCTAGAATTTGTGTTCAGTTATTATTTTTTGGACTGTTATAAATATTGTTGGATATTTTATAAATTTAAAATTCTTATACTATAATTTCCTAAACTGCTTATATAGACGCTTAGTGTATTCATGTCGAGAAAGAGTATTTCTCGATATGAATACGTTACGGGCTTGTCGCTCTCGTGTCTCATTTTTGGAAAGCGGGGAGTGATAACCGCGAATTTAGATTAGTTTACATTATCTTATGATATGTTGTCTTCTAAATATACAGGAAGAATCATAAAGAAATAAGCAGAACCGAGGGAAATACACGAAAGAGTATTATAGTTGATCGGTTCCTATAGATCAGTATAGGTCTACTTTGGTGAGTTCATCTTTAATTACATATATGTTTGGTTTTTAAAATTTATCGTTGCATATAAACACATATAAATAAATCATATATCCGGTACAGGAGAGAGCTGGGAGAAAACCGAGCCTTGCTGAGACTTGGGAAGCGCTGCACGCGAGGGAAGGCATGACAGAAGAAGAATTGGAAATAGCCTCTCAACATATGGTGAGATTGCATTTATAAATTCTTTTATGTAATTACACTCAATTGTTAACTTCGCAATAAAGTGTAATTAATTACTGTTTTATTTATCGAAGTCAGGGCTTGAGGAGGCAGAGAGGAGCTATCGGGCATCAAATCCCGATTTTTCCGGCCGACGATCATGTTCCTAGGGATACCGAGCTATCTATATTAGATCATATTTTCCCTCGCTCAAGGGAGTACGGCCGTTATTCCGTTTTAGGTGGTCCCGTTGGTCTTGTACGGTCAAGATCCATTAGAGGAACTTCAATTACGTCGACCGCTTACTCCAACCTATCTCCTACCGATACACCGGAGATGATGGTGCTACGGGAGGAGCTAAGGAGGGAGCATGAAGGAAATATGAAATGGAAAGCTGAAACAGATGCCTAATGGAATCAATTATCACAACAACACGGTCCGTCTTCGCAACCGTGGTTAGCACAGGGTCCATGATCGCCGCAGCCAACATGTTACCCTCCTTTGACACGGCGTGGGTATTATCCACCTCTATCACAGGGACCGTCATACTACCCTCTGCCTCAGCAACCGGGATACTACCCCCAGTCTCCGCCTCTGCAATAGGTGCCCTATCCCCCGCCTCCACAACAGGGAGGCTACTACTACCCTCAGCGTCCGTCTCCGCCACAGGAACCCATTTACCCTCAGCATCTGCCACAGTGAAGGCCGTGGATATTTTTTCGCAAGAAGACATCGACCAAACAAGTTGATTTTTTGCAGGGCAAGGTTCGGGTGACGATGACAATGGTGGGAGTTAGCGAGGTAAGCATATATACATGTATTAATTAGTGTAGCTAGCGCGTTTAATTTCGAAAATTGTGATTTGAGTTTATGCAATTATTTATATCTTTCGATTTGTAGGATGCGTGGGATTGATTGAAATAGAATTTCACGCGACTTGGAGAAGTAATCATATAGCGTCCATATTGTATTGTTTATATTCAAAACAATGTTGTTTTTGTGTTGATTTGGAATGTTTTTCATATCGTTGGATGTATTGTGCTATTTATTATGATTGTAGTTCATATGTGTGTTGTTAAGATGGTGAAATTGTTGGATATTGGAGCTTGCATCGTTTATATATTTGGTTTGTGATCGAATGCTATTTTTAGCGTGTTATATTGATATTAAATGTATTATTGTATTCAATTTGGGATTTTCTGTAATTGAATGTCTTAACGACCGTATAAGCTACAGTTACGGTCGCTAATAACCCGATTAACGACCATAGTATACAGTTAAATTTCGTTGCAATGCCGCGTGTCCATACATTGGGGACTATGTGATACGGTTGCTAATATCCTATTAGCGGCTGTATTCTTTAGCGACCATTTGAAAATGCTTGCTGATACCCTTTTTAGCGACTATCTTGTCATCGACAACGTATTAGCGACCGTTCTATTAGAAAACGGTCGCCAATAAATATTAGCGACCGTATACTCATCTTTAGAGACCGTTTTAAACTGGCTATAATGCATACAGTATGGAGCAGTGAATGAAAAAGACATATCTGGTAGAATCGTAACCATCGAATACGACCCTAATCGAAATGCATTCATTTGTCTCATACACTACCAGAATGGTGAGAAGAGATATATTTTACATCCCAGAAAGACTATTACCATTGTTTCTAGTACAAAAGTCCCTATATCAATGGAAAATGCCTTATCTTTGAGTGCGGTTTAAACTATTGATTTTTCACAAATCACATCCCAGAGATCTATCGTTCTTGTTTTTTCCTTCTCAGCATTAAAATTTGACGGCTATCAACCTCCTCATGTGAAAATTAGTCCATTTCTTGCAAAGCGGCAAGTAAATAATTTCAACTGACGGTGATAGGCACAGAGAGGTTGTGCCTATGGATTGCACAATCCCTATGTGATGGAGGTCGGATCTCCTTCAGATGTTGTCCTCTGTTAATCTGGTTGCGAGCGGTTTTGAGCGATTGAGGTTGGATATGAGAATTTTTGTGTGGACCTCAATGGGTTGTTGTATGTTGTCGATGTCGAGCTACCTGCAAGGGAAGTCCTGGGGTGGGAAACCATCGTAGGACCCTCCGACTATCAGGTTAGCACAGTAGAATAAGAGCAGGATAGCGGCGTATTTGAACGGGTTCCAATTACCTGAGTCCTCTGAAAAGGGGGTTTATATAATGGTCGGATAGAGCGAGCCGACGCGAGATCCTCGCCGTTCGTTACGCCCATGCTTTACGCCCACGTCAATGGCAGGATCCGTCCATTAATGGCGGGATATGATCATTAATAGAGAGACGCGCTAGCATGGGACATGAAACGTAGGACGGCGGATATCTCGCTTTGGCGAAATACACGGAGCCGTGGCGGGGGTGCTTGGGCTCCCCGCTCTCGGTTGATCGGGGAATCTGAGGAAGATCTGCTAGGTGGATGGCTCGGAGACGAGCCGGGAGGCCAAGGAAGCTCAGCTCTGAAACAGCTCGGAGATGAGCAAGGAGGCTGTGGAAGCTCGGTTGTAGGATTGCTCGGAGGTGAGTTGTTGGCTGGTTGCTAGGTGAATATGGAAGGTACTCCGAGGAGGTCTCCAAAAGGTCGGATGTGTAGGATTGCTTGGCACGACAGCAAGGTTTCGGGAGGCATCATCCATGCCATTTTCAAAAATTTGCCGTACAAAACAATCCTAACCTTAGAATCTTAACTAAAGATTTAGACAATACAATGTGTAAACTACTTTACGTCTAAGTGAGTAGGGATTACAACCTTTATAGTCCGGTCCTTCACTTCTATAGCTCCTTGTAGTGGTACCTTCGCTGCGATGAATGAACTCCCTGATGATGCTCGATATCGGTGATCTCCCCGATCATGACAAGTGGCTGATGACGTGTCCCGAAGCCGGCAAGGAAGGACCAAGGACAGCACATCGGAGGAACACCCGGATCTGCGACCCATGGACGTGGCCGACCTTCTGGGCCATCCACACCACTCCTATGCCCGCCTTGCAAACAACTGTTGGCTCGCCTCCGAGCCTCCTGCACACTTGGCCTCCTTGACCCTCTCAGCTCGCCTCCGGGCTACCACAGAAACAAGATAGCTCGGCCTTCCGCTCGGTCCTGAGCTTCCGCTGAGCTCATCTTCCTCGGTCCCTTCGACCGACCAGCGACATCATTCGCAGCTGCTTCCGCCTCACATCCGCGAATCTCGCCATGCGCGAGATATCTGCTGCCCATGATCCCGCATTCCAGACCATCATGATCCCCATTAACGAGCATGTCTCACCATTAATGGGAGATCCCGCCCACACGCTGGCGTGACGTCAGGGGCGTAACGGCCGGCGTGATTCTCGCACCTGCCTGCCTACTGCCACCGCTATATAAACCCCTCCTTCAGACGGTTCAAGTAAGTCATTTTCCACTCACTAGGTCGTTACTCTGCTTGGATTTCTGTCTAACTTGATCGTCGGAGGGTCCTCGGTGGTACAACCATCCCGGGACTTCCTTGCAGGTAGCTCGGCCCCAACAACCTCAAACCAATTGAGATCCACACACTTCAGGAGCTATCCTCCAACTCAAATCTCGGTCGTTCATCATCGCCAACGGCAGATCAACGGAAGGTAACATCTTGACGCGATACGCACCGCGTCAGCTGGCGCCGTCTGTGGGAAACTTGATTTCACTAAGACAAAGTTCATCTTCCGATCTCAACCCAATAGCGAGTGGTCACCACGACGACCCAAGCGCTAGCCTCCGCCTCCCCTACAACGGAGGCGTAGACGAATCTCCTCCCCCGAACGCCATCAACGCCCTAGCCGTCCGGATAGATCGACTCGCGTCCGCCGTGGACGCGCTCGTCCGTGTCCAAACGGCGGGGCAAGCTCGCCAAGTCACCGCTCCCCTACCTCAGGACCGGGACCCCTACAGAGGGAGAGAAGACTCTGCTCGCGTCGGCACTGCAGACCACTGCCTCACTGCCTCTCATGCCCGCCGATCTCCCGGGCCGACATATTCTATGACCCGCTGGGAGCCCCACAGTTCAACACCGAGGTCTGTCGCCCGAGTGCCTCCCCCCAAGCCCCTACGTGCTCGTTTCCCTCCCGATGAGATGTCGGCCAGCTCGTCTGCTCCCAGGCATAACCGACACCCCCTCTCTCGACGGGGTCGCACGAAAAGGACTCGTCATAGCAGCTCGAAGACTACCTCGCCGAGCGACCTAAGAAACCTCATTGAAAGGAACCGAGGCCGCGTCCAAACGCAAGTCTCCAACGGTAGGGGCCAAAGATCGGAATATGATGAATCGTCGGGGTACCATGGCCGGCTCGACACCCTCAAAAAGAAGATCGAGGGCATGCATCGAGAAGGTCGCCACTTGTTCATATCATAATATTGCATTATTATATTCCCCAGTCCTAGTCATTTTACAAATAAACAGGTGCTTTTGACCCATGTCTGCTATATGGTTACAGGTTACAGGTTCTTGGAATAAACACAGTGAAATTGATGAAAAAGATGATACAAAGTGAGTCTACGACCGACAAATGAAAGAATCTTGATCAAGCCTACAATTTGGAGAATAACGAAGATCAGTTCACAAAGAACAAGGCAGCACAAGGTTCAAGACTTCGACACGAAGCAACGTTAAAAGTCCACTACAATTATTCACTACAGAGATCTGGGAGAGAACGAAAAGACATCCTAAAGAACCAACTGAAGAAACAGGAAGAAAAGGTCAACACAAAGCAACAGACAAAATTTCAGCACATGAGCCTCCTTTTTGGCCGCGAAACCGGGGCCAAACCTGGCCTGCGGCCGCGGTTCCGTGACCGTGCTGAGCCCGTAGGGGCGGAAAATTTACCATAAAGTTGGCGGCGCTGACTAGTCTTCCTAGGGGTATTTTTGTAATAGCAGACATGCGGCGATTGTAAACCTAGGGTTTTCTATGTCCTATAAACAGAGACCCAAATTCTTGTATTAGGTCATGCTTCCTTTCATTAATAAAATTCAGAATTCTTTTTGGAGAGCATCAATTTGTAAGTAGTTCTTTTTATTTGCCCTAGTTAATTTTCTTATCTGCCCTAGGTAATTTCTATTCTTGCCCTAGTTTAGATTCAATTCCTTGCCTTAGATAGATAGTTTAGATCTGTTCTTCAATTCCCTAATGAGCGAGTAGTCTCCTCGCTTGTTAGGGTTAGCTTTGGGGAAGGATTGAGAGATGAAGATCTCTCACCCCTTTCTTGCCCGTCATATATTTTCATAGGACTCCATGCATACATGCACACACCGCTCCCTACGGCACCCTATCCCACGAGTTAACGGTGATACCGTAGTATAAAGGCCCGGTTGAACGTGTTTTCCATGGAGGTTAGGGTAAAGATTGATAAAGGAAGGACAAGAACCTAGAGGAAGAAACATCTTCCCGATGGTTCTAATCCACTTTATTAATAATTACCATAACTCCTAATAGATCTTAATATGGGTATAGAAAGCGGTGAGATTTATTGACTTTCCAAACTTAACCTAAACCTAACTCTAGCAAGATTTAGATCTAGATTAATTTAGTTTTTAGATTTAATCAATCCGTTCACACCGTTCGGAATTAACTCGTTAGAGCAATTAGGAAATTCACAAAATCCATGTGGACCGACTCGTACTCACCGGCTAGCTACCAAGCGACGCCGTTCTTGATTGCGGTTAATAAATATTCTTTGATTCATATCTTTTAAAAGCGCAAGCACGCTAAATCATTTAATCACCACTCGAGCGAAAGGGCTAAATACGCCGCCGATTAGCTCACAAATCCCTTCACCAAGGAGCTTCTCACCGTCCATGTCTCCTCCCGGAGCAAGCCCCCCAAGGTCTCACTCTTCGACAGGAAGTCAGACCCGAAGGACCATCTGGACGTGTTCACGGCCGGGATGAGCTTCTAAAACAACGCTGACGCCGCCTAATGCCGAGCTTTCACAGCCACTGTCATCCGCTCCGGATGAGACTGGTTCCGAGGACTCGCGCCACGCTTGATCTCAACCTTCGATGAGCTGGCCACCTAATTTCTCTGCCATTTCGTCGGGAACAGACGACAGAAACGGACCGTCGACCATCTCTTCACGATCAAGAGCGGGGACAAAGAAACGTTCAAAGCGTACGTCACCCGCTTCTACAATGCCCTTCTCAAGGTCCCCAAACATCGGGAAGAGACAGTCATCACAGCCCTGAGGTCTGGTCTTAGGCATAAGGAGTGGTTACGCTCCTTTACATTAGCACAACCTAAGACCATGGCCGAGGTAAAGGCCTTGACCGAGCGCAAAATTTAGCTCGAGTCCGAGGTGAACGCAAATCTCCCCGGGGCAGAGCAAACTGACCAGAAGTAAAGGGCGAGGGAAGAGAGAAAGAGACTTTAGCAGCCAAAGCCCTACTTCCCGAGGTTTCAGGAGTACACCCCGCTCAACGTCTCCCAGACGGTACTGCTTGACGCCAAGGGCGAGGGGTTCTTCAAGCTCCCCCCGATCTCGCGCATGGCGGCAAAGCGTACTCAGGGCCCCTATTACGGTTTTCACAGATCGCTAGGCCACTCCACAGAGAGCTGTAAGAAGCTCCGAGACTACATCGAGGAGCTCATCCGTTCGGGACACCTTATAGCATACTTGCGGGACAAGCGGCAAGCTGACCGCGAGCAGGAGCAGCGTCCCCCTCCCAGCGAATTGACAATCGGACAAATCATGGTCGTGTCAGCGGAGGATATGTCGGATACCCATGACACTCAACACCCCGCGCCGGTCGCGGAGGCCAACAAACATCCGAGGGGCTCAAGCTGCGCAAATAAACAGAACATCTACTAGCTTGTACTTCTTTTACTAAGGCAATGTGAACTTTCTCAGGATCTTTCTGTTCATATAAGAAGAAGAGATCAATAAAACATTTCAAAAAGAAGAGTTTGTTTATTCAAAGGGTACTTTAGGCTCTTCAGCCGTACACTGAAAAAGAAAAATTACAATAGCGGGGGGAAGGGGGTACAGGAAACACTGCTCGTGGTACTCCGAGGATATTTCCACCAGCCGAGCCCTCACCGCTTCAGTCCTTTGCCTATGATGCCATCCACGAATGTTGGCGTGGTGCCTCAATTGATAGCACTCAAGGATGAGCACCACCGAGCGATCCCGCTGTAACGCCCCACGCCTCAGTACAGATGGTATTGTCCGCTCTGGCCGAAACCGCACGGTTTTTCCCTTTAGAGCGAACCGGACCCGACCAGGGGCCACTTCCCAGGAGGTCACCCATCCCAAGACTTCCCTGGCCCGAGCACGCTTAACTACGGAGTTCTCAAGCTCCTGTAGTTCCGGTTCACTTAAAAGGCGCCTCTATAATTGAGGGTGGTATCATTATATTTATAATGCAGTTCGGTCCTCTTTCGGAATGTGCTTTAAGGACCCGATCCCATTGTTCTGAAATGGCTCCCTCACTTAGATCACCAAGATGTCCGCAACAGACCGCACTGAGTGTGGATAGAGCAGATCACCATGATGTCTTAAGACCGCACTGCTCTGGGGACAGAGCAGATCACCATGATGTCTTAAGACCGCACTGCTCTGGGGTATTACATTCCCCCCATCTAAGAACAATGGTTCATCCTCGAACCACAGACCTACTGTTGAGGGACCTGCATGGGCCACCATAAATGTAACGCCCCACGCCTCAGTACAGATGGTATTGTCCGCTCTGGCCGAAACCGCACGGTTTTTCCCTTTAGAGCGAACCGGACCCGACCAGGGGCCACTTCCCAGGAGGTCACCCATCCCAAGACTTCCCTGGCCCGAGCACGCTTAACTACGGAGTTCTCAAGCTCCTGTAGTTCCGGTTCACTTAAAAGGCGCCTCTATAATTGATGGTGGTATCATTATATTTATAATGCAGTTCGGTCCTCTTTCGGAATGTGCTTTAAGGACCCGATCCCATTGTTCTGAAATGGCTCCCTCACTTAGATCACCAAGATGTCCGCAACAGACCGCACTGAGTGTGGACAGAGCATATCACCATGATGTCTTAAGACCGCACTGCTCTGGGGACAGAGCAGATCACCATGATGTCTTAAGACCGCACTGCTCTGGGGTATTACACCCGCCGACCCACGGAGATCAGGCCGAAGCGCCATAAGGACCTTAGCTTACCAACCGCCTCGTCCCTCAACTGCTCGGACAAGGGGTTGTAGAGCCCCGACGACGCCCTTCAGATGGAGTACATCAATAGCTAAAGTAGGGGGAGTGCCAGGGAAGCCGTCGGCCGAAATGATCCTCAATGCGGCCAATCACTAGCTGCACCGCGTCCTCGGTGCGGTACTGGTCATAGAGGTACACGTCCTCGAAATTTACGATGTCGGGGATCGTGAAAGGGAAGTCCTCCATTCATACGTTTTAGGTGTGAAGAAAGGAGTGATCAACACTCCCTCCGCTTCGCCCTCGAAAATCCAACAGTCGCCCGTTTCACCCACAGTTGTGCTGCCACGCGGCAGACTTCGAGCCTTTCTTGGCGAAATCGAAACGACGCGGCTCCGGCGCTTCACCTCCACCATGCGTTCAATACACGTGTTGCCCGTGACTGTCCCTATTCCCCATACTTACACCAGGAAGGTCGAACAGAACCTCCAGAATCGTCTGGGCGGCTTCACTGCTCGGTCCGTCCTTAGCGGGCCTCTTCCGGCCCCTCCAACGCTAAGGATCGAAGCCCTCATAAGGAGACGGCCGAGCGGCTACCCTGCTCGGCCAACCCCAGCTAGTAGTTCACTACCACACAGTGTCAGGGATCGAAGCTCTGGCCAAGTGGCAATCGAGCAGCTTCACTGCTCGGACCATCCTTAGCAGGCCCCTTACGGCCCCTCCCGTGCTAAGGATCGAAGCCCTCATCAAGAGGCAGACGAGCGGCTACCCCGCTTGGCTAGCCTCGGCTGGTAGTTCCCTACCCCACGATGCCAGGGATCGAAGCCCTCACCAAGAGGCAACCGAGCAGCTTCACTGCTCGGACCATCCTTAGCAGGCCTCTTACGGCCCCTCCCGTGCTAAGGATCGAAGCCCTCACCAAGAGACAGCCGAGCGGCTACCCTGCTCGGCTATCCGTGGATGGTAGTTCCCTACCCCACGACGCCAGGGATCAAATCCATCACCAAGAGGCAGCCGAGCGGCTACCCTGCTCTGCTATCCCAGGCTGGCAGTTCCCTACCCCACGACGCCAGGGATCAAAAGCCCTTGCCAAGAGGCACCGGGCAGTAACCCTGCTCGGCCCGTCCTTAAGGATCAAAGCCCTCACCAAGAGGCACCGGGCAGTAACCCTGCTCGGCTCATCCTTAGTAGGCCTCTTACGGCCCCTCCCGCGCTAAGGATCAAAAGCCCACATCAAGAGGCAACCGGGCCCGCCCTTGCTCGGTTATCCCTGGCTGGTAGTTTCCTACCCCACAACGTCAGAGATCAAAGCTCTCGCCAAGAAGCACCGGGCAGTAACCCTACTCGACCCGTCCTTAAGGATCAAAGCCCTCGCCAAGAGGCACTGGGCAGTAACCCTGCTCGGCCCGTCCTTAGTAGGCCTCTTACGGCCCCTCCCGCGCTAAGGATCAAAAGCCCTCATCAAGAGGCAACCGGGCTCGCCCTTGCTCGGTTATCCCTGGCTGGTAGTTTCCTACCCCACAACGCCAGAGATCGAAGCCCTCGCCAAGAGGCCACTGAGCAGCTTCACTGCTCGGTGCATCCTTAGCCACCTCTTACGGCCCTTCCAGTGCTAAGGATCGAAGCCCTCATTAAGAGGCAGCCTAGCGGCTATCCTGCTCGGCTATCCCTGGCTGGTAACTCCTTACCCACAGCGCCAGAGATCAAAGCCCTCATCAAGAGGCAGTCGAGCGGCTACCCTGCTCAGCTATCTCTGGCTGGTAACTCCTTACCCACAGAGCCAGAGATCAAAGACCTCACCAAGAGGCAGCCGAGCGGCTACCCAGCTCGACTTTCCCTGGCTGGCAGTTCCCTACCCCACGACTCCAGGGATCAAAGCCCTCACCAAGAGGCAGCCGAGCTGCTACCCTGCTCGGCTATCCCGGCTGGTAGTTTCCTACCCCACAACGCCAGGGATCAAAGCCCTCGCCAAGAGGCCACCGAGCAGCTTCACTGCTCGGTGCTTCCCTAGCCACCTCTTACGGCCCTACCAGCGCTAAGGATCGAAGCCCTCACCGAGATGCAACCGAGCAGCTACCATGCTCGGTTATGATGGATGTCGTTCACTACCCCCACGAAGCCAGAAAACTAAGTCCCTGCCAAGAGGAAACCGAGCATCTACCATGCTCGGTCATCCATAGCTGGTGTTACAAACCGCCGACGCCACGGTCCAAGCCCTCTCCATGAGGCCATCCACGTCTAAACGATCCCAACCTCGACTTCAGGGCCATGGAGATACCGACCCTTCACCGGTCTTTGCACACTTGGCAAATAGTCGAATTCAACTCGACGTGCGATCGCCAGACGAAGAACCGACCCGACGTGAAGGCTGAACTGTATAAATACAAGTGTTTACCGACAAAGGAAAATACTACTACAAAAAGTTTTTATTCACAAAGCCAAAAGTCTTTACAAGGGTATTATGGGCTCCCCAGCCTTACAAAATGCCCGGAGGCCTACAAAATTCCCGATGCAACAAAAGAAAAGAAACAAGAAGACAAGGAGCTTCAAGCCTCAGGGCCGGGCGCAACCCCAAGGAGCACCGCGTCCACCACGACTGGGGCTGCGCCCATCACAGGAGCCTCGGCGCCGCCCTCGACGGGAGTCCCTTCCACGGTAGACCTCCCGGGGGCTTCCACCTGTAGGATATTCATTACGGAGCTCTTCATTGGGAAACCCCGGCATCCGAGCCTTAACGGCGTCGAGGGCCTCATGCCAGATGAAGGTGGTGGCTGCGGCTAGGTCGGCATAAAAATGGTCCGACTTTTTGTAGTTCTCCACCGCCTTCGCCGCCCTGAGCTCGGCCCGCTTCGTCCCCTCTACCGCCGCCTCCAGCTCCTTCCGAAGGGCGCCCGCCGACTTCTTCAGGGTGCCGAAAAGCAGCTTGGAGTCTTGAAGCTTGGGCTTGGCGACCTGGGCAGCCTCGCGGTACCTGGAGACCTCCTGCTTCCCGGCCGCAACCTCCTGCTTCTCGGCCGCCTCCTCGCCCTCTAGGACGGCGACCCTCGCCATCGCTGCCTCCAGCTCTAACTTCGAGCTCTCCTCCAGCGAGGAGAGCTCTCCCGCGGCTCGCATTGCCGGGGCAATTTTCCCGTCCTCCATCTGAACGACGAGGACGACGTGCTGAAGGACCTGAAGAAATCAGAGGGGGCCAGAAAGAAAAGGGAGGCACCAAATCTCACGAATGGTAAGACGCTGAGAGAAAAATCAAGTAAGATGCGAGCACTAATCTGCACGGCCTTTTAGGCGATCGCCGCTATCTGCGCCCTTAGGGTCTCCCGAGGAACCTTGCCTCCGGCCGGCCTCTCCATGTCCACCCGCAAGCTGTCAGCAATGGAGAGCCCCGAGGACACCTCAAAGCGGAGGTTCCCCTCGTCCACCAAGATCGGGGAGGCCGGAGTCCGCGGAACCATCCGGGGGAGCCGCTTGAGAGACGACGCCGGGGAGTCGGTCTCCATCTCCAAAGCCTCGGCCTCCTGTTCCCGAACCCGGTTTCGGCTCGGCGCCTGGCTGGGCTCCGGGGCACGGCCCGCACTCGAACGCCGAGGTGGAGCGGCTGTCGGGGGAGCCGGGGCCAACGTCGGACAGGAAGAGCTGGCACCTCCAGCTTTCAATCCTTTCTTCGGCTCGCGCATGGCCGCCTGAAGTTTGCTCGCGTCCATCGGTTCTGCACAAGACTAGGTACAACGGAGTCAGCAACACGAGTAAAAGTAAAATAAACGCAAGTTTAACAAATCGCCTGCAAACTCCTAACTCACCCGCGAACTGGGCGGGGCTGAGCCCAGCCTAACTCAGGGCCTTCTCAGAAAGCAGCACGTCGGCTCGAAGAATAGGCTCCCACTCCGCCACTTTCAGCGCGTCGGGATCGCTCGACTGGCCCTCTCGCCGACACCTATCCCAAGACCACTGGCTGAGCATGGGCCAGTCCTCACCCTCGGGCGGCCCAATAAAGAAAAACTTCTTCTTCCAATCGTGGATGGAAGAAGGCACGACGACAACCCTCGATCCGGGAGCACTTCCCCGCTGCTTCCTAAACGAGAGGTATACCCACCTCGGCTCGCCCGCGCGAGTGCCAGGGTGGCTTTTGTAAATGAGAGAAGAGGCAAGGGTGGACAGTCTGAAAGGGATCGACTGCAACTTCAGACGGACCAAGAACCCAAGGAGAATCCTCCAGAAGTTCGGCACTAGCTGGCCCGGGGCTATCCCAAAATGATTCAGCGCTTTAACAACCTCGGGAGAGAAAGGCAGGCGCATTCCGGCCCAAAAGGCTTCCAGGTACAAGGCAATCTCTGTACCCGTACATGATCTGCCCTCTCTCCGTCCTCGGCCAAACGTAGCGTATAGCCAGGAGGAATATGGAAACGAGCCCGAGAGGTGGCAAGATCTTCCACGTACCTCACCATGGATGACACACCAGGGGCGTCCGCGACGTCCGCTTTGGGAACCACCCCCATCTCGCGGCCCCGAGAAGACCCTAACTTCCCGGGAAGACTCCGACTCAGCGGAAGAAGAAGCAGAATAAGTAGAGGAAGAAGAAGAAAAAGAATCTACAAGGGGATCCCTAGACCCTACCCGATATATTTCTACAAACTCTTCAAAAGAAGACATCTAACCTGATTAAGAGGATGGGTCCTCGGAAGGGAAAACGCAGAGATCCGACCTAAAAAGAAGAGCGCCGAGATAACATGGCTCAGGATGAGGAAAATTTGTAGAGGTATGGGCCTTGATGGGGACCCCACCTCTTTTTATAGCTGCCGGCGTACACATCCTACGGCGACAGCCATCTCCCGCCGAAACAGCTCAGTGCATTCGACGGCCACGATCGATCCACCTGTCGCACGCGCATTGGCCGTGTCCCATCAGACACCAGAAGTCTGCGGCTCGTCGTGTCAGCCAACCAGCGTCCAACACATGGGTTGTCGCTTCGGTGAACGTACGCACGATCCGGCGCACCCTCTTTAATGCGGGATCTAGCCCCTGATCCGCTGACATCACCAAGAAAATACAGTTGATTGCCCAGGAACACATGCTCACGATATCTACGACGAGGAGCTCAGCTTAAATGACCCGGTAGACCACCCTCGACCCGACCCATGAACAGGTCGGGATGAGTGGGGGGCTAATGATGATACTCGATATCAGTGATCTCCCCGATCGTGACACGTGGCTGATGACGTGTCCCGAAGCCGGCAAGGAACGACCAAGGACAGCACGTCGGAGGAACACCCGGGTCTGCGACCCATGGTCGTGGCCGACCTTCTGGGCCGTCCACACTACTCCTATGCCCGCCTTGCAAACAACTGTTGGCTCACCTCCGAGCCTCCTGCACACTTGGCCTCCTCGGCCCTCTCAGCTCGCCTCCGGGCTACCATAGAAACAAGATAGCTCGGCCTTCCGCTCGGTCCCGAGCTCCTGCCGAGCTCATCTTCCTCGGTCCCTTCGACCAACCAGCGACATCATTCGCAGCTGCTTCAGCCTCACATCCGCGAATCTCGCCATGCGCGAGATATCCGCTGCCCACGATCCCGCGTTCCAAACCATCATGATCCCCATTAACGAGCCTGTCTCGCCATTAATGGGAGATCCCGTCCATCACGCCGGCGTGACGTCGGGGGCGTAACGGCCGGCGTGATTCTCGCACATGCCTCCCTGCTACCACCGCTATATAAACCCCTCCTTCAGACGTTTCAAGTAAGTCATTTTCCACTCACTAGGCCGTTACTCTGCTCGGATTTCCTGTCTAACTTGATCGTCGGAGGGTCCTCGGTGGTACAACTATCCCGGGACTTCCTTGCAGGTAGCTCGGCCCCAACAACCTCAAACCCATTGAGATCCACACACTTCAGGAGCTATCCTCCAACTCAAATCTCGGCCGTCCATCATCGCCAATGGCAGATCAACGAAAGTTAACATCTTGACGTGATCCGCACTGCGTCACTCCCGGACTCTTGAGAGGCTCTACAAGGTGAATGATACATACTTTCTTGAAGTCTTCGAGACCGAAGATGATCTACGTTGAGAAGACACTAACCCAAGCTACCCTCTTCACTAATGTGGGATTAGTAAAGCTAACACCCTAAACTAAATTGCTAATCTAGTAGAGAATGATGGAGTAGGATTTTTGCTCATTTTAGAATTACTTTTCTCACAAATTTTCCTTACCACTCATAAACCTAGAGAGCTCTCTCTTTTGCTTGAGAAAGATGTAGCAAATAATGGATGAGAGAGTGAATGGCAATCATGGGTGAGAAAATATCTAATATCACTCATGTAGAGATTTAACCATAGGTTTAGATAATGGTTGGGTTAATAAATATCTAGTATAAGACAAAACTAGTGGACTAGTCAATGGATCTCCAAGATTCTACAAGCTTCATGCCATGTGACCATTATCCAACTAATAATTGATTTACACTAAATAAATAAATCCTTCATTATCATTAGTATGGTGTAAGTCTCATACACCCATGTTGCATGTGGCATCAACCATGACACATAAATAAAACACAATTAATATATATCACATATATATTAAGTGTGCACATGTGAGAAAAAGAAATGCTTAAGTGAGCTAATATTAGTTAATGTAAATTAATATATCAAATATATAATTATACATTAAATCATTAAATCAACTCTTGATTTAATAATCCGGCTATATATCATATGACCGACTAATATTATTTGTATCAACTTATCGAATCAACACTTGATTCGATAACTCGGTTATATATCTCATATAACCGACTGATACAGTATCGACTTATCGAATCAACACTTGATTCGATAACCCGGCTATATCTCATATAACCGATCGATACCTTATATCGCGAGAATAGAACACGGTATCTCATACTCGTATTAATCTCGGTCCCGCACATATCACATATGTGCTCCTACTTCATTTTGCCAGAGCCAGTGAAACCTCTGTGTAGGACTCTAAAAACTCGTAAATACGCTGGCAGTAGGTGCTGATAATATCAAACACCCACAAGCCGTCAGCGGTACTAGCTGGATGTAATGGCCACCCGGGTATTGAGCAATCAGAAGATCAACAATCAAGCATGCTCCTACCCCTGAAAAGCCTACCAGTAACACTACCGTACAGTCCGGTCTCGTCGTCTGATATGTCGCATATCTAGTCTAGGGATGGTAAACGTCAGACCCCGCTAACCGATAAGTCGTGCCGATGTAAGGCTCATAACGGGTCGAAAAACTACTGATAACACTTATCAGTAAATCTCCGTAACAGCCCTGTCCAGGGACTTATCGTTATGGCCAATCGAGCACAGCGCAACATCAACCCCTATACCGAGAGAGACGAATCCCCTCCTATCGCTCATTGCCTCCGTGTGATTCGGGACTGTACTCAAATGCCACCGTTTTGCACGTTCTCTTTAACGTGGTAAGGTGGAAATCAAAGCACAGTGGGAATCATACAAGACTCCATGACGATCTCGGGTCTACAGACTAATCTGTACCAGTGTCACCAGAGAACTGCTATCTGACGATAGGTATAATACCAACTAGGAGTTCTCGGCAAGTCCGTTCAGTGTACCCAGTCTCCACTGAGCACCCGTATACCATCTTTGATGTCAAACACCAATGGATGTGGGATCATCTATCGCCCATCATATGGGTCAAGATGCGTATACGCTAGTCTACTCCGGAATATCGATACTCTGTCTCGATACACCCTCGACTAGGAATAATTTTAGGGTATACTTGTGGACTACCCTTGGCCCTACTAGTATGATCTCCATCATAGTCCTGGTAGTCAAGTACACATCCTGAGGGCTTCATCAACATGTGAGAGCAAGACATCATCTCTTATACAAGTCAACATGTTAAGACAAAGAGCAACCAGATAACATACTATCATGTCGAGCAAGAAAGTCCTATATATATATATATATATATATATATATATATCCAAGCATCCACTATAATATACATCACATGTACAATAATGGCCTCTAGGGCATACATATAATAAACAATCTCCCACTTGCACTAAGGCCAGTTATTATAGTATCTCATACCCAACATCTCGAATAGTCTCTCAAATTGTATCTGGGGTATGGCCTTTGTAAGTGGATCCGCTGTGTTGTCCTTCGTGTCAACTCTCCTGACCTCGATTTTGCGGCGATCAACTATCTCCCGGATCAGGTGATACCGCCTTAGAATATGCCTGGATCGCTGATGGGACCTGGGTTCCTTGGACAAAGCCACTGCTCCATTGATATCGCAATAAAAAGGTATTGGACGCTCAATGCATGGAACCACACCAAGTTCAGTTATGAACTTCTTCGTCCAGACAGCCTCTTTGGCAGCATCATTGGCAGCGATGTATTCAGCCTCCACGTCGAGTCTGCCACGGTTTCCTGTTTGGAATTCTTCCAACAAACTGCCCCTCCATTGAGGGTAAAGACAAATCCCGAGACCGACATAGAGTCGTCCTTATCACTCTGGAAGCTCAAATCGGTAAAGGACTCCACTTGGAGTTCGGCGTTACCATACACCAAGAACATCTCTTTAGTCCTTCTCAAGTACTTGAGAATATTCTTCACAGCTGTCTAGTGACTCTCTCCTGGATCTGCTTGATACCTACTGTTCAGTCGAAAATAATGCATTCTGTAATACATCAATTTCTTCATTATTCTGATCATTTAAGGATAGTTGATATAAATATAACACATATTATCACTTTGTCTGGAAAATACTAAATGTCACGTGTTGTATATATATTCAACATTCTTTATAGGAAATTGTGTGTTTATTACTGCACGCATGATATTGTTTATCTCAACACTTTTCATTGAGATTGTGTGCAGAAAATTATTCAGGTTAAAGAACTGGAATTGCAAAATTTGCCGATAAAATGCAGCAATCAAAATCTGGCAGATATTCAGAAGAGATAAAAATATTCCAGATATCAGAAGAAGACCCCAACATCAACAGAAGAAGAGCACAGAGAAATGATGCAGAGATCTCATTAATTGGCCACGGATCCACGACCGAGTCGGCCGAGTTGCCGCGGTTCCGCGGCCGAGTTGAGAGATTAGGGTGGCGTGTCTCTCCAGAAGCTTCATTCTAAGAACCTCGCTTACCTTAGACGCTCCAGTGTAACAGACTTCTTCTGGAAACTTCTCTGCATAAGAATCTTCTTCTAGAAGGCTCCTTATAACAATCTTCTTCTAGAAGGCTCCTTGTAACAACCTTATTCTAGAAGGCTCTCTCCAACAACCTTATTTTAGAAGGCTCTCTCCAACAGCCTAGCTTTTGGAGGGAAATTTGAATTTGAATTTGAATTTATAAAAGGAGATCTAGATCTAGGGTTGAGGTTGTTCATTAGTTCATCAATTGGGGGTTCAATAATTTCACACACAAGTGGAGTGACACAACTTGTGATCCAATCCAAACCCTAACCCAAATCCAAATCCAAAGCCAAAACAAGATCCATTGAGAAGCAAATCAAGCGAGCAATCATCGATCCTTTATCCGCGAAGCCAATCTTCATCAAGAGCGTGAGATCCACGACGATCCAAGTCTCACGGAGATCAAGCGGAGCGAACTTCAACGGATCTAGTAACCTCTTCAAAAGGAGCGATCAAGAGCAACGTCTTGTAACCTCGAATTAAGGGAATGTGTAATTAGTTATCAATTTAATAAAGGTGATAATTGTAATTCTTGCTTTCTTTACATTCTTGCGTTATGAAACTTCTTGATTCTTGATTCATTAATTTTCATGATGCTTGAGTAAGTCTCCGCTTGTGGAGGAATCGAGAGAATAGGTCGATCTAATGGTGATGAAATCCTTTTACTAATTTTAAGTCTTATGAGAATTATTAACTCTAGAAAAATGAATCATCGATGACCTAATTGGAGCGAGAACACTTTCGTGATAACTTCGTTGCAAATTAGAGATAAACAATTGATGATTTTCTTTTCTAGAGATTAGACTTGAAAGATGATCTATGAAAAAACAAGGGATAGAAGGAGAAACCCTAATTTCTTCAATAGATCCCTAATCTTCATTCATCATCATCTTTCTAGCTACAATCTCTCAATAGATAAAATTAGTTATAATTAGTATTCATCATGGCTACCAATTTGATCGATTCCTACAAGCCATTCTACAAATCTTGATAACTAAATTGATTAGGAGATTTCTTGATTCTTGATTCTAGATCTTTATTTTTCTTTATGTTTCTTGAAATTAAAACTCACAAATCTTGAATCAGTTTTCTTGCATTTTCTTTTATCTTTTCATTTCGACTCATCTAAAACAAGATCGATTAAAACACACATCTCAGTGGACTATCCGTATTCATTAACGCGCTACATCGACACCGTTAATTGATTTCAGTATAAATTTCTTTGGTTGTGATTAAAACTTTTCCAAATACACACGAAGATGATCAATCATATGGCGCCGTTGCCAGGGATGTGTGCTATTTTGTTCATTTTTGTTATTTGAGTTGAAAAATTATTATTCCATCAGAATTTTTTAGATCAAAATCGCATCAAGTGCTTAACGATAGTGTTTGAATTTTTACGAGGGAATCTGGCATCACTGTAGAAGGGATCTCAAGATTCAGAGAAGTTTTACGAAGTTCAGGGAAGCACAGACAGCTGAGGAAAAATTTTCAAACCCTAATTCCCCCATCAAGCCGCGGAAACGCGGCCAAAGAGGTGTTTTTACGGCGGAACCGCCGCCGTTTAGGGTGTTCACTGTGCCAAATTTCTCAGGTCTATTCTCTGTACTCTCATCTTCTCTCTGATCTTCTCCAATAACCATTTTCTGCAGGATTCTTTGCAAAATTTGCAGTGCTGCAAAACGAAAAGAAAAAATTGTTGCGTGTTTGATTTTGGTTGTTTGCATATTTTAACACGGAAATTAAGGGGCAAAGACTAAATTCAGATTAGGTGGGGATTTCATTACCCTTCCTAAGCCCCAAAAATCACAAACTTGCATCCGCATCACCCTCATTAATTAAAAAAATATCTAGACAAGATTCTAAGGACCGTCGCGCTCAATTAGGACAGAAGAAGGTTGTGGGTAATCTACTGTTTATCCGCGTTTCTTTTGTGTTGTCTTGGCAAGTGTGTCTAAGGCAAGTGGTTACTTAATTAGGCCCACTACTTACGTGGTGGAGAACCTCCCACTTACCTGGCACTTACCTGGCTACAGAAGGGATAAAGAGGCAGTAGAGTATTTATCCTGCGATTTGTCTTCTAGAAGTCTAGGAGCGGTCTAGAGACTTGACCTAGGTGACCATTAGATCTAGGGTTGCTTGTGCATTTTTTGTGTGATTTTTCAAAAATCCATTTTTTTCAAAAACAAACACCAACCAACTTTTCCTCTAATTATCACCAACGCTACCACTTGTGCTATAACCGTTTAGCACATGTTACGCTGGACACGGGATTCTATTTCCCGTCTTGTCCGCTTTTCTTTTATCGACCCCAGAGTCGGTAATTCTTCGTCTTCTTTCCCACCACCCACCACGACCGCGATGGACGGATTTCCATCAAACTTTAACACCACTCTGCCACCGCCCGCAGGTGCGCAGAATCCTCCACGCATTTCTCTCCAAGAGATGCTATCCTACACGTGTTCCCTTTCCCACCTGTCTTTCTATACCATCAGCCAATGGAGACAATTTCGAAATTAAACCCCATTTCATCAAACTTTTACCCAAATTTCACGGGCTCGAGTCTGAAGACGCATACATTTTTATCACCAAATTCGAAAATGTATGTGCTTTGATGGGTAATTCACAACTGTCTGTGAATGCTATGCGCTTACGTCTTCCCCCATTCACTTTGTGCGATTTAGCCGAGAAGTGGCTTTACAACACAACCGCACATTCTATTTCAACATGGGATGAGTTCGTTGCAGCATTCCTTAAGAAATTTTATCCCAATCATAAGACCGCCAGTGTTCGGAGCGAAATCTTCAAATTTACCCAACTTCCCAATGAACCATTTTTGGAAATGCTTTGAATGGTTCAAGGATCTTCTTTTACAATGCCCTCATCACGGAATTCCTAGATGGGATATGTGTCGAGTTATCTATGAGGGTATTGATCTCACAACTAAACAGGTGCTTGAAACCATGTGTCATTGTCAATTCCTGTCTAAAGATGATGGTGAAGCTTGGAAATATCTAGAAGATTTAGCTCAAAACACATTACAATGGGAAAGTGTTAGACCACCATCACCTAGGGAAGATATCAATCAGCTCGATGTTTCCGTCACAATGAGATCCGAAATGGCCGCAATACAAAGGAAACTCGACGCTATAGAAAACAGAATCTCTTCAGCCTCCCTAAACCAATACACACTTCCCAAAACTGTGTGTGGTTGTTGTTCCAACCCATCACAGTTAATGAAGGAATGTCCTTTGAATGTACTGTTTCAAGGTCACACTAATGCTGCATTTCAGCAACAACCTAGAAACGATCATTCTTCTTCTACATATAATCAAGGTTGGAGGAATCACCCTGATTTTGCTTGGAACCAACACCAAACTCAAAACACGGTTCCAAACCAGAATGACTTTCAAATGGTCCCTCCACAATAGCAACCACCACAACTGAGTCAGCACCCCTTTCAACCACAAAATTTTCAAAACCCGGCCAACAACTTTGATCCATCTTCTGCCGATATTGCTACACCCTCTACACTCGACATGTTCATTGCACAGTCCATGCAAACGAATAACATTTTAACATCTTCTATCCAAACGTTAGTGCAAAACACTGTCTTCCACGGTAAGAGTATTAAAGCGATAGAAGCACAAATTGCACAGTTAACAGCCGCGATGAGTGCTAGAGAGAAAGGGAATCTTCCAGCTCAACCCCCACCGGATCCTGGACCCTCACATTATAATGATGTGAGTGAGATCTGCAAGAGTACTAGACAATCATGTGGGTGAACAAATTGATAATGATGAATTGATCAATAACACCCCGGCTTCCACTTCCATTCCCACTTCTACTTCTTACCTTATTTCGTCTAATTTACCTTCTTCTTCTTAGCCTATTCTCCGTTTTTCCCAAAGCTCGAACCCTCCACCCACTTCATCCTTCCCACCCCCACAAACTTCTCCACAAATGTTGGACCCAACGCTTATTGATAGAGCTCCATTTCCAAACAGATTGAGGGCCAACAAACCTAATGCACAAATGGAGAAAATTGTGGACATGTTTAAGCAAGTTAACATCAATATCCCTCTCCTAGATGCTGTCCAACAAGTTCCGTCTTATGTGAAAGTTCTTAAGAACTTGTGCACTAGGAAGAGGAAGACTCAAGTGCCTAAAAAAGTTTTCATGTCGAGTACTGTAAACACAGCTTTTCCCCAACAATTACCAAGGAAACGTAAGGACCCTGGCCGTCCTATAATTTCTATTTCTATTGGGGGTAAGAATATCAATCGTGCTTTACTCGATTTAGACGCTAATGTGAACTTGCTTCGTTATTCAGTCTATGAGCAATTAGGTATCGGAAAGTTAAAGCCCTCGAACACAACTCTCCAGATAGCAGACCGATCTATCACCAAACCTAGGGGTGAGCTTGAGCATGTGTTGATAAAAGTCGGGGAGTTTATCTTCCCTGTGGACTTTATTGTTCTAGATACACAATCTGTAGCAAACCCACGGAACCAAATTCCGGTGATTTTGGGTCAACCTTTTCATGCAACTTCCAACGCTGTAATCAACTGTCAAAACGGCTCTATGACCCTATCCTTTGGGAATAGGTCAATTGAACTTAACATTTACAAGTTGGGAAGTCAAGCCTCTGAACCCTATGCTCATGTGTGTTCTGTCAAATTAATGGATGTCGACGGCAGCAAACTTGAACAGCTTCACGATACTGATCCAGACTTTCTTTGTACGTTGTTGTTTGACCCAGAGATGTATTATACACATGCGGACCCTTCATTTGAGTTGTCCGGGTCAACATCTAACGCTTATTCTGAATTTTTCATGGAGTTTGAGTATCATCCCATTCTTGCCAATGACATTATTCTTCGGGATATCGATGAAAACATCGCTGAAGAACTTGCATTTTTAGCAAACACGGGTGTTGAGATGAATCATCTCCAAAACAAAGAAATTGAACCTCCACCCCTTCTTCTTGACAATCATGAGAATGCGAGTAATCCATCATCATCATCACGGTGCCGTCTCTCCAATTTGAGACGCAAATCCATTCCATCCCACCTCTTGTTTCTTCCCCACTTTTTCCTGGCTCTCAACAACATGTTCTTCCACTAACCGGTTTGTTACACTAATAAAATCTTCAAATGGTTGGTGTTGACTTTCGGTCTTTGTAAGGCTTTGCATTGACCAGTAACTTTACCCCCTTCTTTTGATTTTAAAAGATTAACATTGTTTAACTCAAGTTTGGGGGGTATATTTGGCTCTTGAAAATAAAAGGCGTCCTCAAAATTATGAGCCAAAAATAAGTTTGGGGAGATTTTCACATCCATATATTCTTTGACCCCATTAATAAATTTTCCTCCCAAGCTTACAGGTTTTTGAGATTTAACAGATGGAAACAGTGAGGACACTGTTCTAAACAAGTTTGGGGGATGTTTGTTCTTATTTACGCATCACTTTGTATCATACTTTGCATAAGCACAAAACATATAATAAAAAAAAGAAAAAAATGTGTACATAAACTATAAGTCCATATCACGCACCCCACGATCTTGCGGGGAGGCGGAATATATGAAAAACGATTATCAAAGGTTCGTAACACGGACTTGAGCGCATGAATCGTATCTAAACCGTTACTAGCAAACTACGAGAGGTTTAACTACTCGGATTCGAAGTTATACCTCATGTTACTTATCCTTCGGGTCTTCATCGCGGTCCTCCACTCCTCGTAGGCTCCTTGGAACATCGGCACCTCAACGGCCTCCTCGAGTCAAAGACGATCCACCCGAGAGCTCCTACGCCAAGCTTTATCTCTAACTTGAGATAACTAGGCTGCTCAAAGTGCTAATCTAAGCTACCTAGGGGATATAGAGTGAGGTTATGGATGTATTAGTCTATCTAACCCTTGATCTCAACACATGAGAGGTTAGGGTTAGGGTTTCAAGAATGAGAGAGCTTGAGGAGAGAGAAGGTGATGATAAGAATGAGAATGAATAATGAGCTCATTTGAATATATATCAACCATAAAAATTTATCAAATAAATAATATATATGATTAATCATCATGGTTGATGCATTCACCTTGTGTGATTCATCACATGAGTCATAAGCTCAATAAATGAAGCATTAACTCTAAGGATGAATCACACAAATGAGTCATTAAGCAATAAATGCTTATGCCACCTTAATCCCCAAGTCACCATGCTTCTAGAAGCTTCCCGACAAATTACGAGAACGCTCCTATAATCCATGAAAACACGGAAAAACTTTAGACTGTATAAATCCAATAACCCGATACTAGAATCTGGCTTAAACCAAAACCGGCTAGTAAAAACTGTCCGAACGTCGTACGTGCGTAAACACACGTACGCGTCCGAATCCTTGTCGTAAAACCATACGACCTCTATATCGTTTCGCCTGGAGCAGGGAAACCCTCTGTGTGGGACTCTAAAGACTCGACACTACGCTGACAGTGGGTTTAACCACAGACTGCAAGCGGCACAAGCTGTACGTAACGGTCCCCAGGTAGATGTCGATAAGAAGGCCGATGAGGAAACCCATCCGAACTCCTACTGAGCCTGACGTGACAATCTCCGTACAGTCCGGTCTGTTCGTCTAAGACTATCGCATATCTAGCCTAGGGGGCGGCAAGCGTCAGTCCCCTAATAGCCGTATAAGTCGTGTCGGAGCGTTGTCCATTACACCCTGAGAAACTACTGGAACCTACCAGTAAATCTCGCTTGCCCTGGCCAGGGACTTTGCGTAATGGCTCTCTGACACAGCGCGATATCAACTCCCAATACCAGGAGAGACGAATCCTGTCTAACCGCCACTGCCTCCAAGTGCTCGGGACTGCACCCAACTGCTACCTGTTTGCACGACTCCTTTGAGCCGTGGTAGGGTAGCAATCTAAGAACAGTGGGACACACTCGAGGCGAAGTAGCAGTGTCAAGTTTGCGGACTATGCTGTACTCATGTCACCTGGGAACTGTTAACTGACGTCGGGTATAATACCAACCAACAGTTCCCCTGCGAGTCCTGTCCGGTGTACCCGTAACCTAACGAGCACCTGTATACTATCTCCAGTACGACGTACTGATGGCTGTGGGACAGACCATCTCCCTAACTGGGATGAGAAGCGTACACACTAGTCTACTCTGGAGTATCGATGCCCAGTCTCGATAATCCTACGACTGGGGACAAGTATAGGATGTTGCTTATAGACTACCCAGCCCCCACTAGTGTGACTGTCATCACAACGCCGGTAATCAAGTAAAGATCCTATGGGCTCTACTAATATGTATAAGTGATACGTTATAAGAAACATATGCACATATTAAAGTAGACATAAACCAAGTAGCATACTACCATTTTTAGCAAGACTGTATATACAACTGTGAATATCCCAAGCTTCCATTAAGTAATATACATACAAGTATGATACAATAATGGCCCCTAGGGCATATACACTAACAATCTCCCACTTTCACTAGGGCCAAGAGCTGGCATATCGTAGACCTATCATCTCGAAAAGCCTCTCGAACTGCGTCTGAGGAATGGCCTTTGTGAATGGATCAGCAATGTTATTCTCCGTCTCTACTCTTTTTACCTCGATCTCTCGGCGATCGACGATCTCTCTGATCAGGTGATACCGCCTTAAGATGTGTCTGGACTTCTGATGGGACCTGGGTTCCTTCGCTAAAGCTATAGCGCCGTTGTTGTCACAATACAGAGGTATTGGATCAACACTGGTAGGAACCACCTGAAGTTCTGTGAGGAACTTTTTCATCCAGACAGCTTCTTTTGCGGCATCGCAAGCAGCTATGTACTCCACTTCCATTGTTGAGTCAGCAACGGTCTCCAACTTGGAACTCTTCCAACAGACCGCCCCTCCATTGAGGGAAAAGACATAACCTGACATGGACTTAGAGTCATCCTTGTCACTCTGGAAGCCGGAGTGGGCAAAGGCCTCCATCTGGAGGTCTTTTCCGCCATACACCAAGAACATCTCCTTAGTCCTTCTTAGGTACTTGAGAATGTTCTTTACTGCTATCCAGTGATTCTCCCCTGGGTTCGCCTGATACCGGCTTACAACGCTCAATGCGTATGCTACATCTGGTCTGGTACATAACATCGCATACATTATAGAGCCTACCGCAGAAGCGTAGGTTATAATCGATATGCGATCCCTTTCCAAATCAGTCTTGAGAGACATCTCTTTGGATAGGGTGATTCCGTGACAAGCCGGTAGGTTGCCACGCTTAGAATCATCCATTTTGAATCTCTTCACTATGGTGTCTATGTACCTGGACTGCGAAAGTCCCAACATCCTTTTTGATCTATCACGATAGATCTGGATCCCCAGAATGTAGGTGGCATCACCCAGGTCTTTCATGGAGAATTTCTGTGATAAGAATCTTTTGACTGACTGTAACATAGGAATATCATTTCCTATTAGGAGAATGTCATCCACATACAAGACGAGGAATACTACAGCTCTCCCTACAATCTTACTATATATGCAAGGTTCATCTGGATTTTTGATAAAGTCGAATTCTTTGACAGCATCATCAAAACAGATGTTCCAACTCCGCGATACCTGCTTTAGTCCATAAATGGACTTAAGCAGCTTGCATACTTTACCGTTGCTCCCACTCTGAATGAATCCTTCTGGCTGATCCATATAGACGCTTTCTTCCAAATTTCCATTTAGAAAGGCCGTCTTTACGTCCATTTGCCAGATTTCATAATCGTGGAAGGCAGCAATAGCAAGAAGGACCCTAATGGATTTGAGCATAGCCATTGGAGAAAAGGTTTCGTCATAGTCCAAACCAGGTCTTTGACGGAAACCCTTTGCAACAAGTCTAGCTTTATAAGTTTCAACCTGTTTATCTACACCAATCTTCTTTTTGAAGATCCATTTGCATCCTACGGGTTTTACCCCATCTGGAGCAATGTCCAAAGTCCATACTTTGTTAGTGTACATGGACTCCATTTCGGTCCGCATTGCATCCAGCCATTTTACTGAGTCACCGCTCTAAATGGCTTGCTGGAAGCTAGTAGGCTCATCATAGTTAATAGTGCAATCCTCTCTATCCCCGTCTATGAGAAAACCGTAGTATCTCTCGGGCGGATGAGACTGCCTACTACTCCTGCGGAGTGGCGTCGGGATGTCCCTTTCTTCTGAAACTTCTGGTTCTACCATACTTTCAGTTGTAGTTTGTGGTTCTGGAATTTCTTCCAGTTCTATTTCGCTCCCACTTGTTTCCTTTTCTAAAAACTGATGTTCTAGAAAATGGGCATTACGAGAAATAAAAACCTTTTGTTCCTCTGCGTAATAGAAATAATATCCTTTGGAATTCTTCGGGGAAGGTGGCCGGGCCTATCATATAAAGAGGGTTGTAGAAAGAAAACCCGGCCATAGAATTTGATCAATCCTTTTTTCTGTCATTAAGGTGGAGAACTGAACCAAGAATTCTCTTTCTTCATCATCAATCGAATCACTGTTCGCGACCTAGGATTCGATTTTATCATCAATTACTGATCGTGCCTCGAGCTTGTCCATATGCTGCTTTTTAACAAAAGCTGGACATCCCCATATCTTCATATGCTGAAAATGGGGTTTCTTTCCACTCCATATCTGATATGGCGTGGTAGGCACAGTCTTGGTAGGAGCCCTGTTTAGAAGATATGCCGCTGATTCTAGCGCATAACCCCAGAATGATCGCGGTAACTCAGCGTTACTCATCATGGAACGAACCATATCCAATAGGGTTCGATTTCTCCTTTCCGATACACCGTTATGTTGTGGCGTGTATGTAGGAGTAAGCTGAGAGAGAATTCCATTCTCTTTTAAGTAACCCAGGAACTCGGCACTTAAGTATTCACCGCCTCGATCAGATCTCAGTGTCTTTATACTCTTGCCTGTTTGTTTATCCACTTCTTTCTTGTATTCTTGGAATTTCTCAAAGGCATCGGATTTATGCTTCATTAAGAAGACATATCCATACCTAGAGAAATCATCCGTAAAAGTAATGAAGTAGGAATAACCACCTCTCGCATGTGTAGAAACTGGACCGCACACATCACTGTGTACGAGTCCCAAGAGCTCGCTTGCTCTTACTCCGTGTCCAGTGAATGGAGTCTTTGTCATCTTTCCTTTGAGACAGGATTTACAAGTTGCATATGTTTGATATTTGAACGGATCCAAATTTCCTTCTTTATGTAACTTAGTCAACCTTCTCCCATTGATGTGACCTAGTCTACAATACCATAAGAAAGCCTGATTTAATTCCGGAGACTTTCTTTTAAGTGTGTTCCGGACATTGAAAACCTGAGCTTGACTCAATACGTATATGCCGTCATCTAATGTACCGGACCCAATCAAAACTTGATTTAGGTGGATGTGAACTACATCACTTGCGAATGTAAAATCATATCCCTCTCTTAAAAGTGAGGACACTGATATGATATTGCAAGTCATACTAGGTACATACAGATAGTTACGTAGAATCAATATTTGCCCACTTGTTAAACCTAGGCGATATTCTCCCACGGATTCAGCGTCCACGCTCATTCCGTTTGCTACTCTGAGAGACAAATCACTTACCTTCATAACTCTACGGTTTCTCAAAGTATGTAATGAATTACAGATATGAGATCCTGCTCCGGTATCTAGTACCCAGGAAGTAGAGTTAATTGACAAACAGTTCTCAATTACAAATACACTTGAGGCTGAAGCCACAACATGATTCATATCCTGGCTACAAGCTTCCAAAGCCCTGCAATCATTCTGCCAATGCCTAATCCCATAACAATAGGAATGTCCCTCTTTTACTACATTCAGTCCCGTAACTTTTGCCCTTCTCTTTCCTTCTACTTCCCTGGTTTCCTTCAGGGTAGAAGGCAGAGACTGTAGAATCAAGTCAGTATCTGACCTATTTCCCAACGTGGTTTCCAGGTCCTGGAGCTCATCAATATAGCTAGTCATTGTAAGGACGTTGTCCCCTACAGATGACCCGACAGCCATCCTCGCTTGAATTAATTCGTTCGAGATCTCATATCTTGCGATATGAGATTGCTCTCCATATAAATCTGTGTTATGGAGAAAGATGGAAACTGAATCTATCTTCTCGTGTTGTTTCTGGTATACACCATCAACTGAAGCTAACACGAGGCACTTGGCTTTTGTTTTATCCTTTTCCCTTGTCCGGCGGATATCCATATCCGTGACGGTGGAAATTGGACCTGGGACGGCGGGATCTTGAGTAGTAATAGGGTGGTCCAGCTTGTCGTAGACAATGGACATCTGGACAGACCTTTGCCAATCATATAAGTCATATTCAGTCAATTTGTTATCTAGATGTAACCTATGTGTGGTCACAAGGTCGCTGCATTGAGAGAAAGAGAAGAAAATATTTTAGCATGAAGCTGTTGCAAGTTTAGATTGGTTTTAAGTTTATCTAAACTGGATGGCTCCCACTGTTTCTCGAATCCTTCCTCAAACCATAAAAGAAGAATTAGCCAGGATTATTCTCACCGTACAATACTTGCTTAACCGTTCAGCCAGGCCAGTGTCGATACTTCGAGGGAGGTTTTCCAACGCCTTCGCGAAGTTCCTTAATTAAATAACCTCTTTTCTCTGGGGGCGTAGCCCCGCTGACACCTTTCTCGACACCTACTTGGTTTATAGCATTGATCGTTAAGTGACGAATCTCCTAATAAGTAGCATGTACTCACAGTAGGATCGGGATCCAAAATATCATCGTATGATAATGTTGAAGGAATCCTACCAACATTCATCAAACTCCAAAATGGTATGCACTCTCTGCAAATTTCAGTTTCTTTAGAAATTCCCGATATAAATTTTTGCCCCATGCTTTTATGACCTTGGCTTTGGTCAAAATGTCACAAGTCACATGTTAAGTTCTACCCATCATTATCCAGGTTAATTTGAACCCATCCATACATACCCCTGACTTTAGTCAAATGATAATACGACTGTCCCAAACTAACTCATCTAACTATGCAACAAATGAATACCCAGCAGCTACCAAACACTATGCCTTGACTTTGGCCAAAATACATAGCTTGAATACTACTGAATACCCAAATAATGACGGAGGGCTACGAATGGTTTTGGCAAAAACCGTGAACGTAGTGAACTTGATATAATCGAAGGAACCTGATAGCTTTTTAAAAGGAGTGGTTAAAGCTCCGCAATTAAAAATTCTGCTCTTTTAAAATAACCGAGTGGTTTCTTTTAAATTTGTTCCAACGATTGAACTTTGGTTTATTTTCTTTGCATTATAATAATGTGTCCCATTATTTATCCTATCATTGTAGAAAACAACGAAAATACTACGTCCTCTTATGCCATCCGCATTCGCCACTGGGTCCCGTCATCACTCGTTAGGTTACTTAACTAACGACAGAGCGGGGGCTGGGCTAGCGCGGGTGTAAAACATAAGTGACGTCTAATAGCTATCATATATAGATATTGTACATTCGTCAAACGCAATAATAAGCATTCCAGATCACAGATGAACTTTATTGGATATACCAGCAATCCGCATTTGTTTTGAGCCTGCAATAAAAGACGAATTACACAGTTGTGATGAATAGCCATTACCCCACCCTAGACCCCTACGGGTACGGATAACTACCCGACAAGTACCCGAAGTGAAGCGGTCTCCCTCAACGACGTGAGTAGGCCACTAAACACTTCAACATACCCGGTAGTTTGTGTACCCCACCTTGGGTCTATCCTAGGAGCAAAAACAGTAAAAAGAAATAATACAACGGTGGCTACAACCGCAACCTGGATGTGCCCCGCAAAAGAATATTACATCATATTACATTTACATCGAATGAATGAATATTAAACCCATCTCAAACCCCGGCTAATCATCACAACAGTCCAATACAGTTCATATACGCAATCAGTAAACATTACAGAAATGTGCAATCCCCTGCCAACCGACATACTAGCAGTTAGGGGAGGTTTACGAACACATTAAACATTACAGATAAAAACCCAATTAGCAAATAACTTAGAACATCGATCGACTTCCTTTATTCGTGTCTTCCCCAAAAGCAAATCTGCACTGAAGTAACCTGGGTAGAAACAGAACATACTGGAAAACAATACACCAAAATATATGAATAACAGAGCAAATCCGAGTCAACTCGGTGTTGACTCGGCGGCGGATCCGCGGCCAAAAGCACCATCTTGCCCAGGATCCGCGGAAGTCTTGCCGAGTTAGAGGCTCGTATTTTCCCAGTATTCTTATAATGCCCTGCTGTGAATTTTAAGGCATATCAAATAATTTTTCTGACACTTTTAAAATCAACAGAAACTGTTAGGGTGTTAGGGTTTTGTTTTCGTGTTTTCCGTCGATCGAACTTCTAATTAGTTGCTAACAAGCTAGTAATGGTTTAGTTGGCTCCGATACCACTGTAAGTCCATGTCACGCACCCCACGATCTTGCGGGGAGGCGGAATATATGAAAAACGATTATCAAAGGTTCGTAACACGGACTTGAGCGCATGAATCGTATCTAAACCATTACTAGCAAACTACGAGAAGTTTAACTACTCGGATTCGAAGTTATACATCACGTTACTTGTCCTTCGGGTCTTCATCGCGGTTCTCCACTCCTCGTAGGCTCCTTGGAACATCGGCACCTCAACGGCCTCCTCGAGTCAAAAACGATCCACCCAAGAGCTCTTACGCCAAGCTTTATCACTAACTTGAGATAACTAGGTTGCTCAAAGTGCTAATCTAAGCTACTTAGGGGATATAGAGTGAGGTTATGGATGTATTAGTCTAGCTAACCCTTGATCTCAACACATGAGAGGTTAGGGTTAGGGTTTCAAGAATGAGAGAGCTTGAGGAGAGAGAAGGTGATGATAAGAATGAGAATGAATAATGAGCTCATTTGAATATATATCAACCATAACAATTTATCAAATAAATAATATATATGATTAATCATCATGGTTGATGCATTCACCTTGTGTGATTCATCACAAGAGTCATAAGCTCAATAAATGAAGCATTAACTTTAAGGATGAATCACACAAATTAGTCATTAAGCAATAAATGCTTATGCCACCTTAACCCCCAAGTCACCATGCTTCTAGAAGCTTCCCGACAAATTACGAGAACGCCCCTATAATCCGTGAAAACACGGAAAAACTTTAGACTGTATAAATCCAATAACCCGATACTAGAATCTGACTTAAACCAAATCCGGCTAGTAAAAACTGTCCGAACGTCGTACGTGCGTAAACACACGTACGCGTCCGAACCCTTGTCGTAAAACCATACGACCTCTATATCGTTTCTCCTGGAGCAGGGAAACCCTCTGTGTGGGACTCTAAAGACTTGACACTACGCTGGCAGTGAGTTTAACCACAGACCGCAAGCGGCACTAGCTGTACGTAACGGTCCCCAGGTAGATGTCGATAAGAAGGCCGATGAGGAAACCCATCCGAACTCCTACTGAGCCTGACGTGACAATCTCCGTACAGTCCGGTCTGTTCGTCTAAGACTATCGCATATCTAGCCTAGGGGGCGGCAAGCGTCAGTCCCCTAATAGCCGTATAAGTCGTGTCGGAGCGTAGCCCATTACACCCTGAGAAACTACTGAAACCTACCAGTAAATCTCGCTTGCTCTGACCAGGGACTTTGCGTAATGGCTCTCTTACACAGCGCGATATCAACTCCCAATATCGGGAGAGACGAATCCTGTCTAACCGCCACTGCCTCCAAGTGCTCGGGACTGCACCCAACTGCTACCTGTTTGCACAACTCCTTTGAGCCTTGGTAGGGTAGCAATCTAAGAACAGTGGGACACACTCGAGGCGAAGTAGCAGTGTCAAGTCTGCGAACTATGCTGTACTCATGTCACCTGGGAACTGTTAACTGACGACGGGTATAATACCAACCAACAGTTCCCCTGCGAGTCATGTCCGGTGTACCCGTAACCTAACGAGCACCTGTATACTATCTCCAGTACGACGTACTGATGGCTGTGGGACAGACTATCTCCCTAACTGGGATGAGAAGCGTACACACTAGTCTACTCTGGAGTATCAATGCCCAGTCTCGATAATCCTACGACTAGGGACAAGTATAGGATGTTGCTTATAGACTACCCAGCCCCCACTAGTGTGACTGCCATCACAACGCTGGTAATCAAGCAAAGATTCTATGGGCTCTACTAATATGTATAAGTGATACGTTATAAGAAATATATGCACATCTTAAAGTAAACATAAACCAAGTAGCATACTACCATTTTTAGCAAGACTGTATATACAACTGTGAATATCCCAAGCTTCTATTAAGTAATATACATACAAGTATGATACAATAATGGCCCCTAGGGCATATACACTAACATAAACAAGATAATAAATGATTAGAAAGTGAAAAATTACATCCAAAAGATTGGAAAAATTTAAGAAAACCTAGAAAGTTAGAAGTTTTCTTAAACGAAACTAGTAATAAGTAATTATGAGCCGTTGTCCCAAAGATTAATATGATGAAGGAAGTCACTAATCTGAGAATAAAAATAAGTCTGAAAAATAGTTCCTATTCTGGAAGCCAAACATTTGAATATTGATACCCTACTATACGCACTTACACACGTCTTGAAACTCAGGATAGTAGAGGATATCTTGAAATGCTCTTATCTAAAAGCCAAAGTATGAAGGAAATAATGAATGGAGAATAAAAATATAAAATGGTGTATAAAAATGAACACTGGTTTTATAATCACCAAGGCAGCAATAAAAAAATATAGCGAGTGTGCTTCATCACCTAGTGCCTTAGACCAACTGGTTTGGGAGTCACTGCTAAGCCTTAGGTATTGCAAGACGAGGAAAATACTAATACGCCTAATAAGCAAGCACATGAGTAATCGGTCGGTTAGTACCTCAAGAAGTATTAACGGTCGCATAAAAAAATGTGTGAGCAAATCCATCTAAATATTCACCGATTAAAAAGTACTGAGGAAGATGGATGATAGCTCGAATTGAATTCTCCGAGTGTAGGGATGTCTTTTACACACACATAGGGGTATATGTCGGTGTTTGGAAGAAAGGTAGGGATAAAGAATAAAGGCGATGTTTTATTGAGGGATGATGTGATTTCTAATATCTTTTCATGACTATTAAGATAGGGCTCATGACAACCGAAAAGCTAGTATAGTTGAAAACTCTAATTTTCAAAGTCTTTCTTTTACAATTCTTATCTTTACATGTAACTTTCACATTCTTCATTTTATTATTGGATTTTGTGGGTGCAATTCGCTGAAAACCCTCAGGAGACAACACTCGTCCTACTAGAGACACCTAGAGGTTTAAAGGTTTGGTGTACGTGCTCAGTGCAATCGTGTTTGCCTATGAAAGTGTGCTAGTTAGTTTTTCTTTTTCTTAATAAAATTTTCTCCTTCTCTTAAATAAAAGATGTTTGCTCGAGACGATCAAATTAAGTTTGGGGAAATTTGTTCAGTCGAAAATAATGCATTTTGTAACACATCAATTTTCTCATTATTCTGATCATTTAAGAATAGTTGATATAAATATAACACATATTACCAGTTTGTCTGGAAAATACTAAATACCACGTGTTGTATATATATTCAACATTCTTTATAGGAAATTGTGTGTTTATTACTGCACGCATGATATTGTTTATCCCAACACTTTTCATTAAGATTGTGTGTAGAAAATTATTCAGGTCAAAGAACTGGAATTGCAAAATTTGCCGATAAAATGCAGCAATCAAAATCTGGCAGATATTCAGAAGAGATAAAAATATTCCAGATATCAGAAGAAGACCCCAACATCAACAGAAGAAGAGCACAGAAAAATGATGCGGAGATCTCATTAATTAGCCGCGGATCCGCGACCGAGTCGGCCGAGTTGCCGCGGTTCCACGGCCGAGTTGAGGGATTAGGGTGACGTGTCTCTCCAGAAGTTTCATTCTAACAACCTCGCTTACCTTAGAAGCTCCAGTGTAACAGACTTCTTCTGGAAACTTCTCTGCATAACAATCTTCTTCTAGAAGGCTCCTTATAACAACCTTCTTTTGGAAGGCTCCTTGTAACAATCTTATTCTAGAAGGCTCTCTCCAACAACCTTATTCTAGAAGGTTCTCTCTAACAACCTAGCTTTTAGAGGGAAATTTGAATTTGAATTTATAAAAGGAGATCTAGATCTAGGGTTGAGGTTTTTCATTAGTTCATCAATTGGGGGTTCAATAATTTCACACACAAGTGGGGTGACACAACTTGTGATCCAATCCAAACCCTAACCCAAATCCAAATCCAAAGCCAAATCAAGATCCATTGAGAAGCAAATCAAGCGAGCAATCATCGATCCTTTATCCGCGAAGCCAATCTTCATCAAGAGCGTGAGATCCACGACAATTCAAGTCTCACGGAGATCAAGCGGAGTGAACTTCGACGGATCTAGTTACCTCTTCAAAAGGAGCGATCGAGAGCAACATCTTGTAACCTCGAATTGAGGAAATGTGTCATTAGTCGTCGATTTAATAAAGGTGATAATTATAATTCTTGCTTTCTTTACATTCTTACGTTATGAAACTTCTTGATTCTTGATTCATTAATTTTCATGATGCTTGAGTAAGTCTCCGTTTGTGGAGGAATCGAGAGAATAGGTAGATCTAATGGTGATGAAATACTTTTACTAATTTTAAGTTTTATGAGAATTGTTAACTCTAGGAAAATGAATCATCGATGACCTAATTGGAGCGAGATCACTTTCGTGATAACTTCGTTACAAATTAGAGATGAACAATTGATGATTTTCTTTTCTAGAGGTTAGACTTGAATGATGATCTATGAAAAGACATGGGATAGAAGGAGAAACCCTAGTTTCTTCAATAGATCCCTAATCTTCATTCATCATCTTTCTAGCTACAATCCCTCAATAGATAAAATTAGTTATAATTAGTATTCATCATGGCTACCAATTTGATCGATTCCTACAAGCCATTCTACAAATCTTGATAACTAAATTGATTGGGAGATTTCTTGATTCTTGATTCTAGATTTTTATTTTTCTTTATGTTTCTTGAAATTAAAACTCACAAATCTTGAATCAATTTTCTTGCATTTTCTTTTATCTTTTCATTTCGACTCATCTAAAACAAAATCGATCAAAACACACATCTCAGTGGACGATCCGTATTCATTAACGCGCTACATCGACACCGTTAATTGATTGCGGTATAAATTTCTTTGGTTGTGATTAAAACTTTTCCAAATACACACGAAGATGATCAATCACCTGCTCACTACACTCAGTGAGTATGCTACATCAGGTCTGGTACATAACATCGCGTACATGATAGAGCCTATCGCCGAAGCATAGGGTATCACTTGCATGCGAACTCTCTCCAAATCAGTCTTGGGAGATATCTCTTTCGAGAGAGTGAGTCCTGTGATCGTGGGTAAATTCTCACGCTTGGATTCTTCCATACTAAACCACTTTAGTATGGTGTCAATGTACCTGGATTGGGATAATCCCAGTATCCGTTTAGATCTATCTCTATAGATGTTAATCCCCACCTAGATCTTTTATTGAGAATCTTTGTGATAAGAAGAGCTTGATCGATTGCAGTATAGGAACAACATTTCCTATCAAGAGTATGCTATCCACGTACAATACGATGATGACAACCTTACGCTCTGCCACCTTCTTGTATATACAAGGTTCATCTACATTTTTGATGAAGTCAAACTCTTTGACTACCTCATCAAAACAGATGTTCCAACTCCGCGATGTCTACTTTAACCGGTAGATGGATTTAAGCAACTTGCACACCTTTCCGCTGCTCCCACTGTCCACGAAGCCCTCTGGCTGAGTCATGTACACGCACTCTTCTAAATCACCATTTAGAAAGGCGGTCTTAACATCCATTTGCCATATTTCGTGGTCATGGTAGGCAGCGATGGCAAGCAGGATCCCAATGAACTTAAGCATGGCCACTGGAGAAAAGGTTTCATCATAGTCCACACCTGGTCTTTGACGAAAACCTTTTGCAACAAGTATAGCTTTAAAAGTCTCAACTTTTCCATCTACACCAAGTTTCTTCTTAAAGATCCATTTGCTCCCGATGGGTTTTACCTCTTCAGGAGAAACTTCCAAAGTGCATACTATGTTGGTGTACATGGATTCCATCTCAGATCGCATTGCATCCAGCCATTTCACAGATTCCCCAATCGTAATGGCCTGCTCGAAGCTAGTTGGGTCATCATCTACCATGATGCAATCCTCGCTCCCACCTTCAATGAGAAATCCGTAGTATCTCTCAGGTGGATGAGGAACCCTACTAAATCGGCGGAGAGGCTGAGGTTCTTTGGGTACTATTGAATCCTCTGGTTCCAATAAATCATCAGTTGCAGTTTGTGCTGCTGGAACTTCTTCTAGCTCTGCCTCTTCGCCACTAATTTCTTTTACGAGAAATTCCTGTTGGGGTAAAAATTTACACTCCGGTTGACCAAGTCAAAATCAAAGTTAACCCCAAGCCAAGTGGGCCCAAGCCCAGATCTAGTGGGCCCATGCCCTGGTCGAGCCCGAACATGAAGCGGCCGGCCTCCCCCCATGCTAAGATAAAAATTTTGTAATAAATAATTTTGTTGTATTTCTTTTATTTTATTTTTGGATAAATGTAAGAAAAAATAGGCATAAAGCCAAATTTTTGTAAAGCCCATGGCTTATGTGCAAAAAGAAATGGCACATGAGCCATGGGATAGGCAAAATGCCATTTTGTGAAGCCCAAGGGGCTATGTGTAAAATGTATGGCCTATAAAGGTAAGGATAATGAAATATCCCAATAACTTTTTTCTCTCTCCAAAAAAAAAAGTTTCAGATCTGAGATCTTTCTTCCTTCTTCAAGGTTCCAAAACCTTCTTCTTTCGTTTGAATTAAATCAAGAGTTCTACTCTCCTTTTTATAAAACAAAATAGATTTTCACCACAAAACCCATCAAGGGGAACTCAGATCTTCCATTAGATCTCAAAAAGGAGTGATTTTTAAAATCCCATATCTCTTGATCTTCAAGATCCAGCTAACAGAGGAGGAAGAAGAAGAACCCCTTTCACTAAACCCTAAAAAAAAAGAAGAAAAAAACACTCAGGAGTCCAACTCCTCTTTGATTTCTCATCAGAGAAATCTTTTTAGGCTAAAAGCCTCTTTTTCTCGCCGGCGCTCAAGCGCAGAGCGCCCACGTGCCGACACGTGGCGCGCTTGCGCTCCAGCGCAAGCGCTCGAGCGCAAGTCGTCCTGGTGCCGACACGTGGCGCGCTTGCGCTCCAGCGGAAGCGCTCGAGCGCAAGTCGCCCTGGTGCCGACACGTGGCGCTCTTGCGCTCGAGCGCAAGCGCTCGAGCGCAAGTCGCCCTCGTGCCGACACGTGGCGCTCTTGCGCTCCAGCGCAAGCGCTCGAGCGCAAGTCGCCCTCGTGCCGACACGTGGCGCGCTTGCGCTCCAGCGCAAGCGCTCGAGCGCAAGTCGCCTACGTGCCGACACGTGGCGCGTTGCGCTCCAGCACTCTGCGCTCGAGCGCAAAGCGCCCACGTGCCGACACGTGGCGCGCTCGCGCTCAAGCGCCTAGGCGCTGGCCCCACGCATCCTTTGGATGTCTTTTTCCCCTTTACTTATATATACATGTATATATATACATATGTATACAAATGTACACATACACATACTCCGCGACACTGTCCCTGTTAGAAAAAAATTTCTAACGGGGCGCTGCCCCGCACCCCGCAAGAGGGCTGCTAGCCCCCTTGACCCCCAGCCCGCTATCCGGGTAGCGGGACCCCCGTAAAAACTCTGCGTGGCTCCCGATATATTCAAACCCCCCTCCAAAACAACACACACGCACACTGCACATTGAGTTCGCATGACCAGTTTAACCCGTTAATCGGAGGTTCCCTCGCCCCAAAGGCGAGGGGTAATTAACGGCAGCTTAGTCCGCGGCTGCCGGAGATTCGGACCCCCATAATCATTAAACTCCAGCCTACCCTAGGCAGGGGGAATCTGTAGTACGCCTGACAAGCGTGCGCCTATTCCCATCTCAATGGGGTGATGAAAAACACCCTACAGATTCTGGCACGCCCGGTGGGACCGATCTCTCCTCCCATATTTCGGGTTAAACGTTCATGCGAACTCAATCAATATACATATCGATTGCCTATACTGAAATGATGTTCTTTTTTTCCCATGCAGCAATCAACCTTCGACGACAATGTCTCCCCAGACGAATTCAGCTTCCAACGTGACCCCGATTCCGTACGTGGTCAAGATCAACGCTCGTGTGGTTCTCCCCGCGAGCCTCAGTCGACAGTGGGAGGAACCGCCCCGCCAATTTGGTTCCGTCATCATCTACCCTGCCGGGAGCGCTCATCTGGCGGAGATCCCAGCGGAACAGGTGGCCAAGCCGGTCTCACGGGGCAAGACGCCGAATGTCGTGATCGCCAAGGCACCACAACCGAAACTTAAGACTGTATCTGAACGATTCTCTGGTGCTCCAGCGGGGTGCAAGAACTTCGGTACAAAGGGCAAAATCAAATGTTGCGGACGAGCTCAGGCGATGACTCCAACATATGCACAATTGAGCGTATCTCCAAGGCCCTCCATCGCCCGGTCTGCGGCGTCTTCCCAAAGAGCTGAAGTCTGCCAGGTGCTTAGAACAGAAAAGTTAAGGCAGAAGCGGCTCAGGTATCGAGCCAACAAGAGGGCCAAGGCTTCGGCCAAATGGAATCATGTGAAGTTCCAAGTGCAGGGTTGCCCCGCGACGACGGCTGAGTCGGACGTAAGAATCAGCAATTCCTTCGAGCCTCTGAAGTGGGTTCAGAAAAACGCCATGACCGCCAGAATCAAGAAGACAGCGGTCCGAACAGTGCCACAAAGAGACGTGTCCCGGCCCCAACGGAAAAAGTATGACACTGTCTCATCAAGAGTCTATCAAGCACTCTGTGCCGCACGAAAGCAGCGGGGAAAACCCAGAAAAGATGCGCCAGCACCATTTAAGAACCTGGTTAGGCCAGCCGCCTTCAATCGACTACCAGCTACCGAAACAAGGGGGTCAAGACAGCGATCCATGAAATCAGCTGCCAATGATAGAAAGACGTCCGGATATACCATCCATACGGTCTATATGGCGGGCGGGCGCCCTAGCGACAACCTTCGCAGCAAAAGCAAGGACGGGACCACCACATCCCAAGCCCAATCTAGCCTGAATGTGGTTGCCGCCGTCCAAGAACAGCCGCCCCCGCTAGATGAAGAAAACCCTCTCGATGAGGATGATAGGCAAAAAGACCCCTCGGTCCATGCAGAGTCAAGCTCGGACAGCGAGGAAGAGCCGACTTTCCGCCCCAGGACTGCGGAGCAAGAGCTGCTTCAAGAGCTTCGAAAACAGCTCAGGAGCAAAGATAAAGAGATGGCCAAGCTCTATTCGAAGATTGACGACTTAACGAACGTGGTGATGTAGCTTACGGCTCAAATTGCTCGAGCGCCTCCCAATCAGGCACAAGCCGCTACTAATCAGCCGGGTGATGACAATCCGAGGCAACCAATGCCGGTTCCTTTGGGACCGAGACTGGTCGAGCCACATGAAAGCCGGCCACACTCCGCTTCTGGGGACGCCTTAGCCCCAGATAGCACTATCCCGCTAACACAGGACCGGATAATGGATTTGGTCACCAGCAAGGTTAAAACATTGGTGGCCGAAGCTGAAGCTCAGAAAGAAATCGGCAGTAGTGGGCGGCCATATCCCGCGCAGTACGATCTGATTGAGTTCCCGAGCGGCTACATCATTCCTAAGTTCGGAAGATTTGATAAAACGGGGAATGCAAATCAGCACGTTGCCCACTTCAAAGCATCGTGCGGAAATACAGGGGGCAATGACGCACTCCTTCTTCGTCAATTTGTCAACAGCCTGACCGGTGTCGCTTTCGACTGGTACGCGAGCATGCCAGACGGGTCCGTCATTACCTTTGCCCAAATGGAGTCTCTGTTCCGGCAAAGATTCATGAGCGTCAGTGATAAAATCTCCATTGCCGACCTTGTGAGGACCAAGCCGGGGAAGAATGAAAGCAACACTGACTTTATCGCCCGATGGCGTAATCTCACGGTCAAGTGCGAACCGCCGCTGGAGCAGGACCAGTCCGTCAGCCTTCTTATTGGGAACCTCGGCAATTAGATGGTCCCATTCTTGTGTACAGCGGGCCTCAAGACATTTCAGGAGCTAACCAAGAAAGTCCAGATGCTGGAACGCTCGAAGCAAGAGTCCCCGCCGGACTCTCAGAGAGACAAAACCTGGAAAAGCAAGCGGGACGACAACCGTAGAAGTGGGAGTTCCAGCAGTACCAATGTCTTCAATGCGTCCGAAAATGAAGAAAAGCGAAGGGCGGGCGAATCCAAAACCAACCGGTCTCGAAAGCCATTGCTGGGAGGAGATGGGCCTTCCCTAGAGGAGAAGAAGAACAAGGTTTACTCTTTCAGAAGGGACAAGGTCCGTAAGATATTTAAAGATGCCTTGAACAACGGCCTACAATTGCCGGAGTCGAAAAGACCCCAAGAAGCAAAAATGACCGACAATCCTCTGTATTGCCCGTACCACCGAGTAGTGAGCCATGCGATCGAGGATTGCTATATCTTCAAAGACTGGGTCGAGAAGCAGTACAGGGCTGGAGAGATCGAGCTGTCCAAAAGCGTGTTGGTGACCAATCAAGTTGCAACCGACAACTTTATACAGACAAAAATTGAAGCCTTCTGGGAGCAAACAGCCGAACCCGCTACCCTGAGAAATGAGGCCGACTCGCCGCAGCCTCCATGGAGTACGCACATATCTAATAAGACGAAGAAGATGATAAAGCTACTTCGGAAAGAACCCAGGATGGAATGGGAAGAACAGAAGAAGCCTACCAGTCCAGCTGCCAATGTGGCTCCATCAGGCTCAAAATCCAAGAAGCTCAAGAAGAAGAAAAGTACAGCTCGGCGCGAAAAAGAGTCTGCAGGGAGATCGACCATTCAAAAATATATCGATTCCCTTGAAGAATATGAACAAAAGGAAAGAACATTGATTCAATTGGATGAGTTCTTCCCTGTACAAGCGGCTGAAATTCTGGAGGAGTTAGAAGAAGACTCCAATGAAGAGATCCCAATAGTGACCTGCTACGCCATCCATCTTGGAAGCGACTCGGAAGAGGAGCTTTGTTTTCCCGAAGAGGATGAAGAGCTCGCCACAACGACCAATCAAATCCAGCTCAGAAGCGGCAGGGCTCTACCGCCAAATCAGGGCAACGCCCCAAAAGGGAAGGAAAAACAAGTCGCTAATGAAGAAGAGGGCAGAGAACCGGCTGATGAAAACATAAGTCCTTCCTCGGTGGACTATAATGTCTTGGCACATCTCCGGAAGCTTCCGTCTCTCCTGAGCATCTACGACGCCTTGGTCCTCTCTAAAGAGCTTAGAGATGTTCTCATCCATGCTCTACAAAACCCCGAGCGGTACCAGGCTCACTTTGCGGAAATTAATATGAAAGAAGCCCAGCACGCTTTGTATGCCGCCGCAGTCACATTTAAGGATGAAGACTTGCTACTGGGAACGGCTGAGCATAATCGGCCGCTTTACGTGACCGGGTACAGCGACGGAGATAGAATTAATCGCATATTGATTGATCCGGGGTCCTCAGTGAACATCATGAACTTGAGAACTCTGAAGAGTTTGTCAATGGACGTCCGACACCTGTCAAGGGAAAGGATTGTCATTCAAGGCTTCAACCAAAATTGTCAGCAAGTTCTGGGGTCCATAGCTCTGCCAATCAAATTCGGTGATCTGCAAACTGAAGCTAAGATATACGTGATCGACGCCGACACGTCTTATAAGATTCTCTTAGGGCGGCCATGGCTCTACGATTACGGCATCATTCTGTCAACTCTCCATCAATGCATGAAGTATACTAAAAATGGCGAAGAAAGACGCATTGACGGAGACATCCAGCCGTTCGGTGTGCATGAAGTCCGGTATGAAGATTCTCGGTACTTTATGAACCACCAAAATGCTAAGCCACAACTGACTGAGGATAGACCGGCCCCAAGACTCAAAAGCAAATCTGCGCCGGCTGTCACTTTCAAAAGCAAAAATACCCAAGTGCGCCCGCATTTCGGCAGCGACACTGATGAGTCCGATGCTGGAAGCCCGTCCTCCCGTAAAACTCGCCCTCGTTTCGGCAGCGATACGGACGAATCTGTTACTGAAGTCCCATCTAGCAGCAAAGTCCGCCCTCATCTTGGTAGTGACACTGAAGAGTCAGAAGAAGAGGACCTGCCGTGCAACAGCTGTGCAGATCGGCCCCCCGTGCAGCAAGCGAAACTACGAGAGACCTTCGAAGTCGCAGAAGGGTCCCTGGCCATCACAAGGGTGTCGGAACGGATGTGCAAAGAGCTCGACGCATTGTCAGTCTCTACCGTGGACCAGCTGGAAACTTTCTACGTGCCCGGGAGGAAAAATAGACAGAAGGGCATCCTGTTTTACAGGTCAAACCCCGTTGTGCACCCGGATGACCTTTCTGTCGTGTGCCTTCCCTATGAGAGAGGCATAAGAGCCGTCCTCAATCCCAGATACTATGCGCCCGAGATGCAGGAATACTTTAAGAAGTGCGGATGCCGGTTATATCAAACGGAGTCCGAAGCAAAATTTTACGAGGGGCTATGGTATCCGCCCCAGGTCCGAGCACTCATCGATGGACGAATTCCAGATAGACGGGGCATAGGCTATATTCAAGCTGATTCCAAAGCGTGCTACATGATCCATGTTGGTGAGGCCAGCGAAAGATCAAATGATGATGACGAGATAGCCGAGCCAGAAGAAGCTCCTCAAGAACTCGAAGATGGCGGACAAGCAACCTTTGATGAGCTAACCGAGATTGACTTAGGAACGTCCGATAATCCAAGGCCGACCTACATCAGCTCACTCTTGTCGGAGGAAATGAAAGAGCAGATAATTGCCTTGCTGCGTGAGTTCGTCGACTGCTTCGCGTGGACGTACAAAGAAATGCCTGGCCTTTCCCCTGAGGTAGCCGTGCATAAGCTGGCTATATCTCCTGATGCTAAGCCAGTCAAACAAGCTCCTCGAAGAATGAGAAGGGAGTTGGAAGAAAAGGTCATCGAGGAAACCAAGAAACTCATCGATGCCGGCTTCATCAGGGAAGAGAAATATGCAGACTGGATCGCATGCATAGTCCCAGTGAAGAAGAAAAATGGGCAGATCCGAGTTTGTGTCGATTTCAGGGACCTCAACAAGGCATGTCCTAAAGACGACTTCCCGCTACCGGTCATGGAAATGATGGTCGATGACACCTCAAATTATGAACTGTTCACCTTTATGGACGGCTCGTCTGGATATAATCAGATCAAGATGTCGCCTGAGGATGAGAAGCACACAGCATTTCGAACCCCGATCGGAATATATTGCTACAAGGTAATGCCATTCGGACTGAAGAACGCAGGTGCTACATATCAAAGGGCAATGACTAATATCTTTGATGACCTAATCCATAAAGTCGTCGAATGCTATGTTGATGATCTGGTCGTCAAGACTAAAGCCAAGGCCGATCATATCCAAGATCTCAGGACCGTTCTCACCAGACTGAGGCAATACGATCTGAGGATGAATCCTTTAAAGTGCGCTTTTGGCGTGTCATCGGGAAAATTCCTGGGCTTCATAGTTCGACATCGAGGGATCGAAGTTGACCCATCAAAGATAAAGGCCATCATGGAGATGCCCCCTCCGAAGAGTTTGACGCAGCTACGATCTTTTCAAGGCAAGCTTGCTTATATACAGAGGTTTATCTCAAATTTATCGGGGAGATGTAGGCCCTTCTCAAAGCTTATGAAGAAAGGAGCTCCTTTTATCTGAGATGCCGAATGTCAAGCAGCGTTCGAAAGCATCAAACAATACTTGTTGCACCCTCCAGTGCTGGCCGCTCCCATTCCAAATAAACCGCTGATTCTCTACACTGCCGCGCTGGACGAGTCACTCGGTACGCTCCTTGCGCAGAATAACGAGGAGGGAAAAGAAAATGCCCTCTACTACCTCAGTCGAACTCTAGTCGGGGCGGAACACAACTACTACCCAATCGAAAAGCAATGCCTGGCTCTGATATTTGCTGTGAAGAAGCTGAGGCACTATCTGCTCGCTCATCTGGTTATGCTGATCTCCAAGGTCGACCCGCTCAAACACTTGATGACCAGAGCGAGCCTAGCCGGCAGAATGGCAAGATGGGCTGTTATGCTACTTGAGTTTGGCATAGTTTACACTCCTCAGAAAGCAGTAAAAGGGCAAGCTCTTGCAGACTTTCTCGCTGCTCATCCCATACCAGAAGGGTCGCCGCTAAATTGTGAGTTACCCGATGAACAAGTGCTGCACCTCGAGGAAGATGAGCCATGTTGGGAGCTCTACTTCGATGGAGCCTCGTCAATAAGGACCTCCAGTAAATCAAGCGTCCCGGAGATAAAAGCAGGGATAGGATTGGTGTTCATCACACCATCAATGGGAACCCTACGGTGTTCTTTTGCTCTCACCGAGCCTCGGACAAACAATGAAGCTGAGTATGAAGCTCTGATAGCTGGTTTGGAGCTTGCCGTAGAAATGGAAATCCGTCGGCTGCGAGTCTACGGTGACTCCCAGCTTGTCGTCAACCAAGTAAGCGGCGACTATAAGATATACAAACCCGAGTTAGCTCGGTACAGAGGTCGAGTGGTGGAGCTCATGAAAAGGTTCACTCATATTGAACTAACGAGGGTCTCTAGAGTGTTGAATGGAAAGGCTGATGTACTCGCTCGCTTGGCCAAGGAGCTGGCTGATCCTGACATGGACGAAATTCTGATCACAGTCAGGAGCCGGCAAATTCTACCCCCAGTCTCTCTGCGAGAAGAGGAAAGCGCGGAACAGAAGAGCAGTCCTGCGGAAGAAGCTTTGATCATCCAAGACGAGCCCGATTGGAGAGAACCCTTCATAAAGTACCTCCGATACGACAAGCTGCCCGAAGAAAAATCTGCGAGGATTCAGCTGAAGAAAAGAGCTCTCCGATACGTGTTTGTAAATGACACGTTATACCGCAGGTCATACTACCAACTCTGGCTCAGGTGCCTGTCATCGGCCGAAGCCCAAAAAGTCATGAAAGAAGTTCACTCAGGCGTTTGCGGTGCTCACCAATCTGGCCCCAAGATGCGACTGCAAATTAAACGGCTTGGGTATTACTGGCCCACCATGATACGGGATTGCGGAGAGCATGCAAAGAAATATTATATCTGCCAAATTCACGGTGATTTTATTCACAAGCATCCCAATCCATTGCATCCTACGGTGGCGTCGTGGCCCTTCGAAGTCTGGGGCACCGACATTGTTGGCCCAATTGATCCTCCATCATCTAAAGGTCATCGGTTCATACTGGCCGCGACAGACTACTTCTCCAGGTGGGCTGAAGCTGTCCCGCTAAAAGAAGTCAAGACAAAGGATATTCTGACATTCTTCCAGCATGATATTCTATACCGCTTCGGTACACCAAGAAGAATCATTTCTGACAACGGGCCTTCTTTCAAGAGCTTCAATGTCTCAAGGTTCGCTACTCAGCACAAGATAGACTGGAGATATTCCTCCATCTATAATCCAAGAGCCAATGGGCTAGCCGAAGCCTTCAATAAGACTCTATGCAAGCTCCTGAGGAAAAATGCTTCAGCCAACAAGAGAGACTGGAATCTCAAGCTTCACGAGACATTGTGGGCATATCGTACCACGCACCGTACTCCAACTCAGTCCACTCCATACTCATTGCTCTTCGGAGTGGAGGCGGTCCTCCCCCTCAAAGTCGAAGTTCCAAGTTTAAGAATGGCCGTTCAGCATGAGTTGACGGAGGAAGAAAACGTGCTCCTTCGACTTGAAGAACTCGATGCCCTCGAGGAAAATAGGCTCGCGGTGCAGCAAAGTCTGGAGCTATACCGAGCCCAAATGTCATGGGCCTATGACAAGATAACCCGTCTCCGCGCTTTCAAGAAAGGTGAATTGGTGTTGGTCCTCAAAAGACCGATTATCCCCAATCGACATGCCAAGGAAAAATTTGAGCCAAACTGGGAAGGACCATACGTCATCGAGAAAGTGTTCGACGGAGGATCCTACCAACTAATAAGTGCCGAGGGAGAAAGGCCCATGCCACCCATCAATGGCCGATATCTCAAGAAATACTACACATGAATGCTCCAAGTCGCAGGCGAATTGAGCACATCATCCCTACGGTCTGGATCATACATCCTGCAAAACCGTATACAATCCACGGGCATAAATGACCCCTATCTCTCCCAAATCCTGCCGGTGAGACTACTTTTAAAGTCCCACCAGCGGCCAAAAAAAATAAAATAAAATAAAAAAATAAAAAATAAACGGTATGTCCACAAGCAAAACGGGCACGGATGAAAACCCGAAAGGGCTCCGTGAGTAAAAGCAGCAGGACTACCGGCGAGTCTGTGAAAACTCGAAAGGGGCGCAAACTCGTGAAAAGAGATGAAATACACTCGCAAAGTCCTCTCGACCTTGTGAGGAGAAAACCCCTGCGTGAGATCCTTACGACTCACAAAGGAGCAACACACTTAGGAATCCTCACGATTCCTAAGGAGAAAATACACCTGCGGGATCCTTACGACTCATAGGGAGAAAATGCTTTTATGGGACCCTCACGGCCCATAAAATTGAAAAGCCTTAGGTGGTAGGGACCCAAACCTATCTCCTAAGCCATCGTTCCCCAAAGGGCAACGGCAAATGATGAGTCGCTCCTGGCATTTCGCTTCAGTGTTAGCGGTGCTGATGCCGACCAAAAACCCAAATCCCAAGTCCTCCCAAGGCAAATGATGAGTTGCTCCTGGCATTATTCCAGTGCAGCAATGCTGATGCCAAACAAGATTCAAATTCCAAGTCCCCAAACGGCGAATGATGAGTCGCTCCTGGTACCACATTCCAGTGCAGCGATGCAGACGCCAACCAAAATCCAATTTCTCAAAATTCTCCCAGCCCTACGGTTAGTCCCCAAATTGACTACCGCATACAATCCACGGGCTCAAATAATTCTCGTCATACCCATGCCCCACCACAATTACCAGTTACGCGGCTGGTCTCTGCCTTTGGAATTATGCTCCATTGAGAAGACCCACTCATGTGTCCTCACGATACATGAGGAGAACAAACCTTTGTGGGATCCTTACGACTCATAAAGGAAAAACACACTTGGGAGTTCTCACGACTCCTAAGGAGAAAATACACCTGCGGGATCCTTACGACTCATAGGGAGAAAATGCTTTTATGGGACCCTCACGGCCCATAAAATTGAAAAGCCTTAGGCGATAGGGATCTAAACCTGTCTCCTAAGCCATCGCTCCCCAATCCCCAAATGGCGAATGATGAGTCGCTCCTGGTACCATATTCTAGTGCAGCGATGCAGACGCCAACCAAATTCCAAATCCCATACCCCAACGGCGAATGATGAGTCGCTCCTGGTACCATATTCCAGTGCAGCGATGCAGACGCCGACAAAGTCCCAAAATTTTTCCGGCCCTACGGTCTGGATCATACATCCTGCAAAACCGTATACAATCCACGGGCGTAAAACAATCCCAATCTCTCCCAAATCCTCTCGGGGCAAATGATGAGTTGCTCCTGGCATTATTCCAGTGCAGCAATGCAGATGCCAAACAAAAACCAAAATCCCAAAATCCTCTCAATGACAGATGATGATTCGCTCTTGGTACCATGTTCCAGTATAGCGATGCTGATGTCAACCCAAATCAAAATCAACAAGTCAACTTCCACTCCGACACCGCAGAAAGCGGAGCGAGTCAGAATCCAATCTCGACACCGCAAGAAGCGGAGCAAGTCAAGTCTACCCCTGACACTGCAAGAAGCAGAGCAAGTCAAATCAAGCAACGACCGTCCAAGTCGCAAAAAGGGCAGCACCGACCGTCCAAGTCGTTAAAATGGCAGCACCGACCGTCCACGTCGCTAAAAGGGCAGCAACGACCGTCCAAGTCGCAAAAAGGGCAGCAACGACCGTCCAAGTCGCAAAAAGGGCAGCACCGACCGTCCAAGTCGTTAAAATGGCAGCACCGACCGTCCACGTCGCTAAAAGGGCAGCAACGACCGTCCAAGTCGCAAAAAGGGCAGCATCGACCGTCCAAGTCGCAAAAAGGGCAGCATCGACCGTCCACGTGCTAAAAGGACAGCACCGACCGTCCAAGTCGCAAAAAGGGCAGAACCGACCGTCCATGTCGCAAAAAGGGCAGAACCGACCGTCCAAGTCGCAAAAAGGGCAGCGTCGACCGTCCACGTCGCTAAAAGGGCAGCACCGACTGTCCAAGTCACAAAAAGGGCAGCGCAGGATTCCTACAAAGCGGGAACCAGTTAACTCCGGGCCAGGGAAAACGTCTATCACGGACACTCCGTCTCGGAGACATGTCAAGCAACGACCGTCCATGTCGTAAAAAGGGCAGTGCCAGCTTCCCAAAAAGCGGGAACCAAATCAAGTCGCCTCCACGTGAAAGAAGATCCATCAATTTCATGCACACGACCCACATATGTGGTGTGCATTTATTGATGGGGGGCAATTTGTTGGGGTAAAAATTTACACTCCGGTTGACCAAGTCAAAATCAAAGTTAACCCCAAGCCAAGTGGGCCCAAGCCCAGATCTAGTGGGCCCATGCCCTGGTCGAGCCCGAACATGAAGCGGCCGGCCTCCCCCCATGCCAAGATAAAAATTTTGTAATAAATAATTTTGTTGTATTTCTTTTATTTTATTTTTGGATAAATGTAAGAAAAAATAGGCATAAAGCCAAATTTTTGTAAAGCCCATGGCTTATGTGCAAAAAGAAATGGCACATGAGCCATGGGATAGGCAAAATGCCATTTTGTGAAGCCCAAGGGGCTATGTGTAAAATGTATGGCCTATAAAGGTAAGGATAATGAAATATCCCAACAACTTTTTTCTCTCTCCAAAAAAAAAAGTTTCAGATCTGAGATCTTTCTTCCTTCTTCAAGGTTCCAAAACCTTCTTCTTTCTTTTGAATTAAATCAAGAGTTCTACTCTCCTTTTTATAAAACAAAATAGATTTTCACCACAAAACCCATCAAGGGGAACTCAGATCTTCCATTAGATCTCAAAAAGGAGTGATTTTTAAAATCCCATATCTCTTGATCTTCAAGATCCAGCTAACAGAGGAGGAAGAAGAAGAACCCCTTTCACTAAACCCTAAAAAAAAAAAAAAAAACACTCAGGAGTCCAACTCCTCTTTGATTTCTCATCAAAGAAATCTTTTTAGGCTAAAAGCCTCTTTTTCTCGCCGGCGCTCAAGCGCAGAGCGCCCACGTGGCGCGCTTGCGCTCCAGCGCAAGCGCTCGAGCGCAAGTCGTCCTGGTGCCGACACGTGGCGCGCTTGCGCTCCAGCGGAAGCGCTCGAGCGCAAGTCGCCCTGGTGCCGACACGTGGCGCTCTTGCGCTCGAGCGCAAGCGCTCGAGCGCAAGTCGCCCTCGTGCCGACACGTGGCGCTCTTGCGCTCCAGCGCAAGCGCTCGAGCGCAAGTCGCCCTCGTGCCGACACGTGTCGGAGATTCGGACCCCCATAATCATTAAACTCCAGCCTACCCTAGGCAGGGGGAATCTGTAGTACGCCTGACAAGCGTGCGCGTATTCCCATCTCAATGGGGTGATGAAAAACACCCTACAATTCCTTTTCTAAAAAGTTGGCATGTTGAGCAACAAACACCTTTTGTTTCTCACTGAGATAGAATTGATATCCATACGAATTGTTTGGATATCCCACAAACTTGCAAAGAACTGATCTTGCCTCGAGCTTGTCCGGATTTTGCTTTTTAACATAGGCCGGACAACCCCATATCTTAACTCGTTTAAGAGATGGTCTCTTCCCATTCCTTATCTCATATGGAGTGGTAGGCACCGATTTGGTTGGAACTCTATTCAATAGGTATGCGGCTATTTCCAGCGCATAACCCCAAAAGGAAATAGGTAACTCAGCGGTGCTCATCATAGAGCGCACCATATCTAATAGGGTGTGATTCCTCCGTTCCGATACACCGTTGTGCTGTGGTGTATACAGAAGAGTAAGCTGAGAGAGAATCTTATTCTCTTTTAAATAGTCACGGAATTTCGTGCTCAAGTATTATCCTCCCCGATCGGATCGCAGGATTTTAATACTTTTACCCGTTTGGTTCTCGACTTCATGCTTATATTCTTTTAATTTCTTAAAAGCTTCAGACTTGTGTTTCAACAGGAACACATGTCCGTATCTTGAGAGATTGTCAGTGAATGTAATGAAGTACGAGAAACCATTCCTGGCATGTGTAGACATGGGACCGCATACATCACTATGTATCAGTCCCAAGAGTTCCATAACTCTTTCTCCGTATCCAGTAAACGGAGTTTTGGTCATTTTGCCTTTGAGACATGACAGGCAAGTTTCATAAGATGATAATTCGAATGGATTTAGATATCCATCTTTATATAACTTAGCTAGTCGTGTCGCATTGATATGACCTAGTCTACAATCCCACCAGAAGGATTCGTTTATTTCTGAACTCTTCCTCTTGTGTGTGTTTTGTATGTTAAGAACTGTGGTTTGATTTAGAATGTATATACTATTATTTAGCGAGCCTGATCTAATCAACTTTTGATTCAAGAAGATGTTCATAACATTATCCTGTACTACAAAATTATATCATTCTTTACTTAATAAAGAGACTGATATAAGATTGCATATCAGGGTCGGTATGTAATAGCATTCGTTCGGAATCAATGTATTACCATTTGGTAATACAAGGTGATATTCGCCAACTGTTTTGGCTGCAACATTTACACCATTCCCTACTAGTACGGAATGATCGCCTGTTCCCAGTTCTCTACCTTTCTTTAGCCCATGTAACATATTACATATGTGGGATCCCGATCCAGTATCTAATACTCAGGACGTAGAGTGTACTGAGAAATAGTTCTGGGTGACTAACACACCCGAAGAAGATGCATCAACATTCTCATTCTTCGTTTGGGTGGTGTGGAAATCCGGATATTTTCATATTTCCTGCTCGGACTTATAACAATTATAAGTTGGAGCGGAACCAACGTTTCCCTGCTCAACATAACAAGCGGGTCAGGTCAATACATCCATATTATTATCTTGATTAAGTCCTGACATGGTCGCTATCTGGAGAGAGAGAGAAGAAAACACTTTAGCGTATGCTCTTGAAAAATTAGATTGGTTTATTATCTTATCTAATCAGGATGGCTCCCACTGCTTTTATCTAATCTTCCTTCAAACCCTAAAAGGTAAGACTGATCAGGATTAATTATACCTTACAAGTTCGCCAATCTTTCGGTCAGGCCAATGTTGGTACTTTGAGGGAGGTTCCCCATGCTTTCGCACGGACCTAATTAAAATAAACCTTGTTTTCCCAGGAGCGTAACCCCGTTAACACCTTTCTAGACATCTACTTAATCGGCTAATTGTAATATGTAAAACTTGTAGGGTTCCTAGGCATCCTATAGAGGTCTCACAAGGCATCAACCATGCCATTTTACAAAAATTATGGTGCCGAGAAACCCTAACACGGATCTTAGACTAGAATTCTAGGCGAAAAACTAAACTAGTTAACACTTAACTACTTGGATATGGAAATTACAACCTTTGTAGATCCGGATATCCACCTCCACGGCTCCGCAACGAAGTCTCCTCGCTGTCCATGTCGAACCCCGGGCTCTAGCGTCGGCTTCATCGGAGAATCGGGTGAGCTAGGTCGCCGACTTCGTGTCAAAGACGATCTACGTCGAGGCATCGCAAGTTCAAGCTCCGACTTCACAAAGTGATGAAACTTATGAAGAAAACACACTCTACAACTTGGCTAGAGGTAGAGGGTGAAGAAATAGGAGGTGGGTTCTCTTTAGAATTGGATTTCTCACTCTCAAGCTCAAGTTGCCATTAATGGCCTCAAGGTTTCTAACTTGAAGATGAAGAAGAAGATGAGCTAGTATTATGATAAGTATATCTAAAATGAAAAGAAAAAGGAATACTTATCATAATTCCAACTAGGGTTAAGTGTAGAGAATAGACCATGGTTAATGGATGGGTTAGGGTTAAGCATGATGACAAGAATGGTTAAGAAGTCAAAGCTTCATGAAGCTTCAACTAAAAGACAAAGAAAGCCACCATTCTTATCATAATCATTTCCAAATAAATAAATAAACAAATAAATAAATAAATGGATATGCAAAACCCTAATTATCATATTAATCACGGTTTAATCCTATACACTTAACTAAATGATCATGTATCATCAAACATGATACAAAAAAGTGCACAAAAGTATATCACATATACAATGTGCAATCCAAGTGAGAAAAATCCGTTTAAAGTGAACCAATACTAGTTAATGCAAAGTAATATATCAAATATATAATTATACATTAAATCATTAAATCAACACTTGATTCAATGATCCGGTCATGTCGCACATGACCGACTAGTAACCAATGTATCGGCTTATCGAATCGATCTTCGATTCGATAACTAGGTTATATCGAATATAACCATTCGATACAAATATCGCGAGAATGGAATACGGTATCACATACACGCATTATTCTCGGTCCTGCACATATCTCATATGCGCTCCTATTTCGTTTCGCTTGAGCCAGGAAACCTCTGTGTAGGACTCTAAAGACTCGTCAATACGCCGGTAGCAGATGATGATCATATCAAACACCCACAAGCCGCAAGCGGTCTGCTAAACGTAACGGCCATCCGGGTATTGAGCGATCAGAAGATCGACGAGCTAGCCCGCTCACACTCCTGCGAATCCGACCAGTAACACTTACCGTACAGTCCGGTCTGTTCGTCTGATACGTCGCATATCAAGTCTAGGGGTGGTATACGTCAGACCCCAATAACCGATAAGTCGTGCCGATGTGAGGCTCATAACGGGTCGAGAAACTACTGGTAACACTTACCAGCAAATCTCTGATCAGCCCTGGCCAGGGACTTCCCTGCTACGGCCAATCGAGCACTGCGCAACATCAACCCCCAATACCGGGAGAGACGAAACCCCTCCTATCGCTCATTGCCTCCATGTGACTCGGGACTGTACCCAAAGACCACCGTTTTGCACGCCCTCATGGACGTGGTAAGGTGGAGATCAAAGCACAGTGGGAATCACACAAGACTCTATGACGATCTCGGGTCTACAAACTAACCTGTACAAGTGTCACCTGAGAACTGCCATCTGACGTGAGGTATAATACCATCTGGGAGTTCTCGGCGAGTCCGTCCAGTGTACCCAGTCTCCACTGAGCACCCGTACACCATCTCTGATGTCAAACACCAATGGATATGGGATCATCCATCGCCCATCACATGGGTCGAGAAGCGTATACGCTAGTCTACTCTGGTATATCGATGCCCCGTCTCGATATACCCACGACTAGGGACCTTGAAGGATGTACTTATGGACTACCATGTCCCCACTAGTATGATCTGCATCATAGTCCAGGTAGTCAAGTACAAATCCTAAGGGCTTTACCAACATGTAACTATAAGACAGTATAAAGAGACTAGTGTACATGTTAAGATAAAGAGTAACCAGATAGCATACTATCATATCGAGCAAGAAAGTCATCTCTATATATGTCCAAGCATCCAATATAATATACATCATCTGTACAATACTGGCCTCTAGGGCATACATACAACTAACAATCTCCCACTTGCACTAGGGCCAGCTGCTGTAGTATTGCATACCGAGCATCCCGAAGAGTCTCTCAAACTGTATCTGGGGAATGGCCTTCGTGAGTGGATCCGCCGTGTTATTCTTCGTGTCAACCCTCCTGACCTCGATCTCCCGGCGATCAACTATCTCCCGGATCAGGTGATACCGCCTCAGAATATGCCTGGATCGCTGATGGGACCTGGGTTCCTTGGCCAAAGCCACCGCTCCATTGTTATCGCAATACAAAGGTATTGGACGCTCAATGGATGGAACCACTCCAAGTTCAGTAATGAACTTCTTGATCCAGACAGCCTCTTTGGCAGCATCGTTGGCAGCGATGTATTCAGCCTCCATCGTCGAGTCTGCCACGGTTTCCTGCTTGGAACTCTTCCAGCTAACCGCCCCTCCATAAAGGGTAAAGACAAAGCCCGACTGCAACTTAGAGTCGTCCTTATCACTCTGGAAGCTCGAATCGGTAAAGGACTCCACTTGGAGCTCTCCGTTACCATACACCAAGAACATCTCTCTAGTCCTTCGCAAGTACTTGAGAATGCTCTTCACAGCTGTCCAGTGACTCTCTCCAGGATCAGCTTGATACCTGCTCACTATACTTAGTGAGTATGCTACATCGGGTCTGGTACATAGCATCGCATACATGATAGAGCCTACTGCCGAAGCATAGGGTATCCCTTGCATGCGAGCTCTCTCCAAATCAGTCTTGGGAGACATCTCTTTGGAGAGAGTGACTCCAGAGATCGTGGGCAAGTTCCCACGTTTGGACTCTTCCATACTAAACCTCTTTAGTATGGTGTCAATGTACCTGGATTGGGACAATCCCAAAATCCATTTGGATCTATCTCTATAGATCCTAATTCCCAATATGCAGGAGGCATCACCAAGATCTTTCATTGAGAATCTTTGTGATAAGAAGAGCTTGACCGATTGCAGCATAGGAATATCATTTCCTATCAAGAGTATGTCGTCCACGTACAATACGAGGAAGACAACCTTACTCTCTGCCACCTTCTTGTAGATACAAGGTTCATCTGGGTTTTTGACGAAATCAAACTCTTTGATAACGACGTCAAAGCAGATGTTCCAACTCCGCGATGCTTGCTTTAATCCATAAATGGATTTAAGCAGCTTGCACACCTTCCCGCTGCTCCCACTGTCTACGAAGCCCTCTGGCTGAGTCATGTACACGCACTCTTCTAAATCACCGTTTAGAAAGGCGGTCTTAACATCCATTTGCCAGATTTCGTAATCATGATATGCAGCGATGGCAAGCATGATCCGGATGGATTTAAGCATAGCCACTGGAGAAAAGGTCTCGTCATAGTCCACACCTGGTCTTTGACGAAAACCCTTTGCTACAAGTCTAGCTTTGAAAGTCTCCACTTTCCCATCTACACCAAGTTTCTTCTTAAAGATCCACTTGCTCCCAATGGGTTTTACCCCTTCAGGAGCAACGTCCAAAGTCCATACTTTGTTGGTGTACATGGATTCCATCTCGGACCGCATAGCATCCAGCCATTTCACTGAGTCCCTACTCGTGATGGCCTGCTCGAAGCTAGTTGGGTCATCATCCTCCATGATGCAATCCTCGCTTCCACCGTCAATGAGAAAACCGTAGTATCTCTCAGGTGGACGAGATACCCTACTAGATCGGCGGAGAGGCTGGGGTTCGTTGAGTTCTACTGAATCCTCTGGTTCCACCAAGTCTTCTGTTACAGTTTGTGTTGCTGGAACTTCTTCCAGTTCTACCTCAATGCCACTAATCTGTTTCATAAGAAAACCTTTTTCTAAGAAAGTGGCATGTCGAGAAACAAACACCTTTTGTTCCTCGGGGTGGTAGAAGATATACCCTTGTGAATTTTTAGGATATCCTACAAACTTACATAAGACAGATCTTGCCTCGAGTTTGTCCGGATTTTGTCTTTTGACATAGGCTGGACAACCCCATATCTTAACATACTTAAGAGATGGTCTCTTCCCTCTCCATATCTCATATGGAGTGGTAGGCACTGATTTGGTAGGAACCATATTCAATAGGTGTATGGCTGTCTCAAGCGCATACCCCCAGAAGGAAATAGGTAACTCAGCTGTGCTCATCATTGAACGCACCATATCTAATAGGGTGCGATTCCTTCGTTCCGATACACCGTTGTGCTGTGGTGTATAAGGTGGAGTAAGCTGAGAGAGAATCCCATTCTCTTTTAGATAATCTTGGAACTCATTGCTCAAGTATTCTCCTCCTCGATCAGATCGAAGGATCTTAATACTTTTGCCCGTTTGGTTCTCTACTTCGTGCTTATATTCTCTGAATTTCTCAAAAGCTTCAGACTTGTGTTTCAACAGGAACACATGCCCGTATCTAGAGAGATCGTCAGTGAATGTAATGAAGTAGGAAGAACCATCCCTGGCATGTGTAGACATAGGACCGCATACATCACTATGTATCAGTCCTAAGAGTTCGGTAACTCTTTCTCCGTGTCCACTAAACGGAGCTTTGGTCATTTTTCCTTTGAGACATGAATGGCAAGTATCATAAGATGATAATTCGAACGGATTCAAATAACCATCCTTATGTAACTTAGCCAGTCGTGTCGCATTGATATGACTAAGTCTACAATGCGACAAGAAGGATTCGTTCATTTCTGAATTTTTTCTCTTGTGTGTGTTTTGTATATTGAGGACTGTATTTTGATTTAGAATGAATATGCCATTATGTAGCGAGCCTGATGCAATCAACTTTTGATCTAGGAATATGTTCATAACATTATCCTTTACTACAAAATTATATCTTTCTTTACTCAATAAAGAAACTGATATAATGTTGCACATCATGTTCGGTATATAATAGCACTCATTCAGAATTATTGTATCACCACTTGGTAATACTAGGTGATATTCGCCAACTGCTTTGGCTGCAACACTTGCACCGTTCCCAACTTGAACGGAATGATCACCTTTCCCCAGTTCTCTACCTTTTCGTAGCCCATGTAACTGTTTACATATGTGGGATCCTGATCCGGTATCTAATACCCAGGACGTAGGGTGAACTGAGAAACAGTTCTCAATAACTAACACACCTTTAGAAGATGCATCAACATGCATGTTCATTTGGGCGTCTTGAGAATCCAGATATTCTCCTGTTTCCTGTTCATTCTTATAACACTTATAAGATAGAACGGGTTCAACGTTCCCCTGCACAGTATAACATGCGGGTTCGGTCAATACATCCATATTATTATCTTGATTAAGGCATGAAATGGTCGCTACCTGGAGAGAGAGAGAAGAAAACACTTTAGCGTATGCTCGTGCAAGATCAGATTGGTTATTATCTTATCTAATCAGGATGGCTCCCACTGCTTTTTATCAAATCTTCCTTCAAACCCTAAAAGGAAAGACTAGCCGGGATTAATTACACACTACAAGTTCGCCAATCTTTCAGCCAGGCTAATGTCGGTACTTTGAGGGAGGTCCCCCGTGCTTTCGCACGAACCTAATTAATGTAAACCTCGTTTTCCCAGAGGCGTAATCTCGTTAACACCTTTCTAGACACCTACTTGATCGGCTAATTGTAATGTGTAAAACTCTCCCGGGAGTAACTCTTACTCGCAGTGGGTATCGGGATCCAACTATCTCATAGAAGGTATGCAATCTCATTGCAAATTTCAACACTTGAAATTCCCGATAATATTTTGCCCCTAGTGTTCTATGACCTTGACGAATGCCAAACAACCCATAGTCCACTAGTCAAGTTCAACCCGTACATTTCTTGATTGAATTAAACCCACCCGCACGACCCTTGACGAATGCCAAACAACGCCGTACGAATACCCTAATCCAATCTGCATCATATGCATAAGCAGATAAATACTAGTTAGCTACCGTACACTACGCCTTGACGAATGCCAAACTACCGTAGCACGAATACTAATTAGTACTTATCTGAAATGACGGAGGGCTACGCAGGTTTTCATAAAACCATGAGCGTAATGAACTTGATATCGTTGTAGAATCAAATGAAGTTTTAAAAATGGAGTGATTTTGAGGCTTTTCTAGTTTTGTTAAAGGGGTCACTCCCGGTGAAGGGATCGTCGGCCCTTTCCTCGTCGAATGAGGTGCGAGATATATCATATATATCACTGTGCAAAGCAAAAACTCTTAAAAGAAATCAAAGCCAAACCGAGTGTGTAGCATCTGCCAGTTATTGCTAAAGGAGTCACTCCCGGTGAAGGGATCTCGGTCCTTTCCTCATCGAATAAGGTACAGGATATATCATATATACCGCTGTGCAAAGCAAGAACTGTAGCTACCTGTTTTATTTTAAAATTTGATTCTACAACATCTTAGGTTTCTTATCTTTCATTAATCACATTAATGAAGTCCCATCATTTAAATACCTAAACATCACAGATAGATATGACGTACACTTATGCCATCCGCATTCGCCTGGATGTCCCCTCGTGCACCGTTAGGTTAGGTAACTAACGACAGAGCAGGGAAGGGCTAGCGCGGGTGTAAAACATAAGTAGCGTCTATATAATATATCATATATACTATATACTATATCCATCACAGAATCACAACACAGATATCGCAGCAGAATCAACATATGAAATATTGGATATACTAGGACGTCCGTGTTTTCAATACGAGCCAGTATAAAACACGGATTCCACGGTCGTGATGAATAGCCAAATCCACACCCCTAGACCCCTACGAGAGCGGCAAGCAACCCTGCCAATTCTAGGGTTAGGAGACCCGGACTCGACTCCTCGAGTTGGTCTCCCACTGGACCCCAGAACCCGGTTACTTGTGCTCCCCTCCTTGGGTCTATCCTAATGCGGAAAAGTAAATAATATACAAAGGGTGACAACTTCCGCTACCTGGAAGTGCCCCAAATTAAAAGAATATTACATACAAGTTTTTACATGAATGAAAATGAAAAACACTCATCTCACATAAAAAACCCCGGCTATTCGAACACGACGATCCAATATAACATATCCAGCAACACATAACATCACATGTCATCAACGTAAGTAAATATGCGCATCCCAATTGTCGTTGACATATAGCAACGAAACCGGCGATATCACATATTACACTTACGGTCACAGAAAAGAAAGTGTAAAACTACAACAATTGGAATCCGCAACTACTTTAGACATCACATGCCTAATCCAATGAATATCTTAGACATCACATGCCTAATTATTATAAATCCCGCATTTTAGTCTCATTATCGAAAACTCTTTTCAATATCAAATGAAACTAAACCGCTAGATTTATATCATTCATTCAGTTATCACATAACTGTTTGTGAATTCCAATTATTGTATCCCATTCCAGATAAATAGAATATATTAAAATTTCCGATCGAACATTCGAATACCCAAGTTTTCCCGAAACCGTCCAACACATGAAATAGGTTCCAAGACATTCGTTTCATGCCTCAGTACCAACGGTCCAGCCGTTGAAGGGTCAAGCCAACGCCTCACATGTGGCACGCCGTACGGCCCCAAACCCGAAGGTTCAAAGGGCAGTTCAAGACGATCACATAATCGAGTTAAGGTTTGTTGTCTTCTAGAGGGACCATCGTGTTACTTGCACTACTCAGAACGTCCTTAAACCACACAATAATCCAACACTTGGATATTTTACGACAGGGGAAAAGTTGGGTATTTATATCCGGTCGAAGTTTTTAACATATTCAAAAAATTATCCGGAAAGCACTTAGACAAAGTTCGATAATCCGATCGAATCGACGATTCCCAATACAACCCCAGAATACTCAAACCTGGAGTCAAATTAAAATTCCCAGAAAACTCAGAATAATAAATCAGGTATTACTGTGCAAAGAAGTGGGGCTGACGTCATCAACGAGCCGCGGAACCGCCGCAGAAGCCATGCTTCTGCCGCGGTTCCGCCGCCTTTTGTACTGTTCACAGGAAACGATTTGCACAGTAATTCTTAGATTTTATTGCTGATTTTTTAAGGCAATTTTAATTGACAAAAAACCACAAATTTGAAAAATTTCCAGAGAGCTATTTCGGGGTTGGTTTTTCGGTTCGTCCGGGTTTCAAACTCCGTCTAGACTTCGCCTAAGGCTCTAGCTAGGCTCTGATACCACTGTAGGGTTCCTAGGCATCCTATAGAGGTCTCACAAGGCATCAACCATGCCATTTTACAAAAATTATGGTGCCGAGAAACCCTAACACGGATCTTAGACTAGAATTCTAGGCGAAAAACTAAACTAGTTAACACTTAACTACTTGGATATGGAAATTACAACCTTTGTAGATCCGGATATCCACCTCCACGGCTCCGCAATGAAGTCTCCTCGCTGTCCATGTCGAACCCCGGGCTCTAGCGTCGGCTTCATCGGAGAATCGGGTGAGCTAGGTCGCCGACTTCGTGTCAAAGACGATCTACGTCGAGGCATCGCAAGTTCAAGCTCCGACTTCACAAAGTGATGAAACTTGTGAAGAAAACACACTCTACAACTTGGCTAGAGGTAGAGGGTGAAGAAATAGGAGGTGGGTTCTCTTTAGAATTGGATTTCTCACTCTCAAGCTCAAGTTGCCATTAATGGCCTCAAGGTTTCTAACTTGAAGATGAAGAAGAAGATGAGCTAGTATTATGATAAGTATATCTAAAATGAAAAGAAAAAGGAATACTTATCATAATTCCAACTAGGGTTAAGTGTATAGAATAGACCATGGTTAATGGATGGGTTAGGGTTAAGCATGATGACAAGAATGGTTAAGAAGTCAAAGCTTCATGAAGCTTCAACTAAAAGACAAAGAAAGCCACCATTCTTATCATAATCATTTCCAAATAAATAAATAAACAAATAAATAAATAAATGGATATGCAAAACCCTAATTATCATATTAATCATGGTTTAATCCTATACACTTAACTAAATGATCATGTATCATCAAACATGATACAAAAAAGTGCACAAAAGTATATCACATATACAATGTGCAATCCAAGTGAGAAAAATCCGTTTAAAGTGAACCAATACTAGTTAATGCAAAGTAATATATCAAATATATAATTATACATTAAATCATTAAATCAACACTTGATTCAATGATCCGGTCATGTCGCACATGACCGACTAGTATCCAATGTATCGGCTTATCGAATCGATCTTCGATTCGATAACTAGGTTATATCGAATATAACCATTCGATACAAATATCACGAGAATGGAATACGGTATCACATACACGCATTATTCTCGGTCCTGCACATATCTCATATGCGCTCCTATTTCGTTTCGCTTGAGCCAGGAAACCTCTGTGTAGGACTCTAAAGACTCGTCAATACGCCGGTAGCAGATGATGATCATATCAAACACCCACAAGCCGCAAGCGGTCTGCTAAACGTAACGGCCACCCGGGTATTGAGCGATCAGAAGATCGACGAGCTAGCCCGCTCACACTCCTGCGAATCCGACCAGTAACACTTACCGTACAGTCCGGTCTGTTCGTCTGATACGTCGCATATCAAGTCTAGGGGTGGTATACGTCAGACCCCAATAACCGATAAGTCGTGCCGATGTGAGGCTCATAACGGGTCGAGAAACTACTGGTAACACTTACCAGCAAATCTCTGATCAGCCCTGGCCAGGGACTTCCCTGCTACGGCCAATCGAGCACTGCGCAACATCAACCCCCAATACCGGGAGAGACGAAACCCCTCCTATCGCTCATTGCCTCCATGTGACTCGGGACTGTACCCAAAGACCACCGTTTTGCACGCCCTCATGGACGTGGTAAGGTGGAGATCAAAGCACAGTGGGAATCACACAAGACTCTATGACGATCTCGGGTCTACAGACTAACCTGTACAAGTGTCACCTGAGAACTGCCATCTGACGAGAGGTATAATACCATCTGGGAGTTCTCGGCGAGTCCGTCCAGTGTACCCAGTCTCCACTGAGTACCCGTACACCATCTCTGATGTCAAACACCAATGGATATGGAATCATCCATCGCCCATCACATGGGTCGAGAAGCGTATACGCTAGTCTACTCTGGTATATCGATGCCCCGTCTCGATATACCCACGACTAGGGACCTTGAAGGATGTACTTATGGACTACCATGTCCCCACTAGTATGATCTGCATCATAGTCCAGGTAGTCAAGTACAAATCCTAAGGGCTTTACCAACATGTAACTATAAGACAGTATAAAGAGACTAGTGTACATGTTAAGATAAAGAGTAACCAGATAGCATACTATCATATCGAGCAAGAAAGTCATCTCTATATATGTCCAAGCATCCAATATAATATACATCATCTGTACAATACTGGCCTCTAGGGCATACATACAACTAACAAAACTCTCCCAAGAGTAACTCTTACTCGCAGTGGGTATCGGAATCCAACTATCTTATAGAAGGTATGCAATCTCATTGCAAATTTCAAGACTTTAAATTCCCGATAATCTTTTGCCCCTAGCAACTTATGACCTTGGCTACGGTCAACAAATCATAAGCGCCAGCAAAGTTCAGCTCGTCATTTCCTGATTGAATTAAACCCACCCGTACGACCCTTGGCTAAGGTCAACAAAGTCGTACGACCACCCTAATCCAATCGCATCTCATACTTTAGCAGATAAGTACTAATTAGCTACCGCACACTACGCCTTGGCTAAGGTCAACAAACGTAGAACGAATACTAAGTAGGACTTATCTGAAATGATGGAGGGCTACGACAGGTTTTTAAGAAAACCTTTTGCGTAATGAACTTGATATCTGTAACAACTCCAATTTTTGTATACATAAATTTGATTTAAATTTGAAGTATACTTGGAGTATTTAATGTTACTGTTATCACTTTAAGTATTTATTTTCCCACAATAATTACAAGAAGAAGCTTGTGGCTCATTGGTAATACCTTGCACTGCTGAACCAAGCCACCAGAGTTCAAATCCCATGCCCCACATTATTTTTAGATTATTTTTCTTTTAAATTTCATGGAAGCCCAACAGTCCACAGGACATAACTCCCAAAAGTTGAACTGAACACTAAAAAGTAAATATACCAGGAGCTACGTCAGGAGAACCCACACCCAAGGACCACCGGACTCGGCCGGGATCGGCCGAACCGGCCAACTCGGGCCGGCGCCGCCGGCCGGACTCGGCCGAACGGCCGAGTCCCCAAAATGAAAAACGTGGCTTTTTGTCTCCTAAACTCCCATGTATACACCATTTTATTAGATCGGTTCCTGAATCTTAATTACACCCTATTTACTACAAATTTTAATGATTTTTCTATTATTTTTACAATTTTTTAAAATAAAAACCTTTCACCTACCCTACCCTAGCCTATCCTATAAATACACCCCCTACCCTCTACCCTCTCATTCCAAAACACTAGGTTTACTCTCTCAAAATTTTTACAAGAAGAGTGTACTTTGAAATTGAGTTTACGGCGAAGCTCTGACGGAATTCCGGCGACGTTTTTTGAAACAACCGGCGACGAAACAACGCCTCGGCAACTCATCTAGTTCCCCTATACTCTTTAGTATAGATCGAAACCCGTAAGTCCCATTCTTTCCTTCTTTCTACTTCTCAAAAATACGAAACCCGAAGGAAATCGGAACAAACCGATTTCTGATTCGGTTTTCTATAAAATATCACTTATCACCAATTTCATAATGTTTAAACTTATTCATGTTGACTATTAATCACATAACAACTAATTTGGACAAAGTTTCTCACATGAAATGATAGCTTTTGCAATATCGTATTCTTTTTCACTTTAATACCATAATGTTTATTTTTTTCTTCTAATCAATTCAATCATGTCTAAACATCTTTATCATGATTATTAAACTTGTAAAAATCAATTTGAATAAGTTTTCACACATTAAATGATAATCTTTTCAATTTACCGTACTTTTTCACTTTAATACCATTATGTTTCAATTTCACATTTAACCCTTTAACATTGCTATACCTTAAAATAGATCACGAGGTAATGACCTACCTCCTCACACACACATATGAAACCATACCACGCTATCTTGAAAACTACTAATACGATAAAACAAGATTTTACATTAAAATACATTTTCCTTAATAAAACATTTTATAAAAGTTTAGGTTTGATACATTTGTTTAAACAATATCTTTAATAGGAAAAATACGATAAGTTGTGGACATCGATCGTTTATCTAAACCTGACTTTGTGGTGTCTAGAAAAGTGTGTCTAAGGCAAGTTGTTATTTAATTAGGGCCACTACTTGTAGTGGAGAGCCTCCCACTTACCTGGCACTTACCTGGCCGCAATTGGCGGTGAAGAGGCGATTTGAGGCTTCTAACGACTTGTCATTTAGACCTTTTAGAAATAGGCTAGTTGGCTTAGGAAACCCTAGAATTTAAAATACGGAAAATTACACTTTTCATTACACTTTTCAAATAAATACCTTTTACTTTATAAAACCGTTTTCTAAAGGATTAGTATTTTACAATCTTTGCAAAACGCCGCTACAACCCATCTTTGGGGAACCCGTTCGGGATCGTGCTGTTTATCGCGCACCCTCGGGCTAGTAGTGCGAGATTCGGACCTCCGCAAGGAGCATTCGGTCTCGAAAGGTTAAAATACGACATCTTAAGAAAATGAGATTTTTGGAATATAAAATATTTATTAAAACTATCTTTGTATAAATATATGTATATTTATCATTTAAAATCTATTTTATTATAATATAAATATTCCACATTTTTCTAAAAATCACAAGAATAAATTTTACACTAAAATACCATGAACTTCAAATAATCAATATTACAAATAAATACCCTTATTTATAAAACTAGGATATTTTCACTAGAAATGCCACAACATAAAATTCACCCTCATTACAACTCTAAAGACAAACAATAAATACTTGAGGTGTATTTTGAAAAGTATATAAAAGTATTTTTACCTAAAACCCCCTCAAGTTTTATGAATTACCCTAAGGACCCTAGCAATTATAAGACTTCGATTCACATTTCTGATTGTCTGACTCGGGTTTGAGTCTGATTAATCTGACTTGAATATGATTCAAGTCAATCTATAATTTACAAGATTCTAAGTCAATATGAACACATGAATCCATGAATACAATCATCAATTTACACAACTTGACTGAACCGAACCATGGATATATATTCCTTTTACATGATTCTCAGTATTCCATTTACATGACTCCATGGTTACAACCGTTTCCTGATATCATGGTTTCGGTCAGTCAGTCAATCAATCATACAATCAACACAATTTACAAGATAACAATACAAACAAGACATCGCGGGGTTTAAGGGGTAGATTGGTACGGAAGGTGTTAAAGGTGGCATGAGGTGGTCAGACTTAACACAATTAACATGAATCCAGTTGTTGTTGTACCGTGGCATAAACGGTACCTTGTACTATACGTGCCCTTAGTCTCTGGCATATAGAGACTCCCCTCGTATACACTGGCATCCTTCTGTACCAAGCTACAAACAACAGCGTTGACATAACATTACAACAATAGTTTACACTTTAAAATGTATCTTCTTATTCTGTCTTTTTCTACTTCTCTCTTACCTTTGGGACTTACCGAGCGACCTGTTCGCTGACGACATTCTGTTTCTCTCTTCTTTGAATGTCGTCAGGTGATTTGGACCCGGCAGAGGTTGAGCCATCGCAAGAAGACTTGGAACAGTTTACTGAAGACCCTGCACTGTAGTTTCATTGTACACTTTTCCTTTCTGTATTTTTCATTTCCTGTTATGCCACTGTTTAGGCATCTTTTTATTTCAGTTGTATTTCCTTTCATGTATTGTACAAAGAATGTTAATAAATAAAAGTTGCTGTTCTTTTTATTTCTTGTCTCTTGTGTATTTATTTTATATTGCTTAGATACGCTTAGCGTATGTACTTCTGAGTATATACGTAGCGGACCTCGCCGCGCCCACTTCACCGTACACTGGGAAGCGGGGCGTGACAGGTTTTGTTATTGGCCCATGCAGGTCTGAGCTGTATGAATCCCTATCATGCAGTTCTGTTCTGCGTGAACAACCTAAGCAATATAACACAAGAACCAGCAACTAAAACATTCTTTACAATTCATGCTCCTTGAATCTTGCAATTTCATATTCCTTGAATCTTATCATTTCATGTACTTCAATCTGTCCTAACCCAAATTTTTCTTCAGGGTTATGGATTCCCCGAACAACACCAGCACCAACGTCAACAACACACCCCCGGCACTACCTCTCACGCCAGCTGTTCCTGCGCCACCTACCGAGCAAACAGTGCTACTTGAGACAATCCGCAGCCTTCTCGAGGGACAGCAACAACTCTTGAACCGTCCCGAGACTGACGCTCCGGGGGTAAAGCAATTCAGGGCTTTACGTCCGAAGCAGTTCTCAGGAAAGGGGAGCCCACTGGAAGCTGAGGAATGGGCTCAAAGTATCGAGGATGATCTGGCCGCAGCACAAGCGCCAGACATCGCTTGGGTCCGTGTAGCGAAACTACAGCTCACGGACAACGCTCGCAACTGGTGGAAGGCGGAAGAAAGCCGTCTTGCACAACCTATTGAATGGAAAACTTTTCGCGAGAAGTTCGACGCGAAATACTTCCCTGTGACTGCCAGGTTTGCCATGGAGCAACAGTTCATTCATCTACAGCAAGGATCAATGTGGGACAAATCGGTAGATGAATACGACGCTGAATTCACCATGTTAAGCCGGTAAGATATGTCGCAATAGTTCAGTTTTAAATATCACATACCACACCTCTAACACTATCCTTGAACAGATTCGCGGCACATTTGATACCGGCGGACGATATCAGAGCCCGTCATTTCCAACAAGGACTGGATACGGAGATTCAAGCTGCTTTAGCCACAGGAAAATTTTTGACTCATGAGGATGCTCTGGAAGCTGCCCGCAGTTATGAGGCAGTGATAAAAGCAAGGGGCAGACCTCAGTCTGCAGGAGTCAAGCGCCCTGCCAACCAGATGGCAGGTGGAGCCTCGTCCAGACCACCTTTTGTGCCAAGACATCCTGGAGCACCAATCAGCAGGCCCAGTCCAGCCTTTTGTAACTACTGCAAGAGAAATGGGCATCTGGCGAGAGATTGCCGACGTGCGAACAACCTTTGCTTGATCTTCGGCTCGGCTGCTCATGGTATTGGGAATTGTCCTCATAAACAAAACCCAGTTGCTGCACCCAGGCCAGCAAACAATTATCCACAACGTCCAGCCATCCAAGCCCCTGCTCCAAGACTTACACTGCCAGCACCACCCAAAGGACCGAAAGCTGCACCACCTCCTCGACAGTTCTATCAAGCTCAAAGGAACGTTCCGAGGAATGCTCCTCAGACCAGGAGGAATATGCCAAAGCGCCAGGCTTTCATGATGTATGTGGAAGAAGCTGAGGCCACTGGCCAAGTCATTACTGGTAAACTTCCCTTCTCAAACTTATCTTTTATTCCTGGTTATATACACACTTTCCCTATACCTAAAACATATCCCATATACCTTAGGTACAATCCTAGTAGCTTCACTACCTGCACTTGCACTATTTGATACTGGTGCATCCCACTGCTTTATGTCGCAACGGTTTGTCCGAACCCATGAGATTCCAGTCTCACCGCTTGTATCCAGCTGGAATGTCAGTTCCGGAAATGGCGTTCTAAAGGCAACTATAGGATACAGCCTGTGTCCATTCGTCGTCTACAGTCGAGAGTTTTATGCTGACTTCAAAGTACTGGACATACCGAACTTCGATGTGGTTCTAGGAATGGTTGTCTTGGAACCTTTTATGCTACCATCGACTGTCGTCAAAGGAGGGTAGTATTCGAGATTCCAGACCATCCGGTCTTCTATTTCAAGAGTGGAGATCGTACCCTGAAGCCAGGTACCTACAAAGCAAAGCCAAGAGAAGCAGTAGTTGCGGCAGCTCAAGCGGAAGAAGAATTAAGACCAGAGGTAGTTCGAGAGTTCGACGATGTATTTCCTGACGATATATCAGGTTTGCCTCCCGATCGAGCTCTTGAATTCAGTATTGATTTAGTACCAGGAGCACAACCGGTGATCAAAGCACCTTATAGACTAAGTCCGGAAGGATTGAAGGAAGTCCGAACACAGTTGGACGAATTATTGGCGAAAGGATGGATTCGTCCCAGCACTTCAAGTTGGGGAGCACCGGTACTATTGGTGAAGAAGAAGGAAGGTTCATACAGAATGTGCATCGATTATAGGGCCTTGAACGAAGTCACTATAAAGAACAAGTATCCACTCCCGCGCATCGATGATTTATTCGATCAGCTAAGTGGATCTTGTGTTTTCTCTAAATTAGATCTTCGTTCAGATTATCATCAAGTGAAGGTCAAGGAAGCTGATATTCACAAAATAGCTTTCAGAACTCGCTATGGACATTACGAATTTCTAGTGATGCTATTTGGAGTGACCAATGCACCAGCAATATTCATGAACCTAATGAACCAAGTTTTCCGGGAGTATTTAGACAGGTTTGTTGTCATCTTCATCGACGACATCCTGGTATATTCTAAGAATCGGAAAGAGCATGCAGAGCATCTATGAATTGTCCTGGAAACTCTTCGACAACATAAGCTTTATGCCAAGTACAGCAAGTGCGAGTTTTGGCTAAATCAAGTTGGTTTTCTTGGACATATCGTGTCAGGAGAAGGAATTTCTGTGGATCCAGCCAAAGTTTTAGCAGTTAGCGAATGGCCTACACCAAAGTCAGTGAAAGACATTCGGAGTTTTTTGGGTTTAGCTGGATATTACAGAAGGTTCATTGAAGGATTCTCAAAGATAGCAACACCCCTGACCAAGCTCACACGAAAAGATGAAGAATTTGTGTGGTCAGAAGCATGCGAACAAGCTTTCGTAGAACTCAAGTCAAGATTGACATCTGCACCAATTCTCGTAATACCGGATCAATCTGGAGAATTCGAAGTGCATTGTGATGCATCCGGTAAGGGATTAGGATGTGTTCTACATCAGCACGGTAAGGCTGTGGCTTATACTTCAAGACAACTGAAGACTCATGAGCGCAATTATCCGACGCATGATCTGGAGTTGGCAGTCGTTATCTTTGCTCTCAAGATTTGGCGCCACTACTTACTTGGTGAACGAGTGAACATCTACATAGATCATAAAAGTCTGAAGTACATGTTTACTCAGAAGGAGTTGAATATGCGGCAGAGAAGATGGTTAGAACTCATGGCGGACTTTGACATCAACTTGCAATATCACCCAGGGAAGGTGAACGTAGTACCTGATGCTCTTAGTCGCCAACCCTTATCGATGAATCTCACCGCTCAGTGGAAGCTTCAGCAAGACTTACATCAGATGGAGATTGAAGTAGTCATGCCAGGTAATGCTTCAAGTTTGATGAATCTACAAGTTCAATCAACTATTGTCAATCAGATCAAAGCAGCTTAAGCAAGTGATGCTAAGTTGCAAAGGATCAGAGAACAAGTGGAGAATGGATTCAGAACAGACTTCATCATCCATGAAGACGGATCTTTAAGATACGGCAGCAGATTGTGTGTACCAAAGGGTCCTGTTCGGGAAGAGTTAATGAAAGAAGCTCACAGCTCTCCCTACTCAGTACATCCTGGAGGTACCAAAATGTACAAAGATCTACGGCAGAATTATTGGTGGCATGGAATGAAGCGTGAAGTAGCCAGAAGCGTCGCAAAATGCTTGGTGTGTCAGCAAGTAAAGGCTGAACATCACAGGACAGCTGGACTACTTCAACCGTTATCAATCCCAGAATGGAAGTGGCAGCATATCACGATGGATTTTGTGACTGCTCTTCCTCGCAGCACAAAGGGTAACGATGCTATATGGGTCATTGTAGATCGACTCACAAAGTCGGCTCACTTCATCCCATTTCGAGTTGGCCAATCAACTGAGACACTAGCAAAGAAGTACATGGAGGTAATACTCTAATTAAGATTTAAACACTTCATAATGTACTATCTCTGATACCCATGAACTCATACAGGAAATTGTGAGACTTCATGGAGTACCGGTCTGCATTGTCTCCGATCGTGACACCAGGTTCCGATCACAATTTTGGCAGAGTCTGCAAGCTAGCTTGGGAACAAGTCTGAACTTCAGCACGGCTTATCATCCACAAACAGATGGTCAGTCGGAACGAACGATTCAGATCTTGGAGGATATGCTCAGAGCGTGTATGCTAGACTTCAAAGGATCGTGGGAAGATCACCTGCATCTTGTGGAGTTCACGTACAATAACAGCTACCAAGCAAGCATAGGAATGGCACCTTTTGCAGCATTATATGGAAGGAAGTGTCGATCACCATTAAGTTGGGACGACATCGGAGATAGGGAATTTCTTGGACCAGAGATGATAGTAGCGACCGTTGGTGTGGTTCGTACTATCAGGGAAAGAATGCGCATAGCCCAAGATCGACAGAAACACTGGGCCGATGCAAAGAGACGACATTTGGAGTTCCAGCCAGGAGACCATGTATTCTTGAAGATATCTCCGAATCGCGGAGTGATCCGATTTGGAAGACGGGGTAAATTGAGTCCGAGATATATTGGACCGTTCGACATACTCGAACGAGTCGGTGAAGTGGCATACCGCTTAGCGCTTCCACCCTCATTGGAAGGAGTGCATAACGTGTTCCACATATCCCAACTCAGAAAGTATGTGAGTGACCCCAGCCATGTACTTGATCATTCCGAGCTCACTATACAGCCCGACTTGTCTTGTGAGCAACAACCTGTAGAGATCCTAGACAGGAAAGTGAAGACACTTCGGAACAAGGAAGTTAACTTGGTCCGGGTAATGTGGAGGAAAGACACTCCAGGAGAATCCACATGGGAAAGGGAAGATGAAATGCGTGCAAGATATTCTCACCTCTTTGTAAACTAGTCCAAAAATAAAAGTTGTAAATTTCGAGGACGAAATTTTTGTAAGGAGGGTAGATTGTAACAACTCCAATTTTTGTATACATAAATTTGATTTAAATTTGAAGTATACTTGGAGTATTTAATGTTGTTGTTATCACTTTAAGTATTTATTTTCCCACAATAATTACAAGAAGGAGCTTGTAGCTCATTGGTAATACTTTGCACTGCTGAACCAAGCCACCAGAGTTCAAATCCCATGCCCCTCATTATTTTTAGATTATTTTTCTTTTAAATTTCATGGAAGCCCAACAGTCCACAGGCCATAACTCCCAAAAGTTGAACTGAACCCTAAAAAGTAAATATATCAGGAGCTACGTCAGGAAAACCCACACCCAACGACCACCGGACTCGGCTGGCGGACCGGCCGACTCGGGCCGGCTCCGCCGACCGGACTCGGCCGGACGGCCGAGTCCCCAAAATGAAAAACGTGGCTTTTTGTCTTCTAAACTCCCCTGTAAACACCATTTTATTAGATCGGTTCCCGAATCTTAATTACACCCTATTTACTACAAATTTTAATGATTTTTCTATTATTTTTACAATTATTTAAAATAAAAACCTTTCACCTATCCTAGCCTACCCTATAAATACACCCCCTACCCTCTACCCTCTCATTCCAAAACACTAGGTTTACTCTCTCAAAATTTTTACAAGAAGAGTGTACTTTGAAATTGAGTTCACGGCGAAACTCTGACGGAATTCCGGCGACGTTTTTTGAAACAACCGGCTACGAAACAACGCCTCGGCAACTCATCTAGTTCCACTATACTCTTTAGTATAGATCGAAACCCGTAAGTCACATTCTTTCCTTCTTTCTACTTCTCAAAAATACGAAACCCGACGGAAATCGGAACAAACCGATTTCTGATTCGGTTTTCTATAAAATATCACTTATCACCAATTTCATAATGTTTAAACTTATTCATGTTGACTATTAATCACATAACAACTAATTTGGACAAAATTTCTCACATGAAATGATAGTTTTTGCAATATCGTATTCTTTTTCACTTTAATACCATAATGTTTATTTTTTTCTTCTAATCAATTCAATCATGTCTAAACATCTTTATCATGATTATTAAACTTGTAAAAATCAATTTGAATAAGTTTTCACACATGAAATGATAATCTTTTCAATTTACCGTATTTTTTCACTTTAATACCATCATGTTTCAATTTCACATTTAACCCTTTAATATTGCTATACCTTAAAATAGATCACGAGGTAATGACCTACCTCCTCACACACACATATGAAACCATACTACGCAATCTTGAAAACTACTAATACGATAAAACAAGATTTTATATTAAAATACCTTTCCTTAATAAAACCTTTTATAAAAGTTTAGGTTTGATACATTTGTTTAAACAATATATTTAATAGGAAAAATACGATAAGTTGTGGACATCGATCGTTTATCTAAACCTGACTTTGTGGTGTCTAGACAAGTGTGTCTAAGGCAAGTTGTTACTTAATTAGGGCCACTACTTGTAGTGGAGAGCCTCCCACTTACCTAGCACTTACCTGGCCGCAATTGGCGGTGAAGAGGCGATTTAAGGCTTCTAACGACTTGTCGTTTAGACCTTTTAGAAATAGGCTAGTTGGCTTAGGAAACCCTAGAATCTAAAATACGGAAAATTACACTTTTCAAATAAATACCTTTTACTTTATAAAACCGTTTTCTAAAGGATTAGTATTTTACAATCTTTGCAAAGCGCCGCTACAACCCATCTTTGGGGAACCCGTTCGGGATCGTACGGTTTATCGCGCACCCTCGGGCTAGGAGTGCGAGATTCAGACCTCCGCAAGGAGCATTCGGTCTCGAAAGGTTAAAATACGACATCTTAAGAAAATGAGATTTTTGGAATATAAAATATTTATTAAAACTATCTTTGTATAAATATATGTATATTTATCATTTAAATATCTATTTTATTATAATATAAATATTCCACATTTTTCTAAAAATCACAAGAATAAATTTTACACTAAAATACCATGAACTTCAAATAATCAATATTACAAATAAATACCCTTATTTATAAAATTAGGATATTTTCACTAGAAATGTCACAACATAAAATCCACCCTCATTAAAACTCTAAAGACGAACAATAAATACTTGAGGTGTATTTTGAAAAGTATATAAAAGTATTTTTACCTAAAAACCCCTCAAGTTTTATGAATTACCCTAAGGACCCTAGCAATTATAAGACTTCGATTCACATTTCTGATTGTCTGACTCGGGTTTGAGTCTGATTAATCTGACTTGAATATGATTCAAGTCAATCAATAATTTACAAGATTCTAAGTCAATATGAACACATGAATCCATGAATACAATCATCAATTTACACAACTTGACTGAACCGAACCATGGATATATATTCCTTTTACATGATTCTCAGTATTCCATTTATATGACTCCACGGTTACAACCGTTTCCTGATATCATGGTTTCGGTCTGTCAGTCAATCAATCATACAACCAACACAATTTACAAGATAACAATACAAACAAGATATCGCGGGGTTTAAGGAGTAGATTGGTACGGAAGGTGTTAAAGGTGGCATGAGGTGGTCAGACTTAACACACCTAACATGAATCCAGTTGCTGTTGTACCGTGGCATAAACGGTACCTTATACTATACGTGCCCTTAGTCTCTGGCATATAGAGACTCCCCTCGTATACACTGGTATCCTTCTGTACCAAGCTACAAACAACAGCGTTGACATAACATTACAACATTGGTTTACACTTTAAAATGTATCTTCTTATTCCGTCTTTTTCTACTTCCCTCTTACCTTTGGGACTTACCGAGCGACCTGTTCGCTGACGACATTCTGTTTCTCTCTTCTTTGAATGTCGTCAGGTGATTTGGACCCGGCAGAGGTTGAGCCATCGCAAGAAAACTTGGAGCAGTTTACTGAAGACCCTGCACTGTAGTTTCATTGTACACTTTTCCTTTCTGTATTTTTCATTTCCTGTTATGCCACTGTTTAGGCATCTTTTTATTTCAGTTGTATTTCCTTTCATGTATTGTACAAAGAATGTTAATAAATAAAAGTTGATGTTCTTTTTATTTCTTGTCTCTTGTGTATTTATTTTATATTGCTTAGATACGCTTAGCGTATGTACTTCTGAGTATATACGTAGCGGACCTCGCCGCGCCTACTTCACCATACACTGGGAAGCGGGGCGTGACAATATCGTTGTATGAACAAGTGATTTTTGAAAAGGAATGTTTTTGAGGCTTTTTACTAGTTTTTCTAAAGAGGTCACTCCCGGTGAAGGGATCTCGACTCTTTCCTTATCAAATAAGGTGTAGGATATTTCATAAATACCGCTGTGCAAAGCAAGAACTAAAAGAAGCAATCAAAAGACAAAACCGAGTTGGTTGTAGTATCTGCTAGCATTTGCTAAAGAGGTCACTCCCGGTGAAGGGATCTCGGCTATTTCCTTATCGAATAAGGTGCTGGATATTCTATAAGGAATACCGCTATGCAAAGCAAAAACTAGAGCTACCCTTTTTGAAAATTTGATTCTACAACATCTTTTAGATTTCTTTTCTTTTTCATTAATCTCATTAATGAAGTCTCATCATTTATGCTTCCTAAACATCACATAAGAAACAAAAATACAACGCACGGTTATACCATCCGTATTCGTCACATGTCCCGTTATGCACCGTTAGGTTACTTAACTAACGGCATAGTGGGGCGGGACTAGCGCGGGTGCAAAACATAAGCAACATTTATTATTTATCATATATACAATAATAAAGCATTCGTCTCACGCATATGAAGTGATCACATCACAGAATATCAGCAGTAGAAGATAACATATGAAATATTGGATATACTAAGAATTCCGTGTTTTAATTTACGCCAGTATAAAACACGGATTCCATGGTCGCGAGGAATATCCGAACCCACATCCCTAGACCCCTACAAGAGCGGCAAGCAACCCTACCAATTCTAGAGTTAGGAAACCCGGACTCGACTTCTCGAGATGGTCTCCCACTGGACTCTAGAACCGGGTTACTTGTGCTCCCCTCCTTGGGACTATCCTAATGCGGAAAAGTAAATAATATACAACAATGGTGACATCATTCTCAATCCGGAAGTGCCCCAATAAAAGAATATTACATACAATGAATTTTACATGAATGAAAATAAAAACTCTTATATCACATAAAACCCCCGACTATTCAAAACACGACGATCCAATATAACATATCACCGCAACACATAACATCACATGTCATCAACATAAGTAAATATGCGTATCACAATTGTCGTTGACATATAGTAACGAAAACGGTGATACACCACATATTACACTTACGGTCACAGAAAAGAAAATGTCAAACTACAATATTTAGAATCCATAATCACCTTAGACATCATAAACCCGAAATATCACATACTTCGGATTTCATGCCTAACTATATGAATTCCACATATTGTATCACATTCCACAAATAGTTAGATGACGTTAAACATTCCGATCGAATCAACAAACACCCAAAATTTCCCAAAAAGCACAACACTTGAGCGCGGTTTAAAAATACTCAGAACATGCCTCAGTATCAATGGACCAACCATAGAAGGGTCAACCCTTGCCTCACCTATGACGCCGCAGAACTACCGCAAACCCTAGGGTTTAGCGGCGGTTCTTACGGTCATAAATCGAGTTAGGGTTTTGTTCTTCTAGAGGGTCCATCGCATCACTTGCATGTTATTTGAATGTTCTTTAACTCGGAAAAAATCCAACTCTTGGAAAATTTTCCGGCAAGGGTTAAAGTGGGTATTTGATATCCGTTTGAACTTTTTAACACCATCTAAATAACCCAAAATATAGTTAGAATTATAACTACGAAACACTCTGAATTGCCTTTGCAAAAAGTTAACATCACATGCAAATTTAGCAAAAACAAACAACACCGGAAACGCCAAAACCCAGAACCTGAAGCACCAAACCAAGATGAACCCCAGAATCATCTTTTGGACAGGCCTGCTCGGAATTTTTGCATGTCTGGTCGGCCAAAAACCGGCCAAATGGGTTGGTCTTGGTTCAGTGCTCATGTTACATCGTATGCAACATTCTGCAGTTGTTTAAAAAAAATTCTACAACTTGAAAATTTTGACAGAAACTGGATTTGTGTATCGTGTGTTTCGGAGTTGTTTCGGTTTCGTAATTCTACAAACATCATCTAAATCTCTATCTTGGCTCTGATACCACCGTAGGATTGCTTGGCACGATGTGTAAACTACTTTAAATCTAAGTGAGTAGGGATTACAACCTTTGTAGTACGGTCCTTCACTTATATAACTCCTTGTGGTGGTCCCTTTTGCTGCGATGAATGAACTCCCGGACTCTTGAGAGGCTCCACAAGGTAAATGATGCATACTTGCTTGAAGTCTTCAAGACCGAAGATGATCTACGTCGAGGAGACACTAACCCAAGCTACCCTCTTCACTAATGTGAGATTAGTGAAGCTAACACCCTAAACTAAATTGCTAATCTAGTAGAGGATGATGAAGTAGGATTTTTGCTCACTTTAGAATTACTTTTCTCACTAATTTTCCTTACCTCTCATAAACCTAGAGAGCTCTCTCTTTTGCTTGAGGAAGATGAAGCAAATAATGGATGAGAGAGTGAATGGCAACCATGGGTGAGAAAATATCTAATATCACTCATGTAGAGATTTAACCATAGGTTTAGATAATGGTTGGGTTAATAAATATCTAGTATAAGACAAAACTAGTGGATTAGTCAATGGATCTCCAAGTTTCTACAAGCTTCATGCCATGGGACCATTATCCAACTAATAATTGATTAACACTAAATAAATAAACCCTTCATTATCATTAGTATGTTATAAGTCTTATACACCCATGTTGCATGTGGCATCAACCATGACACATAAATAAAACACAATTAATATATATCACATATATATTAAGTGTGCACATGTGAGAAAAAGAAATGCTTAAGTAAGCTAATATTAGTTAATATAAATTAATATATCAAATATATAATTATACATTAAATCATTAAATCAACTCTTGATTTAATAATCCGGTTATATATCATATGACCGACTAATATTATTTGTATCAACTTATCAAATCAACACATGATTCGATAACTCGGTTATATATCTCATATAACCGACCGATACAGTATCGACTTATCGAATCAACACTTGATTCGATAACCCGGCTATATCTCATATAACCGATCGATACCTTATATCGCGAGAATAGAATAGGGTATCTCATACTCGTATTAATCTCGGTCCCGCACATATCACATATGTGCTCCTACTTCATTTTGCCTGAGCCAGTGAAACCTCTGTGTAGGACTCTAAAAACTCGTCAATACGCCGGCAGTAGGTGATGATCATATCAAACACCCACAAGCCGTCAGCGGTACTAGCTGGACGTAATTGCTATCCGGGTAATGAGCAATCAAAAGATCAACAAGCAAGCATGCTCCTACTCTTGAAAAGCCTACCAGTAACACTACCGTACAGTCCGGTCTCTTCGTCCGATATGTCGCATATCTAGTCTAGGGATGGTAAACGTCAGACCCCGCTAACCGATAAGTCATGCCGATGTAAGGCTCATAACGGGTCGAGAAACTACTGATAACACTTATTAGTAAATCTCCGTAACATCCCTGTCCAGGGACTTATCGTTATGGCCAACCGAGCACAGCGCAACATCAACCCCTTATACCGGGAGAGACGAATCCCCTCCTATCGCTCATTGTCTCCATGTGATTCGGGACTGTACTCAAAAGCCACCGTTTTGCACGTTCTCTTTAATGTGGTAAGGTGGAAATCAAAGCACAGTGGGAATCACACAAGACTCCATGACGATCTCGAGTCTACAGACTAACCTGTACCAGTGTCACCAGAGAACTGCTATCTGACGATAGGTATAATACCAACTAGGAGTTCTCGGCGAGTCCGTTCAGTGTACCCAGTCTCCACTGAGCACCCATATACCATCTTTGATGTCAAACACTAATGGATATGGGATCATCCATCGCCATATGGGTCAAGATGCGTATACGCTAGCCTACTCCGGAATATCGATGCTCTGTCTCGATACACCCTCGACTAGGAACAATTTTAAGGTGTACTTATGGACTACCCTTGGCCCTACTAGTTTGATCTCCGTCATAGTCCTGGTAGTCAAGTATACATCCTAAGGGCTTCATCAACATGTGAGAGCAAGACAGCATCTCTTATACAAGTCAATATGATAAGACAAAGAGCAACCAGATAGCATACTATCATGTCGAGAAAGAAAGTCCTCTCTATATATATCCAAGTATCCACTATAATATACATCACATGTACAATAATGGCCTCTAGGGCATACATATAACTAACAGGATGCAACCTCGAAGACGAGGTGCCGAGGAATGTCCCCAATGCATCATACTTATTCCAGCTCCGTAGCCCCCAGAAATGTAGCGGGCTTACGTGGATGACACGTCATCCACTACGTGCCGTGATCTGGGGAATTCACACTTATGAGCATCATAATTAGCCCCAACTCTCGTTTTGACCTATTTATGGGTCAGATCGAGAGTGGTCCGCTTGGTTTTCTCTGCTCAGCTTGGTACCGAGAATTCTTTGTGGTGGATTGTCCGGGATGACATAGCATTTGGTGGTTGCGTCTTTTCGATCTTCGAGTCCACGTGGTGTCTCACTGTGCGCCTTAATTTTCGTGCGTATCCCCGATGACGTCAGTGGATCACCGAAAGGGCGGCGCCATAATGGAGACGTCGCTTCGTCTGTTCAGACCGGCAATCGACCGAACTTGAGCTTTATTTACTTAGGCCATGTTAGTAGTTTGCCTATTTCGGGTACGTGCACCGGGAAGAGGCCTACCTGCTGGTTTAATGCGAGACTTAAGGATCCACCGTTGAGGCCCAGCAGGAAGATATCCGGCGGCATCGTGACGAGGGCTTTGGATTCACAGTATTGTTGGGGAGGAAGCTACCCATGGTGGATGGGCCGAGCAAGAAGCTACCCAGTCACCTCGTGATGAGGGATTTAGATCCATGTTTTCGTTGGGCAGGAAGTTACCCGCGGTGGATGAGACAAGCAGGAATCTACTCGGCGGCCTCACGAGGAGGGCTTCGGGTCTACTTCTTCATAGGGTGGGAAGTGTAAGCCGATGTCGCGCACCCCGCGGGGAGGCGGAATTTTCAAAAACGATTTATACGAAGCTAGCAACACTGGCTAAACTCCAGGATCTATTCGAAAACCTTAACTAACTAAACTACTATGAGGTTTAGCTACTCAGTAAGAGTGTTATACCTCCGTGTACTAGTCCTTCAGGTCTTCTTTTCCTCCTCTCCTTGGCTCCTAGAAGTATGGATCAAGCTTGCGACGTTAACCTTCTCGCGTCAAAGATGATCCACCCGAGAGTATGTGATTTGAGCTCCAACCTCTAAATCGAGGTAACTAGGATAAATGGTTCGCTAATCCAAGTAGCCTAGGTGATGTAGAGAATGTCTAATGGATTGTATTATCTCACTAAACCCTTTGTTTCAGAACACATATGAGTGTAAGGGTTAGAGGAAGAAGGAGAGGAAACTTAGGAGAGAGAAAGCAAAATAAGAAATGAGCTAGGGTTGTATAGTGTAGAGAATGGCTCAAGACGTTCAATAAATGAAGTAACCATTATTTTCACATAGAAAATAATAGCCATACTTCAATAGTGCATCCAAACTAATAAACAAATGCTTAAGCCATTCCTCACACCATACCACAAAAGTCTCCTCCATTTCCACCTCATTAATCCAATTAAGAAAATGGATAATACCAAATAATGAGATGCCTTCTTCTAGAAACATTCTTGAGAAAATTACAAGAATGCCCCTCACCGTATATACATACCCGTATCCATATTCCGAAAAATACGAATACACTGAGACGATAACAATCCAATAATACAATACTAGGATCCGGTTTAAACCAAAGCCCACTAGTATTGTCCGCCCGAACATCATCCATGTACAAGTACACGTATGTGATCGTAACCCTGTCGTAAAACCAAACGGCCTCTACATATTTTGCCCGAAGTAGGGAAACCCTCTATGTAGGACTCTAAAGACTCGACAGTATGCTGGCGGTGGGTTTAACCACAAGCACGTCAGTGGTACTAGCTGCACGTAACGGCTACCCAGGTATCTGTTGATAAGAAGGTCGATGAGCAAACTCATCCGAACACCTATTGAGCCTATCTGTGACAATCTCCGAACAGTCCGGTCTGTTCGTCTAACATACTCACATATCGGGCGTAAGGGGATGGTAAACGTCAGACCCCTAACAGCCCAATAAGTCGTGCCGAAGGAGAGCCTAATACACCCTGAGAAACTACTGGAGTGCCTACCAGTATTTCTAGACTGCCTTGGCCAGGAACTTTGTGTAATGGCTTTCCGAACATTGCGCGATATCAACCCCCAATACCGGGAGAGACGAATCCTATCTGACCGCTACAATTTCAGAACCGGAAGTCCGTTTTGTAGCACGTTTTACTCTCAGTTGGGAGCATAATTAGGCGACTCTGCAGTTAAAAAATGTGTAGATTTTTCTGTCATGTTCCCAACGCATCAAACGGATTAACAATAACAGTTCTGTATTAAAAGTTATGTCCTTCCTAGTATAGCTATGCAAGAGGAGTCACTGCAGAAACTGCAGGACATCTAGGTACGTTAAAATGCAAATTAAATATCAAATAACGGTGAAACAGCACGGGACCAGATTAAGGTGTTAGCTAACTAAATTATCTACGCGACCATATGGGGTTCCGCACATTTTCAGTTTAAAGAAGGGGTATACAGGTGTTCCAAAGCCAGATATCCAAAACCAAACGCTGCCCCGAACTGCAGTTCAGGGCCGGGAATCGGCTCAGTATTCGTTGTTATAACTTATCAAAATGCAAATTTGAACTATGGGGTGCTGTAGATTTATATGTTGGCTTCGATATGAGCCCTAGAACATTAAGTTGCGCGTTGTATTCAATTAAATATGGATTTTAGAACGTGGCACGTGCGGTGAATTCCAGATTCGATGTCGCCTTTTGGGGGCGTCGTTTCATGATCTAACGTCGTTATTTTTATGGCTAAATCTCTAAAATTTCCTCATTAACAGCGAATAAATTCATTGATAAAACATTTATGGGCTTTTGATAAGATTTTGATTGAGGAAAACACATCGAACACCTAGCGCGCGTGCATGCGTGTGTGTGTATACACCATCATCGAAACATCGGTTTTCCTCAACTAATCAGCGCAAGGTATAATCACTACAAGTTCTACCTGGTATTAAGGTGTAACATAAGGCTCGAATGCGTTCTCTCCAAAACGATCAATTTATGACGGTAGTACATTAAAATGCAACGACAAAAGCAATGTATATATGTATATCAATATAATTAAAATTAAATAATCGACCAACAATATCGTGATAGCATGTAAAGCAAGTGAAGGTTTCACTTGCCTCAAGATGACAGTAATGACGACGGAGACACGGACGGCACGATCATGGCACTGGCGACAACGATGACGGCGATTTGCATGGCACGACAGCTACAACGATGAACTATAGCAGCAATAGTACGAGCAGCAGCAACTCTTGAGGCTTGGCTCGACAGATGGCAGTGGCGTGGTGAGAGCACGGGGCAGCAGGCGACGAGAACTTGGAGACGAGGAGGTGCTCGAACAAGTTGGAACTCGATAGCAGTGCTCGGGGCTTGCCAGTGGGGTGGTGGTTGTAGCGGGGTTCGAGTTGGCCGCTGGAAGTTAAGGGGGTGGCGATGTGGCGATGGGTTCATGATGGCGAATACTAATCGGCGATGGGGAGCGGTGGTGAACGGAGGTGGCTAGAATCGGAGCCCTGATGGAGTTCGGCGGATGCTTAGGTGGCTTCTGACATCGTCGGTAAAGCAGGGGGGTCGACAGTGATAGGTAGCGGTGGTGATGGGGTTCGGGTTCGTAGGTGCGAGGAGGTGGCTCTGGGTGTCGCCAACGGTGTTGGTGGAAGAGAGCAGGGAGGTGAGGTCGTCGGTGGGAGTGAGGAGCTATCGGCGGTGAAGGTTGGAGGGGTTGTGGGTTTAAGAGGAGTCGGCAACGGCGATGATGCGAGCGCGAGCATGGGTCCTCGCGTGGGTTCGAGCGCGGTGGTGAGATGGGCTCGGGGTTGGGTTGTCGCGGGGTTGAGGAAGAAGATGGGGTGAGAGGAGAGGTTGCCGGCGGCAATGTCCTCGTCGGTGACGGAGAGGAGGCTGCTGTGGTGGCAAGGAGGAGGAGCTCAGGTAGCGGTGCTCGTCGGAGGTTAGGGCGGGTCGCGGTGGCCGAAAGTGGATCGTAGGGTAGTTTAGTGGAGGAAAGGGGGAAGTTGGGCTCGAGCTCTTCGACGGAGGAGGAAGCGGCGATGGGTGCTCAGGCGGCAGTGATGGAGGTGCGAGGGTGCGGTGGCCGGTGGCCGGTCGCGGTGACGGGCGTCGGCAGAAGAAGTGGGAGAGAGGAAAGGCTCGGGGTGGAGTTATGAGGAGGGAGAAGAAGGGAAGGAAAACTGAGTGAGGGAGAGAGAAAGGATAAAGTGAGTGAGAATAGAGAGTGAGAGATGTGGGGAGAGAGATGGAGACGCGGCGGTTGGCGAAGTGGGCGCAGGTCTCAAGGAGCATGAGGGGGAGCTCGATGCGGGGGAAGTTGGGACGAGGAGGAGGTCGCGGGGGGAGCGGGTTGAGCGGAGGAAGTTGTGAGGAGGGGCGAGTCGTGCGGAGGAGGGGCACGAGGAAGGAGGAGGGGATTCACGCGGGAAAGAGAACGACAATGGGAAGAAGAGGAAGTGGAGGGGTGTGAGTGTTCGGGTCGGGTCGGGTTTGCTTGGGTCGGTCCGGGGAAGGGGGAAGTGGGCTGGGCTTGGCTGAGGTTTGGGTTAGGTAAAAATTAATTAATTAAAGGTTAGAGAAAAAGTTAAAAGAATTAGGGTTTTAAAAAATTAATAGTTAGGGTTAGGAAAATAAAATATTTAAGTTAATAAAATTTTGAAATTTTTGTTTTTTAAAAATACGGAAATTATTTAAAGTAACTGGGTATTACATCATACCCCACTTATATAAAATTTTGTCCTCGAAATTTAAAATAAACTGTAAGATATAAAATGCCAAGCAAAATCAGATACTACCATATAGCGATTTCCGCAAAAGCAACTAGTCAAAAATCAAATGTTTATATATATAAGAAATAGAGCAGTTAAAAGGAACAGTCACACATAAGGACATAACTATTAATAGTGATAAATTATATATATACAAAATGACAATAATAAACAATAAGGAAGGATTGGCTCATAGTCCTTAAGAACCAAAACTATCTTAATAAAACTACAAATCAAGCAACTATATAATTAGTTGAGGGTACTCATACGGTAAAATATAGGAGAAAATAAATGAAAACATAGGTGACTAGTTAACAAATCAGATATCAACAATTAACGTAAAGGCCAAGACTAAACTATTTTTGCAAAAGTGTGAAGATATTACAATACAAAAGAAACTAAGATAATACCGAAATAATGATGATATACGTACAAGTAATTAAAATGTATTAGCATACAAGTTAACCATAATTTATATTTTAGTAAATAGAAAATTAAAATTGATTGGAGCACAAAAATACGTAGGTAAATATAAATACGAAAACAGGAGATAGTTAGCATTCATATGAACAAAGAAAAGGGAATACTATATAGAAAATCAATATGGAACACATTTTAAAGAAAGCTCAAACTGCTAATAATATAAATTTTAAAAGTCAATCAATAACGAAATGATTATGGATGACACTAGTATGATAAAAAATAAAATATTAAAATAAATATTGAGTAACAAATAGCTCAAAATGACATCATGTACTTAAAGCAGATAAAAAGATCAAGACAAAAAGGCACGAATAATGGAACTTCATAATAAGATGACGATAGTATGAAATGCATTAGTAGGAAAACAAAGTAGAAAATAAATATGCAATGTAAGGTAGAACTATGAAAGATTTGAAAATAGTGGAGTACTTAGAAAAGATGAGGAAAACAAACGTATTTTTTTTAGGCATATAAACCGAGGAGTTCAACAAATACAAGAGTTAAACGAAAAGGAACAACTGAAAAGGGATATCTTTGTCGGAAGCAGGGAAGGTGATAACTTCGCGTCGATGTCTAAATCTCTGCGATCTCGTCAAGCGAGTTCCTGTGCTGGGTCTGTACCATCCTCAAACTCAAACTACGAAATAACCAAGTTACTCAAGCCGACATGGAGAGCGTTGACAAATCTCCTCCTTGTAGCTCTTTCCTTCGAGGGCAACCATCGATAAGATGCTCGTCGGATCCACAAATCAGGCACTGCCCTTTAGCCTTATGACAATATCTCTAAAAGTGTCATGGTCTCTTGCAATAACCACAACGTTGGGTTCTCCGCTGCTTCTGTTGCTGAGAAACAAAGGAGCGCTTCATCCGCACACTACCTCTTCGTCTAAACGGAGATAGAGATTTGACGATCAAAACAAGATTATGTGATACAGTAATATTCAATCGAGAAAGGAATCGAAGGTAGAACCCTGAGTTCCTCAAACAGAGTACAGTATTGTAACTATACTGCAGTTGATAATTACAACCACATAACTCCACTAAGTCACCCAAAACTCTAGCGGATGGAGTCAAAATATAACTTGACGAACAATAGGGATTTTAGTCAAGGATAACAAGTTCATAATCTGGACCGAAGCAGCGACTTAAATTGTCAAGCCCTACTCGGAAACTGCAATCCCTAATCATAGAAAACCTGGTTCTGATACCAACAAAACTATGTCAAGCCCCACTTCCCAAAATAGGGAATACAAGGGGTGATAAGGCCAACCATGCTCCTACGGTCAAGGAAATATCCTGCCGTAGTCACACTTCGGTTTCTAACTTTATGTGGTAATCAGTAATCAATGCACAGGTAATGAGAAATGCAGTCACTAAATCAAAACAAATATAAAACTAACCAGATAGAGTTAAAGGAAAGTTAGCGCTGACGTCGCTGATCTAGATGTTCTCAATGTCCTCGAGATATGACAGATCCCGATCCGAGCTAAGTCCACTTCTCACTCTGAGCATGCATACTCAGGTCGTCAGAGTGACACAATAGCAATAAATATAAATACATATGTAAACACGTGCAATAATGATGAATATGAAACAGTAAGCTTGGAGTGATGACATGAGCATGAAGTAACCGGTACAGGTAAATAGTAAAGCATGTATATCGAATCAGTAATCAATGCATGTCCATGTCACTAAACCTATTAGTCTCTGAGTCTCACTGTTCAGGCCGCTAAACCTATCGTCGGTCCAAGTGTGATCGTCAACCACGCAGGAGTATCCCCGACCCAAGGGTAGGGCCCCAGGGGCAAGGGAACACGGGCCCGAATCACGCTCACGAATAATCAGTAATATCACTCATATGACTCCCAAAATCGTTGTATATACCGGAAATGGGACTCCCGAGATTCCGTTGAACTCACACTCAAACTACCCTACACCCACGGTCTACATCAAATACCGACCATAAACCCAAATACTAGTCGGTCCATGACAAGTCTACGCGAGAATGGGAGACAGGGTCTCCATCAAGCATGTCTCAACTAGTACCCAAGATAAATGGACAGTGTTTGACATCTTACCTATGACGCTAATATAAGTGCTCCATAACCGTCCCATTCCAGTTATAGTTACACTTATATATGTCCCATAGACGTCGACAATGCAATAAATTAACTGGGTACGCTGATTGTGTACAAGTACGTGTCACTTCACTTATTCACTCACGCTTTAACACTGACGTACTTGCCACAATCTAATCACTAATATCTATCACTGGGTAATGTATGTAGGGTTACTAGGCACTCTCACAAGGGTCTATAAGGCATCAACCATGCCCGATTTAAAATTTAGACGTGCCGAACAACCCTAACCAAGATCTTTAAACTAGAGATTAGGCGAAACAAAGCATGTTAAACACTTTAACATCTAAGAGTTTGGGATTACAACCTTTGTAGTCCGGTCCTTCGCTTTATAAGCTCCGTGTTGAAGTCCCTTCGCTGCGATCATCAAGTTCCCGGACTATAGAGAGGCTCCACGAAGAGAAAGATGCATGCTTGCTTCCGATCTTCGATAACAAAGATGATCTACCTTGAAGTTTCATTAACACAAGCTCTCACTTACTAATGAAGTGAACACCCTAATCTAATTGGCAAGAATAGATTAGGATGATGAAGTAGGATTTATGCTCTCATTTATTTTCTATTTCTCACTCATTTTCATCACAAACCAAAAGGCTAGAAAGCTTTATCAAAGGAAGAAGAAGAAGAATTTTACTTTGTGATGAATAATGAATTGTGGTGAGGTTAGAAATGCAACCATGGGTTAAGTATGATAACTTAACCCATGTAGAGACTTAACCATGGTCAAGAGTTGGGTTGGGTTAACAAATATCATAAAAAATATCTATAGAAAATATCTTTTGCAAGAACAAAAGAAAACCTTATAGAAGCTTCTAGAAAAAATTAACCCAAATTAAACCTTAATCATGTTTAATCTCCACTAAACACGTTGCATTAATAACCCTAACATGTTACAATATTATATATCACATATACAATATTTATTGTAACAAAATAAAATAATACAATTAACATATATCGCATATATATCAATGTATTACCCGAGTGAGAAAAAGAATCTTTTAGTGAGCTTATATTAGTTAATGTAATTTAATATATCAAATATATAATTATACATTAAATTATTGAATCAACACTTGATCCGATAATCCGGCTATTTCACAAATAACCGACTAATATAATCTGTATCAGTTCATCGAATCAACACTTGATCCGATGACCCGGCTATATCACATATACCCGGCCGATATCTCATATCACGAGAATCTAATACAGTATCACATACACGTATTGTTCTCGGTCCCGCACATATCATATATGTGCTCCTACTCCATTTTGCCTGAGCCAAGAAACCTCTGTGTAGGACTCTAAAGAATTGTCAATACGCCGGCAGTAGGTGATGATCATAACAAACACCCACAAGCTGCAAGCGGTCAGCTAAACGTAACAGCCACCCAGGTATTGAGCGATCAAAAGATCAACAAGCAAGCCTGTACATTCTCCTGTGAATCCAATCAGTAACACTCCCGTACAGTCCGGTCTCTTGGTCTGATATGTCGCATATCTCGCCTAGGGGTGGTAAACGTCAGACCCCAGTAGCTTGATAAGTCGTGTCGATATGAGGTCCATAACAGTTCGAGAAACTACTTTTAACACTTACCAGTAAATCTCAGCAACCCTGACCAGGGATTTCCAGTTATAGCCAATCGAACACAACGCAACATCAACTCTCTATACCGGAAGAGACAAAACCCCTCCTATCGCTCATTGCCTCCATGTGATTCGGGACTGTACCCAAAAGCTGTAAGTCCATGTCACGTACCCTACGAACTTGCGGGGAGGCGAAATATATGAAAAACGATTATCAAACCTTCGTAACACGGACTTGAGCGCATGAATCGTATCTAAACCGTTACTAGCATACTACGAGAGGTTTAACTACTCGGATTCGAAGTTATACCTCACGTTACTTGTCCTTCAGGTCTTCATCGCTGTCCTCCACTCCTCGTAGGCTCCTTGGAACGTCGGCACCTCAACGGCCTCCTCGAGTCAAAGACGATCCACCCGAGAGCTCCTACTCCAAACTTGATCTCAAACTTGAGATAACTAGGTTTCTTTAGTTGCTAATCAAAGTGACCTAGGTGATATAGAGTATGGTTAATGGATTAATAAGTCTATCTAATCCTTGATCTCAACTCATGAGTGGTAGGATTAAGGTTTGAAGAAGTGAGCTTGAGGAGAGAGAAGGTGAGCATAAGTTATGATATTGAAAAATGAACTCATTTGAATATATCAACCATAATAATTTATCAAATGAATAATTCAAATGATTAATCATCATGGTTGATTCATTCACCTTGTGTGATTCATCTCATGAGTCATTGGCTAATAAATGCATCATTAACTCCATGGATGAATCACATAAATGAGTCACTAAAGCAATAAATGCTTATGCCACCTTAACCCCCAAGTCACCATACTTCTAGAAGCTTCCCGTAAAATTAGGAGAACGCCCCTTCTATCCGTGAAAACACGGAAAAACTTTAGACTGTATAAATCCAATAACCCTATACTAGAATCTGGCTTAAACCAAAGCCGGCTAGTAAAAACTGTCCGAACCTCGCACGTGCGTTTAAACACGTATGCGTCCGAACCCTTGTCGTAAAACCATACGACCTCTATATCGTTTCGCCTAGAGCAGGGAAACCCTCTGTGTGGGACTCTAAATACTCGACACTACGCTGGCAGTGGGTTTAACCACAGACCGCAAGCGGCACTAGCTGTACGTAACGGTTCCCAGGTAGATGTCGATAAGAAGGCCGATGAGGAAACCCATCCGAACTCCTACTGAGCCTGATGTGACAATCTCCGTACAGTCCGGTCTGTTTGTCTGAGACTATCGCATATCGCGCCTAGGGGGCGGTAAGCGTCAGTCCCCTAATAGCCGTATAAGTCGTGTCGGACCGTAGCCCATTACACCTTGAGAAACTACTGGAACCTACCAGTAAATCTCGCTTGCCCTGGCCAGAGACTTTGCGTAATGGCTCTCTGACACAGCGCGATATCAACTCCCAATACCGGGAGAGACGAATCCTGTCTAACCGCCACTGCCTCCAAGTGCTCGGGACTGCACCCAACTACCACCTGTTTGCACGACTCCTTTGAGCCGTGGTAGGGTAGCAATCTAAGAACAGTGGGACACACTCGAAGCGAAGTAGCAGTGTCAAGTCTGCGGACTATGCTGTACTCATGTCACCTGGGAACTGTTAACTGACGACGGGTATAATACCAACCAACAGTTCCCCTGCGAGTCCTGTCCGGTGTACCCGTAACCTAACGAGCACCTGTATACTATCTCCAGTACGACGTACTGATGGCTGTGGGACAGACCATCTCCCCAACTGGGATGAGAAGCGTACACACTAGTCTACTCCGGAATATCGATGTCCTGTCTCGATAATCCAACGACCAGGGACCTGTATAAGATGTTGCTTATAGACTACCCAGCCCCCACTAGTGTGACTGCCATCATAACGCTGGTAATCAAGCAAAGATCTTATGGGCTCTACTAATATGTATAAATGATACGTTACAAGAAACATATGCACATATTAAAGTAGACACAAACCAAGTAGCATACTACCATTTTTAGCAAGACTGTCAATACAACTGTGATTATCCCAAGCTTCCATTAAATAATATACAAACTAGTATGATACAGTAATGGCCTCTAGGGCATAAACACTAACAATCTCCCACTTGCACTAGGGCCATGTACTGGCATATCGCAGACCTATCATCTCGAATAGCCTCTCGAACTGAGTCTGAGGAATGGCCTTTGTGAATGGATCAGCAGCGTTATTCTCTGTATCTACTCTCTTTACTTCGATCTCCCGGCGATCTACGATCTCCCTGATCAAGTGATACCGCCTTAAGATGTGTCTGGACTTCTAATGGGACCTGGGTTCCTTCGCTAAAGCTATAGCGCCGTTGTTGTCGCAATACAGAGGTATTGGATCAACACTGGTAGGAACCATCTGAAGTTCTGTGAGGAACTTTTTCATCCAGACAGCTTCTTTTGCGGCATCGCAAGCAGCTATGTACTCCGCTTCCATCGTTGAGTCAGCAACGGTCTCCTGCTTGGAACTCTTCCAACAGACTGCCCCTCCATTGAGGGTAAAGACATAACCCGACATGGACTTGGAGTCATCCTTGTCACTCTGGAAGCTGGAGTCGGCAAAGGCCTCGATCTGGAGGTCTTTTCCGCCATACACCAAGAACATCTCCTTAGTCCTCCTCAGATACTTGAGAATGTTCTTTACTGCTATCCAGTGCTTCTCCCCTGGGTTTGCCTGATACCGGCTTACAACGCTCAATGCGTATGCTACATCTGGTCTGGTACATAATATCGCATACATTATAGAGCCTACCGCTGAAGCGTAGGGTATAATCGACATGCGATCCCTTTCCAAATCAGTCTTGGGAGACATCTCTTTGGAGAGGGTGATTCCGTGACAAGCCGGTAGGTTACCGCGCTTAGAATCTTCCATACTGAATCTTTTCAATATGGTGTCATGTACCTGGACCGCGAAAGTCCCAACATCCTCTTTGATCTATCACGATAGATCTGGATCCCCAGAATGTAGGTGGCATCCCCCAGGTCATTCATGGAGAATTTCTGTGATAAGAATCTTTTGACTGACTGTAACATAGGAATATCATTTCCTATTAGGAGAATGCCATCCACGTACAAGACGAGAAATACAACAACTCTCCCTACAATCTTACTGTATATGCATGGTTCATCTGGATTTTTGATAAAGTCGAATTCTTTGACAGTATCATCAAAACAGATGTTCCAACTCCGCGATACCTGCTTTAGTCCATAAATGGACTTAAGCAACTTGCACACTTTACCGCTGCTCCCACTCTGAATGAATCCCTCTTCCTGATCCATATAGACGCAGTCTTCCAAATTACCATTTAGAAAGGCCGTCTTTACGTCCATCTGTCAGATCTCATAATCGTGGAAGGCGGCAATGGCAAGAAGGACCCGAATGGATTTGAGCATAGCCACTGGAGAAAAGGTTTCGTCATGGTCCAAACCAGGTCTTTGACGAAAACCCTTTGCAACAAGTCTAGCCTTATAGGTTTCAACCTGTCCATCTACACCAATCTTCTTTCTAAAGATCCATTTGCATCCTATGGGTTTTACCCCATCTGGAGCAATGTCCAAAGTCCATACTTTGTTAGTGTACATGGACTCCATTTCGGTCTGCATTGCATCCAGCCATTTTACCGAGTTGCCGCTCTGAATGGCTTGCTGGAAGCTAGTAGGGTCATCATTATTAATGACGCAATCTTCTTGTTCCCCGTCTATGAGAAAACCGTAGTATCTCTCAGGCGGATGAGACTGCCTACTACTTCTGCGGATAGGCGCTGGTATGTCCCTTTCTTCTGAAACCTCTGGTTCTACCATACTTTCAGTTGTAGTTTGTGGTTCTGGAATTTCTTCCAGTTCTATTTCGCTCCCACTTGTTTCCTTTTCTAAAAACTGATATTCTAGAAAATGGGCATTATGAGAAACAAAAACCTTTTGTTCCTCTGCGTAATAGAAATAATATCCTTTGGAGTTCTTCGGATATCCCACAAACTTACACTGTACTGATCGTGCCTCGAGCTTGTCCACATGCTGCTTTTTAACAAAAGCTGGGCATCCCCATATCTTTAGATGCTGAAGATGGGGTTTCTTCCCACTCCATATCTGATATGGCGTGGTAGGCACAGTCTTGGTAGGAGCCCTGTTCAGAAGATATGTCGTTGATTCTAGTGCAAAACCCCAGAAAGATCGCGGTAACTTATCATTACTCATCATGGAACGTACCATATCTAATAGGGTTCGATTCCGTCTCTCCGATACACCGTTATGATGTGGAGTGTACGGAGGAGTAAGCTGAGAGAGAATTCCTTTCTCTTTTAGGTAACCTTGGAACTCGGCACTTAAGTATTCACCACCTCGATCAGATCTCAGTGTCTTGATATTTTTGCCGGTTTGGTTTTCTACTTCATTCTTATACTCTTGGAATTTCTCAAAAGCCTCGGATTTATGTTTCATTAAGAAAACGAATCCGTACCTAGAGTAATCATCCGTAAAAGTAATGAAATAGGAAAAACCACCTCTCGCGTGTGTAGACATTGGACCGCACACGTCACTGTGTACGAGTCCCAAGAGCTCGCTCACTCTTACTCCGTGTCCAGTAAACGGAGTCTTTGTCATCTTTCCCATGAGACAAGATTCACAAGTAGCATAAGATTGATATTCGAATGGATTCAAATATCCTTCTCTATGTAACTTAGTTAATCGTGTTTCATTGATGTGACATAGTCTACAATGCCATAAGAAAGCCTGATTTATTTCTGGAGACCTTCTTTTAAGTGTGTTCTGGACATTGAAAACCTGAGCTTGACTTATTACATATATACCGTCATCTAATGTACCGGACCCAATCAGAACTTGATTTAGGTGGATGTGAACTACATCGCTTACGAATGTAAAATCATATCCCTCTCTCGAAAGTGAGGACACTGATATGATATTACAAGTCAAACTAGGTACATACAAACAGTTACGTAGAATCAATATCTTCCCACTTGTCAAACCTAGGCGATATTCTCCTATGGATTCAGCGTCCACGCTCGTTCCGTTTGCAACTCTGAGAGACAAATCACCTATCTTTATAACTCTACGGTTTCTCAAAGCATGTAATGAATTACAGATATGATATCCTGCTCCGGTATCTAGTACCCAGGAAGTAGAGTTAATAGACAAACAGTTCTCAATTACAAACACACTTGAGGCCGAAGCCACAACATGCTTCGTATCTTGGCTACTGGCTTCCAAAGCCCTGCAATCTTTCTGCCAATGCCCGCTCTCATAACAATAGGAACATCCCTCTTTAGCTACACTAATTCCCGAAACTTTTGATCTTCCCTTTCCTCCTACTTTACTGGTGTAAGTAGAGGGTAGGGACTGTGGAAATAAGTCAACATATGACCTGTTTCCCAACGTAGTCTCCAGGTCCTCGAGCTCATTAATATAGCTAGTCATTGTAAGGACGTCGTTCCCTACAGATGACCCGACAGCCAACCTCGCTTGAATTAATTCGTCCGAGGTCTCATATCTTGCGATATGAGATTGCTCTCCATATAAATCTTTGTTATGGAGAAATATGGAAACCAAGTCCATCTTCTCGTGCTGCTTCTGGTATATACCATCAACTGAAACCAACACGAGGCACTTAGCTTTTGCTTTATCCTTTTCCCTTGTCTGACGGATATCCATATGTGACGGTGGAAACTGGACCTGGGACGGCGGGATCTTGAGTAGTAATAGGGTGGTCCAGCTTGTCATAGGCAATGGACATCTGGACAGACCTTTGCCAGTCATATAAGTCAGATTCAGTCAAATTGTTATCTAGATGTAACCTAGTCGTGGTCACATGGTCGCTGCAATGAGAGAAAGAGAAGAAAACACTTTAGCATGATGCTCTTGCAAGTTTAGATTGGTTTTAAGTTTATCTAAACTGGATGGCTCCCACTGTTTCTCGAATCCTTCCTCAAACCATAAAAGAAGAATTAGCCAGGACTATTCTCACCGTACAATACTTGCTTAACCGTTCAGCCAGGCCAGTGTCGATACTTCGAGGGAGGTTTTCCAACGCTTTCGCGAAGTTCCTTAATTAAATAACCTCTTTTCTCTGGGGGCGTAGCCCCGCTGGCACCTTTCTCAACACCTACTTGGTTTATAGCATTGATCGTTAAGTGACGAATCTCCTGATAAGTATTGATAAGTATTATATACTCACAGTAGGATCGGGATCCAAAATATCATCGTATGATAATGTTGAAGGAATCCTACCAACATTCATCAAACTCCAAATGGTATGCATCTCTTGCAAATTTCAGTTTCTTTAGAAATTCCCGATATAAATTTTTGCCCCATGCTCTTATGACCTTGGCTTTGGTCAAAATGTCATAAGTCACATGCCAAGTTCTACCCGTCATTATCCAGGTTAATTTGAACCCATCCGTATATACCCCTTACTTTGGTCAAATAATAATACGACTGTCCCAAACTAACTCATCTATCTATGCAACAAATGAATGCCCAGCAGCTACCAAACACTATGCCTTGATTTTGGCCAAAATACATAGCTTGAATACTACTGAATACCTAAATGAAATGATGGAGGGCTACGAATGGTTTTGGCGAAACCGTGAACGTAGTGAACTTGATATAATCGAAGGAACCTGATAGCTTTTTAAAAGAAGTGGTTAAAGCTCCGCTATTAAAAATTCTGCTCTTTTAAAATAACCGAGTGGTTTTTTTTAAATTTGTTCCAACGATTGAACTTTGGTTTATTTTCTTTGCATTATAATAATGTGTCCCATCAATTATCCTATCATTGCAGAAAACAACGAAAATACCACGTCCTCTTATGCCATCCGCATTTGCCACTGGGTCCCGTCATCACCCGTTAGGTTAATTAACTAATGATAGAGCGGGGGCTGGGCTAACGCGGGTGTAAAACATAAGTGACGTCTAATAGCTATCATATATAGATATTGTACATTCATCAGACGCAATAATAGGCATTCCAGATCGCTGATGAACTTTATTGGATATGCAAGCAATCCGCATTTGCTTTGAGCCTGCAACAAAATACAGATTGCACAGTTGTGATGAATAGCCATTACCCCACCCCTAGACCCTTACGGGTACGGCAAACTACCCGCCAAGTACCCGAAGTGAAGCGGTCTCCCTCAACAACGTGAGTAGGCCACTAAACACTTCAAAGTACCCGGTAGTTTGTGTACCCCACCTTGGGTCCATCCTAGGAGCAAAAAACAATAAAATGAAATAATACAACGGTGGCTACAACCGCAACCTGGATGTGCCCCGCAAAATAATATTACAACATATTACAATTACATCGAATGAATGAATATAATAACCCATCTCAAACCCCGGCTAATCATCACAACATTCCAATCAAGTTCATATACACAAACAGTAAACATTACAGAAATGTGCAACCCCCTGCCAACCGACATACTAGCAGTTAGGGGAGGTTTACGAACACATTAAACATTACAGATAAAAACCCGATTAGCAATTAATTTAGAATTTCGATCGACAACCTCTTTCCGTGTCTACCCCAAAAGCAAGCCAGCACAGAAGTAACCTGGGCATAAACAGAATATACTGGAAAACAAAACACCAAAAAATATAAATTACTGCGCAAATCCGAGTCAACTCGGAGTTGACTCGGAGGCGGATCCGCGGCCAAAAGCACTATTTTGCCGCGGATCCGCGGCCATCTAACCGAGTTGCAATCTTGTATTTTCCCAGAATTCTTATATTTCCCTGCTGTGAATTTTAAGGCATATCAAATATTTTTTTTGATGCGTTTAAAATTAACAGAAACTTGGGGTTTCCGGGGTTTCGTTTTCGTGTTTTCTGGTCATTGAAGTTCTAATTAGTTGCTAACAAGCTAGTAATGGTTTAGTTGGCTCTGATACCACTGTAAGTCCATGTCACGCACTCCACGAACTTGCGGGGAGGCGGAATATATGAAAAACGATTATCCAAGCTTCGTAACACGGACTTAAGCGCATGAATCGTATCTAAACCGTTACTAGCATACTACGAGAGGTTTAACTACTCGGATTCGAAGTTATACCTCACGTTACTTGTCTTTCGGGTCTTCTTTCGGGTCTTCATCGCTGTCCTCCACTCCTCGTAGGCTCCTTGGAACGTCGGCACCTCAACGGCCTCCTCGAGTCAAAGACGATCCACCTGAAATCTCCTACTCCAAACTTGATCTCAAACTTGAGATAACTAGGTTTCTTTAGTTGCTAATCAAAGTGACCTAGGTGATATAGAGTATGGTTATGGATTAATAAGTCTATCTAATCCTTGATCTCAACTCATGAGTGGTAGAATTAGGGTTTGAAGAAGTGAGCTTGAGGAGAGAGAAGGTGAGCATAAGTTATGATATTGAAAAATGAACTCATTTGAATATATCAACCATAATAATTTATCAAATGAATAATTCAAATGATTAATCATCATGGTTGATTCATTCACCTTGTGTGATTCATCTCATGAGTCATTAGCTAATAAATGCATCATTAACTCCATGAATGAATCACATAAATGAGTCACTAAAGCAATAAATGCTTATGCCACCTTAACCCCCAAGTCACCATGCTTCTAGAAGCTTCCCGTAAAATTACGAGAACGCCCTTTCTATCCGTGAAAACACGAAAAAACTTTAGACTGTATAAATCCAATAACCTTATACTAGAATCTGGCTTAAACCAAAGCCGGCTAGTAAAAACTGTCCGAACGTCGCACGTGTGTTTAAACATGTATGCGTCCGAACCCTTGTCGTAAAACCATACGACCTCTATATCGTTTCGCCTGGAGCAGGGAAACCCTCTGTGTGGGACTCTAAAGACTCGACACTACGCTGGCAGTAGGTTTAACCACAGACCGCAAACGGCACTAGCTGTACGTAACGGTCCCCAGGTAGATGTCGATAAGAAGGCCGATGAGGAAACCCATCCGAACTCCTACTGAGCCTGATGTGACAATCTCCGTATAGTCTGGTCTGTTCGTCTAAGACTATCGCATATCGCGCCTAGGGGGCGGCAAGCGTCAGTCCCCTAATAGCGGTATAAGTCGTGTCGGAGCGTAGCCCATTACACCTTGAGAAACTACTGGAACCTACCAGTAAATCTCGCTTGCCCTGGCCAGGGACTTTGCATAATGGCTCTCTGACACAGCGCGATATCAACTCCCAATACCGGGAGAGACAAATTATGTCTAACCGCCACTGCCTCCATGTGCTCAGGACTGCACCCAACTACTACCTGTTTGCACGACTCCTTTGAGCCGTGGTAGGGTAGCAATCTAAGAACAGTGGGACACACTCGAGGCGAAGTAGCAGTGTCAAGTCTGCGGACTATGCTGTACTCATGTCACCTGGGAACTGTTAACTGACGACGGGTATAATACCAACCAACAGTTCCCCTGCGAGTCCTGTCCGGTGTACCCGTAACCTAACGAGCACCTGTATACTATCTCCAGTACGACGTACTAATGGCTGTGGGACAGACCATCTCCCCAACTGGGATGAGAAGCGTACACACTAGTCTACTCCGGAATATCGATGCCCTGTCTCTATAATCCAACGACCAGGGACCTGTATAGGATGTTGCTTATAGACTACCCAGCCCCCACTAGTGTGACTGCCATCACAACGCTGGTAATCAAGCAAAAATCCTATGGGCTCTACTAATATGTATAAATGATACGTTATAAGAAACATATGCACATATTAAAGTAGACACAAACCAAGTAGCATACTACCATTTTTAGCAAGACTGTCAATACAACTGTGAATATCCCAAGCTTCCATTAAGTAATATACAAACTAGTATGATATAGTAATGGCCTCTGGGGCATAAACACTAACAAAAGCCACCTTTTTGCACGCCCTCTTGGACGTGGTATGATGAAAATCAAAGCACGGTGGGAATCACACAAGACTCTATGACGATCTCGGGTCTACAGACTAACCTGTACCAGTGTCACCAGAGAACTGCCATCTGACGTGAGGTATAATACCATCTGGGAGTTCTTGGCGAGTTCGTCTAGTGTACCCAGTCTCCACTGAGCACCCGTATACCTTCTCTGATGTCAAACACCAATGAATATGGGATCATCCATCGCCCATCATATGGGTCAAGAAGCGCATACGCTAGTCTACTCTGGTATATCGATGCCCTGTCTCGATACACCTACGACTAGGAACATTTGAAGGATGTACTTGACGACTACACTGTCCCCACTAGTACAATTCGCATCATAGTCTTGGTAGTCAAGTACTCATCCTAAGGGCTTTATCAACATGTGACATAGAAACAATCAAAGTACATGTTAAGATAAAGAGTAAGCAGATAGCATACTATCATGTCGAGCAAGAAGTCCTCCTATATATGTCCAAGCATCCACTACAATATACAACGCATGAATAGTAATGGCCTATAGGGCATACATATAACTAACAATCTCCCACTTGCACTAGGGCCATCTGTTGTGGTATCGCATACCCAACAATCAGCTGTAGTTGAAGTAACTCATACTCAACCATCCCATAAAAGTCTCTACTTGGAAATAGGCCTTTGTGAGTGGTTCCACGTTGTTGTCCTCTGTGTCTACTCTCCTAACCTCGATCTCCCTGGAGATCAACCATCTCCATGATCAGGTGATACTGCCTAAGAATTATATCTGGATTTCTAATGGGACGGGGGTTCGCAAGGCATAAGCCACAACTCCATTGTCATACAATGGTAGGAACTAAGTTCATCTCATGAACTTATATATATCCAGACTGCCTCTTTGGTAGCATCCTTGGTAACGATGTATCTTGCCTTTAATCGTCTAAGTGAGTCACGGTATCTAGCTTGGAACTCTTCCAACATACCGTCCCTCTACTGAGGGTAAAGACAATGCCTGCGACTGACATTCAGTCGTCCTTATCACCCTGGAACCTTTCCAGTGATTCTCCCTAAGATCATTTGATACCATCTCACTACAACTAGTGAGAATTCTAACATCCAATTAGATCTATCTCATAGATTCATAACTCAGGATTTAGGAGGTATCACCTTGATCCTATATGGAGAATCATTGTGATAAGAGGAGATTGACCGAGCATAGCATAGAAAACTCCTTCCCTATCAAGAGTATGTCATCCACGTACTCTACGAGAATCACCACTATACTCTCTACTAACCTTTTTGTATATACAAGGTTCATCTACCATTTTGATGAATTCAAACTCTTTGACTACCACATCAAAACAGACGTTCCAACTCCGCGATGCCTGATTTATCATATAAAACAACTTGCACACGTTTCCGCTGCTCCCACTATTTACGAAGCCCTCTGACTGTGTACTTACAGACGCTCTCTTCCAAATCATCATTTAGAAAAGCAGTTATGACACCCAACCGCCAGATATCGTAGTTATGGTATGTAGCCGTAGCAAGTAGGATCTGGATGGACTTAAGCATAGTTTTGAAAGTCTCAACTTTTCATGTATGCCAAGTAATCTTCTCAAGATATACTTGCTCCTGATGGGGATTTAACCCTTCAGATAAAGCAACCAAAGTCCATACTTTATTGGTGTATAAGGATTCCATCTCAGATCGCTAAGCATCCAGCCATTTTTACAGACCCACTCCTGATGGCCTGACTCGAAACTAGTTGGGTCATCATCTCATGATGCAATCCTCGCTCCCACTGTCATAGAGAAACCGAAGTATCTCTCGGGTGGATGGGGAACCCTACCCAGATCGGCAGAGAGGCTAAGGTTCGTTGGAACTATTGAATCCTCCGGGTTTACCAAATCATCAGCTGCAGTTTGTATAGCTGGAACTCCTTCCAGTTCTATCTCATGACCACTAATTTCTTCACAAGAAATTCCCTTTCACAAAGGTGGCATGCTGAGAAACAAAAACACCTTTTGTTCCCCAGTTTGGTAGAAGATATTCCCTTGCGAATGCTTGGGATATCCAACAAACTTCCACAGAACTGACCTTGCCTCGAGCTTGTCCGTATTTTGCTTTTAAACATAGGCCGGACAACCACAAATCTTAATATCTTTAAGAGATGGGCTCTTCCCATACCATATCACATATGGAGTGGTAGGAAACTGATTTGATTGGAACCCTATTCAATAGGTATGCAGCTTCTCAAGTGCATAACTCCCAAAAGAAAATAGGCTACTCAGTAGTACTCATCATAGAGCACATCATATCACATAGGGTGTATTTGCTCCGTCCCGATACACCGACGTTCTGTGGTGTATACGGAGGAGTAATGCTGAGAGAGAATCTCATTCTCCTTTAGAATAGTCCAGGAATCCCGTGCTCAAGTATTCTCCTCTCTGATCTCATCAAAAGACATAATACTTATACCCGTTTTTGGTTCCCTACTTCTGACTTATATTCATTGAATTTCTCAGAAGGTTCAGACTTGTGTTTCAACAGGAACACATGTGCGAATCTTGAGAGACCATCAGTGAATATAATCAAGTACAATGAACCAGTCCTGGCATGTGTAGACAGGGAACTTACATACATCATCATGTATCAATCCCAAGAGTTCACTAACTCTTTCTCTGTTTCCAATAAACAGAGCTATGGTCATCTTATCTTTGTGACATGACCGGCAAGTTTCACAAGATGTAAATTCAAACTAATTTAAATATGCATCTAATTATAACTTAGCTAGTCGGGTCGCATTGATATGACCTAGTCTACAATAACTCAAGAAGGATTCGTTCATTTCTGAACTCTTCCTCTTATGTGTGTTCTGTACATTAAGAACTGCGGTTTGATTTAGAACGTTGTTTTTAGATAACGTGCCTGAACTGATCAACTCTTGATATAGGAAATGTTCAAAACATTATCCAACAATACAAAATTATATCCTTCTTTACTAATAAAAAGACTGATATGATGTTGTATATCAGGTTCGGTATCTAATAACATTTGTTCAGAATCAATGTATTTGTTAATACAGGGTGATAACTACCAACAGACTTGGCTGCAACACTTGCACCGTTTCTATCTCATGAAACTTATCACCCGTTCTCAGTTCTCTACCTATCTGTAGCCCATGTAACAAATTACATTTGCGGGATCCTGATCCGGTATCTCATACCCAGGACGTAAAGGATACTGAGAAACAGTTCTCGGTAATGAACACACCCGAAGAAGATGCATCAGCATGCACTTTCTTCGTTTGGGTGGCACGGGAATTCTGGTAATCCCCTATTTCCTGCTCTGTCTTATAACAATTATAAGTTGGAGCAGGACCAACGTTCCCTAGCGCAGTATAACAAGCGGGTTCGGTCAATACATCCATATTATTATCTTGATTAAGGCGTGACATGGTCGCTACCTGGAGAGAGAGAGAAGAAAACACTCAGCGTGCGCTTTTACAAGATTAGATTGGTTATCAATTTATCTAATCAGGATGGCTCCCACTGTTTTAGTCAAATCTTCCTTCAAACCCTAAAAGGAAAGACTAGCCGGTATTTAATTATACTCTACAAGTTCGCCAATCTTTCAGCCAGGCCAGTGCCGGTACTTTGAGGGAGATTCCCCGTGCTTTCGCACGGACCTAATTAAAATAAACCTCGTTTTCCCAGGGGCGTAACCCCGTTAACACCTTTCTAGACACCTACTTGACCGGCTAATTGTAATGTGTAAAACTCTTCCAGGAGTAACTCTTACTCGCAGCGGGTATCGGGATCCAACTATCTCATAGAAGATATGCAATCTCATTACAAATTTCAACACTTGAAATTCCCAATAATATTTTATCCCTAGCGTTCTATGACCTTGACGAATGCCAAACAACCCATAGTCCGCTAGTCAAGTTCAACCCGTACATTACTTGATTGAATTAAACCCATCCGCACGACCCTTGACGAATTCCAAACAACGCCGTATGAATACCCTAATCCAATCGCATCGTATGCTAGCAGATAAGCACTAGTTAGCTACCGTACACTACGCCTTGACGAATGCCAAACTGCCGCAGCACGAATACTAAGTAGTACTTATCTGAAATGATGGAGGGCTACGACAGGTTTTTAAGAAAACCTTTTGCGTAATGAACTTAATATCGTTGTAGAATCGGGTGTTTTTGAATGGAATGTTTTTTAGGCCTTTTCTAGTTTTGCTAAAGAGGTCACTCCCGGTGAGGGGATCGTCGGCTCTTTCCTTATCGAATAAGGTGCAGGATATTTCACAAATACCGCTATGCAAAGCAAAAAACTATAGAAGCAATCAAAAGACAAACCGAGTATGTAGTATCTGCTAGTTTCGCTAAAGAGGTCACTCCCGGTGAAGGGATCTCGGCTCTTTCCTTATCGAATAAGCTGCTGGATGTTCTACAAGGAACACCGCTATGCAAAACAAGAACTAGAGCTACTAGTTTTGAGACAAGTTTCTACAACATCTTTAGGTTTCTTTTAGTTTCATTAATCTCATTAATGAAGTTCCATTTTATTATGCTTCACAAGCATCACATTTGAAACGAAATCTGCAATATAACATATATCTCATATATATAATATAAACATTCGTCTCAGGCAGTAATATGATCTCATCACAAAACATTGCAGCAGAAGAACATATATGAAATATTGGATATACTAGGATTTCCGTGTTTTATGTGAGCATGTATAAAACGCGGATTCCACGGTCGCGATGAATAGCCAAACCCACATCCCTAGACCCCTACAAGAGCGGCAAGCAACACTGCCAATTCTAGGGTTAGGAGACCCGGTCTCGACTCCTCGAGATGGTCTCCCACTGGACCCTAGAACCCGGTTACTTGTGCTCCCCGCCTTAGGTCTACCTAATGCGGAAAAGTAAATAATATACAATGGTGATATCATCCTCATCCCGGAAGTGTCCCAATAAAAGAATATTACATACAATGAATTTTACATGAACGAAAAAGAAAAACTCTAATCTCACTTAAAACCCCCGGCTATTCAAACACGACGATCCAATATAACATATCACAGCAACACATAATATCACATATCATCAACGTAAGCAAGTATGCGTATCCCGATTGTCGTTGATATATAGAAACGAAGCCGGCGATACACCACATACTACGCTTACGGTCGCAGAAAAGAAAGTGTAAAACTACAACAGTTGGAATCCGCAACCTCCTTAGACATCGCATGCCTAACCAAATGAATTCCTTAGACATCGCATGCCTAACAATTATAAACCCTGCATTTTAGTCCCATTATCGAAAACTCTTTTCAATATTAAGTCGGGCAATTCAACAAGATTCCCGACATCCTGATCGAATGCTCGTCGCAAACTTTAGTAGACGGCCGCACCCCCGGATGCCATCGACGAAGTGCACTAAGGCGGAACACCGCTGCCTGCGAGCACCCGAAAGGATGCTTTTGGCGACGGAGTTCTCCTACAGTCACTTGGTCGGGGCTTTGCGATGTGGGTGTCTATTAAGTTTACCCGGCGAGTATCCGCGTACGCTACGTTATTGTGACGGATTTTTGATCACATCAAAATTCCGTGGCAACCGATCATCTGAGACTGAACTGCTAGATTTATAACATTCAAATTAGTTATCTCATAACTATTTGTGGATTCCAAATATTGTATCACATTCCAGATAAATAGACAATGTTAAACTTTCCGATCGAATAAACAAACACCCAAGATTTTCCAAATAGTTCTCAACACTTGAAATTAGTTTAAAAACATCCATCACATGCCACAGTACCAATGGTCCAGCCGTAGAAGGGTCAAACCAACGCCTCACATGTGGCAACGCCGTACTGCCCCAAACCCTAAGGTTCAGAGGCGATTCAGACGGTCACATAATCGAGTTAAGGTTTGTGTTCTTCTAGAAGGTCCACCGCGTTACTTGCACGACTTAGAACGTTCTTAAACTACGAAAAAATCCAACACTTGGAAATTTTCCGGCAGGGGAAAAAGTGAGTTATTGATATCCGTTCGAACTTTTTAACACGTTCTAAAATTACCCGGAAAAACTTAAACGAAGTTAAACTTTCCGATCGAATCAACGAATACAGAATAATCCCCAGAAAACTCAATACTTGAGTAAGATTAAAAATACCCAGAAATATGCAGAAACACCTACGGATATTACTGTGCAAAGTCAAAGCCCAATTCCCCTGTACGGCCGCGAATCCGCAGCGCAATGCATGGTCTTGCCGCGGTTCCGCGGCGGTTTGTAGGAATTACTGGCTCGTTTTGCACAGTAATTCTTATAATTCCTTACTGATTTTTTTGAGTATTTTTAATGCAGAAAAAATCACATTTTTACACAATTTCCAGAGAAAGGTAAAAACCGGGGTTTCGGGGTTCGATCGGACTTTAAAACTTCGCCTAGATTTCGCCTAAAACTCTAGCTTGGCTCTGATACCACTGTAGGGTTACTAGGCACTCTCACAAGGGTCTATAAGGCATCAACCATGCCCGATTTAAAATTTAGACGTGCCGAACAACCCTAACCAAGATCTTTAAACTAGAGATTAGGCGAAACAAAGCATGTTAAACACTTTAACATCTAAGAGTTTGGGATTACAACCTTTGTAGTCCGGTCCTTCGCTTCATAAGCTCAGTGTTGAGGTCCCTTCGCTGCGATCATCAAGTTCTCGGACTCTAGAGAGGCTCCACAAAGAGAAAGATGCATGCTTGCTTCCGATCTTCGATAACAAAGATGATCTACCTTGAAGTTTCATTAACACAAGCTCTCACTTACTAATGAAGTGAACACCCTAATCTAATTGGCAAAAATAGATTAGGATGATGAAGTAGGATTTATGCTCTCATTTATTTTCTATTTCTCACTCATTTTCATCACAAACCAAAAAGCTAGAAAGCTTTATCAAAGGAAGAAGAAGAATTTTACTTTGTGATGAATAATGAATTGTGGTGAGGTTAGAAATGCAACCATGGGTTAAGTATGATAACTTAACCCATGTAGAGACTTAACCATGATCAAGGGTTGGGTTGGGTTAACAAATATCATAACAAATATCTTTAGAAAATATCTTTAGCAAGAAACAAAAGAAAACCTTCTAGAAGCTTCTAGAAAAAATTAACCCAAATCAAACCTTAATCATGTTTAATCTCCACTAAACACGTTGCATTAATAACCCTAACATGTTACAATATTATATATCACATATACAATATTTATTGTAACAAAATAAAATAATACAATTAACATATATCGCATATATATCAATATATTACCCGAGTGAGAAAAAGAATCTTTTAGTGAGATTATATTAGTTAATGTAATTTAATATATCAAATATATAATTATACATTAAATTATCGAATCAACACTTGATCTGATAATTCGGCTATTTCACAAATAACCGACTAATATAATCTGTATCAGTTCATCGAATCAACACTTGATCCGATGACCCGGCTATATCACATATACCCGGCCGATATCTCATACGCGAGAATCTAATACGGTATCACATACACGTATTGTTCTCGGTCCTGCACATATCATATATGTGTTCCTACTCCATTTTGCCTGAGCCAAAAAACCTCTGTGTAGGACTCTAAAGAATCGTCAATATGCCGGCAGTAGGTGATGATCATATCAAACACCCACAAGCTGCAAGCGGTCAGCTAAACATAACAGCCACCCAGGTATTGAGCGATCAGAAGATCAACAAGCAAGCATGTACATTCTCCTGTGAATCCAATCAGTAACACTCCCGTACAGTCCGGTCTCTTCGTCTGATATGTCACATATCTCGCCTAGGGGTGGTAAATGTCAGACCCCAGTAGCTTGATAAGTCATGTCGATATGAGATCCATAACAGTTCGAGAAAATACTGATAACACTTACCAGTAAATCTCAGCAACCCTGGCCAGGGATTTCTAGTTATAGCCAATCGAACACAGCACAATATCAACTCCCTATACCGGGAGAGACGAAACCCCTCCTATCGCTCATTGCCTCCATATGATTCGGGACTGTACCCAAAAGCCACCTTTTTGCACGCCCTCTTGGACGTGGTATGATGGAAATCAAAGCACAGTGGGAATCACACAAGACTCTATAACGATCTCGGATCTACAGACTAACCTGTACCAGTTTTACCAGAGAACTGCCATCTGACGTGAGGTATAATACCACCTGGGAGTTCTCGGCGAGTCCGTCCAGTGTACCCAGTCTCCACTGAGCACCCATATACCTTCTCTGATGTCAAACACTAATGGATATGGGATCATCCATCGCCCATCATATGGGTCAAGAAGCGCATACGCTAGTTTACTCTGGTATATCGATGCCCTGTCTCGATACACCTACGACTAGGAATATTTGAAGGATGTACTTGACGACTACACTGTCCTCACTAGTATGATCCACATCATAGTCCTGGTAGTCAAGTACTCATCCTAAGGGCTTTATCAACATGTGATATAGAGACAATCAGAGTACATGTTAAGATAAAGAGTAACCAGATAGCATACTATCATGTCGAACAAGAAAGTCCTCCCTATATATGTCCAAGCATCCACTACAATATACAACGCATGTATAGTAATGGCCTCTAGAGCATACATATAACTAACAATGTACATGATCACTAGGTTATCAATGCTTCATGACCACTATTCAATGAGGATATAACCGCTACATGATATGATGAGGATGCAATTAATTATAATGCGAATATAACATAGCAGCCAGTGTCAAACCATTTGCAAAATTTACTATAAATAATACGTACAGAATTAAGCAAAACAATATAAAAGGGGTATGCAGTATGTTTAATTATCTATCCATAAAAATTGGTTTCGCATCAATCGGGTTTCAGGTTCACTAGTTATAGCCATTTCATTTTAAGTGTTTACTGCTGGAAATCCAATTTCTGAACCGGAAGTCCGTTTCGTAGCACGTTTTACTCCCAGTTGAGAGCATAATTAGGCGACTCTACAGTTGAAAAATGTGTAGATTTTTTTGTCATGTTCCCAACGCATCAAACAGATTACCAATAGCAGTTCTGTATTAAAATTTATGTCTTGCCTAGTATAGCTATGCAAGAGGAGTCACTGCAGAAACTGCAGGACACCTAGGTGCGTTAAAATGCAAATTAAATATCAAATGATGGTGAAACAGCACGGGACCAGATTCAGGTGTTAGATAAATAAATTATCTACGCGACCATATAGGGCTCCGTGTATTTTCAGTTTATTAAAGGGTATACAGGTGTTCCAAAGCCGGGTATACAGGTGTTCCAAATCCAGGTATCCAAAACGCAACGCTGCCCCGGACTGCAGTTCAGGGCCACGAATCGTCTCAGTATTCATTGTTATAACTTATTAAAATGCAAATTTTAACTATGGGGTGCTGTAGATTTATCTACTGGCTTCGATATGAGCCCTAGAACATTAAGTTGCGCGTTGTATTCAATTTAATATGGATTTTAGAACGTGGCACGTGCGGTGAATTCCAGATTCGATGTCGCCTTTTGGGGGTGTCGTTTCATGATCTAACGTCGTTATTTTTATGGATAAATCTCTACAATTTCCTCATTAACAGTGAATAAATTCATTGATAAAACATTTGTGGACTTTTGATAAGATTTTGATTGAGGAAACAGATCGAACACCTAGCGCGCGTGCATGCGTGTGTGTATATACACCATCGTCGAAACATCGATTTTCCTCAACTAATCAGCACAAGGTATAATCACTACAAGTTCTACCTGGCATTAAGGCGTAACATAAGGCTCGAATGCGTTCTCTCCAAAACAATCAATTTACGATGGCCGTACATTAAAATGCAACGACAAAAGCAATGTATATATGTATATCAATATAATTAAAATTAAATAATCGACCAATAATATCGTGATAGCATGTAAAGCAAGTGAAGCTTTCACTTGTCTCAAGATGATAGTAATGACGACGGCGACACGGACGGCACTATCATGGCACTGGCGGCAACGATGACGGCGATTTGCATGGCACGGCAGCTACAACGATGAACTATAGCAGCAATAGTACGAGCAGCAGCAACTCTTGAGGCTTGGCTCGACAGATGGCAGTGGCGTGGCGACGGGACGGGGCAGCGGGCGACGAGAACTTAGAGACGACGAGGTGCTCGAAGAAGTTGGAACTCGGTGGCGGTGCTCGGGGCTCGCCTGTGGGGTGGTGGTTGTAGCGGGGTTCGAGTTGGCCGCTGGAAGATAAGGGGGTGGCGATGTGGAGATGGGTTCGTGGTGGCGAATACTCATCGGCGATGGGGAGCGGTGGTGAACGGAGGTGGCTAGACTCAGAGCCCTGATGGAGTTCAGTGGCTGCTCAAGTGGCTTCTGACATCGTCGGTGGAGCAGGGGGGTCGACGGTGATAGGTTGCGGTGGTGATAGGATCCGGATTCGTGGGTGCGAGGAGGTGTCTCTGGGTGTCGCCAACGGTGTTGGTGGAAGAGAGCAGGGAGGTGAGGTCGTCGGTGGGAGTGAGGAGCTGTCGGTGGTGAAAGTTGGAGGGGCTGTGGGTTTGAGAGGAGTCAGCGACGACGACGATGCGAGCGCGAGCATGGGTCCTCGCATGGGTTCGAGCGTGGTGGTGAGATGGGCTCGGGGTTGGGTTGTCACGGGATTGAGGAAGAAGATGGGGCGAAAGGAGAGGTAGCCGGCGGCAGTAGCCTCATCGGCGACGAAAAGGAGGCTGCTGTGGTGACAAGGAGGAGGAGCTCAGGTAGCGGTGCTCGTCGGAGGTTAGGGTGGGTCGCGGTGGCCGAAGGTGGATCGTGGGGTAGTTAAGTGGAGGCTAGGGGGAAGTTGGGCTCAAGCTCTTCGACGGAGGAGGAAGCGGCGGTGGGTGCTCAAGTGGCGGTGATGGAGGTGCGAGGGTGCGGTGGCCGGTGGCTGGTTGCGGTGACAGGAGTCAGCAGAGGAAGTGGGAGAGAGGAAGGGCTCGAGGTGAAGTTATGAGAGGGGTGAAAAAGGGAAGGAAAACTGAGTGAGGGAGAGAGAAAAGAGAAAGTGAGTGAGAATAGAGAGAGAGACGTGGGGAGAGAGATGGAGATGCGACGGTTGAGGAAGTGGGCGCTGATCTCGAGGAGCGCGAGGGGGAGCTTGACGCGGGGGAAGTTAGGACGAGGACGAGGTCGCGGGGGGAGCGGGTTGAGCAGAGGAAGTTGCGAGGGAGGGGCGAGTCGTGCGGGAGAGGGGCGCGAGGAAGGAGGAGGGGATTCGCGCGGGAAAGAGAACGAGAAGCGGAAGAAGTGGAAGTGGGGTGTGAGTGTTCGGGTCGGGTCGGGTTTGCTTGGGTCGGTCCGGGGAAGGGGGAAGTGGGATGGGCTTGGCTGGGGTTTGGGTTAGGTAAAAATTAATTAATTAAATGTTAGAGAAAAAGTTAAAAAAATTAAGGTTTTAAGAAATTAATAGTTAGGGTTAGGAAAATAAAATATTTAAGTTATTAAAATTTTGAAATTTTTGTTTTTTAAAAATACGGAAATTATTTAATGTAACTGGGTATTACAAGGAATCTGCTCGGTGGCCTCGCCATGAAGGCTTTGGATGCACGTCTTCGTTGGGCAGGAAGCTACCCGCTGTGGATGAGCCGGGCAGGAAGCTACCCGCGGTGAATTGGCCGAGCAGGAAGCTACCCGTCGGCCTCGTGATGAGGGCTTTGGATCCACGCGTCTTCGTTGGGCAGGATGCTATCCACTGTGGATGAGCCGAGCAGGAAGCTACCCAGCCGCCTCGTGATGAGGGCTTTAGATCCACGTGTTCGTTGGGCAGGAAGCTGCCCGCGGTGGATAGACCGGATAGGAAGCTACCCGGCCACCTCATGATGAGGGCTTTGGATCCACGTCTTCATTGGGCAGGAAGCTACCCACTGTGGATGAGCTGAGCAGGAAGCTACCCAGTCGTCTCGTGATGAGGGCTTTAGATCCACGTCTTCGTTGGGCAGGAAGCTACCCGCGGTGGATGGGCCGAGCAGGAAGCTACCCGGCCGCTTCGTGATAAGGGCTTCGAATCCACTTCTTCGTAGGGCAGGAAGCTACCCATTGTGGATGGACCGAGTAAGAATCTGCTCCGTGGCCTCGCAATGAGAGCTTCGGATCCACTTCTTCATAAGGCAGGAAGTTATCCGTTGTGGATGGACCGAGCAGGAATCTACTCGGTGGCTTCGCGATGAAGGCTTTGGATCCACGTCTTTGTTGGGCAGGAAGCTACCCACTGTGGATGAGCCGGGCAGGAAGCTACCCGCGGTGAATAGGCCGAGCAGGAAGCTACCCGGCCGCCTCGTGATGAGGGCTTTGGATCCACGCGTCTTCGTTGGGTAGGAAGCTACCCACCGTGAATGAGACGAGCAGAAAGTTACCCAGCCGCCTCGTGATGAGGGCTTTAGATCCACGTCTTCATTGGGCAAGAAGCTACCCACGGTGGATAGGCCGAGCAGGAAGCTACCCGGCCGTCTCGTGATGAGGGCTTTGGATCCACGTCTTCGTTGGGCAGGAAGTTACCCACTGTGGATGAGCTGAGCAGGAAGCTATCCAGTCACCTTGTGATGAGGGCTTTAGATCCACGTCTTCGTTGGGCAGGAAGCTACCCGCGGTTGATGGGCCAAGCAGGAACCCACCCGGCGGCCTCGTGATCAGGGCTTCGGATCCACTTCTTCGTAGGGTAGGAAACTACCCGTTGTGGATGGACCGAACAAGAATCTGCTCAGTGGCCTCGCGATGAGGGCTTCGGATCCACTTCTTCGTAGGGCAGGAAGCTACCCGTTGTGGATAGACCGAGCAGGAATCTGATCGGTGGCCTCGTGATGAGGGCTTCGGATCCACTTCTTAGTAAGGCAGGAAGACCCAATGTGGATGGACCAAGCAGGAATCTGCTCAGTGCCTCGGGATGAGAGCTTTGGATCCACTTCTTCGTAGGGTAGGAAGCTACCCGTTGTAGATGAACCGAGCAGGAACCTACTCGGTGGCCTCGCGATGAGGGCTTCGGATCCACTTCTTCGTAGGGCAGGAAGCTACCCGTTGTGGATGGACCGAGCAGGAATCTACTCGGTGGCCTCGCAATAAGGGCTTTGGATCCACTTCTTCGTAGGGAAGGAAGCTACCCGTTGTGGATGGACCGAGCAGGAATCTGCTCGGTGGCCTCATGATGAGGGCTTTGGATCCACTTCTTCGTAGGGTAGGAAGCTACCCGTTGTGGATAGACCAAGCAGGAATCTACTCGATAGTCTCGTGATGAGGGCTTTAGATCCACGTCTTTGTTGGGCAGGAAATTACCCATTGTGGATGAGCCGAGCAGGAATCGGTGGGCTCACGAGGAGGGCTTCGGATCCACTTCTTTGTAGGGCAGGAAACTACCCGTTGTCGATGGACCGAGCAAGAATCTATTCGGTGGCCTCGTGATGAGGGCTTCGGATCCACTTCTTCATAGGGCGAGAAGCTACCCGTTGTAGATGAATCGAGTAGGAATCGGCTCGGTGGCCTCGCGATGAAGGCTTCGGATCCACTTCTTTGTAGGGCAGGAAGCTACCCGTTGCTGATGGACCAAGCAGGAATCTGCTCGGCCGCCTCACGATGAGAGCTTTGGATCCGCGGATTGTCCAGACAGGAAGCTGCCTTCAGCGGATAAGCCAAGCAGGAATCTACTCGGCTGCCTCTTTTCGAGGGCTTTCTGAATAATATAATTGACCGACACCTCTTCAGGGGGTGAGAGTGTGCGGCGGGCGGCGAAGCGACTGCCTGGTCTTCCCTGAGATTGGGATGTGGAGCTGTCCGGCGCCCAGCGGGTCATGGTATCATTCGCCGCATGTGGGTCATAGTTGCCGGAATCGGTACGCCGGCGTTTAGTAACGCCCAGATGAGCGTGAGTGAGATCGAGGGCCTGAGCGTGCCCATCCATCCTCTTGCGGATGTATTCATCCCGGGAAGGGGGAACTGCGGTCTGGTGGTAGGGCCCGCCGCTGGAACGCGGACGAGCGCATCCACCATCGCTGTGAGTCTGTCGATACGAACGGATAAGGCGTTGATAACGTTAGGAGGGGGTAGAACCGCTCACGCCTCCGTTATGGAGGGTGGGGCGGCTCGTATTAAGATTGTCACGGTTGTCACTCGCCATCGGATCGAGAGCGGAAGATCAACTTTATGGTTGGAGAAACATCTAGCGTTCCCACAAACGGCGCTAACTAATGGAGGTCGGAATCTCCCTCAGATGTTGTCCTCCGTCGATTTGGTTGCGAGCGGTTTTGAGCGGTTGAGGTTGGATATGATAATTATTATGTGGACCTCAATGGGTTGTTGGATGTTGTCGACGCCGAGCTACCTATAAGGGAAGTCCCGGGATGGGAAACCACCGTAGGACCCTCCGACGATCAAGTTAGCACCGTGGAATAAGAGCAGGGTAGCAACGTATTAGAATGAGTTACAATTATCTGAGTCGTCTGAAAGAGGGGTTTATATAGCTGTCACATGGAGCGAACCGGCGCGAGATCATCGTCGTTCGTTACGCTCCTGCGTTAGGTCCGCGTCAATGGCGGGATCCGTCCATTAATACCGGGATACGTTCATTAATGAAGGAACGCACTAGCGTAGGACACGGAACGTGGAACGGCGGATACCTCGCTTTGGCGAGATATACGAAGCCGTGGCGGGGACGCTTGGGCTCCGCGCTCTCGGTTGATCAGGAAAGCCGAGGAAGCTCAGCTCGGTGGATGGCTTGGAGACGAGCCGGGAGGCCGAGAAAGCTCAGCTCTGTAACAGCTCGGAGACGAGCAAGGAAGCTGTGGAAGCTCGGTTGTAAGATTGCTCGGAGGTGAGCTGTTGGCTAGTTGCTAGACGAATATGGAAGGTACTCCGGGAAGGTCTCCAAAAGGTCGGATGCAATCTCGGAGACGGGGTGCCGATGAATGTCCCCAATGCATCATATTTATTTCAGCTCCGTAGCCTCCAGAAATATAGCGGGCTTACGTGGATGACACGTCATCCGCTGCGTGTCGGAATCTGGGAAATTTCCACTTATGGATATCATTACTATGCAACAGGGTAGTAGGGGGGGTGTTCCTATTTACATGGACGGGCCGTTCCCCATTTTAATCATGTCGCGTAGGGACTGTGCAGGAATCCCTCATGCAAAAACTCTTTTTTCTCGGTGAGTTCTAGGAAGTTGCTTGTTAGTCGTCACCAGAGAAAAATTCATATTTGCTAATACCGAGACTTGTTGGTACCACTATGTTTGGCAATTGTAGGCAAAGGGAATAATGTATCAAACTCCAAAAATTCAAGTACCATAGAAATGCATTCCATAATATTGTGTGACTTCTTATTTACTTCATTTCTCGTTCGATTCAAGCACAAGGTACAATTGCCCACGAGAGAGCAAATAGTGTTACCTCCCACCAAAAGTTAATTATTCGTCCTATCACAAATACCCAAATCTAATTCATTAATATCAAAAGGAGATCAAGATATCTTCAAACTGAGTTAAATTTTTTTTGGCACTATCCCGTAAGCCCTAACCTACAACACATACAACACGCAGACCACACCCATAGACTCCTTCTCACACACATCCAGAGGAACCATGAATTTGATCCGAAAACATTAATTTGTGCTCACTTCCCTCCTCTTGAGGTTCATGGGGTTCGCACCCAGCACACTCCTCAGAAAAGAAAGTGTCCATATAAACTGAGCTAACGTTAATTGATTTTAAATTGAGTTACTAACTCATATGATTTACTACTAATAATAAATCACTTTAAAAACCCATGATTTTCTTTTTAACGGTAAAACTTTCTACTTCATAAAAGAGGAGGTTGTTGTTTTAAATTTTATGAGCGAGGCATCAAAAAGTGGGGGAAAGTCAGGGTCATCAAATTTATCAAAAACTCAGTACTCTTAATTTATTTCTCATCAAAATTCTGAAACAAACATTCTTTTGATGGTTAAGACATGTTATATACATCTCAAATTCCAAGCCAAACAACTGCAATAATAATGTAAGATATACTCATGTTATAAGCGTTGGACCTAGCTAGGGATGTAAATGCAGGTCGGATAGTAGTCGAATATACATGTTACATTATCTATTTTGGTTGTCGCATGAACATTACTCGTTTTTTAATGTCAGACGTGAAATGGATATAGGTTTCTTTTGGTAGATACGTATACGGATATATATAAGTATCGAATATAAAAACTACTATCTATATTTGATAGAGATCGGTGTTTACACCTTCTTGTTAAAAATCTATGAAGTCATTTATATTTCTTAAAGTAATTCTAACCATAAACATAGCCAAACCAAAAAAGTCAACCGGTTTTTACATAAAATCCTTAATTCGCTATCGAAATCTTAGAGTGACCTCTAAAAGCATGAAAAGAAAAAGAAGAGATAGAGATATGACAGATCCTTTGATATTTGCATTATAAAAACAGAGGCGAAGGATAGACAAAAGACATAACAGCCTTTTTATTTGCTATATCATTGGCAATTGTAAGTAATTTGTTAAATCTATAATGCTCTGCTAAACGAAAATAAGAAGTAAAATTATTGTAGTCCATCTTTTAAGTGCAAAACAATACTTGTCAAATCTTTATTAACATTTGATAATATATTCACATGCATAAGATATTGTTATCATTGTGAGGAATGATTTTTTTTTTCCTCCCTTGACATTGTGTCACATCATCGTCGATGAATACTCGATCCATATAGATAGATAGAGCATCTTTCTATTAAAATATTGCCTTGTTCTCTTTTGCATCGTTGATTTTGCCCGTGTGTGGTACGAGTGTGTCGCTTATGTGCTTCACCCATTTATGAAAACCCTAAATCGCAGTTAATTAAAACTAGTATTTTGCATGTGAGGCGCATGCATGCGCTGTGCAAATAAAAATCATGTATGATTATTTTTATTTGCTTTCAAAAACATTAGAGATGATTAAAACTTAGATGGCGAGAGTGGTTATTTTGTTTTCAAAATAATCTAAACAACTGTTTGTAAGATGCGCAAATGTCCAAATCTCAGATCGAATTCATTAATGGGTTAAACGTAAATCAAGATAACATTAACCTCGGTTGCCTATATAATTAACAATTGTAAATTACTTGATTTCACACTGTTAAACGATATATTTACAATCAACATGACAAAATCATTATTCCATTCAAAATAGATATGAAGTCGGTTTTAGAGTAAAACTTAGAATAACTATACAGTGGAACTGTACGAAAACAGGAGACGTGGCAGTATGTTGTTGATTCTCCATGCCTTTTTACGTTTTTCAATTATAACCTTAAAGTATCTTGTATCTGCAAAATAAACCTACATATGCATCAATGAGCAGTATGTTAACCGCAGATGTGTAGCCCGATTTCTCTTTCCAAAATCTTTCAAAATTTAACTCCAATTCATATATAACTTCTAATTTTACATGGTTTTGAAAGTCAGATGTCCAGCTTCATTTCAAGCCAAAAGCAGAAATAATCAAAGCTATAAAAAACACTTTAAGTTGTTATCATCATAACTTCACAGCCCTACGTAATTTGGATGAACACAAAACTTTATTTATAACCACACAAAGAAAACGCAACAGTCTATCTTGATTTCGCAGGCTGGCAATGTCAGCAGTTTTTTTTATATTTATTAGTATTATGTCTTCTAGTTAGACGATTATAAATACTGTTAGTTCCTTTATAAGCAATCCGTTGTCAAAGTTGTGCAAGACACACAGCTCAATGATGGACAATAGGAGTTTGTGGAGGGAGAACCGAGATATAACCCGGCATCTTCCATTTTGTAATTTAAAAAGAGGCATCAGATTCCTTGCGGTCAAAAAAAAAATTAAAAAAACACTGTCAAAATTCCAAGAGTGACATGGAAGCACAAAAGGAAAAGACCGGCACTTGACCGACACTTACCTCTTTCCGAACGTTACCCAAAATTCAAAAAATGGAAATACGAAGACTAGCTAAAATAGCAATCAAAGCATAATTAATTTTCATTAATCTTGCGGTAAAACTTCTCCGCGAGTGAGCGCACCCAGAATCTCTATGAAACCTCGATAAGCGTTACACGTGGGCCCCAGTCCCCTCACCGACTTCCCACAACCGTCCATTAGTGTCTCACACCATGTGGGCCCCACTCCCACTTCAGCCCTTCGTATCCTTACACGTGTCATGATGTTACTAGCTACAGCCCAAGACGAGGACACCCCTCTCTTTCCCTTTAATAATTCTTATTTACTTTATTATTATATTTTCTTCTTACCTTATTAACACCCAAAATTGCACCCTACTGTGAGTAAGATTTTTCTTATGTTTTTGTATTTAAGACCTCCATGAGTCCATATTTCTAAACGAGTCCCCCCCGCCGAAATGCACCCTTCAATTGCCGGTTCCTGCTTCACGGTCAAGAACTACTTTAGTAACAAGGTTTTGGGAAACCAGGTTTCTCTTCGTTAAAAAGGAACTGTATGAATGCAGATAGCGTTTTCTGTAAAACAGAGTTTCATAAAATTTAGGATCAGTTTGGCAATATAGTCCTGAAATCACGGTTTCGCTTAAAAGCAGAGTTTAAATAATGCACCGTTTAAAACCATGCAAAGTTCTAGTCTTTTTAAGAATTTAAGAAAGAGGTAGTAACCCTAGATCGAATCTTTCAAAATTGCTTGTTTAAAAACTTCAATGCAGTTGCCAAACGAGCCTTGGGTTATAACTTTTGAAGTTCAGCATCGAAACCCTACGAAACTATGGTTTCAGAAACTGTAACTCCGTTGCCAAAGAAGGCCTAAGCAGCTGCGTTAGTAAAACTCTAGTTTTCCTTTCCACAACTATCCCTTATCCCTCCAAAGTTCATCTCTCAAGAACCCAATGGGAGATTTCGTATTAAGAAATCGAAGCTGAAGAGAGACCGATGAATGACACCAACGAGCAGGATCAGCCGCTCAGTAATATAACAAGACAAGATGGATGGAAAAACTAACAGGCGGCTAAAATGAACTTGTTAAGAAACTTAGGGACGTATTTAGAAATATTAAAAAAGTCTGGGAGTTCCATAGAGAAGGCAAAAAACCGATATAATTATGTCGGCTGCTGCTCCATTTCCTTAGCAGCGTTGGTAACGCGTAGCCACGTCGTCATAATTGCTGGGGGCCCACCAAGAGATTAGTAGCCTATATATAACATCAAAACGTCTAGCTTATCTCTTCATCAATTATTGTGTTGAGAAAAGAAAGAAGAAGAAGTTAAATAGCTTGCTTTTCATCCCAAAAAAAGAAGGGAGAAGAAAAAAAATGGCAGAGGAGAACAAGAGTGAGAATGTGGAGGTGAGTGACCGAGGGTTTTTTGATATCATTGGGAAGAAGGAAGAGAAAGAGGAGAAGAGCCAAGAGGAGGTTCTCGTCGCGGGGGTCGAGAGCTTGAAAGTTGAGGATAAGAAACAAGAAGAAGTTAAGAAGGAGGGGCTTCTTGATAAATTGCATCGATCTCATAGCTCTAGCTCTAGCTCTGTGAGTTTTTCTTTTTCTTTTTTTCTTTTTTGAGAAACGGTTGTGATCCCATTTTTGAAATATTTAACAATTCTGGCTGTAATCAAGAAATTATTTGATATACTGGATGGACGCGGCCAGGCCAGAAAAAAGTGCATCTACCAAACATATGTGATAAACATGATAAATTTGAGGGATATTATTATATATGAGATAACTTTATCCAACAAATGAACCTAATTTTCATAATTTTTGTGTACCATACAGTCCAGCGACGAAGAGGAAGTGGGCGAAGACGGCGAGAAGAAGAAGAAGAAGAAGGGAATAAAGGAGAAGATCAAGGAAAAGCTCGGCGGCGGCGACAAGAAGGAAGGCACACCCACCACCGTCGTAACCGAACAAGCCGTGGTCATCGCAGCGGCCACGCCTGCAGCCGCCGAACCCGAAGACACGACCGTCATCGTGGAGAAAATCGAGGCGGCAGAGGAAGAGAAGAAAGGGTTTCTTGAGAAGATCAAAGGGAAGCTCCCCGGCCACCACAAGAAAGAGACTGCTGCCACCACCGAAGGCGAGGCGCCCGCGGCGGCGCCGGCAGCGAAGGAGAGTGCCAGTCATGAAGAATTAGGAGGGGAGAAGAAGGGCATTTTCGGAAAGATCATGGACAAGATACCAGGGTATCATAAGGAGGACAAGGAGACTGAGAAGGCTCATTAGTTACAACAGGTCGGTCATGTGTTGCTGTTCGTGTATGCATGCTTTGAATGTTGTCTGTGTTGAGTGAGTGCTCTGGTTGTTATTGTTGTGTTTTGATTTGTTAGGGTTGTGTTTAGTAAGTTGAGCATGGATATGTGTATGGGGTTTGCTTAATTTTTGTGTCGACCATCATTTTGTGTTTTAAAATGATGAGAGTTGGAGATGGAGGCGATGATGGATGGGTGGTGTTCATGTATTTTTTTTATTTTATTGTGGAGTGGTATATGATTAATATGGTGTTGTGATTATATTTACTTCATGTCATGGCACTAAAGGAACAAATTTTGGGAAGGGTGCAAAGGATATGGCTGATTGATAAGTTTATTTTTAGCATGAAATAAGATATTGCCGTCATCCACAGCTTCAATGGCTTACAAGCTAGGAGGTAAACTGATCGGATATAAGTGTAATCATATCCGTATCCTCTGCGGGATGAGAATACATCATCACTATCCGTATTTGAAAAAAATTCAGATTGGATACGGATATAAAACTAATATTTTTAAATTATGTTTATGCATGGTATAAAATGTCAGATATTAAATTGGATACAGATATGGAAGAAATCTATGTTGTATTCGCTTATCATTGACGGATACGAAAAAGGACAAGGATAGTCATCGGATATGAAATCAATATCCGTATTCGACAAAAATCAGATACGTATACGGGTTCTAATCGGATTGTTCGTATCCGTTTACATCCTTCTTGCAAGAAGTCCGCATCCTAGATTATAGAACAAATTAAGCTAACAGATTTTTACTTTTCCAATTTATTCCAATTCTGCTTTTCATGACATTAGATCCCCCGTGTGAAGCATTAAAAGGTATGAAAACATAATTGTATCTTAATCTTTCTTTCTTTGTTTGTTCTTGGGCATTAAATTATTGTTGTTTGTTCCAGCTCGAATTCAAGCATTTTGCTTTGCCCAACTTGCCACTCATTTGTTTTGGACAACCACTTCTGCAAATGTATCATGACGTGATAGGTAGTAAATCGATGATTCTGAATTACAGCTAAAATAAGAAAGAAAGAAAATTTGTGCAACAAACCAAAATTTCCACAACGAAGCTATGCATAAACTTTTATATTAGCAGAGATTTAAATTCGCTAATTTTTCAAGGAAAATGCATGGAAAAATTTTAGCCTTTGATATAAGCAATACTTTTCCGAAATGTTACCTTGCCTCCCATTTTAGTCCGAATACTAAAAGGCAGTCAGCTTATGTCGCAATGGAAAAGGTCCATAGGTTATTTAGAAATAATTGACAGGCCTTTTGCTGAATTGATCAAGGAAACTAACAAAATTGGCCCAAATACGGACGGACCAAAAGTGAAGCCTGTATTCTTGTCACAACTATGGTGCCAACACACAATTTCTGTATGAGAAAAGAGTTTCATGAGACTCTCCTTGATAGCGGCGGACCAATATTGGTTGTGATTATCTGAATGAATTCGCTATGGTTGAGCACAACCATACCAAATTAATTATATGAAGAAAAAAAACTACCGATTTAACTCAAAAATAAACGTCAAAAATTCAAATAACATTCTTGTTACGTGGTATTTTGGTTGACATGAATGGAGATTGGTTTTGGGAATTGGAAGGATAAACACCGTTCATTGGAATGCTGTCGATCTTGAAATTCTCGTTCCTTTGTTTGTTTGAGAAATATTGAGAAGACAGGAAATGGGATTAATTCATTCAGGAGTCGTTTGTCTCCTGCAATCGGAAAATGGGAATTATTCTCATTTTTCTTGTCTGTTTCGAATTTTTGTTTCTTATTAAACACCGTTCATTGGAATGCTGTCGATCTTGAAATTCTCGTTCCTTTGTTTGTTTGAGAAATATTGAGAAGACAGGAAATGGGATTAATTCATTCAGGAGTCGTTTGTCTCCTGCAATCGGAAAATGGGAATTATTCTCATTTTTCTTGTCTGTTTCGAATTTTTGTTTCTTATTTGATTGTTCGGTTATTCGAAGGGAAAAATGAGAATTGGTTTTGGGAATGGGGGCATGAAGTGACATTTTAAGTTTTGGTTAAACAAATATATAGGCTTTCTCATGTATCTTTGAGAATAGGAAAATTCCTTTAAAAAAATAAAGCAGGGAATTGGAATTTCCAAAATTGATGATGCGTGATGATGTCAATATCCAGAAACACCAATTCCAATTCCTCTCAACAGACAAAAGATTAGGAATTTCAGCTTTCCACCCTCATAAACGACTCCTTGTCACTCTAGTTTCCAAAACCGATTCCACATTCTACTATCTTACAAACATCCCCTTTGGGGTTGTTTGGGTCTTGAAATTAGAAAATGAGAATGGTGTTTTTGTGTCCAAATATGTTTTTTTTATTGTACTTTAGAATTACCATTTGATGATGCTCACAAGTAGGAATTCTTCAGATTACGACACGTGGCGGATGACGTGTCCCGGAGACTACGGAGGTGGAATAAATAAGATGCATTGGAGACGTTCCTCGGGACTTCGTCTCCGAGAATGTATCCGGCCTTTCGGAGACCTCCCTGAGCACCTTCCATACTCACCTAGCAAACAGCCATCAGCTCACCTTCGAGCAATGCTACAACCGATCTTCCTCGGCCTCAATGCTCGTCTCCGAGTTGCTGCAAGGCCTGAGCTTCCTCGGTCTCCCGGCTCGCCTCCGAGCCATCCGACAGGCCTGAGCTTCCTCGGACTCCCGGCTCGCCTCCGAGCCATCTGACAGGCCGAGCTTCCTCGGCCTCCCGGCTCGTCTCTGAGCCTCTTAACAGGCCGAGCATTCTCGGCTTCTCCGGTCAACCGAGAGCGCGGAGCCCAAGCGCTCCCGCAACGGCTCCACGTATCTCGTCAAGACGAGATATCTGCCACCCCACGTTCCGTATCCCACGCTGGCGCGTCATTCCATTAATAGGCGTATCCCGCCATTAATGCAGGAATAACGCAGGGGCGTAATTGATGGCGAGGATCTCGTGCCGGCTCGCTCCACGCGACCACTATATAAACCCCTTGTTCAGATGACTCAGCTAACTGGAACTCATTCCAATAGGCCGCTACGCTGCTCTAATTTCCCGGTACTAACTTGATCGTCGAAGGGTCATACGGTGGTTTCCCACTCCGAGACTTCTCTTGCAGGTAACTCGGCTTCAGCAACTTCCAACAACCCATTGAGATCAACACGCTCAACAACTCCCAAATCAAATCTCAGCCGCTAAAAACCGTTTGCTACTAGATCGACGGAGAACAACATCTGAGGGAGATCTCAACCTCTATCAGATGGCGCCGTATGTAGGAACGTTTCAGAAGCTTCTCCATCCATAAATTTGATCTTCCGCTCTCGACACGATAGCGAGAGACAACCGCGACGATCCCAATACGAGCCGCCCCACCATCCATAACGGAGGCGGGAGCTGTTCTCCTCCCCCTCCTAACGTCATCGGCATCTTATCCGCTCGAATCGACAGATTCACAGCTATGGTGGATGCGCTTGTTCGCGTTCAAACGGCGGGCCCTACCCATCAAGCAATAATTCCCCGTCCCCGGGATAACGACGTCCGCAGAAGGACAGATGGGAAAGCTCAGGATCTCGCTCACGCTCATCTCAGCGTCACCGAGCATCAGCGTGCTGGCTCCGGCAATCATGACCCGCATGCGGTGAATGATTCCATGACCCGCTGGGCGCCGGACAGCTCCACACCCCGATCTCAGGGGAGACTAGGCCATTGTTAGTTATATGCATGCCCTAGAGGCCATTATTGTACATGTGATGTATATTATAGTGGATGCTTAGACACACACACACACACACACACAGGACTTTCTTGCTCGACATGATAGTATGCTATCTGATTACTCTTTATCGTAACATGTTGACTGGTATTCTTTACTGTCTTACTCTCACATGTTGATAAAGCCCTTAGGATATGTATTTGACTACACGGATTATGATGAGATCATATTAGTGGGGCATGGGTGGTCCAAAAGTACATCCTTTAATCAGTTCCTAGTCGAGGGAATATCGAGACTAAGGAATCGATATTCCAGAGTAGACTAGTGTGTACGTTTCTTGTCCCTTAGAGGGCGATGGTTGATCCCACAACCATTGGTGTGTGACATCAAACATTGTACATAGGTGCTCATTGGAGAATGGGTACACCGAACAGGACCCGCCGAGGATTCTTATGTGGTAGTATACCTATCGTCAGATAACAGCCCTCTGGTGATACTGGTACAGGTTAGTCTGTAGACCCGAGATCATCATAGAGTCTTGTGTGGTTCCCACTGTACTTTGATTTCCTCCCTACCACGGCTCAAAAGAGTCGTGCAAACAGGTGGATTTTGGATACAGTCCCGAGTCACATGGAGGCAATGAGCGATAGGAGGGGTTTCGTCTCTCCCGGTATTGGGGTTGATGCGCTATGCTCGATTGGCTATAACTGGATGTCCCTGGCCAGGACTGCTGCTGAGGTTTACTGATAAGAGTTATTAGTAGTTTCTCAAACCGTTATAGGCCAGACATCGGCATGACTTATCACGTTACTGGGGCCTGACGTTTACCACCCCTAGATATGATATGCGACATATCAGACGAAGAGACCGGACTATATGGCAGTGTTACTGATAGGCTTCATGGAGAGTATGGATGAGCTTGCTTGTTGATCTTCATATCGCTCAATACCTGGGTAGCCGTTACGTCCAGCTAGTACCGCTGACGGCTTTTAGGTGATTGATGTGATCATCACCTACTGCTGGCGTAATGATGAGTCTTTAGAGTCCCACATAGAAGTTTCCTGCTTTGAGCGAAACGAAGTAGGGCACATATGTTGATATGTGCGTGGGCTTGATTAAATATGAGTATGTGATACCGTATTATAATCTGGCAGTTATCTGATGTCGGTCAGGTTATATATGATATAACCGGATTATCGAATCAAGTGTTGGTTTGATAATGTGATATTCAGATTAATGATATTAGTCGGTTATATGTGATATAATCGGATTATTAGATCAAGTGTTGATTTAATAATGTGATATATATTATATGTGATATAATTATATCTTAACTAATATCATTAGCTCACTAATTACTTTATATATATATATATATATATATATATATATATATTATATGAAGCATGGCATGTTTTTCTGTTTTTAGAAAATAGAAAAATGTGTAAATTATAGAGATATTTGTGGAATGGACAAGGCATGGGTTTTATTATTTGTATATTAGTCTTGACTCACTATTCAAGCATGGTTGCAATTTAGAATTGCAATTTTATTCCATGCTTGAATGAGTGAGGAGAGAGAGAGCTATTTGTGTTTACTCTCATCATTTTTCATTCTCTTCATGCCTTAGCCATTTTTTTGCTTAAGCACTTGCTTCCTCTTGCTCTCTACAATTTTCTTCACCTCACTTCCAAGTTCAAACCCTCACATGTGATGTGAATCATTGAACTTGTGAAAACCTAGTGAGAAAATTAAACCCCTACTTCACCATCACACATTGGATTAGAAATTTGATGTGGAGTGTTTCCTTCACTAATGAGATTAGTAAAGGGTTAGCTTGAGCTTGTGGACTTTGGGTGGATCGTCTTTGGCGCGAAGATCACGAAGGATGTTCGTTCAACTCGAAGAGGAGCCTAGTGGAGTCGCGTGGACCACAACCCGGAGCTATTGAAGAGAAGGACTCAAACTACAAAGATTGTATGCTCTTTTCTTCATCTTAGTTCATCACATCACAAAGGCAAACCCTAATAATCTCGTGAAGATCTTGTTAGTCTAAGTTAGCACCTAATAAAAATTAAAATTTGGCATGTTTGATGCCTCTAGAACCTCATGGTGGTGTTAAGGTAGACTTTCAGCCGTCGCGCCGACGCCCGCCGCACGCTCTCACCTCCTGAGGAGATCTCGGTCAGTTCGCCTGCTTCCAGGAATGACCGACGTCCCTACTCTCGCCGAGGCCGCGCAAACGGCGAACGTCGGGATTACTCAAGAAGGGTCTCGCCCGTGGATTTAAGAGATTTGATAAAGCGGAATCGAAGCCGCACCATGGCGCAGACCCGGAGCGGAGGTAGCCACCATTTCGACTAATACAGAATCCTCGGGGTACCACCACCGGCTTGAAGCTCTCGAAAAAAAAATCGAAGGCATACGATGAGATGACCACATGTCCGGCGAAGGGCCAGGTATTCCGCCGATTCGCTCACAAAACCCTTTACAGAAGAGCTACTGGCCGAGCACTGTTGAAGTCGAAAATTGCACCCCGGTTGATCAAGTCAAAGTCAACCCCAAGCCAAACGGGCCCATGCCCAGGTCGAGTCTGAATATGAAGCGGCCGGCCCTCCCCCATATAGATCGTGTAATAAATAATTTTTATGTAATTTTTTATGCATGAATATCCATAAAGCCAACTTTTTGTAAAGCCCATGGCTTATGTGCAAAAAGAAATGGCACATAAGCCATGAGATGGCCAAAATGCCTTTTTTGTAAAGCCCAAGGGGCTATATGTAAAGTGTATAACCTATAAAGGCAAGGATAATGAAAATATCCAAACAACTTTTTCTCTCTCCAAAAATCCAGATTTGTGATCTTCTTCTTCCTCAAGGCTGTAAAACTTTCTTTTTTTCTTTTGGATTAAATCAAGAGTTTTACTCTTTCTTTTATAAAACAAAATAGTTTTTCATTACAAAACCCATAAAGGGGAACTCAGATCTGCCATCAGATCTCAGAAAGGAGAGATTATTAAAATCTCACACTTCTTGATCTTCAAGATCCGGCCAATAAAGGAAGAAGAAGGAGACCTATCTCCAGAAACCCCACTTTGGGGAAGAACTAGGGCTCAAGGGGAGAATCCCTTCATCAGCTTCAAAATATCCTATGAGTTTAACTCCTCATATATATATATATATATAAATACAGAGAATAATAAGTGCTCCTTTCTGGGAGTACAACTCCCATTACAGGGACCAAGCCCCTTTTGCCGCTCGAGCACCCACGTGCTGACACGTGGCGGCACTAGCGCTCAGAGCGCTAGCGCCCGAGCGCCCACGTGCTGACACGTGGTGCGCTAGCGCTCAAAGTGCTAGCGCTCTTGCGCTCGCTCACGTGCTGACACGTGGTGCGCTAGCGCTCAAAGCGCTAGCGCCCAAAAGCACTAGCGCTTGAGCGCCCACGTGCAGACACGTGGTGCGCTAGCGCTCTTGCGCTCAAAGCGCTAGCACCCAAAGCGCTGGCGTTTTTCCCATGCATCGTTTGGATGCCCTTTCCTTTTTTTATTTTATATATACATGTATACACACACACACACACACACACACATACTCTACAACACTATCCCTCTCAAAAAAATTTAGGCCAGGGCGCTGCCCCGCACCCCGTAAGGGGGCTACTAGCCTCTTTGACCCCCAGCCCGCTATCCGGTAGCGGGACCCCGTAAAAACTCTGCGTGGCTCCCGATATATCCAAAACCCATTTTCAAAACACAACACACGCACGCTACACATTGAGTTCGCATGACCAGTTTAACCCGTCAATCGGAGGTTCTCTCGCTCCAAAAGCGAGGGGTAATTAACGACAGCTTAATCCGCGGCTGCCGGAGATTTGGATCCCCACAATCAATAAACCCCGGCCTACCCTAAGCAGGGGGAATCTGTAGTATGCCTGACAAGCGCGCGCGTATTCCCATATCAATGGGGTGACAAAAAACATCCTACAGATTCTGGCACACCCGGTGGGACTTATCTCTCCTCCCATATTTCGGGTTAAATGTTCATGCGAACTCGGTCAATGTACATACCTATAGTTGTACTGAAATAATGCTCTTTCATGCAGGTTTTCAAGCAATCACTTCTCAACAATGTCTCCAAAGATGAACTAAGCTCCCATCTCCTACACGATGAAGATGGAAGCCAGGACGGTCCTTCCTGCCAGTCTCGGGCGACAGTGGAAGGAGCCGCCGCTACCATTTGGCTCCATTCTGTTCGTGTCAGCTAACGCCATCCCAGCTCCTCAAGCCCCGGTGACAGACAAACCGGTCTCGAAGAGCAGAAGGCCAAATGTGGTGGTCTCGAGGGCGTCCCAACCAAAACGCATATCCGTTTCCGAACGTCTCTCCATCGCTCCAGCTGGGGGCAAGGCCATCAACATCAACAAAGCAACAAGGCATCTAGGGCAAGCTCCAGCGGCGCCTCTGACAATTGCTCGATTGGGTGTCTTCTCAAGCCTCCCCATCACTCAGCCTATAGCGGCTTCCCGAAGAGCAGAAGCCTGCCAAGCGCTCAAGGCAGAGAAGCTGAGGCAGAAGCGGCTCAGATATAGAGCCAACAAAAGGCCTAAGGTTCTGGCCATGTTAAAATTTATGAATTTCCAAAGCCCGGACCGCTCCGTAAAATCAGCCGCCAAAGATAAAGAGATGGCTGGGTATGTGGTTCACACTGTCTACATGGTCGGACATGAAGAAATGAATCCTCCTCTTTTTCACAGCCATGGTGATGATATGATTGACGCTACCCAGCATCGACTCGATCTAAGTGATGAAGAGCCCGCTCAGGCCGATAAGCCAGAGGAGCCCGTGGTTCCTGCGGAATTGAGCTCAGGCAATAAAGACGACCCGGTTGTCATAGCCGGAACTACAGAACAAGCGTTATTCCGATGGCTTCAGAGGCAGCTTCAGGACAGGGACGAGAAGTTAGCCAAGGTACAGTCCAAGGTCGACGAATTGGCAAACATCGCGGCAGATCTCGCGACCCAGGTCGCCCGATTGCAATTACAGCGGAATCAAATTTTGGTTCATGAGCCAGGGATTGATACCCGAAGGCAGCCAACTGATACCCCCTTCAACCTAAGAGCGGAGCGCCTTTGCAAAAAAACGGCCGCAATCAGCCTCCAGTCCCTCCAATACATATGCCGGGGGGCGGATCACCTCTGAAAGAGAAACTGGAAAAAGTCTATTCCTTCAAAAGGGAAAAAGTCCACAAGATATTCAGGGACGCCCTAAGAAACGGTCTACAACTGCCAGAATCAAAGAGACCGCAAGAAGCGAATATGTCCGACGACCCAGGATATTGCCCCTATCACAGGGTGATAGGTCATGCCATTGAGGACTGCTTTGTCTTCAAAGATTGGGTCGAAAGGCAATACAAGACGGGAGAGATAAAACTGTCTAAATGCATGTTAGCAAACAGTCAAGCTACGACCGCCGATTTCATACAAATGGAGACCGAAGCCTTTCAGGAACCTAATCCTCCCAGACATGTGCCATTATCTAAAAAGGGTGAACCAAAGACTGATCGGCCTCGAAGACCAGCATCAGTAAAGACACCTACATCAATGGAGAGAAAGAAGAAGGTATACTCCGAATCTGTTCCCCTCCGAATGGCGGCCGAGACATGGGCGTCTCGCCTGAGATTCGGGGCAGATGCTATTTGGTTTTATCCGTCCACCTCTCCGAAGATGCCAAGTTGATTTATGGCACCGTGTATCGGAGGTTTAGACGGATGCGTCCGATGTAGCAGACTTCGTCAGATTCCCCCTCGTTTGAGGGGTTTTTGATTGTAGGGACGCTCTTCCCTGCAGGCGCAAGCCCCTGCAGTTAATTACGCTACCGCATTGCGGTAACAACTTTCTCCTTCTCCAGATGGTCACTTCGTGTCGTGCGTGTTTGTTTTGTTTTTGGTTGCCCGTGGATTGTATACGGAGACTGAGTTATGTCGTCGCCCGTAGGGCGTGGACTAGTCCAAATCCGTATTTACTTCGATTTGGGTTTGGTGTTTTTTAGTTTAAGGATGCATTAGTCGCGTTGCGGCTAAGATCAACTTAAACGTTCGTTAAGGATACGATAGTCCTGTTTGAGACTAAGATCAACTCAACGTGATAATCCATTTAATATCTGGCCATCGGGACTCGTCACCTCTCTAACGTCGTTGAAGGATTACAACGGCAGATGTCAGAGGAGTTCAGAGGTGTACCCTTGAACCAAGGTTGATTTGGAGTTTTATAGTCCGTTTGAATGTTTAAGGATACGTTAGCCGTGTTTGGGGGCTAAGATCAACTTAAACGGGATCGTTTAGATCCGGCAAAAGAGCATTTGGAGGCTCTATTGCTCCAGTTTAGAAACGTGGTGGTCCACATTCCAGTTTAGGGACGTGGTGGTCCATTATTAGTTTAAGGACGTTTCGGTCCAACATTAGTTTAAGGACGTTTCGGTCCATTATTAGTTTAAGGACGTCTCGGTCCAATATTAGTTTAAGGACGTCTCGGTCCACATTGAAGGGTGTGGTCGTTGGGACTTGTCACCTCTCTGACGACGTTGAATGATTACAACGACGTGTGCCAGAGGAGTTCGGAGATGTACCCTCGAACCGGATATAAATTGATTTAAGAGAGAGCTATGCTCAGTCAATTTAATTTGAGAACTTACGGCCAAAATTGGGCTAAGTCTAGTTGAAAATGTTCAACACTTTTATCAAATAATGCATTGCATTTCTTCCATTTTTTGTTTGGGCTCTGCCCATAAAGATGCAGAGCATCAATTTATTCTGGGCTCTGCTCATTTATGAATGATGCAATGCATCTGTTTTGTTTGGGCTCTGCCCCTTTTAAAATGCGTAGCATTTTTATTATTTCGTTTGGGCTCTGCCCATTTATAAATGATGCAGAGCATCAATTTAATTAGGTCTGCTTGGTCTTTTAATTGGGCCTGGCCCTTCAGGAAAAGAAATGCATTGCATTTGTCAGGCACTTTGCGCCAGTTACTGAGCGCAAGCGCTTGTGGTGAGGACACGTGTCATGCTCTGGTGAGCGCAAGCGCAACAGCGCAGTGCGCTGCGCTGTTGCGCTGCTGACACGTGGCGCGCTCTGTTGAGTTGCGCCGATTCCAAAGAGCAAAGCTCTATTTCAAGAGCGCGTAGCGCAAGTTGTTCTGTAGCTGACACGTGGCGCTCTCTCAAGAGCGCAACAGCGCAGTTTGGAAGTGCAAAGCACCAAGAATCTTTTAGATTCAAGAACAGAAGTGCAAAGCACTATTTGATTTCTTGATCTAATTTAGATCAAAGAAAAATAAGTTTTTCTTTTTGTTTAAAGAACCAGAGGTTCATAAAAGTGCGAAGCACTATTTTTATTTTGTTGTTTTCTTGTTTTAAAGAACCAGTGGTTCATAAGAAGTGCAAAGCACTATTTTTATTTTATGAAGATCATTGATCTAGTTTTTAGATCAATGATCCACTAGAAGAAATTTCTTCTCCCTTGTGAAGGTTTTTACCTTTTTCTTTTTCAGAGTTCTCTCTGTTTGAAGCTCTTGACTTTTTTCAAGAAAAATGTTCATGCTTTGAATTGAGACCTAGGGTCCTTTTTATAGTGCCCATAAATTAGTTAAATTTGTTAAGGAGATCTTTCTCTGAGTGATTTGGGGAATTTTCCCCACCGTTGGATCTTTGATCCAAGGGCTCATGCTTTGCAGAAGAAAATCTTCTTGTTTTAACAAGAACAGAAAAGATTTCTTAGAATTTTAATTCTGTTTGGCGCAGATGCCCCAACGTGTGACACGTGTCGCGTAGCGCAGCGCTTGTGCAACTGCGCTAGCGCATCTGCGCTGACACGTGTCGCTCAGCGCACAGCGCAGCGCATCTGCGCTGACACGTGTCGCGCAGCGCAGTGCTTGCGCAACTGAAGCGTTGCTTCCTTTAATAGAGCTTTCCTCTGATTGGGTGCGCCTTCTTGGGCGCTACGCTGACGTATCAGCGCCTGACATGTGGCGCGTTGTGCCCGAGACTTGAAGCGTTGCTTCAGAATTTTGAATTTTGAATTTCAACAGAGCTTTGCTCTGATTGGGCGAAACAAATGCCCCCCCACCGTTGCGCTCACGTGGCGCACACGTGAGTGTAGCGGTGGCAAACTCCTGATCGTTGGATCAAGGGGTGAGCTCAAGGGGCGCAAGCGCCTTATAAATAGGACCTCTGGCCCTTAAAAAAAACCTTACCGTTTTAAGATTTTTGATTTCAACAGAGCTTTGCTCTTGCTTAAGAACTTCAGAGCTTTGCTCATTCCCAAAGTTAGAAACTTTAGGTAAAAATTAATTTAAATCAAATTAATTTAAATTAATCTTAACCAAAGAGCTTTGCTCTCACAGATCTTTTGATCTAAAGAGATCCCCATTGGGGTTTCATAAACAGAGCTTTGCTCTCAAAACTTATAGATCTACAGGGATCTTATTCATGGGTTTTAACCCATGAACAGAGCTTTGCTCATAGATCTAAAAATAGCTTTTTTTTTTTAGATTTGAAAAATGAAGAGTCTTTTAATAAATTTTTCATGAATCTTTCAAGATTTCAAAATTTTTTAATTCTTTTAAGTGTAAAAAGAGTTTTCTGATGGATATTTTCCATTATCACCATAGAGCCATGCTCTTTTAAGGAATCTTATTTCCCTGAGACAAGAGTTTGACAAGTGTCACTCTGTGACAGAGCTTTGCTCTGAAAGAGAAGATTTTCTCCTTATCTCTAAGGATTCTTCCCCCCCTTTTTAAATAGGAATGCTTTCCTGTGGACCAACTGACAATCTCATCCAATGATGAGGTTGTCTTATTAACTGACATATTGACATCCAAATTTTGTGGGTCCCCCTTTGGTCTCCTACTCACTGCACTGCTGTGTGGTGTAATTAATTAATTTAAATTTAATTAATGCATTTTCTTTTTCTTTTAGACGCCAAACGTTGGAATTACAACACTAACGGCTAAATCATTCTTTTTGCAGCGATCATGTCTCTAGACACTTCATTCCCGTTCGTCCGCTCGGAGGAGGGATTTCCCGAGGCGCCCTCGGACCGTGAAGTCCTGACCATGATTAGAGAATACGACCCGGAGTACAAGAATCTTCACCTTTGGGGGTCCTGGTATAACTAGATCATTATGGGTCGACGCAGCTTCACATGCGCAGTGCCGTTTGAACCCATCACGGCAATTCATTATGCTACCCCACCCTCGGTGCAGTATGCCGTGGAGTTGGTGGATTGGACATCGAAGGGCTTTCTACATCCCGCTATAGATGCGATACCGGTTCAGCGTCCTATGGTTTTGGACATCCTAGGGCGCCGTATCTGTCAGGGTGAAGCACGACCTTAGGGGCAATCGTATAACCTTGGTCTGATCCCCCGCCACCCGATTGGCTATCTGCCGTGGGCCCGGTACATCCTGTCGACGAAGAAGTCGCAGTTGATAAGATTAGGACTGTACACCGTGGTCTACGGCTCTCTTTTCCAGTATCCCACGCTCCCCACCTGGTGGTTCAAAGCTTTCTTGGAGCAATGGAATATTCCTACCCACACTTTCCTTGCCATGGATCGGGAAGTGTCAATCTCCTTGGAGGAGTTTGCGGAGGTATCCAGTTTACCAGTGATGGGGGAACATTATGAGGAGCTGCTCCCGACAGATGTGTACGTCTTAGGTGCTAGGCCGATGGTAAGGGGGGTCACACCGGAGAATGCCGTTCAACATCAATTCCCAAGCTTGATTAAAGTGTTGAACATATATGAGTCCCTCTTCATCGAACATGGGGGTCGGGGAGTTAACTTTGAGGACATCATTGCTCGTTTCCTTCGTCCAAGCGTCATCTCATCGGAAGCTGCCATGTTCGCCACCCTGGATGACCCTTTCGGTCTAGGTGTGGACAACCTACCGGAGAAGGATATAGATCAAAAGGGTTTCTTTCTTCCGGACTTCCCTACTATGTCATTTGCAGAAATTGCGGCCCCTGGAATGGATGAGGAGGCCTTTTTCTTAGGATTTCTTGGATTGTGGCTGAGCTGGTTTGCGATCCCAATGCACTCTCATCGGATGCGACCCTCTGTCTTTTACCCAGCCCACCGGATGGTCATCGGGGTAAAGGTAGCTGTTGGGATCGCTGGCTTGGCGCACTTATACCATGGCCTCAGTCGAGCAGCGGATGCTAATGAGCCCGGGGTACTGCATGTGGTCTTCCCGATACATTACTTTGCATCGTGGCTCGAGCTACACACAGCGGGTGTTTTCGGCATGCATAAAAGGCCCTCGTTCTTTGACAAGTGCGGTTTTCCCCGCATTATACAGCTGATCGGCGCATCAATTGTAACCCCATCACCGTGGAACGCCAGGGGCTTACTCCTTCGCCCTCACACCGTTGGAGCCGGTATGTCCTTTGTCGATAAGGTATTGACCATTGGAAATGTGTCTACCACTGTGACGCGGCCATTACAAGATGTCTTTAAGGATGGAGCCTCAGTTTTGACGGCTCGGGAGACCCTTCACTTATATTCCATTAGACCGGGTTTCTTAATCTTTAGGCAGAATGGTGTGGCAATTTTTATGAGGTACAACCCGCATCGTTTTGCTCAACAACTGGGCTACGATCAAGGGGTTCCCTTGGAAGCCTTCTTGCTGGAACCCACTGCCACTGAAGAAGGGATGGAGAACGCACTGCACCATTTCATGCGCCTGAATACGAGCTCTCATTTTTTTATCAATGCGCCGGCTTACGCTCCGAGACTCCTCAATGTGTACAATGACTGATACAATCATGCAACAGGAGCAGTTATAAAGGAGGAAAGGCGACTGTTGGTTGATCGTAAGGGTGTGCCTCCAGGTACCGATCGCAACACTCCTTTGGTCCTGAGGACCCCAGTAGTTGCCCCTTTAAAAGAGGTCAGAACCGGACCATCGCATGCGCGAAGCCCTCCACGTGGCTCGTCGCTCCCTGATGTCGCAGATGCACCTGCAGCGCCCCGTGCTCCGGCGGAGACAGTGGTTGTATCCTCGCCGGAGTCTGGCGTGGGTGCCGACATCGGGACCCGTCGTCCCAAGGTGGCTGCTAAACGGAAGTCGATCTCACGTGAGCCTAGGGGCGGATGGCAAAAGAAAAAGAAATCGCTCTTCGCTGCAGATGTCGTGTTCGGCCAGAAACCCCATGCTCCCTACGCCGAGGGCCTAATCGAATATGGGACTAACGAGGGATTAATCATGCCGCCGCCGGACGACACAGACTTGGAAGCCGCTCTCGAAACCTCAGCATGGTTGGCGAAGCGTGACGCGTGGCTGGCTAAGCTTGCGCAATCAGGTAACTACTAGTCACATTTTCTTTATTGTAACATATCTTCCTTATTGCTTTTGAGTAACGCTTTTCTTTCCTTCCTTCCAACAGGCATCACTGATGAAGAAGCCATCGCGGCTTATTTGAAGACTTTCCAGGAGGAGGAACGTCTTAGAGCATCTATGGGCCTTAGTAAGTTTTAATCCATCAAGTCTCCATCTCCCTCGTGTTATGGTCGATCTAACCTCTCTCTTTTTATTGCAGAAACCTCAATGTTGTTCCCACCAAGCGACGCAGATGTTTTACCAGCTGCCGATGTTCCCGCTTCCTCTGGGCCACCGCAGGAGGTTCTTCTTGAAGAGCCGATGAAGGATGCCTTAAAGGCTCTAGAGGCATCCCTGAACGAGGATGATGACGCTTTGAAGGAGGTGTCACTAAGGTCCATCGCGACAGCCCGGGAGGAAAGGAAGCGGCTGAGGCGTGAGGCGAAGGCGCGCATGGCTGCCTTGGCTATGGGAGCGGGTCCCAGCACCGCCCCTCGTGCTGATACTCTATCTGAAGAGGACCCTGTCGCCCTATCCACTGCCCGCAGAGAGGTGGCGCGCGCAGTTCGGAGCGCAAACGGTAAATCCGCTTCAGGTAATATTTCTCTCAGAGTTTTTCGTTATAAGGATTTTAATGTCATTGGTCCTTATATCTCCTATCTTGCAGGGCCAAGTCCGATCGAGGGGGAGGCGGAAACCGTTGATCCCAAGGAGACAGAGGAGGCAGCTCCTACCGAGCCTGAGCCGACGCTGGGCAACGTCGCCGAGGCTTCGGGGCCCGAGAGGGAGGTTGAGGGGTCTGCAGCTGAGAGGGTCATTGATGCCCAGCCTGAAGCGGCGGCAGATGAAATGATCATTACAACTGAACCGAGGGTGTTGGCGGACGAGGCGCTTGAGGCCGGCGACCTCGTGGTGACGGTGGATGAACCGATGGAGATGGCGGAGCCCGAAGAAGTAGCGGGTGAGATGGGTACGACTCTTGGGGAAGAGTCAGCCGCTTCCTTCCAAGAATCCGGCAACGCTCCAATCATTGCCCTCCCTTCTTACGATCTCCTGCCGTCTCCTGGTCGCGTTAGCACGACGACGGCCCCCATTGAGTCAGGCGATGAGACCACGGGCGGTGGTCTCATGTCGATAGAGGAGGAAATCGCCTCCGTTTCAGCTGGGAGCTCTTCAGGTAAACCCCACGTTGCTGTTTTTCGTTACTTTGCTTTATAATCTTTCTGACAAATTTACCTTTTTTTTTTGTAACGCAGGTGCAGCCAGCGCCGATGCCACACTGCTCGAGGGAGCGCCTTCAACGACTGCCTTGGCGGTGGTCACCTCTCGATCCTCTCTCATACCCTCGAAGATGTTGGAAGGTATGGATTTGCAATTTATTAATCTTATCTTCCAGACGCATAATTTGTGTACTAAAGTCATACTATTGTGTCTTTCAGGAGTGCTTTTTGACCATCTTTGCCAGATGTTGCTCCCACACTTCTCCTTCCTATCCGAACTCGCTTCTTCCTCTGGTGGCGTTGGTGAGTATGATTTCCATTGATATCCTTCTTTCTTGATTGATGGAATTATTTCTAAACCCTTTTTTTCTCATTTCGACTGCAGTGTTACAAATCGAAGGAGGGGATGAAAGATCGGCTGCGCTGCCGACCCTTCCGGCCCTGCCACCTGCCTCAGCTGGTACAGCGACTATCACATTGATAAATCCCCCCTTTTTATTTTCTGAACTGTTATCTGATCATATCTTGTTTCTTTTCAGCTGTCGTTCCGGCCTCGGCGTCCTTCGAATCTCGCATCATAATGCCAGCAGGTCCTTACCTGAGATGTCCATCTTCGAAAGGCGCCGCGAACAGCTTGCGTATGTTGAGCGATTACATTGAGGAGCTCGACGTCGAGACCCCTACCTCTGCTGCGGATTTTGCTATAGCGGTTAACCCGATGCTGGTGATACTCATGAACTTTCATGACGAGGGTATCATCGCATCTTGGGTTAACCATTGCAGGGAGATCGAGGCCCGCCTGCATCGGTTGGAGTCGCTGCGTCCCGCTCCCGAGACCTTGGCTGTCAGTAATCAAAGAACAGCGTGGATTGAGCAGAGCGCTCCTTACTTCCACCACCTCGAACAAGAAGTCATTTCAAGGCGTAAGGAGTGAGGTGAGACTTCGAGCAAGTCTGCCCAACTGCATGCTCGGGTGGAGGCCAACGCCGCACGGCTGAAGGTTGTCTTTGAGGGCCTTCTGCAATGTCTTTCTGAAGGGTTATCATTGAGGCAACAACTTGATGTTGTCGAGCGAGATGCACCCAGCCAGGAAGCAGCCCAGAAGGCGGCGGAGGAGCAACTTTCATCTTTCTTGCAGCAGCGAGCCCGGGTGGAAGCGGAGGTGGCCGCGGCAGCCGCTCAGGAGGAGGCGCTGAAGGAAGTGCGAGAGCAGCTTGTGGATTTACTAAAGACACTTCCCCTTCAGTAGCTATCCATCTTTGTATCGTTTGTACTTGTAGATAAAAGAATGTATATATATATTTTTATTCTTTGACATAATGTATCCTATACCCAATCAAGTTTATGAATAAAAGATATACCTTTTTTATAATGTGTCATTTTCTCCATCTTTTCTTTCTTTTACTATCAGCATATCACTTTAGCAAACATGGTTAACGGATGATTAGAACGAGTATCCTGACTTTCTTAAGAAATAGCGATGGCTTAGGCCGCAGGTTCGGATCTGCTGCCTAAGACTTTTCAACTCCATGAGCCGTGAGGGTCTCATAGAGATTCTTCTCCCTACGGATCGAGAGGATCTCGTAGGTGGGCTTTCTCCTTAGGAATCGTGAGGATTCCTAAGTGTGGTTTTCTCCTACAAGTCGTAAGGATCCTATAAGAGAATTTTTCCCTCTTATGAGTCGAGAGGACCCACAAGCGGTTGTTTCCCTCCTCGTCGAAATTCGACTTCGGAGAGTGAGACCCGTGAATAGTATGCAAGAGACCATTTTGGATTGACTTGCAGGGTCCCATTGTTCAGGAAGCAAGTTTCTTAGTCCCTGCTGCCTGAGGCTTCATTTGCATGTTGAGACAAATCGGGAATTTCCCGCGGAGACACAATTTCTCAGCGAGCCGACGCGAATCAAGAGGCTCTCATCAAGGAGTGTTTGTATCCGTGAGTCGAGGAGTTTGCTAGGGATTATTTGTTTCCTTGGGGTTTGAAACGAGTCGAGGATCTCCCACGGAGGCACTGGTGGCTCTGCGAGTCGACGCGGATCAGGAGGCTCTCATCAAGGAGTGTTTGTATCCGTGAGTCGAGGAATTTGCTAGGGATTATTTGTTTCCCAAGCGCCAAGGATTATTTGTTTCCTTAGGGTTTGAAACGAGTCGAGGATTTCCCACGGAGAGCTGGTGGCTCTGCGAGTCGACGCGGATCAGGAGGCTCTCGTCAAGGAGTGTTTATATCCGTGAGTCGAGGAATTTGCTAGGGATTATTTGTTTCCCAAGCGCCAAGGATTATTTGTTTCCTTGGGGTTTGAAACGAGTCGAGAATTTCCCACGGAGGCACTGGTGGCTCTGCGAGTCGACGCGGATCAGGAGGCTCTCGTCAAGGAGTGTTTGTATCCGTAAGTCGAGGAATTTGCTAGGGATTATTTGTTTCCCAAGCGCTAAGGATTATTTGTTTCCTTGGGGTTTGAAACGAGTCGAGAATTTCCCACGGAGGCACTGGTGGCTCTGCGAGTCGACGCGGATCAGGAGGCTCTCGTCAAGGAGTGTTTGTATCAGTGAGTCAAGGAATTTGCTAGGGATTATTTGTTTCCCAAGCGCCAAGGATTATTTGATTCCTTGGGGTTTGAAACGAGTCGAGGATTTCCCACGGAGGCGCTGGTGGCTCTGCGAGTCGACGCGGATCAGGAGGCTCTTGTCAAGGAGTGTTTGTATCCGTGAGTCGAGGAATTTGCTGAAGACATTTATTTCTTCGGAGTTGGACTGAACCGTCGAGATTTGGCTTCGTCTTCTGGCGGAGCCTGTTGGGAAAGTATGGTTCCCTCTTTGTTTACGCCCTTGAATTGTATACAGGGATCGATGTGATCTTAACTGTAGAGCCAAAATTTTATCATCATTTTTTTTGTTTTATCTCCGCGATGCTCTATCATTTCAGCTTTTATATCGCGAAGGTCGCGATTGCCTAATCATTTCGGCTATTTTTCGCGGTGCCCAATCATTTCGGCTATTTATTTTATTTTTACCCGCTGCTTTTTATTGTGAGTTGCCCAATCATTTCGGCTATTTTTTTTATGCATACATTTTCACTTGCTGCTTTTTATTACAAGTTGCCCCATCATTTCGGCTATTTCATATGCATGTGCGGCCTACTGGCTTTTTGCCGTAAACTTGAAATTAGACGCCGATTTCGGCATCAGTACCGCTACAACTGGGATATTGCCAGGAGCGAATCATCATCTGCCTCTGTCGATGTCGAACAAGGGTGGCTTAGTGAACAGGGTTAAGGTCCTGTCGACTAAGGCTTTTGACTTCATGAGCCATAAGGGTCTCACAAAGGTATTTCTCCCTACAAGTCGTGAGGATCTTGTAGGTGTATTTTCTCCTTAGGAATCGTGAGGATTCCTAAGTGTTTGTTCCTCTGTAAGTCGTAAGGATCCTACAGGAGGATTTTCTCCTTGTAAGTCGAGAGGACTTATAAGGGTTGTTCGTCATGCGAACATATCCCCAGTCTCGGATGGGACTTGATTAGGGAAATGTTTATTCACGCCCGTGGATTGTATACAAGGGTCAGTATTAAGCCACTTGTAGGGCAATATTGGAAGTTTGTGGGGTTTGCTTAAGCACAGGTTTAGGTCTCTGTAACTTAAGACTTTCAAATCTTATGAGCCGTGAGGGTCCCATAAGAGAGTTCTCCTCACGAGTCGTGAGGATCTCTCGAGTGTATTTTCTCCCTGAGAATCGTGAAGATCCCTAAGTGTGTTGCTCCCTTGTGAGTCGTAAGGATCTCACGCGGGTGGTTTCTCCTTACAAGGTCGAGAGGACCCTATAAGTTTCTTTTAATGAGGTTGCGCCCTTTCGGGTTTTTACAAACACTCGCCGGTAGCCCTGCTGTTTTTACTCACGGAGCCCTTTCGGGTTTTCATCCGTGCCCATTTTGCTCATGGACGTACCGTTTTTTTTATATATATTTTTTACGAGGTCGCGCCCTTTCAGGTTTTCACGAACACTCGCCGGTAGCCCTGCTGTTTTTACTCACGGAGCCCTCTCGGGTTTTCATCCGTGCCCTTTTTGCTTATGGACATACCGTTTTTTTTGTTTTTTTTTATTTTCATATGTTTTTTTTATATCTCGTCAGCCTAAAAGATGCTGCGGTAATAGTTTAAAGACGTTTCGGTCTGCTATTAGTTTAAGGACATTTCGGTCCGACTTTGAGAAGGCTGGTTACTGCTGATAGAGTTTGAGCTTAGGAAGATAACGAGCGGACATAGTCGTCGTCATCTATGATTGACCTAGGCTGTGGCTCATTAAGCGTAGTATCTTTTTAGGAAGCGACCGTTTATTGGCCTGAAAGGCCTTTCACCGTGCATGTCCATGAGTAGATAGGCCCCACCCTGGTAGACCTTATCTATGATGTATGGGCCTTCATAGTTTGGCTCGAATTTTCCTCGCTTGGCGCGATTGGGAATCATAGGCCTTTTGACCACTAGCACAAGTTCGCCTTGGCGGAATGTCCTCGGTCGGGTCAATCTTTCATATGAGCGCGTCATCTTTGTTTTATAAGCTTCCAAATTTTGTTGCGCTATGAGCCGTGTTTCTTCAAGGGCATCAAGCTCCTCAAGCCGAAGGTGAGCATTTTCTTCGTCCGTCAGCTCGTAGTGGACTGCCACTCGTAGAGAAGGTAACTCTATCTCGAGAGGGAGTACTGCTTCTGTACCGAATACCAACGCATATGGCGTTGCGTTCGTGGCCGTTTTAAACGCAGTTCGATACGCCCAGAGGGCTTCTTGCAGTCTTTCGTGCCAGTCTTTCTTATTTCGTGACACCGTTTTCTTCATGATCTTCGTCAAGGTCTTGTTGAAGGCTTCAGCTAGACCGTTAGCTCGCGGATTATAAACTGAGGAATATCTCCAGTCTATATTATGCTGTTGCGCGAAGCGACTGATTTTGTGGCTTCTGTAGGCTGGCCCGTTATCGGAGATGATTCGTCTTGGTGTTCCAAACCGATATATGACATGCGTCTTGAAGAAATGGAGGATATTCTCCGTCTTTACTTCCCTCAGCGGTACCGCTTCTGCCCACTTAGAGAAGTAGTCAGTCGTCGCTAGGATGAAACGATGTCCTCTAGACGATGCTGGTTCGATGGGGCCGACTATATCAGTCCCCCACATTTCGAATGGCCAGCTAGCCACCGTTGGATGTAGTGGATTCGGATGTTGATGGATGAAGTCCCCATGAATTTGGCATGAATGGCATTGCTTCGCATATTCGAGGCAGTCCTGGATCATTGTGGGCCAATAGTAGCCCATCCGTTTGATCTTCAACTTCATCTTTGGGCCCGCTTGGTGAGAACCGCAGAGTCCGTCGTGAACTTCCTGGACGACTCTTTCGCTTCGTCAGGTCCCAGACATCTCAGCCACAGAGAATCAAACGACCTCTTGTACAGAGTATCATTGACAAAGGCGAAAGACAGAGCTCGTTTCATAAGCTGATGTCTTGTGGACGCTTCTTCAGGCCTTCGGTGGGACCTAAAGTAGTCTATGAAGACTTCTCTCCAATCCTCGGCCTTTTCCTGATCTTTTACTTGCAGGGTCGTTTGCTCGTTCGCTCCTTTTTTTTCGGATGATTCCGGAGATATTTCTGTTGGGGCAAGCACCCGACGGCTTTGCACCACGATTCTAACGTCATCGAGGTTCTCGTCAGCCAGTTCTTTAGCAAGTTTGGCCAATGCGTCTGCTTTGCTGTTTTCCGCGCGCGGTATGTTTTCCAAAGTATAGGAGGGAATTTGGGTCAATAGTTGTTGCACTTTTTCGCCGTACTTCACCAGTTCTGGCTTGCATGTTTGGTAGTCGCCGTTTACTTGACTAACGACCAGTTGAGAATCCCCGTATATGAGGAGGTTTTCAATCCCATGTCAATGGCGATCTCGAGGCCCGCTATCAGAGCTTCGTATTCGGCTTCATTGTTTGTCCTTGGCTCTGTTAAGGAGAAAGCGAAACGCATTATCCCTCCTTGTGGAGTCACGAAGATGAGGCCTACCCCCGATTTGATTATAGGGGTATTTTGTTTGCGCTTTTTTATGGAAGATGCTCCGTCGAAATAAAGCTCCCATCGGGTATTATCACCGTCAATCGCATCAAACGCATGTTCGTCTGGAAGATCGCAATTCAGAGGAGAATCGGCGGGTATCGGATGCTCAGCGAGAAAGTCGGCGATGGCCTGGCCTTTCACTGCCTTGAGAGGCTGATATATTATCGAGAACTCCATCAGGAACAGGGTCCATTTAGCGAGTCGTCCCGTCAGTATGGCCTTTGACATCAAGTATTTAAGGGGGTCCACCTTTGAAATAAGACGGACTTCATGCGCCAGCGCATAGTGCCTGAGCTTTGTTATCGCAAAGATCAACGCCAGGCAGTGTTTCTCAATGGGGGAGTAGTTTCTTTCTGCACCCAGCAGAACTCGACTTAAGTAGTAGAGTGCTCTTTCCTTCCCTTGGTCGTTCTCTTGCGCCCATAATGCGCCTAAGGAACCTTCGAGGGCGGTCGTGTAAAGAATGAGAGGCTTTCCCTTAACTGGAGCAGCCAATATTGGAGGATTCTGCAGGTATTGCTTGATCTCGTCTAGCGCGCCTTGGCATTTTTGGTCCCAGATGAACGGGGTTCCCTTCTTCATCAGGTGGCTGTAAGGGCGGCACTTGCCAGAGAGGTTGGCTATAAATCGCCGAATATATGCGAGCTTTCCTTGGAGAGATCGCAACTGTTTGAGAGTCCTTGGCGGAGGCATTTCCATGATCGCTTTGATTTTTGACGAATCTATCTCAATACCTCGGTGCCGGACGATGAATCCCAGGAATTTGCCCGAGGAAACTCCGAATGCACACTTGAGCGGGTTCATCTTCAAGTTATATTGCCGAAGGCGTTGAAATATGGTCTTCAAATGCTCGAGATGTTCCTCATATGATTTGCTTTTAACAACGAGGTCGTCGATATAGCATTCAACGATTTCATGTATAAGGTCATCGAAGATCTTTGTCATGGCCCTTTGATAAGTGGCACCGGCGTTCTTTAAACCGAAGGGCATCACCTTGTAGCAGAATATACCCAGAGGAGTCCTGAAGGCGGTGTGCTTCTGGTCTTCGGGATGCATCTTTATCTGGTTATACCCCGATGAGCCGTCCATGAAGGAGAAAATCTCATGCGTAGACGTGTTGTCTATCATTAGTTCGGTGACTGGCACTGGGAAATCATCCTTCGGGCAAGCTTTATTGAGATCCCGAAAATCCACGCATATGCGCACAGTCCCATTTTTCTTCATCACCGGGACGATGTTGGCGATCCATTCAGGGTATTGAACTTCTTGAATGAAGCCAGAGTCGATTAGCTTCTTGACCTCAGCATTGATGCTCATCTCCAGCTCGAGTCGCATTCTCCTCGACGCCTGTTTGACTGGTTTGATGTCCGGGGATATCGCCAATCTATGCACAGCAATTTCTAGATCCAATCCCGGCATTTCGGAATAGTTCCACGCGAAGCAATCTCTATGCTGCAGAAGTACATCCTTTAACGCAGCTACCCTTTCTTCAGATAGTAACTCGCTGATGAATGTCGGTCATGGATCATTTGCCGCTCCCAACTCAATCTTCTTGAGGTTATCTGCAGTGGTATGGACTCCATCTTCCAGCTCTTTTGGCGCTGGTGGGAATTCTGAGATTATTTCATCATTGCTGTTTTCGAAACACCAAGGGAGCTCATCTATGTCTTCGGGCTCTTCTTTTAATATTATAATCATGTGACAGGTGCGAATTCGCTTCCAATCCCAATGTGGAACCCGTTCTTCTTTCGTGGCCTTGGGTTCGTGTTTCTGTGGCGGCATTACCTTCCAGTTGTCAGACAGAGCGAACTTGCCGAGCTGGTACTGATCTTCGACCCAATTCTTAAAGGTGAAGCAGTCTTCGAGCGGATGCCCTATTACTCGATGGTAAGAGCAATTGTTTGGGCCAGAGACCTCGCTTGCTTGCTCGGGATGCTTGGATTCCGGTAATGTAAGCAATTGGTGCTTTAGAGCAAGATCAAGTATCTTCTTCGTCTTGTCCCGAGGAAACGAGTACGCTCGACCCATTTTCTTCATGAGGGATAGATTAATAACGCTCAACTTCCGTTTGCGTGGCTTCTTAGCCCTGCTTTGTTATTGTTGAGCGCTTTTTTGGGCTTTCAACTTATTTCTGCTTTTGCGCCGAGCCTTCTTTATAACAGGTTGACAAGGAGCGGCATTTTCATCCTTTACGACTTGTTGGAGAAAGCGTTGCGTCTTGGCTTTCTCATAAATGGCCGTCTCGCGGTTGTGATCATCTCGAATTTTTTGACCAGCTTTCTTTATAAGTCTGTCCATTTGTTCCTCGAACGACGGACTGGGCTCCTCTGCATCTGGAACTTTCACTGGTTTAGGATTAGCGTCCTCCCATTGAGCATCCGCTTCTTCATTGAGGTCATACACGACGTAACAGCTGGGCAGTAACTCTCGTTTCTTTGATCGGATGTATCCAAGCCCTTTTGTTTCCATTCTCCCGTTAGGCAGTTTGCGTTGAGTCCCGGGAACGTTCCAGGCCCTGTCATAGAATTTGGCCTTTCTAACGGTCTGTTTGAAGGATATCCCCTGGCGTTTTAGCAGCTTCTTCAAACCCTCTGTATAATATCTGGGAAGACGGATAGGCTGAAGCCTGTCGAGCGTAGGATCCGCGCCATGCCAGATTTCTTTTTTCACCTTGGTTTCTTCAGAGCGGTAGAATAGAATTGCTTTCTCGCTTTCTCGCCTGGGAGGGATGTAGAATGTTTGTAGCTCTTCTACGTTGTAAATATTAAGTGCATCCAGTTCTTTACGGTGTTTAAGCGGCACCATGGCGACTTGCAGACTTTGCTCTTCGTCAGCGAACGTTCGTATTGAAGGTCGAGCAGAGAATACGGCGTGGACTTCATCTTCCGAGTCGCTGCCAAAGATCAACGTAGGAGCTGATGGTCCCGGCTTGTTGTGTTGGGGCGGACCCGAATAAACTATCTCCTCTTCCTCTTCAGTATCACTGCCGAAGACCGGGATGGTGGCGTTAGCTTTGTTCTCCGGCTTGTGACACTTCTCTGTGTCTTCGAAATCCGGTAAGAAGTATTTGGCGTCTTCGTATTTGCGGACCTTGTTCACAGAGAACGGGTTCAGTTCTCCCATCACGGTATACTCGAAACCATCCTTAAAATACTTCATACACTGATGTTGTGTAGAAAGGATGATGTTGTACTCGTGTAACCATGGTCGGCCGAGCAAAGCGTTGTAGCATGTCTTGGCGTTTATGACGTGGAACTTAATGTCCGTGACGAGTAGCCCGAAGCGTAGCGTCAGTATCACAGATCCAAGAGTCTTTGACGATTGAGAGTCAAACCCGGAGATGGTGATCTTGTCCCGAGCAAGGTGCTGGACGCTCATGCAGATTTCCTTCAACACCCGCACGTTGAGTAGGTTAACAGACGACCTGTTATCGATCAGGATTTTGCCTATCTTTATATCATGGCAGTATCCCGAGACATAGAGAGGGCGATTGTGTTCGCACGTCCCAAGTAGAAGGTCTTCATCGCCAAAAGTAATATCGGCTGTGTGCACTTCTTCCAATTCATCCTTCATCTTTTCCTCGGCCAAGCATGCTTGGAATTGTTCTGGGTCTTGGAGTGCCTTAATCAACGAATCTCTCGCCTTTTTTGATAGCAAAAGGGCGTCAAGAATGCTGAGCTGTGAGGGCAGCTTCCTCAGATATGCTAAGACGTTGTAATCCACCTTATTCTTCTTTGGTGGGTCTTTGGCAGCTATCTCTTCCACCACTTGGTCATCTAAGACGATATCTTCAGTGGCCTTTTCTTTCCCTTTATCTTTTTTGTTCGAGGGTCCGAGGTTCTTTTCGGGCAGCGTGCGATTACGTAGCCGGATATTTTCGCAAACCTTCGGTTCTTCTTCTTTTCTCGAAGCGGACTCTTTAAAGAGAGGAGCAAGTTCTAGCTCTTCATCAGAATCACTCCCGAATGTGGGCACTTGTGATCTATCGGTGTTAACCACGCAACAATCGCCAGCAGTTCTTTTAAGCCCTTCGGTCGTATATCTTTGCTCTCGATGAGTTTTACGCTTTTCCCGCTTAAAGTGTTGTCGATGAGCAACGTATCTTTGCCACCATCTATCGAAAGCTTTGCACTCCTGAGTGGGGTGCGAAACCTTCTGATGATATAAGCAATAAGACGGGTGCATTTTCGCATCACCAGTAATTTCTTCTTCGGAGGATGGTAGCTTCATGCCCATGGACATGGCCGTAGCAAACTTCTTTCTCATCTTGAATTGGCTTTTGTCGGTAGCGGAGGTGTTCAGCTCCAACAGGATCGTCTCAGCTCCTTCATCAAGTCGCTGGCGCTTGGCCCTTTCAAATATAGCCGCCTCGCGCTCCCGATCAGCTTTACTTTTCAACCGAGCTTCATTAAGGAGTGTGTCAATTACTTCATCTGATAGCCCCAGAACTTTTGGTTCAGGATCTGCCCCCAGCTTTTCGGTGCAAGGAGTCTCCTCATCATTCGTGATCGAATGGGAAATCATATGACAGCTCGCCACATATTCCTCGGATTCATCCGATGAACTTTCTCCCTCATCTTTTCCTTGAAAAACGTGATTGAGGAACTCTTGGAGCGTAATGGGAGTCCGTGCCTTTTGGTTGTATTCATCGAGCACGTCAATTTGCTTTTGTAAGTCCGTGCGTTTGCCGCCAGGCTTCACGGGCTTCTTAGATTTCTTCTTCTTCTTTTTCGAAGATTTTGACGGCTGGCTGCAAGTGCTTGAACTGCCACCATCGGTCTTTGGAGTTGGACGTGGCTTCAACATCCCTTCAATGACCTGCGGTTCCAACGGGTTCTTCCACTTGATCGCTGGACATGTCTGAAGATCGTTTAGCATCATCTTTGTCTTAGTTGATAATACAACCTCCCAAGGAGCTTCTTCAATGACGGAGCATGTTGCCCCCGGCGTATTCGTCCCCTTAGAGGTGTGGGGCTGTGGGGGATTCACCTTCCATTTGTCAGATAACGCGAACTTGCCCTGTCGGTACTGGTTTTCAAGCCAATTCTTGAAAACGTAGCAATCTTCGATCGGATGGCCTAGTACTCGATGATAAGGACAGTAGTTGGACTCGTTGACGTCACTTGGTTGCAACGGACGTTTTGGATCCGGCAGATTTATGAGTCTGTTGCGCAATGCCAGCTCGAATAACCTCCTCGTTTTATCGCGGGGAAAGGAATAAGGACGTCCCATCCTATCCTCAAGGGGCACGTACGGTCGCATATTATTTTGACGAGCAACCGGCTTCGAGTCGCTCGGTTGTTGTTGAGCATTAGCGATGACGATCGCTTTTCCCTTCCCTTTGTCATTTCGGGAATCTGGCCTTGGAAGAGGGGGTTTAATGGCCCATTTGATCCATTTGCGCTAGTTTGTCAATCAAGGCCTGGAAGGTAGTCGGCTTGAAAAACATCATAAACTGCGAGATGGTTGCTTGTGGATCGAGGGTTCCCACAAACATACCCACCGCGGGAGCTTCTTCAATGCGCTGTTCACACTTCGACCATAAGTTCCGCCATCGTATAGCGTACTGAACCCACGTCTCGCCGGGTTTTACCCTGGCGTTAATCAGTGCTGTCATCGGGGTACGTTCACTGGCGCTTGCAAAACGCTGAGTAAACAACAGCTCCATCTCCGCAAAGGTTTTAATAGAGTCGTTCGGGAGCTCAGAGTACCATTCGAACGCCGTATCCGATAAGCTTCCAACAAACTGGCGAAGCAACAACTTGTCGTCACCGCCGGTGTTGCCGCAGAGTGCCCTGAACTGAGCAACGTGCTGGTGAGGATTGCCTGTCCCCTTGTAGACATGGAACTTAGGAATTGTGTAACCGGGTGGGTACTTGATTTGATCGTACCAACTTGGATACGGCCGCCCCGTTTTTACAACCTGACCCGCTGCTTCCGTCGCTTGATGGACCCGGATCTGCTGAGCTATGTATTCGTCCAGATCGGCTTTGGAGATTGTCTCTTCTTTAGCTGCTGATAGGGCTGGCGGAGGATTTGACATCTCTCCCCTATCGTCTTCAAGGATGATCGGGGGATCTTCAGCAGGTGGATCTTGTTGAATCATCATACCTACCATATCCTGGAACAGGAGGGCCATTTTCTTTATGTTGGCTGCTTGTTCAGCAGCCTCTTTGTCTTTCTTCTCCAGTACGTGACGAAGGAACTCAGCGTCAGTTTCTTGTTCTTGACGCTCGTCCGAGGACATTTCAGGGGTTTCTTTTGGCCCTGTAAGTGCGGCCATAGCGTTCATCATCTCTTGGAGCTTCTGCTGCTGCTCCTGAGCCTTGGTCATTGATCTCGTGTGCGGTCTATGACCTATTGATATGCGGCTATCCTCCTTTCCCGATGCCACATAAACTGTATGAACTATCATGCCTCCGGACTTGGGACGTTTAGGTTCACCATTTTTAACTTTTGCGGCTGACGCGGGAGTTTTCTCTGGCCTCCTTCTTTTATGGGCCGTTGAGGCTGAAGGAACCGTTGAAGGGGGCAACCATGCAGCTGCTGTCCTCTGCTGTTTAATGGGATGGTCCTTGTCTTTTTCCACCTTCGCCTTTTTCTGGTGACGAGAGTGACCTGGGTCAATCACGGAGTCTTGAACCCTACGCCAAACTTTATAAATTCTTGAGGACAGCTGTTGAGGGGGCTGTTCTTGCTTCGTTTCTGGAACTCTCCCCGCAGGTGGAGGAGATCTTTTCAAGGTAGCGGTTGGAGAGTTCTTACGCACCCTCCTCAGCAGTTCAAAGCTGTTCCCAGTTGGAACAGTAGCGTTGACTTCCACCATTGGAGCAGGTGGAGTTAGCCCTGAGGGGGAGTTGCCCCCTGCCTTCCTCACTCGTTACCAATGGCGACGTCGAGCACGGTGAGCCGTTGGGATTGGCTCAGAGATTGAGATAGTTTCTTTTTGCCCCCTGTCTGAATGAGGTGCCACCGGTGTTAACCTCTTAAAGACTGAGGTTGTCTTTTGAGGGGTGATATTCAACCTGCCGAAGACGGATCCTTGAGCAGGGGCAGGAGCAGGAATCGTCAGTCTTGAAAAGACTGACTCTTTGACAGGGGAAGCCGCCTTGACGACTTCTGGGGCAGCAGTTATTGCCTTCCTCGGGACAGCCAATTTAGAGTTTTGATTTAGCCTGGTGAAAACAGAGGCTGTCGGTTTGGTAGTGAGCGACCCGTTGACAGGGGCCGTCGTAGCAGTGAGCCGGTCAAAGACCGACTTCTTGTTCACTTCCGGTGCAGGTATTGGCATAGAGAAGCTTGTAGGTGGGATCATGGTCCCGAAGAACAGGCCAGTGGTGGCCTGGGTCACCTGGTCTACTGGCAGAGTGAGGAAGGAAGCCGCTTGGGGCCCATATCCTACACCTCCCAGTGAGGTGGAGCGTCCGTTGCAGTGGCACTTCGAGCAGTTGGTGCAATTAGAGGCCATTGAATCTTGAGTTCTGCGCCAGGAAAGAGACCAAATCTTAGTAACTTGAAATCCAAAGGCAACCATTTAACAAACCGCGACTCGTTCGCGAAGACGACACACGAAGTGTGGAGTGGAAAGAGGAAAAGGTCCCACCGGACGTGCCAGAATCTGTTCCCCTCCGAATGGCGGCCGAGACATGGGCGTCTCGCCTGAGATTCGGGGCAGATGCTATTTGGTTTTATCCGTCCACCTCTCCGAAGATGCCAAGTTGATTTATGGAACCGTGTATCGGAGGTTTAGACGGATGCGTCCGATGTAGCAGACTTCGTCAGATTCCCCCTCGTTTGAGGGGTTTTTGATTGTGGGGACGCTCTTCCCTGCAGGCGCAAGCCCCTGCAGTTAATTACGCTACCGCATTGCGGTAACAACTTTCTCCTTCTCCAGATGGTCACTTCGTGTCGTGCGTGTTTGTTTTGTTTTTGGTTGCCCGTGGATTGTATACGGAGACTGAGTTATGTCGTCGCCCGTAGGGCGTGGACTAGTCCAAATCCGTATTTACTTCGATTTGGGTTTGGTGTTTTTTAGTTTAAGGATGCATTAGTCGCGTTGCGGCTAAGATCCACTTAAACGTTCGTTAAGGATACGATAGTCCTGTTTGAGACTAAGATCAACTCAACGTGATAATCCATTTAATATCTGGCCATCGGGATTCGTCACCTCTCTAACGTCGTTGAAGGATTACAACGGCAGATGTCAGAGGAGTTCAGAGGTGTACCCTTGAACCAATGTTGATTTGGAGTTTTATAGTCCGTTTGAATGTTTAAGGATACGTTAGCCGTGTTTGGGGGCTAAGATCAATTTAAACGGGATCGTTTAGATCCGGCAAAAGAGCATTTGGAGGCTCTATTGCTCCAGTTTAGGGACGTGGTGGTCCATATTCCAGTTTAGGGACGTGGTGGTCCATTATTAGTTTAAGGACGTTTCGGTCCAACATTAGTTTAAGGACGTTTCGGTCCATTATTAGTTTAAGGACGTCTCGGTCCAATATTAGTTTAAGGACGTCTCGGTCCAACATTAGTTTAAGGACGTTTCAGTCCATTATTAGTTTAAGGACGTCTCGGTCCACATTGAAGGGTGTGGTCGTCGGGACTCGTCACCTCTCTGACGACGTTGAATGATTACAACGACGTGTGCCAGAGGAGTTCGGAGATGTACCCTCGAACCGGATATAAATTGATTTAAGAGAGAGCTATGCTCAGTCAATTTAATTTGAGGACTTACGGCCAAAATTGGGCTAAGTCTAGTTGAAAATGTTCAACACTTTTATCAAATAATGCATTGCATTTCTTCCATTTTTTGTTTGGGCTCTACCCATAAAGATGCAGAGCATCAATTTATTCTGGGCTCTGCTCATTTATGAATGATGCAATGCATCTGTTTTGTTTGGGCTCTGCCCCTTTTAAAATGCGTAGCATTTTTATTATTTCGTTTGGGCTCTGCCCATTTATAAATGATGCAGAGCATCAATTTAATTAGGTCTGCTTGGTCTTTTAATTGGGCCTGGCCCTTCAGGAAAAGAAATGCATTGCATTTGTCAGGCGCTTTGCGCCAGTTACTGAGCGCAAGCGCTTGTGGTGAGGACACGTGTCATGCTCTGGTGAGCGCAAGCGCAACAGCGCAGTGCGCTGCGCTAGTGCGCTGCGCTGCTGACACGTGGCGCGCTCTGTTGAGTTGCGCCGATTCCAAAGAGCAAAGCTCTATTTCAAGAGGGCGTAGCACAAGTTGTTCTGTAGCTGACACGTGGCGCTCTCTCAAGAGCGCAACAGCGCAGTTTGGAAGTGCAAAGCACCAAGAATCTTTTAGATTCAAGAACAGAAGTGCAAAGCACTATTTGATTTCTTGATCTAATTTAGATCAAAGAAAAATAAGTTTTTCTTTTTGTTTGAAGAACCAGAGGTTCATAAAAGTGCGAAGCACTATTTTTATTTTGTTGTTTTCTTGTTTTAAAGAACCAGTGGTTCATAAGAAGTGCAAAACACTATTTTTATTTTATGGAGATCATTGATCTAGTTTTTAGATCAATGATCCACTAGAAGAAATTTCTTCTCCCTTGTGAAGGTTTTTACCTTTTTCTTTTTCAGAGTTCTCTCTGTTTGAAGCTCTTGACTTTTTTCAAGAAAAATGTTCATGCTTTGAATTGAGGCCTAGGGTTATTTTTATGGTGCCCATAAATTAGTTAAATTTGTTAAGGAGATCTTTCTCTGAGTGATTTGGGGAATTTTCCCCACCGTTGGATCTTTGATCCAAGGGCTCATGCTTTGCAGAAGAAAATATTCTTGTTTTAACAAGAACAGAAAAGATTTCTTAGAATTTTAATTCTGTTTGGCGCAGATGCCCCAGCGTGTGACACGTGTCGCGCAGCGCAAAGCGCAACGCAACTGCGCTAGCGCATCTGCGCTGACACGTGTCGCGCAGCGCACAGGGCAGCGCAACTGCGCTGACACGTATCGCGCAGCGCAGCGCTTGTGCAACTGCGCTAGCGCATCTGCGCTGACACGTGTCGCGCAGCGCAGTACTTGCGCAACTGAAGCGTTGCTTCCTTTAATAGAGTTTTGCTCTGATTGGGTGCGCCTTCTTGGGCGCTGCGCTGACGTATCAGCGCCTGACATGTGGCGCGTTGCGCCCGAGACTTGAAGCGTTGCTTCAGAATTTTGAATTTTGAATTTCAACAGAGCTTTGCTCTGATTGGGCGAAACACTCCTTTAGGAGGGATGAAGTCCGCAAAATATTTATGGACGCCTTGAACAATGGTCTGCAACTGCCCGTTCCAAAGAGGCCACATGAAATGAACATGACCGGCAATCTCATATACTGCCCATATCATAGAATGGTGAGTCATACCATCGAAGACTGCTATATTTTCAAAGATTGGGTGGAGAACCAATACAAGCTTGGAAAAACCTCACAGTCCTCGGATGTATCGGCAAGCCACAGAGCTACGGTCATCAACACAGCTCCGCCAAGATCAAAGTTCAAAGGGCTAGGATAAGCAAAGAGGACCACCACATCGTTAAACTGGGAACACCAGAGGACCACCACGTCATTAAACTGCGAACAATCGACCACCGCGTCATTAAACTGGGAATAACCGACCTCTAAGTCGTTAAACTGGGAATGTAAATATATATATATATATATATATATATATGTAAATAAATAAAAAATGTGTAAATAAAAGAGAAATAAAGAAAAGCCGAAATGATGGGGCAACTCGCAATAAAAATCTGCGAGTAAAATAAAGATAAAGAAAAGCCGAAATGATGGGGCAACTCGCAATAAAAATCAGCGAGTAAAATAAAGATGAAAATAAAGCCGAAATGATAGGGCAATCACGATCTTCGCGATAAGAAAAACTGAAATGATAGGGCAATCACGATCTTCGCGATAAGAAAAGCTGAAATGATAGAGCAATCATGGTAAAAAAAACAACAAAAACAAAACAAAAAAAACAACGGCGAATGATGAGTCGTTCCTGGTACCATATTCCAGTGCAGCGATGCAGACGCCAACCAAAACCCAATTTCCCAAAATTCTACCAGCCCTACGGCCCGTCCCCAAATTGACTACCGTATACAATCCACGGGCTCAAATAACTCTCATCATACTCATGCCCCACCACAATCACCAGTTACACGGCTGGTCTCCACCCTTGGAATTATGGTCCATCGGGAAGACCCACTCATGTGTCCTCACGATGCATGAAAAGAACAAACCTTCGTGGGATCCTTACGACTCATAAAGGAAAAACACACTTGGGAGTCCTCACGACTCCTAAGAAGAAAATACACCTACGGGATCCTTATGACCCGTAGGGAGAAAATGCTTTTATAGGACCCTTACGACCCATAAAATTGAAAAGCCTTAGGTGACAGGGACATAAATCTGTCTCCTAAGCCATCGCTCTCCAATCCCCAAGTGGCGAATGATGAGTCGCTTCTGGTACCATATTCCAGTGCAGCGATGCAGACGCCAACCAAATTCCAAATCCCATACCCCAACGGCGAATGATGAGTCGCTACTGGTACCATATTCCAGTGCAGCGATGCAGACGCCAACAAAGTCCCGAAATTTTTCCGGCCCTACGGTCTGGATCATACATCCTGCAAAACCGTATACAATTCATGGGCGTAAAACAATCCAAATCTCTCCCAGTCCCACCAAAAAAAAGGGGCATTTCCACAAGCAAAATGGGTATGGATGAAAACCCGAAAGGGCTCCGTGAGTAAAAACAGCAGGACTGCCGGCGAATTTGTAAAAATCCGAAAGGGCGCAAACTCGTAAAAAAGAAGAAAAAAAAGAGATGAAATGCACTCACAAAGCCCTCTCGATTTTGTGAGGAGAAAATTCCCGCGTGAAATCCTTATGACTCACAAAGGAGCCACACACTTAGGAGTCCCCACGACTCCTAAGGAGAAAAAAACGCCTACGAGATCCTTTCAACTCGTAGGGAGAAAATGCTTTTATGGGACCCTTACGGCCCATAAAATCGAAAAGCCTTAGGTGATAGGGATCTAAATCTGTCTCCTAAGCCACCAATTCCCAAATCCTTCCGGGGCAAATGATGAGTTGCTCCTGGCATTATTCCAGTGCAGCAATACAGATGCCAAACAAAAAACCAATTCTCAAATCCTTCCGGGGCAAATGATGAGTTGCTCCTGGCATTATTCCAGTGCAGCAATGCAGATGCCAAACAAAAAACCAATTCCCAAATCCTCCAGGAGCAAATGATGAGTTGCTCCTGGCATTATTCCAGTGCAGCAATGCAGATGCCAACATAAAACTAATTCCCAAATCCTTTCAAGACAAATGATGATTCACTCCCGGTACCATATTCCAGTGTAGCGATGCCGATGTCAACTCAAATCAAACAAATCAAACCAACCAATTCCGACATCGACCTTTGCGTCAAACAACAACACCCCGTAATGGGGAAATGTCAAGCAGACACTCCGTCTCGGGGACACGTTAACAAGCGACACTCCGTGCCGGGGACAAGTCGATCCGCGACACTCCGTGCCGGGGACAAGTCGAACAGCGACACTCCGTGCCGGGGAAAAGTCGGTCAGCGACACTCTGTGCCGGGGACAAGTCGAACATCAGCGACACTCCGTGCCGGGGACAAGTCGATCTGCGACACTCCGTGCCGGGGACAAGTCGAACAGCGACACTTCGTGCCGGGGAAAAGTCGGTCAGCGACACTCCGTGCCGGGGACAAGTCGAACATCAGCGACACTCCGTACCGGTGACAAGTCGATCCGCGACACTCCGTGCCGGGGACAAGTCGAACAGCGACACTCCGTGCCGGGGAAAAGTCGGTCAGCGACACTCCGTGCCGGGGACAAGTCGAACATCAACGACACTCCATGCCGGGGACAAGTCGATCCGCGACACTCCGTGCCGGGGACAAGTCGAATAGCGACACTCCATGCCGGGGAAAAGTCGGTCAGCGACACTCCATGCCGGGGACAAGTCGAACATCAACGACACTCCATGCCGGGGACAAGTCGATCCGCGACACTCCGTGCCGGGGACAAGTCGATCCGTGACACTCTGTGTCGGGGACAAGTTGAACAGCGACACTCCGTGCCGGGGAAAAGTCGGTCAGCGACACTCCATGCTGGGGACAAGTCGAACATCAGCGACACTCCGTGCTGGGGACAAGTCGATCCGCGACACTCCATGCAGAGGATAAGTCGAACAGCGACACTCCGTGCCGGGGAAAAGTCGGTCAGCGACACTCCGTGCCGGGGACAAGTCGAACATCAGCGACACTCCGTGCCGGGGAAAAGTCGATCCGCGATACTCCGTGCCGGGGATAAGTCGAACAGCGACACTCCATGCCGGGGAAAAGTCGATCAGCGACACTCCGTGCCGGGGATAAGTCGAACATCAGCGACACTCCGTGCCGGGAACAGGTCGATCAACGACACTCCGTGCCGGGGACAAGTCGAACAACGACACTCCGTGCTGGGGAAAAGTCGATCAGCGACACTCCGTGCCGGGGACAAGTCGATCAGCGACACTCCGTGCCGGGGAAACGTCAACCAGTGACACTCCGTCTCGGGAAAACGTCCAACACAGACACTCCATGCCGGGGAAACGTCGACCAGCGACACTCCATGCTGGGGCACGTCTACTAAATCACTCCGGGCCAGGGAAACATCTACCACGGACACTCCACCTCGGAGACACGTTGATGGAGCTCCTTTTCGGGCCTCCGTCAGATGTTGTCTTCCGTTGATCTCGAGGTGAACTTGGCTGATTGTCCTTCGTTGCGTGTGGGTCTCAATGGGTTTTGAGAGGAGAAGGTGGGGTGAGGAGACTTTCGCCGAGTACCTGCAAAGAAGTCCCGGGGTGGTTTGGTACCACCGAGGACCCTCCGATGCTCAAGTTAGTGATGAGATCCGAGCAGAGTAACGGCGTAAAGTGTAAAGAATGGCTTACATGACCCTTCTGTGATGGGGGTTTATATAGCGGTGGTGGCATGCAGCAGCAGGCACGAGAATCTCGCCGGCAGTTACGCTCCCGACGTCATGCCTGCGCAGGAAGCGGATCGCCCATTAATGGGGATCGTAATAGCGTGGAACGTAGGACGTTGTTGGCGTAGAATCTGCGCATGGCGAGATTCGCGGAGCGGCGGTTACACCTGTGAGTGGTGGAGTTGGTCGGAGGGCCGAGGAAGACGGCCTCGGCTGGGGGCTCGGGGACGAGCAAGGAGTCCGAGGAGTCTTGGTCATGTGGCAACTCGGGGCGAGCTGATGGGCCGAGGAGGTTAATTTGCAGGAGGCCCCGAGGAGGGCCAATTTGCGCTTGCAGGTCGGGCACAGGGTGGTCTGGTCGGCCCCTGTGGGCCCTTTCTTCTGAGTCTTGCGACACGTCATCTGCCACGTGTCCTGATCTTGGAGGTCGCCAATATCGAGTGTCATCACGCATCAAGCGTCGACCGTCCATGTCGTAAAAAGGGCAGTGCAGGCTTCCTACAAAGAAGGAACCAGATCGCTCCGTGTGAGGGAAAAGTCTACCACGGACACTCCGTCTCGGAGACGCGTCAAGTGTCGACCGTCCATGTCGTAAAAAGGGCAGTGCATCCTAAAAAGTGGGAACCAAAGCAAGTCGCCTCCATGCAAAACAAGATCCATCAATTTCATGCACACAACTCACATATATGGTGTGCATTTATTGATGGGGACACTTTGTTGAAGTCGAAAATTGCATCCCGGTTGACCAAGTCAAAGTCAAAGTCAAGCCCAAGGCAAACGGGCCCATGCCCAAGTCGAGTCCGAACATGAAGCGGCCGGCCCTCCCCCATATAGATCATGTAATAAATAATTTTTATGTAATTTTTTATACATGAATGGGCATAAAGCCAACTTTTTGTAAAGCCCATGGCTTATGTGCAAAAAAAAATGGCACATGAGCCATGGGATGGCCAAAATGCCATTTTTGTAAAGCCCAAGGGGCTATATTTAAAGTGTATAACCTATAAAGGAAAGGATAATGAAAATATCCAAATAACTTTTTATCTCTCCAAAAATCCAGATATGTGATCTTCTTCTTCCTCAAGGTTCTAAAACCTTCTTTTTTCTTTTGAATTAAATCAAGAGTTTTACTCTTCCTTTTATAAAACAAAATAGTTTTTCACCACAAAACCCACAAAGGGGAACTCAGATCTGCCATCAGATCTCAGAAAGGAGAGATTTTTAAAATCTCATACTTCTTAATCTTCAAGATCCGGCCAACAAAGGAAGAAGAAGGAGACCCATCTCCAGAAACCCCACTTTGGGGAAGAACTAGGGCTCAAGGGGAGAAGCCCTTCATCAGCTTCAAAACATCCTAGGAGTTTAACTCCTCATATATATATATATATATATATATATATATATATATATATATATATATAGAGAGAGAGAGAGAGAGAGAGAGAGAATAATAAGTGCTCCTTTCTGGGAGTACAACTCCCATTGCAGGGACCAAGTAAGTGCTCCTTTCTGGGAGTACAACTCCCATTGCAGGGACCAAGTAAGTACTCCTTTCTGACAGTACAACTCTTAAAACGCTAGCGCTCTTATGCTCAGAGCGCTAGCGTCCGAGCGCCCACGTGCTGACACGTGGTGCGCTAGCGCTCTTGCGCTCAGAGCGCTAGCGCCCGAGCGCCCACGTGCTGACACGTGGTGCGCTAGCGCTCTTGCGCTCAGAGCGCTAGTGTCCGAGCGCCCACATGTTGATACGTGGGGCGCTAGCGCCCTTGCGCTCAAAACGCTAGCGCCCAAAAGTGCTAGCGCTCGAGCACCCACGTGCTGACACGTAGTGCGCTAGTGCTCAAAGTGCTACCGCTCTTGCGCTCAAAGCGCTAGCACCCAAAGCGCTGGCGGTTTTCCCACGTATCCCTTGGATGCCCTTTCCTTTTTTTATTTTATATATACAAATACACACACACACACACACATATACTCTACAACACTATCCCTTTCAAAAATAATTGGGCCGGAGCGCTGCCCCGCACCCCGCAAGGGGGCTGCTAGCCTCCTTGACCCTCAGCCCGCTATCCGGGTAGCGGGACCCCCGTAAAAACTCTGCGTGGCTCCCAATATATCCAAAACCTCCTTTCAAAACACAACACATGCACGCTGCACATTGAGTTCGCATGACCAGTTTAACCCGTCAATCGGAGGTTCTCTCGCTCCAAAGGCGAGGGGTAATTAACGGTAGTTTAGTCCGCGGCTGCCGAAGATTCGGATCCCCACAATCAATAAACCCCGGCCTACCCTAGGCAGGGGGAATCTATAGTACGCCTGACAAGCGCGCGCGTATTCCCATCTCAATGGGGTGACGAAAAACACCCTACAAGCACGTCTCGTCCAGGAACAAGTAGCCCAAAGTGGCCCTCTTCGACGGGAAGTCTGACCCGAAGGACCACTTAGACGCATTTACAGCAGGCATGAGCTTCGAAGATAACTTGGACGCGGCTCAATGCTAAGCTTTCCCGACTACCCTAATCCAGGCTGGCCGAGACTGGTTCTGGGGCTTGCGCCATGCTCCATCTCGACCTTCGACGAGCTGGCTATCCAATTCCTTGGTCATTTCGTCGGAAACCAACGACAGAAAAGGACAGTCAACTACTTGTTCACTGTCAAAAGAGGAGACAAGGAATCTTTCAAAGGGTATGTCACTCGCTTCTACAATGCCCTTCTGGAGGTTCCCGAGCACCGCGACGAAACAGTTATCACCGCGCTGAGGTCGGGTCATAGGCACAAAGAGCGGCTCTGATCATTTGCATTGGCGCAACCTAAGACCATGGCCGAAGTAAAAGCCTTGACCGAGCGAGAGATCCAACTTGAGTCGGAGGTGAACTCAAATCTGCCCTGAGCCGACCAAATGGACCAAAAGAAAAGGTACAGGGAGGAGAAAAATAAAGTCAACCGTCCGAAATCTTACTTTCCGGGGTTCCAGGAGTACACTCCTTTAAACATTTCCCAGACCGAGCTACTGGAGGAAGCTAAGGACGATAGGTTCTTTAAGCTCCCGCCAGTTACCCAAAGAGCGGGCAAGCGTCTCCACGGCCCGTATTGCGCCTTCCATAGGTCGCAGGGTCATCCGAATGAGAACTGCAAACAACTCCGTGACTACATCGAGGAGTTGATCCACTCCGGCCATCTGGCGAAATACTTACGGGACAAGCGGCAGGCGGAGCGGGAGAAAAAGGACCAAACTCCTCCCGAGAAATTAACGATTGGGCAGATCATGGTCGTTACCTCGGATCAAGCTCGGGAAAACGGGGAGAACCACCACCTTTTAGCAGTCGAAGGTGTAAGCGATCCGCCCCGTAAGAGGTGCATCGGTGGAGCATACCACCTGCAGGACGCCAGGGGGCGTAATTTTCTTCGGCCTTATAACACCGAAAAACTTAAGTTGTATAAATAAACATGTACCCTATTTTGAAATAATGTAATTCCTATTGGCATTTAATTAAGTCTCCTGAGCTAGGTCCTCTCACAGAAGAGACCTTTTATATCGCCATGGGACTCCAGCCCTTTGTTTCTTTTCTCGGTTTCGAGACTCTAAGGTTTTTTAAGAAAAAAGTATAAAATGTACCGAGTGGGTAAAAAGAGACAATGCACCTCAACAAAGGAGAAATTTATTTATTAAGAGGTATTATGGGCTCCCCAGCATTACAACAATTACAACAAAGGAAGGCGAGGATTAAGGAAACATTGTCGGTGATATACCGAAGAAAGCTCTTCCAGCCGAGCCCAAGCACCCTCGACCCGCTCCCTCCGACGGTACTCACGGACCCTAAAATCCACGGACTCTCTGGGATCCCCGTCCGCCTAGAAAGATGCGACGACCAACCTTTGCTGGAAACTCTTAAGAAGGAGGTCCACCAAGCGATCCCGCCCACTCTTTGAGATCAGACCCAGCCCATGGACAGTGTGCATTTAATCGAATGCCTCATCCATCAACTGCGGAGATAGGTTGTTGTACAGACCTAGAGAAGTCCTCCATATCGCATAAATTAACACCTGAAGGAGAGGAAATATCTGGGGAAGCAGGCGCCCACGGTGACCCTCTAGGCAGCCTATCACCGTCTCGTACGTCTCCTCGGAACGATCGAGATTATAAAAGTATACATCCTCATGAGAAACGATCTCCCTGATGGTATACACATGGCCGATCACATTCGGGGAATGCAAAACTAAGAAGAAACCAATATGCCTTCGGTATTTATAGCCTCAGCAAAAATCTTCCAACGGCCGAGATTTACTCGCACAGCGACGCAAATCACGGAATATCGCACTTTCCCGATGTGGTGCTGCCACGTGTCATCCGCGACGGTCGCCATTCCTGCCTATATGGGCCACGGAAAGTTGAACGACACCCCAAGGAGATACTAGAGAGATAATAAAGCCCTTATCACGAGGCCGCCGAGCAGATTCCTGCTCAGCCCATCAGCAGCAGGTAGCTTCCTGCCCAACAAACGCTTTGGATCTAAGGCCCTCATCGCGAGGCCGCCAAGTAGATTCCTGCTCGGCCCATCCACAGTGGGTAGCTTCCTGCCCAACAACGTTGTGGATCCAAAGCCCTCATCACGAGGCCGCCGAGCAAATTCCTGCTTAGCCCAACTGCAGCGGGTAGCTTCCTGCCCAACAACGTTGTCCAAAGCCCTCATCACGAGACCGCTGAGCATATTCCTGCTCAGCCCATAAGCAGCAGGTAGCTTCCTGCCCAACAACGCTGTGGATCCAAAGCCCTCATCACAAGGCCGCCGTCCAGATTCCTGCTCAGCCCATCCACAGCGGGTAGCTTCTTGCCCAACAACGCTGTGGATCCAAAGCCCTCATCACGAGGCCGCCGAGCAGATTCCCGCTCAGCACATCCGCGGCGGGTAGCTTCCTGCCCAACAAACACAGTGGATCTAAAGCCCTCCTCGCGAGGCCGCCGAGTAGATTCCTGCTCTGTCCATCCATAGCGGGTAGCTTCCTGCCCAACAACGCTGCGGATCTAAAGCCCTCCTCGCGAGACCGTCGAGCGGATTCCTGCTCAGCCCATCCACAACGGGTAGCTTCTTGCCCAACAACATTGTGGATCCAAATCCCTCCTCATGAGGCCACCGGGTAGATTCCTGCTAGATCCATCCATAACGGGTAGCTTCCTGCCCAACAATGCTGTGGATCCAAAGCCCTCATCACGAGGCCGCCGAGCAGATTCTTGCTCAGCCCATCCACAGCGGGTAGCTTTCTGCCTAACAAACGCTGTGGATCTAAAGCCCTCTTGGCAAGACCGCCGAGTAGATTCCTGCTCGGCCCATCCACAGCGGGTAGCTTCCTGCCCAACAATGCTGTGGATTCAAAGCCCTCCTCACGAAGCCACCGGGTAGATTTCTGCTCGGTCCATCCACAGCGGGTAGCTTTCTGCCCAACAACGTTGTGGATCAAAAGCCCTTATCGCGAGGCCACCGAGTAGATTCCTGCTCGGTCCATCCACAGCTGGTAGCTTCCTGCCCAACAAACGCTGTGGATCCAAAGCCCTCTCCACGATGTGGCTAGACAGATTCCTGCTCGGTCCATCCATAGCTGGTAGCTTCCTGCCCAACAAACGCTGTGAATCCAAAGCCCTCACCACGATGTGGTTAGGCAGATCCCTGCTCGGTCCATCCGCAGCGGGTAGCTTCCTGCCCAACAACGCTGTGGATCCAAATCCCTCACCACGAAGTGGCCAAGTAGAATCGAATGACGCCGACCTATTCAAACTTGGCTATCGTTCGATTCATACTTGATGCGCAATCGCCACCTCGACTGCAAGGAAAGCGAGGATACCGACTTTCCTACACTTGGCTATCATTCGATTCATACTCGATGAACGATCGCCACCTGTAAGTCGATGTCGCGCACCCCGCGGGTTCGCGGGGAGGCGAAATACGTAAAAACGATTTTTACGGGCTTCACAACACCGACTTGAACTCAAAGATCGATACTAAACCCTAACTAGCTAAATTGTATGAGGTTAACTACTCGGATAGGAAGTTATACCTCACGTTACCATGTCCTTCGGGTATTCTTGTCAAATTGTATAAGGTTAATTACTCGGATAGGAAGTTATACCTCACGTTACCATGTCCTTCGGGTCTTCTTGTCGCTGTCCTCCTCCTCATCATAAGCTCCAAGGATCGTTTGGATCGATACCTCCTCGTCGGCCTTCTCGAGTCAAAGACGATCCACTCGAGAGTCTGTTTCCTCCAATCAGAGCAAAGCTCTGTTTTGAAATTCAAAATTCAAAAATTGAAGCAACGTTTCAGATTCAGCGCTAGGCGCGCTGCGTGCCACGTGTCAAACACGGATATGCTAGCGCCAGGTGCGCTGCGTCGTAGGCAGTGCACCATGAGTGCGCTAGCACTGGGCGCGCTGCGTGCAACATGTCAAACACGGGTGCGCTAGCGCAGGCTGCATTGCGCTCTGCGCAGCGCGCCACGTGTCAAACGTAGGTGCGCTAGCGCAAAGTGCGCTGCGCTCTGAGCAGCGCACCACGTGCAAAGCACGGATGCGCCAGCACTGGAATTAAAAATTCCCCACCGTTAGATCAAAAGATCTAATAATGATAAATCATTAATTAATCAGAATTAAATTCTGTTATGGAAATTTTTTTCCAATCTTGTTAAAAAACAAGAAGATTGCCTTATGTAAAACAGAAACCATAGGATCAAAGATCCAACGGTGGGGAAACATCCCCAGATCAATCAGAGAAAGATCTCTTTAACTGATTTAACAAATCAATTTGCCCTATATAAAGGCCCCAAGACTTCAAGTCTGAGATAGAGAAACCCCCTATAAATTTTGAGAAGACTCAAAAGAAAGAGAGCAAGCTCTTGAAAGAAGATCATTTCTTCAAGGTAAAAAGAATGATTCTTGAACAAAGAAATGAAATTATCTCATTAAAACAGAAGAATTATCTTATTAAAAGATCATAGATCTACAAAAGACCAAGGTCTTTTATAAAAAGAGATCAAAAGATCTCATCATAGAAGTATTTACTTCATTCACAGATCATTGATCTGCAAAGGCAAAACCCTTTCAAAAATAAGAACTGTTGTTCTTGAATCTTGAGGCAAAGCCCCCTTTAAAAAGAACATAAATTTGTTCACAGATCATAAATTTGATCAAATGCGCCTTGCGCTATTAAAAAGTGCCTTGCACTCTTGAACTGCGCTTCTGCGCTCATTGGACTGGCGCGCAGCGCCAAAACGTGCCACGCGTCAACCACGTATACAACTTGCGCTTTGCGCTTCTGAAACAGCGCACTGCGCTTATGGGCCGGCGCTCAGCGCCAAGCGTGCCACGTGGCACCCACTTGTGCGCCACTAAACTAGCGTAACGCGCTTATAAATTGAAAGTGCAATGCGCACATAAACTGGCGCAATGCGCCCATCATCTGGCGCTTAGCGCCAAGCGCGACACGTATCCTTTTCGTGTGCGCTACTTGGCAGAAGCGCACTGCGTTCTTTAATTGGCGCAAAGCGCCTGGTGCGCCACGTGGCGCGCTGTCAGAACACACATTGTTCTGATGAATGCTATGCATTCAATACAGGACAAAAAAATGTCAGGATCCAATACTCAGCATTATTAAAAGGGCTAAGCCCAAATAAAGGCTCAACAGCCCAGAACAATAAAATATTAAACATTTTAATCTTATTGGACTTAGCCCAATATTGGCCATAAGTCCTCAACTTATATTGAACTGAGCCCATCTGCTCACGAATATTTAACAGATCTCAATCCCAAACTGGACTACAGATCTTTCAACCAACTCACATTGGTTTAAAGGTACATCTCTTTACTCCTCTGATATCTGTCGTTGTGATCCTTCAACGTCTTCAGAGAGGTGACGGGTCCCGACAACCACACATTTCACGGACTGTGGGGTCCTTAAACTCATGGACTACGATATCCTTAACCTCAGATTGTGGGGTCCTTAAACTCATGGACTACGATGTCCTTAACCTGGACTATGGGGTCCTTAAGCCTATGGACTATGATGTCCTTAACCTTGGACTGTGGGGTCCTTAAACTCACGGACTATAATGTCCTTAACCTTGGACCACCATGTCCTTAAACTGGTAATCGACCGCAATGTCCCTAAACTAAACAATAGAGTTCAAATACTCTTTTGTTGGATCTAAATGATCCTGTTAAGTTGATCTTAGTCTAAAATTAGACTAACGTATCCCTAACAAATGTTTAAGTTGATCTTAGTCTCAAATGAGACTAACGTATCCTTAACAAACGTTTAAGTTGATCTTAGTCTCAAATGAGACTAACGTATCCTTAAACCCAAACCAAAACCCAAATCTAAGAAGATACGGATTTGGACTAATCCACGCCCTACGGGCGACAACATAAATTAGTCTCCGTATACGATCCATGGGCAACCAAAAACAAAACAAACACTTACGACACGAAGTGACCATCTGGAGAAGGAGAAAGTTGTTACCGCGATGCGGTAGCGTAATTAACTGCAGGAGCTTACGCCTACAGGGAAGAGCGTCCCCACAATCAAAAACCCCTTAAACGAGGGGGAATATGACTAAGTCTGCTACATCGGCCGCATCCGTTTAAACCTTCGATACATGGTGCCATAAATCAACGTGGCATCTTCGGAGAGGTGGACGGATAGTACCAATTGGCATCTGCCCCGAAATTCAGGCGAGACGTCCGTCGCGTCTTCGTCCGCGTCTTTCGGCGGGGAACAGAGTCTATAGTCCGAGCTCCAACCTCAAATCCGAAGTAACTACGGTATCTAGTTCACTAAACTAGATGTTCTAGATAATGTAGAGAGTGTAGATGGATTAGTATATCTCTAAGTACCCTAGAATTCTCAACACATGAGAGATTTAGGGTTAGAGAAAGAAGAAGGGGAGCTTGAGGAAGTGAGGGTGTAAAATGAACATTAGTATGAAGATGGCTAAGAGTTGTGAATATCTCAAGCATCCAATAATGCATAACCAAAATATCAAGCATACTTGAATAGTCACATGGTGAGTCACCCTCATGAGTCACCTAAGAGCCATGCTTCATTTAATGTAAATCTCCACCTCATTTATCTTTTAATCAAGATTAAATACAAAATGATGTGTCTTCTTCTAGAAGTATACTTGAGCAAATTACAAGAATACCCTTCACCGTATATTCATACCCGTATCCGTATTCCGAAAAATACGGATACAAAGAGACGAAAATAATCCATCAATATAATACTAGGATCCGGTTTAAACCAAAGCCCACTAGTATTATCCGCCCGAACATCATACGTACACAAGTACACGTATGTAATCGAAGCCCTGCCGTAAAACCATACGGCCTCTACATCTTTTGCCTGATGCAAGGAAACCCTCTGTGTGGGATTCTAAAGACTCGACACTATGCTGGCAGTGGGTTTAACCACAAGCACGTCAGCGGTACAAGTTGCACGTAACGACTACAAATGCATCTGTCGATAAGAAGGCCGATGATCAAACTCAATCGAACTCCTACTGAGCCTATCTGTGACAATCTCCGTACAGTCCGGTCTGTTCGTCTAAGAGTATCGCATATTGGGCCTAGGGGCGGTAGCCGTCAGACCCCTAATAGCGCAATAAGTCGTGCCGGAGTTTAGCCCAAAAAACCCTGAGAAACTTCTAGAGTACCTATCAGTAAATCTCGCTTGCCCTGGCCAGGGACTTTGTGTAATGGCTTTCCAAACACAGCGCGATATTAACCCCCAATACCGGGAGAGACGAATCCTATCTAACCGCCACTGTCTTCAAGTGCTTCGGGACTGCACCCAACTACTACCTGTTTGCACGACTCATTTAAGCCGTGGTAGGGTAGTAATCTAAGAACAGTGGGAACACACTCGAGACGAAGTAGCAGTATCAAGTCGACGAACTAAGCTGTACTCATGTCACCTGGGAACTGCTACCCGACGACATGTATAATACCCACCAGTAGCTCCCTACGAGTCCTGTCTAGTGTACTCATAACCCAATGAGCACCTGCATACTATCTCCAGTACGGCGTACTAATGGCTCTGCGACAAACCATCTCTCCTGTTGGGATGAGAAGCGTATACACCAGTCTACTCTGGAGTATCGATGCCCCGTCTCGATAATCCTACGACTAGGGACCTGTATAAGGATGTGCTTATAGATTATCCAGGCCCCACTAGTGTGACTGCCATCACAATGCTGGTAATCAAGCAAAAGATCCTAAGGGCTCTACCAATATGTATAAGAGATATGCTAAAAGAAACATATCCACATATTGAGATAGAAACAAACCAGGTAGCATATTACCATTTCGAGCAAGACTGTTACTATATCCGTGTATATCCCAAGCTTCCAATATGTAATATACAAACTAGTACGACACAATAATGGCCTCTAGGGCATATATCACTAACAATCTCCCATTTGCACTAAGGCCATGTATTGGCATATCGCGGACCTATCATCTCGATTAGCCTCTCGAACTATGTCTGAGGGATAGCCTTTGTGAGTGAATCTGCAGTGTTGTTCTCTGAATCAACTCTCCGCACCTCGATCTCCCGATGATCAACGATCTCCCTGATCAGGTTGTACCGCCTCAAGATATTTATGGACTTATGATGGGACCTGGGTTCCTTCGTTAAAGCTATAGCGCCGTTGTTTTCACAATACAGAGGTATTGGATCTACAATGGACGGAACCACCTGAAGTTCTGTTAGGAACTTCCTCATCCAGACTGCTTCTTTCGCGGCATCATAAGCAGCTATATACTCCGCTTCCATTGTTGAATCAGCAACGGTGTCTTGCTTAGAGCTCTTCCAACAGACCACCCCTCAATTGAGGGTAAAGACAAAACCTGACATGGACTTGGAGTTATCCTTGTCACTCTGGAAGCTGGAGTCAGTAAAGGCCTCGATCTGGAGGTCTTTTCTGCCATACACCAAGAACATTTCCTTGGTCCTTCTCAGGTACTTGAGAATATTCTTTACTTCTATCCAGTAATTCTCTCCTGGGTTTGACTAATACCGGCTTACCACGCTAAGTGCGTAAGCAACAACAGGTTTGGTACACAACATCGCATATATTATAGAGCCTACCGCAGAAGCGTAGGGTATAATCGACATGCGGACCCTTTCCAAATCAGTCTTAGGAGACATCTCTTTGGAGAGGGTGATTCCGTGACAAGCCGGTAAATTACCGCGCTTTGAATCTTCCATATTAAATCTCTTTAGTATAGTGTCAATGTACCGGGACTGCGAAAATCCCAACATCCTCTTAGATCTATCACGATAGATCTGGATCCTCAGAATGTAGGAGGCATCACCCAGGTCTTTCATGGAGAACCTCTATGACAAGAATCCTTTATCTGATTGTAGCATAGGTGTCACGTCCCGAAAGTACGGAACATGACCGGCACTTAAATTACGAAACGTCTCGAGGCGTACGTAATCTAAGTAAGCCGAAAACCCAGAAATCCAAACCAAGAAAAGTAGTAGAGTGAAGGAAAACCAATTTAAATCAAGTAGTTTTAATAGCATAAGCCGAATTATGCGTTTTTAAAAACATCAAATATTTACTGAAAATTTCGGCAGAGTCTCCTTTGTAAATACTGGGCCCCAAACGGGATACAACATGAATAGTATACGAAATCAATAAAAGGCATCCCCAAGCGGGAGCTAGCTCTTCGTCAATCGATGGTCACAACCACACAAGTAATATAATATACAACGCCAAGGGTGAGGATCAAAACTCAAAGGAAACTCAAAATAACAAGAAATCCACAGAAATACAACGCGCGACTCTAAGGTCGAAAGAATAAACAACACTGGTCTCTATCTCAATAAATACATGTTTGGTTGATGGAATTTACTAGATACAACCGAATAATATTATACAAAGTAATATGATGGGTACGATACCAATAAACCCACCTACCAGCAAGTCACCCGAAAGAAGCAGTGCCAGCAAAACCGTAATGAAACCTGTACGGCAAAACCTGCAAGAAACTGTGGCACAACGGGGGTGAGTTGCCAACTCGTGAGTAGAAAAACATCTACGAACAGAAATCACATGAACAACGCAATCCTAGGTCAACGATCATAATATATCCTCAAATATATAACATGCAGCCTATAACAATGGCTTGGGTAAATATCTAACCCGAGTGTAATCCCATGTGCCTGTGTCAGTGCCTCAGGTAGCAATATATCATATGGATGATGTATGAATGCATGAAACAGAATGCATGTACTGATGAAAACTGCTGTCATAAATTAGAGAGATTTCTGTATCTTTTTAAAAATGAGGTATCATAAATGAAATCAGCATAAACAGTGCCTAGCATCGGCACAAAACAAGTATCCAAATCTCTCGATATCTCTGTGTCGCAATCTCTGTACCTCAATATCTCAAAATCTCTGTATGTCAATCTCACTATCTAGGGCGCCGTCAGTCCAGATCGGCCCCTACCATCAATCTCAAGACCACGACGGTATCCTCCGGATATCCGACGCGTCGGGTAAAATCACCGGTAGGTAGTGCTCCCCTGCCAGGCTCACATCGTCATCATCACACGCTTCTTGCCCCAGGGTACCTTACCGGGTCTACCATGTACCCGAAACGGTTCATCCGTCTCCTAGAATCGGGTCTCGAAATCCATCAGCAAACTCATGGTGGACAACTCATACATCATGGGAAAACCGCGCTTTTCATTTAAAAAGAGAGAGAAGAAGTTTGTATAAGTTTTGTGGTTTTCCCCCAAATCCAGAAAATCTCATGGAAATCCGAATCCAAAACCTCAATAGCACGTAAAATAGTGAATATATGCATGAGAATCCATGAATGCAGCATAACAATGAATAACAGTATGCATGAAGTAGCAGGTAATAACTACAATGTCTAAACTAGCATATAAGGCAAGTACACTAATATCGTATCTAAACTATTAGCTAACAGGCTATGTCAATGTAATAGTATTTTCTATGTGTACGTGACATGGTAATTACCGATGAAGATGTGTGTGAGCCGGCAAGTAAGTGTACGTGGTACATACGCATCATCGGTAATGGTGATGGCGTCCTAACAGCATGATATCAATAATGAAATATGAATTACAATAAGTATGCGATGCGGAGCAACAGCAATAATATGCGGGAGCTGAATACTAGACACAACGATAACTAAACTGCATTACCCTAATATAAGTCCTACAATAGTGCCTTTTGAAATAACACGAATCGCGGTGTTTTGAAAATAAGGGCAACGGTATTTTTAAGAAAAGATACGTCTTTTGAAATATCCGTAGAATCCCTGGACCTGTCTTTTAAAATACCCACGATTCATTAGTTTTGAAATAGATAGGAGTTTAATCTAGTCTAACAACTACACTAAACTATACAGCTGAACTAACAAACTGAACTACAGGTAAGGAAACCGCCTAACATCTGAGTCGATATATATATAAACATATATATATTAGTCGGTGATCCCGCCTCGATAATATCACATCCGATACCATATCTATAATCAGATATTCCCAAGTCAAGAGTGCGGATCTATCATCAATATATAGCTCGTACGTAAATCCGTCGTACGGCATCCCCAAATCTGGGTACGGGTCAATATCACATTCATCACACTATTCATCTGGTATCCCCTTTATCAAAGATCATAATCCGGGTACGGATCTATGTCTAGTACAATACTGATACCACCTACGTATGCATGCACGTGTGTGAAACACTACGTCAAAGGACCCGCTACAACGTCATGTCGTATCTCAAATACGAACCCTGCCAAATCACCGATCTCACGGCCTCAAATCAAATCTCATCGACTCATCTCAGATCCTAAGTATCATCCACAAATCCAGTATGTGAACACCTAGTCCCATACCCAGGTGAACACATAAACACATCTCCCCATATACGCACAGGTAATAACATAGATGTATGCATATGTGTTTGTGCGTGTGTGGGTGTAACAACTACTCTAGGGTTTCGCAACTAACACTAAACTAATCCATGAACACCTAGAATCTACATTTATCATCAAGTCTCATATCAACATAAAATATATAATCAAAATATATGTGTGTATACGTATTCGTATACATCACCACGAACTGCGAGGGTGCTATACGCCATCCACCCGACTTCTCCCCGTAGATATAAATCTACTCACCTGGTCCTTGCTCGCCGGTGCCGATGTCGCCACGCGCTTGCTTGTCGTCTCGAAATCCACATGGGGTACCTACATATCATAATGCACCGTATCGCATTAAAACCAAATTCGAAATCGAAACGGCATACGAAAATCAAATCGGTACGCGTATCACGCATAGGTCAAAACCTATCGCCTACGCATGCAAGAATAGCCAAACCAACCCTAGATGTCGATGTACAAACATCAAACCATCGAGAAAAATCCAAACACTCTCATTTGCGCATTCACGAACACTAATTATAATATAAAATAGGTTAAAATTCACAAAAACCCCAAATTCACCTTAAAAGCCATTTTTCCGAAAATCTAGCAAGCAAAAATTACCCGTTTTGGTACAAAACTCGACGTTTAAACAAATCTAGCGGCCGCAATATCCGCTCAATATCATAACCAAGTCATAAAAACCATTCCAATAATTTAATCTCATCAAAATATATATAATTACAAAACCTAGTTAACAGAAATTAGCACAATTTTCCATTTTAGCTCAAAACTTGGTGTTTTAATCAACTTTAAATATGTTAACAATTTTAGTGCCCATAATTCTCATTAAAACATATTAACTAAGCCACACAACCATTAACTAGATTTTTAATCTCACACTTTATATTAATTATAAAAATCTAGTTTGCAAAACAAACATAATTAGGACAATTTACATATAACAATTTAGCAATAAACAACAAGGTTTAGTTTTGCATAGAATTAACATGCTAATCACTCACTATAACCATAATCTAATGCTAGAAAGCTCACTTGAATTTTACAAACCCTAATCCCAAAATCAAACCCCTTTCTAGAATATCCTAAACTAGCAATTACACCCAAATTAACACTTGAATAAAATAGATTATCATAATTAAACAACAATTAGCCATAAGGTTAAGAATTTACCCCACAATCATCTTGAGATCTAGCACAAATCTAGCCTCCCAAACATGCTTCTCTTCACCAAGATCCATACAAGAATAGTTAAGGAAAAATGGGTAAGGTTTGTATTTGGAAATTTGTGAGGTTTTACTTGATTTTTCTTGGGATTTTTGTGGACTTTTGGAGAAGAAAAGAGATGGGGAAATGAGAGAGGGGGCTGCAGAATTTCGGCTGTAGGAGGGAGAGGGAGATGTGTGTGGGTTTTGTGTGTAAAAGCCCAAGTCAACTCTCTCCCAAAGTACAATAATATCCACCTCAATTTACTATATTAAAACATATACTTTTATCCTATTTCCCCACTTAACAAAAGAGTTGAAGTGAGATCTTGAAGAGGGGTTGCTGCTGTGGTGGGGCCGGCCAAGGAAAGGGTGAACATGTGAGTGAGTGATTGACAAAAAAAGTTCCATGCAAAAAGACCCCCTCAAGTTACCAAATTGCAATTTTCGCTAATTTCACCAAAAAAGCCCAAGTCAACTCTCTCCCAAAGTACAATTGGGAGAATTAAATTCTCATATAGGGTTAAACCCTAGTTTCATTTGGAGGAATTAAATTTCTATGAATTCAGGGGAATTAAATTTCTTAAACTCAATTCTTCCTCTAAATTTTGGATCATGGCAGAATCTCCCCGATGAGAATTAAATTCTCAACTTGTGGGGAGATCTGTTTCTGCAGATCTTCAACCAAAAGAAGAACTAAGTTCTTATTCAGAAAAATTAAACTCATAAATTGAGAATTAAATTCTTTTTGTTTTATAGAACTTAGATCTCTTTCCCCTTTCTCACCTAGGGTTTCTTTTCTCTGAAGAGATCTTCTTTTCTCTCTTGAGAATTAAATTCTCCTCTCTTTTTTCTCTCTGTTGTTGTTATCTCCCCAGAAAAAAATCCCGCCTCTTCTCTTCTTGGCTCCTATTTATAGGAGAAAGAAAATGATCAGTTTGTTTAGTCAATCTTTCATTGAAAGATTTTGGTTGTTTTTGTAACCAACCTGATCTTTTAGATCACTCAGTAAATTTTATTCACCATTGGATTTTTAATCCAAAAGATCTTTTATCTATTATTCCTGGCAAATTTCAGGTAAATCTTTCCTTGTATAGAATCTTTCTATAAATTGGTGATTTTTAATCACCATTGGATTTTTAATCCAACGGTGTTCCATTTTACAGAACACAATCTTTTTGTTTGGAAAGATCTAGGGAAATATTAGGGTTTTTGATTTTCTTTAATTTAGAATTTAATTCTATTAGTTCAGAAGGTTTAAATGCCTATCACGTGTGGGCACGTGACCCCACAGTTTAAGCTTTTTAACCAGAATTTAATTCTGTTGTTTTAAAGAACTCAGAAATCATCACGTGTCAGCACGTGATACCCCATTGGGGTTTTTCCTTGTTGTTTTATTATATTTTTAATTCTTTTCAGGGGGTTTAAAGGCCTATCACGCGTTGACACGTGACCCCACCGATTAATTATTTTCAATTATTTATTTTATTCAGTGCCTACAGGCTTTGCCTGTAAATGGTCACGTGTCTGCACGTGATGCCCGGTCACGTATGGGCACGTGATGCCCGGTCACGTGTGGGCACGTGATGTCTTATAACTTTTGATATCGGATGAATTATGAGGCCCATAATATATCAAATCGAAGGATTTTTCAAGACACTTTCGATACCATCAGAATTAAGTTGTTTCACATTCGAGAGTTTGTCAATATATAACCCGGAAAATACCGGTTCGTATTTTCTTCCTTAGATTACACATGCATAGTATATTTGCTCATAACTTTTGATCCCGGATGAATTATGAGGCCCATAATATATCAAATCGAAGGCTTTTTTGAGATGCTTTCGATACCATCAGAATTTAGATATTTCTCATTCGGGAGTTTATCAAAATATAGCCCGTAAAATACTAGTTCACATTTTCTTAAGCGTATCGTTGCCATTTGATACCTCAGGCTATTTTACGCAGAAATTTTTGGCACGAATACCCTTGACGAAGGCCAAAATAGTAGTACGACTGTCCCAAACCAACGCATATATCTATACTACAGATGAATATTCAACAGCTACCAATCACTATACCTTGGCAAAGGTCAAAATACGTAGCATGAATACTACTAAATACCCAACTGAAATGGCGGAGGGCTACGAATGGTTTTGGGGAAATCGTGAACGTAATGAACTTGATTTAATCGAAGGAACCATGATAGCTTTTAAAGGAGTGGTTTAAGCTCCGCATTTAAAAGTTTGCATTTTGAAAAAACCGAGTGGTTTTGAAATTATTCCAACGATTCAGCTTTGCTTTGTTTGCTTTGCATTAATCATATAATGCAATCCCATCATTTACACCTACGATTCCAGAAAGAAACGAAAACACCACGCACGCTTATGTCATCCGTATTCGCCACTGGGCCCCGTCTAACACCGTTAGGTTACTTAACTAACGCCAGAGCAGAGGCTGGACTAGCGCGGAAGCAAAATATAAGCAACGTCTGTTATATAACATATATAATATATCCATTCGTCTCATGCAATAATAGGCATTCCAGATCACAGATGAACATATTAGATATACTAGGAATTCCGCATTTCGTTTAAACCTGTAACGAAAGACAGATTCCACGGTCGTGATGAATAGCCAAACCCTACCCTAGACCGTTACGGGTGTGGCAAACTACCCACCAAATTCTCGAAGTGAAGCAGCCTCTCTCAGTAAAATGATTAGGCCACTCGGCACTTCAAAAACCCAGTAGTTTGTGCACCACGCCTTGGGTCTATCTTAGGAGCAAAAACAATAAAAGAAATAATACAACGGTGGCTACAATCTCAACCCGGATGTGTCCCGCAAAATAATATTACATCACTTTACAATTTATATTGAATGAAAGAAACTCTCTTCTCAGATCCCCGGCTATTCATCCACGACGATCCAGCATATTCATATGCACAAATCAACATCACAGATATGTGCAACCCCCAACTAACCGACATATAGCAATTAGCGGAAGTTTACGAACACATATATCCAAACACAGAAAACCTGATAGCCAATAACTTTAGAATTTCGATCGACACATATTTTCCGTGTCTACCCTAAGTGCAAACCAACACACAAACAATACTGGGTAGAAACAAAATATACAAAAAAACATAACACCAATAATAAGAATCATGGAAGAAAAATGAGCCAACTCGGCCCTGACTCGGCCATGGAACGGCGGCGAATCGCACCGATTCGCCACGGTTCCGCGGTGGTCTTGGCGAGCCAGTGACTCGTTTTTCTTCAGTGTTCTTAAAATACCCTGCTTGCAATTTTCATGCCTCTGAAATAATTTTTCTGACAGTTTTAAAATTCGGCAGCAAGTGAGGGTTTCGGAGTTACGTTTTCGTGTTTTCCCAACAATCGAAATTCTAACTACTTGCTAACTAGCTAGTAAAGGTTTAGAAGGCTCTGATACCACTGTAAATCGATGTCGCGCACCCCACGGGTTCGCGGGGAAGCGGAATACGTAAAAAACGATTTTTACGGGCTTCACAACACCGACTTGAACTCCAGGATCGATACTAAACCCTAACTAGCTAAATTGTATGAGGTTAACTACTCGGATAGGAAGTTATACCTCACATTACCATGTCCTTTGGGTCTTCTTGTCGCTTTCCTCCTCCTCGTCATAAGCTCCAAGGATCTTTTGGACCGATACCTCCTCGTCGGCCTCCTCGAGTCAAAGACGATCCATTCAGGAGTCTATAGTCCGAGCTCCAACCTCAAATCCAAGGTAACTACGGCATCTAGTTCGCTAAACTAGATGTCCTAAATGATGTAGAGAGTGTAGATGGATTAGTATGTCTCTAAGTACCCTAGGATTTTCAACACATGAGAGATTTAGGGTTATAGGAAGAAGAAGGGGAGCTTGAGGAAGTGAGAGTGTAGAATGAACATTAGTATGAAGATGGCTAAGAGCTGTGAATATCTCAAGCATCCAATAATGCATAAGCAAAATATCAAGCATACTTGAATAGTCACATGGTGAGTCACCCTCATGAGTCACCTAAGATCCATGCTTCATTTAATGTAAATCTCCACCTCATACCTCCACCTCATTTATCTTTTAATCAAAAGATTAAATACAAAATGAGGTGTCTTCTTCTAGAAGTATACTTGAGCAAATTACAAGAATACCCCTCACCGTATATACATACCCGTATCCGTATTCCGAAAAATACGAATACAAAGAGACGAAAATAATTCATCAATATAATACTAGGATCCGGTTTAAACCAAAGCCCACTAGTATTATCCGCCCGAACATTATACGTGCACAAGTACACGTATGTGATCGAAACCCTACCATAAAACCATACGGTCTCTACATCTTTTGCCCGATACAGGAAAACCCTCTGTGTGGGACTCTAAACACTCGATACTACACTGGCAGTGGGTTTAACCACAAGCACGTCAGCGGTACTAGCTGCATGTAACGGCTACCCAGGTATCTGTCGATAAGAAGGTCGATGAGCAAACTCATCTGAACTCCTACTGAGCCTATCTGTGACAATCTTCGTACAGTCCGGTCTGTTCGTTTAAGAGTATCGCATATCGGGCCTAAGGGGTGGTAGCCATCAGATCCCTAATAGTGCAATAAGTCGTACCGGAGTGTAGCCCAAAACACCCTGAGAAACTACTGGAGTACCTACCAGTAAATCTCGCTTGCCCTGGCCAGAGACTTTATGGAATGGCTTTCCGAACACAGCGCGATATCAACCCCCAATACCGGGAGAGACGAATCCTATCTAATCGCCACTGCCTCCAAGTGCTTCGGGACTGCACTCAACTACTACCTGTTTGCACGACTCATTTGAGCCGTGGTAGGGTAGTAATCTAAGAACAGTGGGAACACACTCGAGGCGAAATAGCAGTGTCAAGTCGACGGACTAAGCTGTACTCATGTCACCTGGGAACTGCTACCCGACGACATGTATAATACCCACCAGCAGCTCCCTACGAGTCCTGTCTTGTGTACTCATAACCCAATGAGCACCTGCATACTATCTCCAGTACGGCGTACTAATGGCTCTGGAACAAACCATCTCTCCTGCTGGGATGAGAAGCGTATACACCAGTCTACTCTGGAGTATCGATGCCCCGTCTCGATAATCCTACGACTAGGGACCTGTATAAGGATGTGCTTATAGACTATCCAGACCCCACTAGTGTGACTGCCATCACAACGCTGGTAATCCAGTAAAAGATCCTAAGGGCTCTACCAATATGTATAAGCGATATGCTAAAAGAAACACGTACACATATTGAGGTAGAAACAAACCAGGTAGCATACTACCATTTCGAGCAAGATTGTTACTATATCCGTGTATATCCCAAGCTTCCAATATATAATGTAAAAACCAGTATAATACAATAATGGCCTTTAGGGCATATATCACTAACAACCTCGACTCCGGGAAAAGGGAGGATACCGACCTTCCTACACTTGGCTATCATTTGACTCATACTCAATGAACGATCGTCACCTAAAAAGGGTGGACACCGGCCTAACACTTGCAAGATGAAAAGACTTACAAGCTAAAGTGCTTGCAAGATAAAAAGGCTTACAAGCTAAAAGTACTTGCAAGATAAAAAGACTTACGAGCTAAAATGCTTGCAAGATGAAAAGACATACGAGCTAAAAGTACTTACAGGATGATCAGACATTTGAGCAAAGGAAAATATATACTTTATTTATAATCAAAGTTATATACAAAGTATTGTGTGCTCCTCAGGCTTACAAAATTCTTTTAAAAAAAAGAAGGAGAAAAAATCGTTGAGGGAGGATAGCTCAGATCGCCCGCTCGGCCGGGATCTCACCCTGCTCAACACCACCATCAGGGGCCAAAACGACGACCTTAGGGTCGGCGCTTCCGCCGACAGCCTCACTTCCTACAGCCAGCTCGGCGCCTCGCCCTACGGCGCTTCCTCGGCGAGGGGGAAGTTAGCATGGAACTCGCCTTCGACGAACTCCGGAATAGATTCTTTGACGGCGTCGCGGGCTTTGTGCCACCCGATGGTCGCGTATTCGACGAGATCAAGGTAAAATTGATCAGAAGCCTTATATTCCTCCATGGCCTTCTTCGCCTGGCTCTGAGCAAGCTTCACCGCGTCTAAAGCCGCCCGAGCATCCTTCTTGATGGCATCTCTCGACCTTTCCATAGCGTTGTAGATGCTGTGCATCTTATCCATCTTGGCTTGGATAGCCCGGTTGGACTCGTTTAGAAGCCGATGAGACTCCTTCAGCTTTGAGATTGTCAGCCCCTCGGCGACCAATCTCGAGTCAAAGTGGTCTGCCTTCTCCTCCGCTTGCTGCAATTGAAGGCAAAGCTCTTCCTCCCGTGAAGAAGATTCGCCCGTCTTCTTTATTGCCAGGGCTATTTCCTTGGCCTCCATGGCGACGAGGAGAGTGCAGTGCTGAAAAACCCGAGAAAAATAGCAAGCGTGTTAAAAAGCTAATATAGAGGAAATAAAACTTAAGAAATTTTCGAAGAAAGCTAGATACCGACCTGAACCGCCTCCTGCGCTATAGCGTCCACTTAGGCCTTCATGGTGCCCCGGTGAATCTTCGTCCCAGCTGACTTCTCCATGTCCGCCAGCAACCAGTCGGCTATAGATAGTCTCGAGGGCACCTCAATGCAGAAGTCTCCCTCCTGCACTTGGATCTCGGTAGGGGGTGGCCGAGAGACCACCCGCTTCTGTCTCTTGAGGGTGACTTCCTCGGCAGATGGAGACTCCTCCTCCCTTGCCCGGGGCACCGGGTCCGCACGTGCTTTTGACCCCCCGCGGCGCTCCTCCGAGACTAGGGGTGCTGCGGAAGGCTTGGCCGGAGGAGTTTGCCTCGGGGCCACACTTGGACCGGTTCGGGACGAGCTTGCGCCACCGGTCTTTCTTCCTTAGGTCTTGGCGGCCATGGCAGCCATGATTTTTGATCGGTCCATGGGCTCTGCAAAAAAGAACACACAGGAGATAAGATTAGCGAAGTTGAAACGGCAATGAAAATTTAGTAAAGTCTAAGCAGATCGTAAAAAACCCTAACTTACCCAAAAAACGCACAGGACTGAGCCCAACTGTCATGCCTCACCTCTAAAATAGAGAGTATTGTCCGTTCTGACCGAAGCTGCACGGTTTTGTCCTTCGGGGCGAACCGGACCCGACCAGGGGCCACTTCCTAGGAGGTCACCCATCCCAGAACTTGCCTGGCTCAAGCACGCTTAATTACGGAGTTCTCAATCTCCTATAGTGCCGGTTCACTTAAAAGGCACCTCTGTATTGAAGAGTGATATCATTCCATTTATAATTCCTGATCTGCCCTCTTTCGAAATGTATTCCGAAAATTCCCTATTGTTCTACAGTGGGTCTCACGGATTCAAGAGGTGGCCCCCATGGATTCAAGAGATGGCCCCCGCCCTCTTGGCATGACACTTGGCGTGACACTTTGTTCCGTGTGGCACTTTATTTCATGAGTAAGAACCGGATCTCGACATCCTCCCCACATTTGAACAATGGTTCGTCCTCGAACCACAAACCTAATATTGAGGGACACCATCTATTGAATCCATGGGACCCACTGTAGAACAATGGGGAATTTTTGGAATACATTCCGAAAGAGGGCAGATCAGTACTATAAATGGAATGATACCACTCCTCAATACAGAGGCGCCTATTAATTGAACCGACACTACAGGAGATTGATAACTCCGTAGTTAAGCGTGCTCGAGCCAAGGAAGTTCTGAGATGGGCGACCTCCTGGGAAGTGGCCCCTGGTCGGGTCCAGTTCGCCCCGAAGGACAAACCTGTGCGGCTTCGGTCAGAACGGACAATACTCTCTGTATTGGGGGTAGGGCGTGCCAGAATGATATCAAAGCTGGTCCCTCAATAGTAGGTCTATGGTTCGAGGACGAACCATTGTTCAAACGTGGGGAGGATGTCGGGACCCGGTTCTTGCTCACGGAACAAAGTGTCATGCCAAGTGTCATGCCTGGGGGCGGGAGCCACCTCTTGAATCCGTGGGGACCACCTCTTGAATCCGTGGGACCACTATAGAATAATGGGGAATTTTCGGAATACATTCCGAAAGAGGACAGATCTGTACTATAATTGGAATGATACTACTCCTCAATACAGAGACGCATTTTAAGTGAACTGGCACTACAGGAGATTGAGAACTCCGTAGCTAAGCATGCTCGAGCCAGGGAAGTTCAGGGATGGGTGACCTCCTGGGAAGTGGCTCTTGGTCGGGTCCGGTTCGTCTCGAAGGACAAAACCGTGCGGCTTTGGTCAGAGCGGACAATACTCTCTGTATTGGGGGTTGGCATGCCAGAATTTCACGCTCCGCTTCCCAAAATACGGAATACGATGGGTGACAAGGTCAGCCATGCTCCTACGGTCATGGAAATTGTTGGAGATAGTGCCCTCAGAGTCAATTATTGGATCACAGGCACGTGATTGCAATGATTGAGGGAGGACCTATCCCGGGACGACAGTCTTACTCGAGATGATAGTATGCTATCTGGTTTACCTTTGTCATCGTGTACTGTTTCAGGTGACCTTACAGGTCGCTATTACACGTTGATAGAGCCCCTAGGATTCTTGCTTGACGACCAGCAGTATGATGGCGATCATATACGTGGGAGCTGGGGTCTATAAGCACATCCTTAAATGGTCCCTAGTCGTGGGAGTTTCGAGACTGGGTATCGATACTCCATTAGTAGACTAGTGTATACAGTCGAGACCCCGACGAGGGGCGGTGGCCGGTCTCACAAGCCACTGGTGTCAGTTGGTTCACCTAAGATGTATACAGGTGCTCATTGGGTTATGAGTACACCGGACAGGACTCGCCGGGAACCTGCTAGTTGGGATTATACCAGACGTCAGATAGCAGTTCCCAGGTGACATGTGTACAGGTTAGTTCATCGACCTGAGATCGTCATTTGTCTCGTGTGAGTTCCCACTGTGCTTTGATTACTACCCTACCACGGCTCAAAGGAGTCATGCAAACAGGTTTTAGTTAGGTACAGTCCCGAGCCACATGGAGGCAGTGAGCGGATCTGCAGGGGTTCGTCTCTCCCGGTATTGGGGGTGAGGTCGCGCTGTGTCTAGAAGAGCCATTACGCAAAGCCCTCGGCCGAGGCAGGAGATTTACTGGTAGGTATTCCAGTAGTATCTCAGGGCGTTCTGGGCTACACTCCGACACGACTTGTACCGCCTTTGGGGGTCTGACTTTTACCAACCCCCTAGGCCCGCCATGCGATGCTCATAGACGAACGGACCGGACTGTACGGATATTGTCACTGACAGGCTCAGTAGGGTGTCAGAATGAGTTCGCTCATCGACGTCCCTTTTGGTCAATAGCTGGTGGCCCGTCACATATTGGCTTATACCTCTGACGTGCTAGTGGTTAAATCCACAGCCATAGTATTGACGAGTCTTTAGAGTCCACCACACTTTCAGTTACTCAAGCTTTCGGGCGAAACGCTGTAGAGGCCGTATGGAGATATGGCAGGGTCCGATCAGATACGTGCGGTATTGCACGGATCAGGATCGTACGGTTTGTACTAGTAGCCGTATGGATATATGGCGGGGTTCGATCAGATACGTGCGGTATTGCACGGATCAGGATCGAACGGATATTACTAGCCGGCTTTGGTTTAAGCCGGATCCTAGTTTAGTACAGTGTAGATTTTGTCTCTTTGCATTTGTATCCGGACGGAATACAGATGCGGGTGTGTATGCACAGTATCGGGGTTTTCCTGTAATTTATTACGGGACCAGTTTTCTGGAGTTGCCAGTTTGCTTTCCGTTCCGGCCGGTTTTCCTTTGTTCTTTCCCGGCCGGACTTTTCCGATGGAGGGGGTAATTTGCAGTTTTGCAAATTACTTTTGGGGAGGGGTTTTCTTGCATATGTGGGATTATGATATGACCATCATCATTCTCTTTACATCACTTACATTATTCATGATGGTGCATTTATGTGATTGGAAGTGATAAGCATGGTTGATGTTTTCTTTGCTTTTTGATATGGTCACCTCTTCTATTCTCCTACACTCACCTCCCTTGGTATTATGTTTTCATTCCCTCCACCATTTCAAGATGAGGATGGCCGGCCACAATTTTTAGATGAGGGGTTTTCATTTTGTAGAGTGGGAAAATTATCATCTCATTTGGATACACAAAAGTTCATCTCCATTTTGTTCTTTACTTTCCTCCATCCAATGGCAACTTCATTATCCCAAATAAGACAAGCATCATCTACACTACATTCTACAGCAAATCTTGGGCACGTCGACTTGCCAGCTTCGTGCCCGAGTTGCCTCGGTATTGAGGTGGGAGTCCGTAAAAGATACAGACGATGTGGTGCCCTTCCGGCAAGGAGGCGTCGACCGGAGTTTCCGCGAGAGATCGGGACGATGACGAGAAGACCGGAGGACTCGGATCACTCGGTATATCTCTCACCCTTTCTCTTGTTAGCTAGTATCGGTTAATGGTTACGATCCGGGTATATTGTCCGCGGTAGCGCCAGTTTCCAAGTCAGGAAAATTTTTGATTCCGCATTTTGGCCTCAGATAGACGGCCGGGGCGCTGCCGTGGCGCAACATGGTATCAAAGCCACGCCATTAATCTTGCCTAGCTTGTTCTAATGCGTTTTACTTATCCGATCGACCAAAATTCCAAAAACCGCGTTTTGCTTGCATCAGTTTTCTGTCGATTTTTTCCGGGCTTGAAAAATTTTTCAGGTGATTGTAGAATGATGTACAGAGAATCCTAAGAACACTGGAAAAATTTGGTAACCCAATTCTTCCGTACGACCGCGGAACCGCGGCCTTAACCCCTCTTTGGCCGCGGTTCCGCCACAGGAAGTTGGGATCACTTCGCCATATTTTTGCAGTGGGCTTTTGGGCTTAAGATAGGGGTTTTGGAATATTAAAATTGGGCCCAGAATTTCTGTGAGTGCTACAGTATTACTTGGGGGCCCACTTGTTAATTTTTGATCGATTGGATATTTTAAACACATTATTTCACAGTATTTACATTATATCTGCGACCGTGAATGTCACTCGATCGGTAAATCCGGTCTAACTGCTATAGCCCGGTTAGACGGATTTGCGAACGTGATTTTCACGTTGATGTTCTGTGTATTGCTGTGATGTTGCGGATCGGTCGGTGGGGATAGCCTGGATGCAATGTTAGTACAGTTTTGTTTTATATGTACATTTGATATTGCGGGGCGAGCGTCCGACATGTGGACTGCCGTCACTGCCTGTTTGTATTATTCTTTTGGGGCACGACCTGGTTGCGGTCGATGTATATTTTACTTTCTGTACTAGGGTTACCCCGCGGAGGGGTGCACGGATAGCCGGGTTCTAGAGGGCAACGGGCCCGCATCTCAGGGCATTGAGACGGAGGGGGCTTCAGTCTGGAATTGGCGGGCTATTCGCCGCATTCATAGGGGGTACAGGTTGACCCAGGAGGGGTGCCCAAGTTACCGGATTCCGTGAAGTGCTGGGTGGTCCATTCACGGTGCTGAAGGGGGCTGCCTCGCTTCAGGTTTTGGCGGGTGACTTGCCGCGCCCGTAGGGTTCTAGGTTTTCATTGCACAGGCTATCCACACGACCAGGGGAACGTCGGGTTTCAGCAGCGGCTCTGTGAAACCCGGGGCTTCCAGATATCTGTATTGTTCTGTGATGCTGTACATTTCTGTGATGTTGCATTTTATCACGCCTTGAGAGAAATACTATATATTGGTATATATATTAGTAGATGTTGTATATGTTTTTCATCCGCGCTAGTCCAGTCCCCGCTCTGCCGTTAGTTAGCTAACCTAACGGGTGATGACGGGACCCAGTGGCGAATGCGGATGGCATATACGTACGTCAGTATATTTTCGTTCTTTATGGTGTGATCAATTGATGGGACTGCATTGATTCGGATCAATGCAAGATAAACAAACCTAATCTGATGTTGTTGGAACACTTTTTCAAAAAGCTGTTATTGCAAGGACGTTCACTTTTGTTTTGCATCGTGGTATTCATTTGGAATATCCTGCTCCTCAGTCGACGAGGCAAGGGCCGAGATCCCTTTACCGGGAGTGACCCCTTGGACAAAAGTTTGCGTCAGGGCATTAACTTCACTATAGCCGATTACTTTTGCTTTGCATCGTGGTATTCAGTTGGAATATCCTGCACCTCATTCTACGGGGAAAGAGCCGAGATCCCTTCACCGGGAGTGACCTCTTTAGTAAAGGTTTTCGTCACTATATTTTCTAAAAAGGCTATGCAGTTCCTTCAACAATATCAAGTTCATTACGTTAAAGGTTTTTCGCCAAAAACTACACGTAGCCCTCCGTCATTTCTTACAAGTATTACTTAGTATTCGTGCTGCGTTTGTTGACTGTGTCAAGGCGTAGTGTGCGGTAGCTAAGTAGTGTTTGTTTGTAGCATATTAATGGGATTGGTTAGGATAGTCGTGCGGCCTTGTTGACTGTGTCAAGGGCTCGTACGGGTGGGTTTAATGCAATCCAGGATAATGACGGGTTGAACTTGACTAGGACTCTTTGATTTGTTGACTGTGTCAAGGTCACTTGGGTCCTAGGGGTAAGAATCACATCGGGAGTTTCAAAAGAACTGAAACTTGCCAGACATGCGCATACCTTCTGGAGTGTGATAATGTGAGTGGATTCCGTCACGTTGTCATGCGATGATAGTTGGATCCCGATTCCCACTGATGAGTTGGTTTACTCCTCGGGTGATCCCAACTAATTCTTCTTTCAGGTTTGGAGGAGAATTTGAGGTACAGTGGGAGGTTTCCTGATTAGATAAAGTGATAACTATTCTGATCTAGGTTAGAGTGCACGCTGAGTGTTTCTTTTCTCTCTCTCTTTTGGCAGCGACCATTGACCCGACCCTAGACTATGACTCAGTGACCAAGTTGACCGAACCTTCTTAACACTGGCTTTTGGATTGTCAGAGTTGCAAACCTCATTACCACTCCTACTTTTACCCTTTTCTCCAGGACACCCCGTATTACTACGAACGTCCACTTCCATTGGACAAAACCATCATATGGTTATATACGAACTCGAAGGACTTCGAGGATGGTTTCCGGTTCTGGAGAAAACGAATAGGACTATTCAGTTGTCTTTTCTTTTCACCCTCTCTCATTGCGAGTACTCCTTGGTTTAGGAGATAGTACACCTATTACGCAAATTGGATAGTCTTCTTCCAAACCTTAGGCAGGTGCCGAACGGTGGGGAATGAAGAAAACCAATTAGCATAACGATGGTGTACAAGAGGTATTAAGTTAAGACAAAGCAAGGGATTAGTAAGAGGGCAAAGTAAATTGCGACTGCTATTCACGACCGAACCAAGTATTTTTCCGCCAAACCTAAATCACCTTTGTATTTCTCCAGGACACTCCGTATCACTGCGAAGATCCACAGTTTATTTGGATACTCCATCGTATGGTTATATACGAACTCGAAAGGAACTTGTTCCAGTTCGGGGATGGATTCTGGTCCAGGAGAAATAGGAATAAGGTTTATTCGGTTGTCTTTTATCTTCACCTTCTCTCGCATTGCGAGTGCTCCTAGGATTAGGACAGTACACCCATTATGCTTATTGGATAGTCTTCTTCCAAACCATAGGCTGGTGCCGAACGGTAGGGAAGGAAGAAAACCATTTGGCCTAAGGGGGTGTGCAGACGGTAATGACTAAAGACATATAAAGGGATTTGGACAGATGGCAAAGAGATATACGGTTACAGTTGTGAATCTGGATAATGGTAGAGGCATTACTAGGAATACCAGGATACCCTATCGAAACATTTCAATGTTTCAGTTCAACTGTGTACTGTTAAAAGAAAACTGATTTCCTGATTAGACACTTGCTCCAGTGTATGTATTTACCAGGTTTGATTCTCACATCTGTATGGTTTTACAGATGATGAGTGGGAGTAAGTTATTGGGAATAGGGTGATCATCCTCATTATATCGGGATTCGTTGTAATCGGTGATATTTGAGGAGATCACCTGGGCTGTTTGCCGGTCGGCAAATATTTGGTTTTGAATATCCGTTGTTATGCACCAATTTCAAATTGATATATCTGTACGTCTATTTTTATAGAGTGAGATATACCTTTTGAAATTATGTCTATGACATTTACCTATATCAGTGGATGGTTAGGTAAGGAGCATTGAACAGCGGTGTAATTCTTCTTAACCATAGTACAGTTTTCAACCTACGACACACAGTGAAAGAGTTGTTAGACTCAGCGGACTTATACAAAGTATTGTATGTTGTCCAGTGTCCATTAGGACAGAGGGGTTGGTCCTCATACTATATTCTGTTTACTTTTAACTTCTCTAGTTCTTAGACATGTGTTTCGAAGAAACACAGGGTCTAAGTTTTGAGGAGTTATAGGTATTTGAATAGAGTAGAGAACCAGGTATAGCAAGTATCGGGATTCTTCAAAGTGATCGAAGATGTAGATACTTGTGTATGGTATTCAGTTGATAGTAATGATAAAGAGAAATTGCTTCTCTTTCAGGTTACTCATAATTGGAAGCATTCCTAAGTTGAGTAATGCTGATCGGCCTCCTTCCATTTAGTTGACATGCACTGGAGATAGCTGCATGATTTGAATCTGGTTCAAATAAATCAGTGCCTCTGGTTCTATATTGGATATAGAACAGTTCATATCTTAACGATGTTAAGGTACGGGGAGTTGTCCGGTTTATGATTAAAACCAGACACTGGACAGCTCTAGGCACGTTTCTGTAATGGCTGTTTGTGGGTTGACCCAGGTTATGACAAGGGTTGACTTTCTACCATCTGGAAGATCAATAGTGATATTGTTCTTAACTCGCCACATTTTAAAAGGAAATGGTTATTTTTCAGAAAACAGTAGTGGGAGTATGGTAGAACTGGAAGCGATTCCAGAACCGCAAACGATTACTGAAGATTTGATAAGGAACCTAAAGATTCAATCTGATTTGACATTCCATTGGCCACTCCGCAGATAAGGTGGGTAACTTCAGGCACCCGAGAGGTACTCCGGTAGCCTCAAGGACGGTGACAGGGAAGTTCTCGTTTACCCACACTTGCCATTGTTGTTGTTCCAGGCTGCGAGACCCGGCAGGAGGATGAGTATAGCGTCGTTCTAAACTAGCTTTAGAAGTGCACGTCTATATGACTCTGCCAGAGGGTTGTCGTGGTCAGTGGGAGCAGCGGAAGCATTGGTGGACATCAGGCTTATGTCTATTTATAGACTAAAGCAGATATAGCGGAGATAGATCATCTATTTCTGATGTGAAGTCATAGGTTTGACTTCATCATAATAGGGGATGGATCTGTTAAGAAGATAGTAGGGTGTGATGTCCTGGTATTTGATGACATACACAGAGTAGGAATTGATATTCCTATACTACGATCGGTTATATTTTGGTTGTCACACAGTGGTTTCTCCACACAGGACTTGGATATTATATCAGACATTCTGGTTACTAGATCTATGGTTTTAGATCTAGATTTGGGTGGTTTCCTAATCTGGGTACCTTGACAGCATTCTATGAGTATTTAGAATGGACGACTCCTGGCACGGTAGTACACCTGCAGGTAATGGAGTCACCCTCTCTAAAGGTGTCTTACAGACTAAAGGGGAGAGGGATACGCAAGATTGACAGATCACTTGCTTAGGCAATTGAGTCAATCATGAGATGTCAAGTACCACACCAGATATTGTTCTTGCAGTAGATGCAATAAGTTGATATTAATCCAATCCTGGAGAAACAGTCGGAAGCAGTTTTAGAACATAAGTTGATGTTCTAGGGATGTGATAACGACAGCCTCTTTTAGGAGACGGTTATCATTCCAGGCTTCCAAGGTGACATGGACGACAAGGAGGTTGTCAGAGTTATAGTTTTCCCTCTGACGAGGGGCAGTATTTTGGACAGGTGATCCAAGGCAATACTGAGGGAGGCATGGCGCAGGATACTGATTAAGTTCAGTTGACGATACAGTCTAAGAAGTTTGGATTTGGAGTTCATTTATGAGCTAGGTCCCATCAGACATCCAGACATTCTAAGACAGGTATTGCTCATTTCGGGAGATGGTATTCTCCGCGAACTTGAGATTTAGAGAGACATAGAAAGAAACATCAGAGCGGATCCACTCGCTGAGGCTATTCCTCGAACGCAATAGTCTCGCAAACGAGCTTTGTGAGACTGACTAGTAGAGGAGTTGGGTGTTCGGTATCACACGGGCTGTGAGTATGCGACATCGCAATAATTAGCCTTGAGTGCAAGTGGGAGATTGTTGGAGATAGTGCCCTCAGAGTCAATTATTGGATCACAGGCACGTGATTGCAATGATTGAGGGAGGACCTATCCCGGGACGACAGTCTTACTCGAGATGATAGTATGCTATCTGGTTTACCTTTGTCATCGTGTACTGTTTCAGGTGACCTTACAGGTCGCTATTACACGTTGATAGAGCCCCTAGGATTCTTGCTTGACGACCAGCAGTATGATGGCGATCATATACGTGGGAGATGGGGTCTATAAGCACATCCTTAAATGGTCCCTAGTCGTGGGAGTTTCGAGACTGGGTATCGATACTCCATTAGTAGACTAGTGTATACAGTCGAGACCCCGACGAGGGGCGGTGGCCGGTCTCACAAGCCACTGGTGTCAGTTGGTTCACCTAAGATGTATACAGGTGCTCATTGGGTTATGAGTACACCGGACAGGACTCGCCGGGAACCTGCTAGTTGGGATTATACCAGACGTCAGATAGCAGTTCCCAGGTGACATGTGTACAGGTTAGTTCATCGACCTGAGATCGTCATTTGTCTCGTGTGAGTTCCCACTGTGCTTTGATTACTACCCTACCACGGCTCAAAGGAGTCGTGCAAACAGGTTTTAGTTGGGTACAGTCCCGAGCCACATGGAGGCAGTGAGCGGATCTGCAGGGGTTCGTCTCTCCCGGTATTGGGGGTGAGGTCGCGCTGTGTCTAGGAGAGCCATTACGCAAAGCCCTCGGCCGAGGCAGGAGATTTACTGGTAGGTATTCCAGTAGTATCTCAGGGCGTTCTGGGCTACACTCCGACACGACTTGTACCGCCTTTGGGGGTCTGACTTTTACCAACCCCCTAGGCCCGCCATGCGATGCTCATAGACGAACGGACCGGACTGTACGGATATTGTCACTGACAGGCTCAGTAGGGTGTCAGAATGAGTTCGCTCATCGACGTCCCTTTTGGTCAATAGCTGGTGGCCCGTCACGTATTGGCTTATACCTCTGACGTGCTAGTGGTTAAATCCACAGCCATAGTATTGACGAGTCTTTAGAGTCCACCACACTTTCAGTTACTCAAGCTTTCGGGCGAAACGCTGTAGAGGCCGTATGAAGATATGGCAGGGTCCGATCAGATACGTGCGGTATTGCACGAATCAGGATCGGACGGTTTGTACTAGTAGCCGTATGGATATATGGCGGGGTTCGATCAGATACGTGCGGTATTGCACGGATCAGGATCGAACGGATATTACTAGCCGGCTTTGGTTTAAGCCGGATCCTAGTTTAGTACAGTGTAGATTTTGTCTCTTTGCATTTGTATCCGGACGGAATACAGATGCGGGTGTGTATGCACGGTATCGGGGTTTTCCTGTAATTTATTACGGGACCAGTTTTCTGGAGTTGCCAGTTTGCTTTCCGTTCCGGCCGGTTTTCCTTTGTTCTTTCCCGGCCGGACTTTTCCGATGGAGGGGGTAATTTGCAGTTTTGCAAATTACTTTTGGGGAGGGGTTTTCTTGCATATGTGGGATTATGATATGACCATCATCATTCTCTTTACATCACTTACATTATTCATGATGGTGCATTTATGTGATTGGAAGTGATAAGCATGGTTGATGTTTTCTTTGCTTTTTGATATGGTCACCTCTTCTATTCTCCTACACTCACCTCCCTTGGTATTATGTTTTCATTCCCTCCACCATTTCAAGATGAGGATGGCCGGCCACAATTTTTTGATGAGGGGTTTTCATTTTGTAGAGTGGGAAAATTATCATCTCATTTGGATACACAAAAGTTCATCTCCATTTTGTTCTTTACTTTCCTCCATCCAATGGCAACTTCATTACCCCAAATGAGACAAGCATCATCTACACTACATTCTACAGCAAATCTTGGGCACGTCGACTTGCCAGCTTCGTGCCCGAGTTGCCTCGGTATTGAGGTGGGAGCCCGTAAAAGATACAGACGATGTGGTGCCCTTCCGGCAAGGAGGCGTCGACCGGAGTTTCCGCGAGAGATCGGGACGATGACGAGAAGACCGGAGGACTCGGATCACTCGGTATATCTCTCACCCTTTCTCTTGTTAGCTAGTATCGGTTAATGGTTACGATCCGGGTATATTGTCCGCGGTAGCGCCAGTTTCCAAGTCAGGAAAATTTTTGATTCCGCATTTTGGCTTCGGATAGACGGCCGGGGCGCTGCCGTGGCGCAACAGAAATATCCTGCCGTAGTCACACTTCGGCTTCTAGAATTACGTAGTAATGAGTAATTATAGCACAAGTAATGAGAGATGCAGTCACGAATTCTATCAAACAAATGTAAAACTAAACAGATAGAGTCAACGGAAAAGATATCGCTGACGTCGCTAATCTAGATGTCCGCAGTATCCTCGAGGTAAGGCAGATCCTGATCCGAGCTAAGTCCACTTCTCACTCTGAGCATGCATATTTAGGTCGTCAGAGCGACACAATAGCAATATATATAAATATGTAATATGTGCAATGATGATAAGTCTGAAACAGTAACATAGAGTAATGACGTAAGCATAAAATAACAGGCACATGTAACGATAAAGCAGGTGTATCAGATCAGTAATCCATGCCATGTCCATGTCACTAAAGCAATCAATCTCTAAGTCTCAATGTCCAAGTCACTAAACTTATTGTCAGTTCAAGTATGAGCATAAACCACAGCAGAAATATCCCCAACCCAAGGGTAAACCCCAGGGGCAAGGGAACACGGGCCCGAATCACTATCAGTAAGAATCAGAAACACTATCAGTATAACTCCCGAAATCACTACATATGCCTGCAGTGGGACTCCTGAGATTTATTTGATCGAACTCACACTCAAACTACCCTGCGGTCTACATCAAACACCAACCATGAATCTAAATACCAGTCGCTCTATGATAAGTCTACACGAGAACTGGAAACTGGGTCTCCATCAACCATGTCTCGACCGGTATCCAAGATAAATTAACAGTGCTCGATGTCTTACTTATGACACTAATATAAGTGCTTCCATACCCATCCCATACCAGTTATAGTTACACTTATATATGCCACATAGGCGTCGACGATGCAATAACTAATTGGTTACGCTGATTGTGTATAAGTACGTGTCACTTTCACTATTCAATCACTCTTTTATACTAACGTACTTACCACAATCCAATCACTAATATTTATCACTTGGTTATATAACACGTTCACTAGGATATCGATGCAGATGAACACTAATTACAGAGGTATAACAGTCATGCAACATGATGGGATACAATAAACGCATTACTGAATATATATGAGCAACCGGTGTCGATTGGATTAGAAAAATCATACAAAATCACACATGCATAATTTGGCAAAACAATATAAAAGGAATATGAAGTATACTTATTTATATAAGCATTAAAATTAATTTCAAGTCAATCGGGTTTCAGGTTTGTGAAATATGGTCATTCCATTTTAAGTGTATACTGCTGAAAATCCAATTTCTGAAATGGAAGTCCGTTTCGTAACACATTTTTCTCCCTGTTGAGAGCATAATTAGGCGATGCTGCAGTTAGATGATATTTAGATTTATCTGTTATGTTTCCAATGCATCATACGGATCAATAATATCCACTATATGAAGTGAGATATACACTGTCTAAGGTTAAGGTAATCATTATGTTCCTGCATGAAACTGCAGAACACACCGACGGTTTAAAAGGTGTTATGAATATCAAACGACACCGGAATGCAATGAGACCAGTACCGTTGGAAGGATAATTTAATCCTCTATGATTCCATGTATGGTTCCGCACACTTGTGCATTTAAACAGTGAGATATGTACAATCTAAAACAAGCAAAGGCGGAGATTCTTGTCCCGGACTGCAGTTCAGAGCCATGAATCGCCTCGGTTTTCGTCATTATAACTTATTAAAATTCAAAGATCAACTATGGGATACTATAGGTTTATCTGTTGGCTTCGATACGAGCCCTAAAACATTAAGTTGTGACTTGTATTAATTTAATATAGATTTTAGAATATGGTATGTGCGGTGAATTCCAGATTCAACGTCGTCTTTTGGGGTCGTCGTTTCTTGTGCGAAACAACGTTATTTTGCATTCAAATTTCTACATGATAATTATAAATAGTAAAGGGATTTTATAGATCATAAGTTTCGCTATTTTCATTCAGGTTTTGGATTATGATTCGCATCGAACACTTATGCATTATATACATGTCACGATTGAAACATCAGTTTTACCCAATTAATTAAAGTGTGATTTAATCACTACAAGTTGTACACGGTACTAGAAAGGTAATATTAAACCTGAATGTGTTCCACTCAATATGATTAAATAACGACGGTCACGCATTAGAATATAACGATAATTATAGTGTAAATATAATATCAATATAACTATAATTTGACAAACTAATAACTTCACTTGCCTGAAGACGAATTTACGATCACGACAGCGACCCCGGCAATGGAGCGGAAACAGTAACACAGCAGCAGAAACCGCAACAGAAATAGCAACAGTTCACGCACTTCCCGGCGGCAATAGCATGGCAACAACAACAGCTAGGGTTCGAAGTGCTCGGGGCTCGGCTAGGTGGTTCGACTTGGAATGCTTGGTCTTTGTCGGCGACGTGTTGGGGATCGCTACAGATGACAGCGAGGTAAGGAGTCATGTCAGCGGTGAGAGGAGGTGCTAAGGGTTGTGGCCATGGATTCGGGGAAGAGAGAGAGAGAGACAGAGGCTCGGGTTTGTGGGTGGAGGTGAGGGGGAGTTAAGTAGTGGTGGCTGTTGACGACGAGGGAAGAGGTGGTCGGAGGCGAAGCTCTGGGATGGGCATGGTGCTCGGGTCCGTTGGCTGGGGCTAGGCAAGGAGACGAGGTCCCGCCAGCGATGGAGGAAGTAAGGGAGATGGTCACGGCTGGTCGGATACGTGGGGCTCGGTCGGAGGCAAGGCAGCGGCGGTCGGTGAAGCTCTCGACCAAGGGAGAAGAGGGGTGACCTGGGTGAGAGGGTTGGCCGGCCAAGAGAGGGCAGTGAAAGGGTGTTATCAGCGATGTGCATGGACAAGGGGTGGAGCAGGACATGGAAGAGAAGAGGGCTCGGCTCCGGTTTCGAGGAGGAGGCGAGTGTGTGGTCGAGGGAAAGTCGCCGATGACAGGGGTCGAAGGCGATGGCGATCGTGAAGTCGATGGTTGAGGGCTCGGTTATGGAGTTGATGGAGGAGGGGGCGACTGCAGTGGGTCAAGGCGATGGGCGTGGTGGTGGGTGCAGGCTTGAGAGGAGAAGAGGCTCGGGAGGGGGAGGTGGTGGCGAAGTCATGGCGGTGGCCGGTGCTTCAGAGAGGTGGGCTTCGGTGGCGATGGGATAGGTCGGTGAGAGGAGGTAGGCAGTGGTTGAGGTTGGGAGGAGATGGTTTGACGGCAGCGGTGACCTCGGTGAGGAAGGAGGGAGTTTGAGAGGGAAAGAGAGAGGGGGAGAGAGAGAGGAGGTTGTTGGCGCGGACTCGGGGTCGTTGGAGGGAGACACGGACATAGGAGCGAGCAGTCATGCAGGCAGTTGCGAGGGAAGAGGAACGAGTCGCGCGGAGGTGGGCGCGGGTCTCGCGGGCGCAGGCTCAAGGAAGTAGGATACAGGGGAGAGAGGCGGGAAAGAAAAGGAGGAGAAGGAGAAGAAGGGAGTGGGGGAGTTCGGGTCGAGTCGGGTAGGTCGGATCGGGTTATGGGGGCTATGGTAAGCGTTTGGGTTTAGGAAATAGAAATATTTAAGTTAATAAAAATTAGTAATTTTTGTTTTAAAAATACGGAAATTATTTAAAAGGAACTGGGTATTACATCATACCCCAGTTATATAAAATTTCGTCCTTGAAATTTAAAATAAACGATAAGCTATAAGATGCCATACGAAAAGCAATAAGGTCAAACACTACTACATAGTGATTTATGCAAAAGCGACTAGATGAAAATCAAATATTTATATATATATAAGAAATAGAGCAGTTAAAAGGAACAGTCATACATAAGGACATAACTATTAATAGTGATAAACTATATATATACAAATACAATTGAAATAGGGTGACAACAGTAAATAATAATGAAGGATTGGCTGATAGGCCTTAAGAACCAAAACTACCTTGATAAAACTACCAATCAAGCAATTATATAATAAGTTGAGAAAACTCATACGGTAAAATAAAGAAGAAAAATAAAATGAAAACATAGGTGACTAGTAAACAACTAGATATCAATAATTAACGTAAAGACCAAGGCTAACTATATTTGCAAAAGTGCGGAGATAATACAATACGAAAGAAACGAAGATAATACCGAGATAATGATATATATACAAGTAAATAAAATGTATCAGCACACAATACAACCATAATTTATATTACAGTAAATAGAAAATTTAAATCGATTGGAGTACAAGTATACGCAAGTAAACGTAAATATGAAAACAAAAGATAGTTAGCATACATATGAACAAAGTAAAGGGAATACTGTATAAAAAATCAATAGGAAACTCATTTTAAAAAAAAACTCAAACTGCTAATAATATGAATTTTGAAAGTTAATCGAAAGAACACCAACAAGAAAAATGAATATGAAAGATAACAGTATAATAAACAATAAAACATTAAAGAAATATAGAGTAGCAAATGACTCAAAATGACATCCTGTAATTAAAACAGATAAAAATCAAGACAAAAGGCACGAAGAATGGAACTTCATAATAAAAGGACGATAGCATGGAAAGCAATAGTAGGAAAACTGACTAGAAAATAAAATATGCAATGTAGGTTAGAACTATGAAAATTTGAAAATGGTAGAGTACTTAGAGAAAGTGAGGAAAACAAAAGTACTTGGTCACAATTCACAATTTTTTTTTGTTTTTATTTAAACCAAGGAGTTCAACGGATACAAGATTTAAACGAAAAGAAACAACTAATCCAATAAAATAACAATGTCTTTATGGAAAGCAAGAAAAGTGATAACTCTGCGTCGATATCTAAATCCCTGTGATCTAGTAAGGCAAGTTTGAATCCTGTGCCGGGTCCGTGCCGTCCTCATAATTCAAAGTATGAAAACAACCAAGTCGCTCAAGCAGATGTGGAGGACGTTGATGAATCTCCTCCTTGCAGCTCTTTCCTTCTAGGGCAACCATTGACCGGATACTTGCCGGACCCACAAATCAAGCACTGCCCCTTGTCCCGGCTACGGTCTCTCTGAAAGTACCCCAGTCTCTTGCAATAACCGCATACTTGGGTCCTCTGCTGCTCCTCAAGCTGAGTGGCAAATAGGCTCTTCATCTGTACACCTCCTCTTTTACTAACAGGGATTTCCTCACGATCGGAGCTCTTCCTGGTACTCAAACTAGCTACTTCCTTAACTCCTCAGCTAAAAGATCGTTCGTCCTCTCCTAGGCTTCTCTCAGTCCTTGCAGTACATCCAAAATCTCGGCGGGGTGATCTTGAAAAGCGGAAGTGGAAGGAGCGTCGTGGGAAGTCATGATTCCGAAACAACAAATTTTCGGATGACGGTTTAAAATTCAAGAATCAGAATAAGATATAAAATTGAAAATGAAACAAGAATATGTGGTGAGGTGAAACTCAATCGAGCGGAAATCAAATGTAGAATTCCAAGTCACTGAAGCAGAGTGATGCCTTGTAACTATGCTGCAGTTCATAGTTACAATCACATAACTCTACCAAGTCATCCAAAACTCTAGCAGATGGAGTAAAAAATGTAGCTTGACAAACCATATGGATTCTAGTCAAGAATAACCAGTTTACAATCTAGACCGAATGGGCGACTTAAATTGTCAAGCCCTAGTCGGAAACTGTAATCTTATTCCAAACCAATATGGCTCTGATACCAACAAAACTATGTCACGCCCTGCTTCTCAAAATACGGAATACGAGGGGTGAGAAGGCCAGCCATGCTCCTACAGTCAAGGAAATATCCTGCCGTAGTCACACTTCAGCTTCTAGCATTACGTGGTAATCAGTAATCATTGCACGAGTAATGAGAGATGCGGTCACTAATTCTATCAAATAGATGTAAAACTAACCAGATAGAGTCAACGGAAAAGACAGCGCTGACATCGCTAATCTAGATGTCCGCAGTATCCTCAAGGTAAGGCAGATCCTGATCCGAGCTAAGTCCACTTCACATTCTGAGCATGCAATATCAGGTCGTCAGAGAGACACAATAGCAATATATATAAATATGTAATATGTGCAATGATGATAAACATGAAGCAGTAACATAGAGTAATGACGCGAGTATAAAATAACCGGTACATGTAAGGATAAAGCAGGTGTATCAGATCAGTAATCAATGCCATGTTCATGTCACTAAAGCAATTAATCTCTAAGTCTCAATATCCAAGTCACTAAACTTATCGTCAGTCCAAGTGTGAGCGTCAACCACCACAGAAGTATCCCCAACCTAAGGGTAAACCTCAGGGGAAAGGGAACACGGGCCCGAATCACTATCAGTAAGAATCAGAAACACTATCAGTACAACACCCGAAATCACTACATATGCAGGCAGTGGGGCTCCTAAGATTCCGTTGAGCGAACTCACACTCAAACTACCCCACACCCCACGGTCTACATCAAACACCGACCATGAATCTAAATACCAGTTGCTCCATGACAAGTCTACACGAGAACTGGAAACAGGGTCTCCATCAAACATATCTCGACTGGTATCCAAGATAAATGGACAATGCTCGATGTCTTACCTATGACACTAATATAAGTGCTTCCATACCCATTTCATATGAGTTATAGTTACACTTATATATGTCCAATAGGTATCGACAATGTAATAACTAATTGGTTACGCTGATTGTGTACAAGTACGTGTCACTTTCACTATTCAATCACTCTTTTACACTAACGTACTTACCACAATTCAATCGCTAATATTTATCACTTGGTAATGTAACACGGACACTAGGATATCGATGCAGATGAACACTAATTACAAAGGTATAACAGTCATGCAAAATGATGGGGATATAGTAAATGCACTACTGAATACATATGAGCAACCGGTGTCGGTTGGATTAGAAAAATCATATAAAATCACACATGCATAATTTGATGAAACAATATAAAAGGCATATGAATTATACTTGTTTATCTAAGCATTAAAATTGGTTTTAAGTCAATCAGGTTTCACATTTGTGAGTTATGGTCATTCCATTTTAAGTGTATACTGCTGAAAATCCAATTTCTGAAATGGAAGTCCGTTTCATAACACGTTTTTCTCTATGTTGGGAGTATAATTAGGCGACGCTACAGTTAGATAATATTTAGATTTATCTGTTATGTTTCCAACTTATTATACGGATCAATAATATCCTCTGTACACAGTGAGATATGCACTGTCTAAGGATAAGGTAATCATTCTGTTCCTGCATGAAACTGCAGAACACACTGACGGTTTAAAAAGTGTTATGAATATCAAACGACGCTGGAATGCAATGAGACCAGTACCGTTGGAAGCATAATTCAATCCTCTACGTTTCCATGTATGGTTCCGCACACTTGTACATTTAAACGGTGAGATATGTATGTTATAAAACAAGCAAAAGCGGAGATTCTTGCCCTGGACTGCAGTTCGGAGCCACGAATCGCCTCATTTTTCGTCGTTACAACTTATTAAAATTCAGAGATCAACTATGGGATACTGTAGGTTTATCTGTTGGCTTCGATACGAGCTCTAAAATATTAAGTTGCGAGTTGTATTCAATTTATTATAGATTTTAGAACATGGTATGTGCGGTGAATTCCAGATTCAACGTCGCCTTTTGGGGGCGTCGTTTCTTGTGCAAAACAACGTTATTTTGCATTCAAATTTTTACACGATAATTATAAACAGTAAAGGGATTTTATCGATCATAAGTTTCACTATTTTCATTCAGATTTTGGTATAGGATTCGCATTGAACACTCTTGCATTATATACATATCACAATTGAAATATCGGTTTTACCCAATTAATTAAAGTGTGATTTAATCACTACAAGTTATACACGGTACTAGAAAGGTAATATTAAATCCGAATGTGTTCCACTCAATATGATTAAATAACGACGGTCACACATTAGAATGTAACAATAATTATAGTATAAATATAATATCAATATAACTATAATTTGACAAACTAATAACTTATAGCATGCAGAGCAAGTGAGGGGTTCACTTGCCTGAAGAAGAATTTACGATCACGACAGCGACCCCGGCAACGATGCGGCAACAGCAACACAGCAACAAAAACCGCAACAGAAATAGCAACAGTTCACGCACTTCCCGGCGGCAATAGCATGGCGACAGCAACAACTAGGGTTCGAAGTGCTCGGGGCTCGGTTAGATGGTTCGACTTGGAGATGCTTGGTCTTTGTCGGCAACATGTTGGGGATCGCTGCAGATGACAGCGAGGTAAGGAGTCGCGTCGGCGGTGAGAGAAGGTGCTAAGGGTTGTGGTCGTGGAGTCGGGGAAGAGAGAGAGACAGAGGCTCAGGTTTGTGGGTAGAGGTGAGGGAGAGCTGGGTAGTGGTGGCTATTAACGACAAGGGAGGAGGTGGTCGGAGGCGGAGCTCTGGTATGGGACGTGGTGCTCGGGTTTATTGGCTGGGGTTAGGCGAGGAGACGAGGTCCCGCCAGCGATGGATGTAGTGAGGGAGATGGTCATGGTTGGTCGGAGACAAAGGACTCGGTCGGAGGCAGGGCAGTGGCGGTCGGTGAAGCTCTCGACCAAGGGAGAAGAGGGGTGGCCTAGATGAGAGGGATGGCCGGCCAAGAGAGGACGGCGAAGGGGTGTTGTCGGCGATGTGTACGGCCAAGGGGTGGAGCAGGACATGGAAGAGAAGAGGGCTCGGCTTCGGTTTTGAAGAGGAGGCGAGGGTGTGGTCGAGGGAGAGTCGCTGATGAGAGGGGTCGAAGGCGATGGCGATTGTGAAGTCGATGGTTGAGGGCTCGGTTATGGAGTTGATGGAGGAAGGGGCGACTGTAGTGGGTCAAGGCGATGGTCATGGTGGTGGGTGCGGGCTTGAGAGGAGAAAAGGCTCGGGAGGGGGAGGTGGTGGCAAAGTCGTGGCGGTGGCCGGTGCTTCAGAAAGGTGGGCTTCAGTAGCAATAGGAGAGGTCGGTGAGAGGAGGTAAGCAGTGGTTGAGGTTGGGAGGAGGTGGTTTGACGACGGCAGTGACCTCGGTGAGGAAGGAGGGAATTTGAGAGGGAATGAGAGAGGAGGAGAGAGAGAGAGAGAGAGAGAAGGTTGTTGGCGCGGATCTCGGGGTCGTTGGAGGGAGACGCGGACGTAGGAGGGAGACGCGGAGTAGGACCGAGCAGTCGTGCGGGCAGTTGCGATAGAGGAGGAATGAGTCGCACGGAAGTGGGCGCGGGTCTCGCGGGCGCTAGCACGAGGAAGGAGGAGACGGGGGAAAGAGGCGGGAAAGAAAAGGAGGAGGAGAAAGCGAAGAACGGAGTGGGGGATTTCGGGTCGGATCGGGTTATAGGGGCTAGGGAAAGGGTTAGGGTAAGGGTTTGGGTTTAGGAAATAGAAATATTCAAGTTAACAAAAATTAGTAATTTTTGTTTTAAAAATACGGAAATTATTTAAAAGGAACTGGGTATTACACCAGCCCAGCTCAGTACCTGCTCGGAAAGTAGGACATCAGCCCGTTGGATCGGTTTCCACTGGGACACCACCCTCGCCTCGGGGGAGGTCGACTGATTCGCCCTCGGGCAGTCGGCCATGTGCCACTGTGTGGGCACAGGCCAATCCTTGTCCTCCGGTGGCTCGACGAAGACGTACTTCTCCTTCCATTCCTGGATGGAAGAAGAGACGACCACTACCCCCGACCCGGCCGTTCCACCCTTACGTTTTTTAAACGAAAAGTGCACTCAGCTCGGCTCTTCCTTACTGGTACCAGGGTGATTTTTATAACAAAGAAAAGACAAGAGGAGGGTCAAACTGAAGGGGATCCGATCAAATTTTAACCGGACCAAAAACCCGAGGAGGATCCTCGACGAGTTCGGCACTAGCTGGCCCGGGGCAAGACGGAAGCAATGAAGCACCGCACGAATCTCGGGTGAGAAGGGCAGACGCATTCCTGTCCATGATGCTTCCGGGTACAGAGCAATCTCATTTCCCCGCACATGGTCTGCCCGCTCACCCTCTTTGGCTAAACGGAGTGAATAGCTAGAGGGGATATAGAATCGAATCCGGATGTCGGAAAGCTCGTCCAGACAATTCAAGACGGAGGGCGCATCGCGGGTGTTCCCAATGCGCACCTTGAGAGCCATTGTTGCCGCCCGACGGCGAGTGACAAGGGCGGCCCTGACTCTAGAGGGCGTGCCCGACGCAGAAAACGCAGAAGAAGAAGAACCCTCTTGGCTATCTGAAGCCGAAGAGGAGGAAGACCCACCGGACTCTGCCCCAGCAACTGAAACCTCATCACCCGACTCTACCCCTACCACATCTACAGATACCTCGGAGGAAGACATTTAATCTGATTCAAAGAAAGGGACTCGCCGAGAAAAATTCAACAAAAGATCCGGTCTAAGCGGGGGTGCGCCGAGAAATTTTCAACAAAGAAAGAGAATTAAGGCAAAGTGTTGGCCCTAGGATAGTCCCCTCCTATTTATACACCCCAATGAGAGCATCTTACAGCCCAGATCGATTCCCGCCGCGCCTAGCGGCCGTCGAGGCTCCGCGTTGCAGTCGACCATTGGGGATGTCACTTCATTGCAGGAGTCAGAGACAGCCTGCCGCGCCCACCAACTGACGTCGTACACGTGGCCCGTAGCCCAACTGACATCGAGTGAAACGACGCCCCCTCTTTAAAGCGCAATCATTTCACCGATCCACTGACGTCATCAAGGATACACACAAAAACTTAGACGCACGGTGAGACGCCGCGTGGACTCAATGATTGCAACGACGCAACCGCCAAAAGCCATGTCGTTCTCGGACAATCCACCATGAAGAATTCTCGGCACCAAGCTGAGCAGAGAAAACCTAGCCACACTCGACCCGACCCATAAACAGGTCGGAACGAGATTATGGGGCTAATGATGATGCTCACAAGTAGGAATTCCTCATATTATGACACATGGCGGATGACGTGTCCCGGGAGTTACGGGGGTGGAATAAATAAAATGCATTGGGGACGTTCCTCGGGACTTCGTCTCCAAGGATGCATCCGACCTTTCGGAGACCTTCCTGAGTACCTCCCATACTCACCTAGCAAACAGTCATCAACTCACCTTCGAGCAATGCTACAACCGAGTCGGCCTCTCTGCTCGTCTCCGAGCTGTTGCAAGGCCTGAGCTTCCTCGGCCTCCCGGCTCGCCTCCGAGCCATCCACAGGCCTGAGCTTCCTCGGCCTCCCGGCTCACCTCCAAGCCATCCAACAGACCGAGTTTCCTCGGCCTCCCGGCTCATCTCCGAGCCTCCTGACAGGCCGAGCTTTCTTGACTTCTCCAATCAACCGAGAGCGCGGAGCCCAAGCGCCCCCGCAACAGCTCCGCGTATCTCGCCAAGGCGAGATATCCGCTGCTCCCCGTTCCGCGTCTCACACTGGCCATCCCCCTATTAATGGGCGTATCCCGCCATTAATGCGGGGATAACGCAGGGGCATAACTGACGGCGGGGATCTCGCGCCGGCTCGCTCCACGCGACCACTATATAAACCCCTCGTTCAGACGACTCAGGTAACTGGAACTTATTCCAATAAGCCACTACGCTGCTCTAATTCTCCGGTACTAATTTGATCGTCGGAGGGTCCTACGGTGGTTTCCCACCCCGGGACTTTCCTTGCAGGTAGCTCGGCTTCAACAACTTCCAACAACCCATTGAGATCCACACGCTCAACAACTCCCAAACCAAATCTCGCCGCTAAAAACCGCTCACTACCAGATCGATAGAGGACAACATCTGAAGGAGATCTCAACCTCCATCACCATTCCATTGTTTGTTTGCAAGAAATTGTGTTCCGTTTGTCCCTTGATTCTATCACTTAGTTTGGTTGCTTCAAAATAAAGTAGGTATTGGGTTTTGGGAATTGGTATAGATTCATGGGTTTAAAAAGTAAAACATGATTAAAAGGACCAAAACCTATTTTTCAATAATTAAATTTCCAGATCCTAAGTGTCTTTTGGGAATAGCCAATTCCTCTCAAAATAGATCGGAATTTTAATTGCCAAAATGCTGACCTGAATTGCCAAAATGCTGACTTTCAATTGCCAAAAAACTGATGTCAATTTCCAAAAGTTGAAATTCCCATTATTTACAAATAAACAACAAAATGTTCGTTTTTGTGGATAGTATCTTGTGCCCCCATTTCCCATTTCTTTTGGCATTTCTTGCTCCCATTTCTTTTGGCATTTCTTGCCAAACAAACGGCCCGTAGAAATTGGCCAATTCCCAGAAATTGGCCAATTCCCAAAAACGCGCTGGCAAATTCTCTCTTTTTAAAATTTGCTTTGTTTAATGATCAACTCCAAAAAAAATATAATACAACATATCCCTATTTAAAACATAATACATATCATACAAAGGAATATGCATTCCAAGCAGACAAGAATAATGCGAATGTTGAGCAATACCCCAATCTCAATTTTTGATTCCTCAGGCCAAATAATAAAAGCGTGGGTTAGCCATAATAAAACAGTAAAGGATGGTGCTGATATCGGATTATCTACCGTCCATGGTGTATGATTCACAAGGAGATATTAAAATTTGTTACCTCCATGGTGTATGATACACGAGGAGTTATTATGTTATCAGAGAAAGAATATCTAAAACAGAAACCTAAAACAGCTTCCTAACAAGCAAGAAATTTCACACAAAAGCTGAAGACAGACCCAAATTTCCTGTAAATTCACATGCATCTATCTTTCATCCACCAAAATGTACTTTTTTTTTTCTCCCAAAAAAAAAGCGAAAAAAAATTCCCTACACTTTCTTCCCGTACGCCTTCACACTCGACCCATTAATTTTTGCTGACAAGATTCCCTGCAGCTGGGCCCACAGCCCAATCCCCATTCCCTCAGTCACGATATTCACACGCCTTTGCGAGGTTGACGATACGCTTGCCAAGGCGCTTCTCGCGTAGAACAAGGGAGCAGCGGACGTGACGATAGAACTTGGACTTGACCAAGCTGCCCAACACGTGGGCCCTGGCCCGGACCACGAAGGCCAGGTCAAAAGGGACGACAGCTGGCACGTTCCCGTTGGCGCCGCCGTTTAGGTTCGAGCCGCCGCCATATAAAGGGACTTGGGTTCCCGCTATGGATACTGGTACTATTCGACCCGTTTTCCTTGGCTCGTAGAATTCCTTCATCTGTAACACTCGCACAATTTAGTTAATTAAGCACCCCTTTAGTCTTGACCTTTCAAAGTTAGCTGTTAGAAATATATTCACTGAACTTTTAACATGCAGCGCAGCCAAACCAGCCACATCTTAACGGCGGATTAATTTAAATTAAAAATACAGTTATACAAGTTTTGGCCCAAAATTCCTTCAACGGAAGTTATGAAGAAGGTCAAGCTAATTTCTATATTTCATATGAGTTTAGGCCTCAGCAAAATTAGACACACTTAGATTAGATAGGAAAACTACTGATTGAAGATTGACCTTATCACTAACAACTTATCTTTCTCCTTTTATTTTTCTGCAACAATTGTTTATTAATTTTTTTTTTAAAAATGCAAAACATAAGTCTTATCTTTGGCTAAACCTAAACGCGGATTTTTTTGTGGCATAATTCTAATCCAACATTTTAGCTAAATTACGGGAAACCCCCAAAAACTTTCAAAATACACCAGAAACTACCACAAAGCTTTCAAAATCTACAGAAAAACTATAGGAAATAAGGTGCCACATTGGTTATAAATTGCACCGAAGCGCAAAGAAAACAAATAGAAGATTTACACAATGACAGTTTCCCATAATTTTGAAAGTTTTTAGGGGTTATTACAGTTCAGCTAAACGGTTGTGATTTTTTTGGAATCAAGCCTTTTTTTTCCCTTGCAATCAACCCTTTTGATTGAACTTGAGGCCTCTTATATTAAAGATATAAGAGTAAATTGGTACCAACCGAGGTAAAGACCACTTAGTAACTAAACAACCATTGACTGCTTATTTGCAATGAATAGAAACAATAGTTTGGATGCGGTGGGACCCTGACAAAGATTAGATTTTAATGTGGCTGGGGACAGACATGGGTGTGCCTGTCTCACCTTGGCGTAAGGGTATGGACCCCATCACACCCCAAGGCTAAAAGCAAGCTGTAACTTTAAATGCAATTTTACTCTTTAGCACGCTTTCGGTGCATAATTTTTTTGGGTTATTTCTCTCCTTTGACATGGCAGAAAATTTATTATACTGCTGGCTTGAAAAATCATTCATTCACTGTTCCTCGGGAAAAATGAATGTACCTCCCTGTGCTTGAAAATCAATAGGAAACGGCTAAAAAAAAATCCGTGAAAAACTCCATAGATCAAAAAAAATATAGGCTTAAATCCTTATAGTACAACCAACATTTTTTTACTTTTAAATATTCCAATATTACTCTTAACTTCTGACGGATAACATTTAGCATGTAAACTGCTACATTTAGCAGATAACTCCAGTATTTATCAGATGTAACAGTTTACATAACTGCTACACTTAACAGATAACCGCATCAAATGAAGCAATGTACATGCCAAATGTAGCAGTTATTTACCAGAAGCTGATAAGGGTAGTATTTGAATATTTAAAAGTAAAAAGTAGTTGGTTATACTATAGGAACTTAAACCTATAACTTTTTTTTTATTTGGGGAGTTTTTCACTTGACATTTTTACATGGAGAGTTTTTCCTATTGGTTTCTGATCCCAGGAAATCAGACACATTTTTCCCTTGCTCTTTTTAGACGACCAGCACCCTATATCTATCTCTGAGTCCTAAACTTTGGATAGACCAAATTTTTTTATTTATCTTCGTCTGGATTCTCATTTATTTGGCACAATTAAATGTTGTGGTATAAAAAAAACTGATAATTTAGCAATTCGTTTGAGTCAAACACAAATTGTATTCAATCCATATGAAAATTACCAAACACAAGTAAAACACAAGATGATCAAGATGGACTGTTTCAAATTGAGCGACCGTTGATTTTAAAAGCTGTCAATGCAGTGTCAGTTTATACTTGGTTCACTTGTTCTTTTTCCTAAAGTATAATTAGTCGTGAGCCTAATTCAAGCCTGATTCAGGCGCTGTTTGAACCCCAAACAGTCTCTTGCCATATACTGCAAGAGAGATTTTACGGTTATGCTATAGTGGCGCTATGACTTCTAATGCATGAAATGGAGCCCAAACCAGATTAAAACTCCTAATTAGCAATGCAAGAAAATCGCAAACCTGTCCCGACGCAACCATGAGATCCGAGAAGTAGAGCTCCAACGGCGTGGAAGTCACGTGCACCCCGAAGAACGTACCGTGTTCCGGAACCAGATCCTGGCCGTCGAATTGATCGACAGCATCTTCGTTGGAACCCCGCTGAGATCCATTCCAGCCTGCACGTTGTAAAACTCGAACACCACGCTCTTCACGTAGTTCAGTGAGAAAAGCCATGATAGCTAAGCCAAGGGTATTTTAATGTAATTCACTCAATAAATAGATAGATAAATAAATAAGACAAAAAGACATTCTTTCTTTCAATACCTTAACGGAGACCTCAGGCTTGTACGCTTTGCTCGCCCCCCACAAGATCAGCGAGAAGGTCGTGAACAGAAAAAAGAACCCCAAAACGAACAAAATCATGTAGCATCGCACGCCCACTCTCCGATCCTCGTCCTCGTCCATGTCGTCTCCGGTGGGGGCCTGGTGGCGGAGATCGGCGAGCCTGCGCCAGGAGTTGCCTCCGTGGTGCTTGAGGGAGGCGGAGAAGCGGGTGGTGGAGGACTCGCGGGAGTGGTGGATCGGAGAGCTGACGTAGCAGTGGTGGTGGTGGTGGTGGATGGGGGAGGTGACGCCGGGGGTGGTGGAGCCGCCGGGGGAGATCTTCTCGGCGTTGGCGTGGGAGGGGCTCATCACGTAGTAGATCTGGCGGCGGGGGGAGCGAGGAGGGGAGGAGGGCGCCAGGCTCGCCACCTCCGAGTCGGTCTTTGCGTCCATTGTCGACGACGATTAGAGAGAGAGAGAGAGAGAGAGGGGAGAGAGCGGATTGGGGGATTTATGAAAGGAAATGAGGGGTGGGTGACAGCAGAATTATAATGGGGGTTTTCTTGATTCGGAGAGAGAGGTTCAAGGAATGAGGGATTTTTTTTTTCTGAGGGATTGATGCACGGATATCAATGCGGCGGGGTAGACCACTGTAGACTGCTGTACGATCAGTGGGAGAGAAGATTTTTTTTATGCGTAGATTTTGAAAGAATAATGGTCTGTTTTGACAAATTTGATTTTAAAACTTGGATAAGGAACGGTATAACCGTATAAGACTTTGGATTTATCCAATAAAACTGAATCCTTATAATGTTTAACCGCTACTTTAAAAATAAATTAAAATATTTAACCGCTATTTAAAATAGCGGTTCATATTATATAAAAATGGAAACCGTTCCAACAGTTTCAGCGGTTTAGAATTTTAAGATTTAAATTGGACGATTTTTGATATAATTTGAACTGCGATTCTTGCTGCCTATTTCCAATATTCTTGGATCGATTTCATAAAGTAAATTAATTACTTTAATTTGTAAAGAGTTTGTTGTTTTGGGAGGGGGGATTTGTTAAGGTTTTCAAATATAAATTGAAGCTTTTTTACTGTGATTTAAATTACAATTGTTGATAAGTATTCTCATATTTAATGGATCGATTTTATAATATAAATCAATGAGTCCTAGTGTTTCTTTGTCTGCTTACAGCACTATTTCTTCTTCTTCTTCTTTTTTCTTCCAACGTTGATGTTAACAACTGCTTTAACTAGCAGTTCTTATTTGTTGGATTTTTTTTTTGATTTTAACCACTATTAAAGTAGCAGTTATGATTTGTTGGATTTTTTTCATCCAACGTTGATGTTAACCGCTACTTTAAGTACTGGTTCTGATTTGTTGGATGTTTTTTATCCAACGTCGATGTTAACCGCTACTTCAAGTAGCGGTTATAATTTGTTGGATTCTTTTTCATCCAACCTTGATGTTAAATGCTACTTTAAGTCGTAGTTCTGATTTGCGCTTTTGATTTGTTGGATTCTTTTTTCATCCAACATTGATATTAACCGCTATTTTAAGTAGCGGTTATGATTTGTTGGAGTCTTTTTTTATTTTAACCGCTGCTTTAAGTATATGTTAAATATAAACCCTTATATTTAACCGCTACTTAAAAAAGCTGCAACGACTTTGAAATCCCGGTAGGCCGGTACAAATATAACTTGTTCAATATATAAAAAGGGTATTTTAGCCTGATTAGGAGTTATAAGGTAATTTTGTTCAATAAAATCAAGAACAAACTTGTAGCTCAGTTGTTAATATTCTTTACTGCTGTGTCATAGCCTGCGTGTTTGAATCCCATCAGTTCCAATTATTTTTATATTTTTTCTTTTTAAAATTTTCGGAAATCCAAGAGTTGTACGTGCAATACACAGATAAACGAGAAGTTTCAGAGAAATCAATCAGGATAAATGAGGAGTTAAAACTGATTAAAACGCTTGGCACGAGTCTCGAGACACATGGCTGAGATCCGACCGTCAGAATGAAGCCCAAAACCGCTACCGGCGGTTCGATCAACCCCAAATGCCTCCATTCTTTGCCCGTGTATCTTTTTGACTCCCATCTACTCCATTTTATAGTTTGATTTATCTTATTTCAAACAGAGACCCTTCAATTCCTCCATTAACACCATTAAATCTATTTTTAATTCATTTTTATTTCACACTCTCTCATTTTACTTTATTAATACCACCACCTTCGCTAACTCTCTCCTGTTTACCGCCGAAAGACCGGACTGAGATGTTGGGACGTCTAACCTGAATTTGGGGGCAGATACTATCTGAACTTCTCCATCCAACTCTCCGAAAATACCAAGTTGATTTATGACACTATATATCGGAGGTTTAGACACATACGACCGTTGCAGCAGACTTTATCAGATTCCCTCTCGTTTGCGAAGGGTTTTTGATTGTGGGGACACTCTTCCCTGCAGGCGCAAGACTCTGCAGTTAATTACGTTATCGCGTTGCGATAACCACTTTATCCTTCTCCTGTGGTTCACTTCGTGTCGTGTTGTGTTTGTTTTATTTTGGATTGCCCGTGGACTGTATACGGAGACTAATTTATGTCGTCGTCCGTAGAGCGCGGATTAGTCCAAATCCGTATATTTAAGATTTGGTTTTGGGTCAAGAATTGCATGATGGAGTCAACGTTAGCGAATTGGTTTGCCAACGGGAATGAACTTAGAACGCATTTCTCACATTTGTGAGGTCTGTCCGTTCATAAGATATTTGAGTTTGATCTAAACATCGTTAGTGATTTTTGAGACTAAAATCAATTTAGAAACAAGTGAGCATATGAGCTCAGTCATATTAGTTTAAGGGCATCATGGTCCAACATCGCCATATTTGGAGCGAATATTAGTTTAAGGATGTTTCGGTCTATTATCGTCGTGTTTGATACGAATATTAGTTTAAGGATGTTTCGGTCCATTATCGCCGTATTCTGGGGCGAATATCAGTTTAAGTACATTTCGGTTCATCGTTCATCTTACGCTCGCGTGCATTTGTTACGCGACGGAGTGAACAATGGTGATATAAAATGCATCCAATTTGGGGTGCGGTCTGATTTGAGGTATGCACGTTAATTTGGAAGTGCATCAATATGGGATGAAAGGGGTTGTTGATTGTCGGGACCTGCCACCTCTTTGAAGACGCTGAGAATTTACAATGACATATATCAGAGGTGTGGAGAAATGTACCCTTAAACCAAATCCCGTATTTGAGAGAAAAGATCATGGTGGATCATCTAAGAATCATTAGCCTTTTTTTAAACTAAAATTATCTTAGGAGATATGAGATGAAGATCGTTTTGGATATCATTAATGAGAGATCATTAGTCATGTTTGGGACTAAAATCAATTTGGATATCAGTTCAAGGTGTCTATCGGGCCGCGCCGGCCCGACCCGAATCCCCACAACCCGAGCCCGGCCCGGCCCATGGCTTGGCTTGGGCCGTCGGGTTGGCCAAAATGAGCCAGCCCGTTTAAAAATTTTGATCTTTTTAAAAAAAATTCAAAGTACATTTTTATTTTTATTAAAAAAAATTGGAATTTTTTTTAACCCGAACTTCGTGTAGGTCCGGGGACAGACCTAAATATTTTATTAATTAAAAAATATTTTAAAGGGGGATATAAGTTGGCAAAGCTGACCTCTCATACAATTGCAAAAAAAAAATACAATTCAATGGAAAAAAAACTAACTAGTTAGATTCTATCGGTCTTTACTCTTCATCAGTATCGGAGTCTTCAATACTCTTAACGTATTGTTGTCTAGTTTCTGTATCGAACCAATATTTTTGGCACACTGCGATCTCCAATGCGTCTTCCGCCGGTCTCGTTCTTTTGTTGTTCAGAACTCTGTTACCTGCACTAAAAGCAAATTCCGAAACTACTGTGGACACCGGAGTTGTTAGTAAATCACGAGCCATAGCAGAAAGCACAGGATAAATATATCCATGTGTTTACCACAAATCCAAAATATCAAGATTATCTATTTGATCCACGGTAAGAAAATTACTGAAATCAGTTTGCAAATACATTGTAAGCTCATTATAAGTATAAAAAGTAAAAACGGTTGTTCTTTGTTTTTTCTGCTGCAAAAACTGAAATATTCCTTTTTTGGAAGTTTGCTGCGAAGAGGAAGATAAAGAAGAAATTCTGTTTTGATCGTACTATGCATCATATATGGCATACAATTCATGTAAATAAGAATCTAAAACATTTTTATAATCTTCTATATCAGTACCTAAGTTTTCATGGTATCCATATCATAAAAAAATAAATTATCTTTTTTAAGTCTAGGATAAAAAACAGTCGTTAAACAAAACAATGCAGGAACTTTTCGCCAATATTTATTCAATTTTGTAAGCATGATATGTAATATTCCAGCAAATGCACTTTCAGTATCAATTACATGCTCATTAATAATCTTGCTAATATAAAATAACGGTTCTACTGCTAAATATGTAGTAGGATAATAAACACCAGATAAATAATTAGTTCCATTGTAAAATATTTCTAAAATTTCAAAACATATTCACAAACAAACCAATTACAATCCTCTAAATTATTATTGGGCATTTGTTCCTCATAAAATAAAGTAATGGAATCCCGATATTTTAAAACACATTTCAATATCTCATAAGTGGAATTCAATCTAGTTGAAATGTTGAATTTGAAAAATCTAAATTTTAAATTTAATTGGGTACAAATTTGCTTAAAAATATATTTTCGGGGTCCAGAGGTTTCAATAAATATCATTGCATCTTTAAGTTTCGCTAAATACAAATCGATTATAGTAAGACCATCATGTACAATTAAATTTAACACATGGCATGCACATCTTTGATGAAATAATTCTCCATTCAAAATGTGATTTAAATTATTTTTTAAAATTGCTATAGCAAAATTATTATTAGTAGCATTATCAAAACTAACAGAAAATATTTTATTTTGAATATTATATTCACGTACAGTAGTCAAAATACAATTACTAATATTATTTCCACTATGTGATGCTCCATTTTTGAAAAACCAATAATTCTTTTATGTAAAACCAATCATTATCAATAAAATATGCAGTAACACAAATATAACTCATACCCCATTTGTGTAGTCCAAAAATCAGAAGTTATTGCAATTTTACTCTTAAGATTTGCAAAAATATCAATCAAATTGGTTTTACCATCATGAAATTTTTTTAAAACATCACTTCTAAGTGTTGTTCTGGGTACTCTTTAAAATGTTGGATTATACATATTTTTTACCAATCTATCAAATTTTTCGTTTTCTGCAAAACCAAATGGTTGTTCAGCATGTATGACATATCTTGCAAATTCTCTTCTATTAGTATCTTGCGAATAAGAAAAACTAGTTAAATAGTTAGACGACATACTTAGAGTCGTCTGCCGAGAATCAGCTTTTTCGTGTTTGATTAAATCTCTTTTTAGATGGATAGTTCCATCTGAAGTGACACAAATAAAATCTGCTTGGCAATGAGTGTAAACTGCCCGCTCGCCTTTACCTGCAACCGTTTGTACTACAAAATGTTTCCAAACATCAGAAGTTTTACCTCTTTTATCTTTAGAGGTAGAAGTTCTTGCATCCAGAACGGTAGGAGCAAGAACTTCTTCAGGGACATTACTTTATAAAGCAGCAGGGATCTCATAATCAGAAGATTCATAATTAGGAGAATAAGAATCAAAATTAGTTTGCAGTATATTGGTTAATCTATGTCTCTCTTGTGAATTCATATCGATTTGAAATAAACGTCTCCATGAAGATGAAGCACCCCTATTACCTTATGAAGATGAGCCTGACATTCTTAATTAAAAATATTAGTAACAGAGAAAGAGAGATGATAAAAAATATACGAGAAAAATATATAATCAATAAAAAAACCTGATTCCAAATAGCAGAATCAAATTAGTGAAACTGAAGTGAAGATTGAGATTGCGGAAATGAAGATTGCGTGATTCCAATTTTAACAGTAAACTTCTCGAAAATTAAATAGAGTGATTGGGAGATTAAAATTTTTGTTGATGTGGATTGTGAGAAAAATGAGAAGTGTAGATAGGTATTTATAAAGTTTTGGATTAGGGGTATAGAAATGTATAATTTTGAGTTAGAGGGTTTTAGATAATTTTATAAACCCCACTTTAATTCAAATTTCCCCCTTTATTAAAAAACCCACCCCCATTCAAAAAAAAAACCCATCCCAGGAATTTGACCGCCCCCTCCCCCTTCTCCCCAAACCCCCTAAGGCCAAATTTGAATTTGAATTTGGAAGGTCCGGGTCGTTGGGCCGCCAACGGCTCGGCCCGAGCCCGCTACGTGGCGCCCAGGCCGGGCCAGCCCGCGGACAGCCCGGCCCGTTAGACACCTTAAATATCAGTTTGGATATCATGAATATAAGTTTAGCCAATTTGGGCTAAGATTGGGTTTTTATAACACCCAGCAGTGCTAAGCACTCAACTGCATATAGTGCTCACGTGTATATCACGTGAGGCGCTTCAATAGTGCTAAGTACTAACTTTTATGGCGCTCACGTATATTTCACGTGAGGCGCTCAAATAGTGCTAAGCACTAACTTTTCCCAGTGCTCACGTGTGTTTCACATGAGATGCTATATAACTTGGCCTTGGGTGCCTACGTGCTTTTCACGTGAGGTATTGAGTTCTTTTGGAGATTTAATCTTTGTTGATATTTCTAGAGAATTTAAATCTCTGTTAATGGTATTTTGACCATTAACGATCACCAAGATCACTTTTTTTAGGATCTTGGATCTGGTTCTTTAAGAACTAAATTCTTGATTTGAAAGAACTAAGTTCCTGAAGTATTATGGACTCCATGTTCTCCATGTTCTTTTATCCATGTTTTTCTGTTCATATTTTCAGAGAGGTTAAATCTCTGTTAATGGTATTTTGACCATTAACGATCACCAAGATCACTATTTTAAGGATCTTGGATCGGGTTCTTTAAGAACTAAGTTCTTGATTTGAAGGAACAAAGTTCCTGGAGTATTATGAACTCCGTGTTCTTTCTTTTCAATCTTGTTCTTCCCTGAATCTTTGATTCTCAAGAACAAGATCTTCCCGATGAGAATTAAATTCTCAACTTGTGGAAGACTTGTCTTGTGAATCTCAGATCCAGAGAAAGAACTAAGTTTTTTTAAAAAGGGTTAAACTCTTAGATAGGTAAATGCGATAATTTAATCTTTGCTTTTTTCTTTATGTAGGGTTTTGAGAAGGAAGATTTTCTTTGAGAATTAAATTCTCTATTGTTTTGTGGGAGCTTTTGGTGAGCCTTCTATATAGAAGCTTATGGGGATCTCCTCTTTTTTTATATCAAGTCCTCCCATTCTTTTCATCTCTTTGCATCTATTTATAGGAGAAGGAAAAGAATTAATTTGTTGCGAAAATCTCTCATTGAGATCGTGATTGATTTCATAATCAATCCAATTGATCTTTTAGATCAACCGGTGAATTTTATTCATCGTTGGATTTTTAATCCAAAGGCTCTCTATTTAACAGATAAGATTTCTTATTTGTTTTAATAAAATTAGGAAAATATTAATCTAAGATAGAATTTTATTCTATCATATGAATATATTGTTAATTTAACAAGATTATAAAGATATTTCCCTAACATAGAATTTAATTCTGTTATATGAGTATCTTGCTAGTTTAACAAGATTAGGAAAATATTTTCCTAATATATAATTTTATTCTATCACAAGATTAGAAAGATATAATATAGAATTTTATTCTATCTAGAAGATCATTATTGTTTGTTTATCAAGATTAGGAAAATATTTTTCTAAGATAGAATTTTATTCTATCGGATGATCGATGTTTATAATCACCGTTAGATTTTTAATTCAAGGGTTCTCTGTTTAACAGAGAAGATCTTTCTAATTTGAGAAAGATTAGGGAAATATTTCTCACATAGAATTTAATTCTATCAGATGGTTTAATTAATGATATTGTATCACAATTGTATTTTAAATCCAAGATTCTCTATTAGAGAAAGATCTTTCCGTATTATAAAGATCAGGGAAAATATTTCCCAAATAGAATTTAATTCCATCATATAGATTTTAATTCTATCAGATAGATTTTAATTCTATCAGATTGGAGCATTTTAAATTGGGGAGCTCACATGCTTTGCATGTGAGCGCTGTCAAAGAATGCGGAAAGAGAACTCACGTGTTTAACACGTGACCCCTACTATGTGTTTTAGCCTGTTTATTTTTAGCGCTTATATGCTTCGTATATGAGCGCTCACGTGTTTAACATGTGAGGCATGTTTGGCCTTTGGTTATTTATGTTCAGCGCTCATATGCTTTATATATGAACGCTTACGTGTTTAACACGTGAGGCATGTTTAGCCTTTTTGTTATTTTCTTTCAGCGCTTATATGCTTATAAGCGCTCACGTGTTTAACACGTGATGCCAAACTGTGGGAATTCTTTTCCTCTTTCTTCTCTCCCCTTTTTATAAGGGAAAAAATAGCTCTTAGACAAAAAATTTGGCGGAAAAAATGCCCCCACTATTTTGCCCACGTATGTATGTACGTGGTTGAAGTAGTGCAAAGTTATGAATGGTCATAAAATTGATGGTTTAAGAGACAAGTTTAGGATCCTTATAATCTAAGACTTTTTTCATCTTCATGAGCCGTAAGAGTCTCAAAAAGGTTTTTCTCCCTATGAGTCTTGAGGATCTCATAGGTGTATATTCTCTTTAGAAATCGTGAGAATTCCTAAGTGTTCATCGCCTCCGTGAGTCGTAAGAATCTCATTCGAGTATTTTTTTCCTTACGAGTCGTGAGAACCCGTAAGTAGCTTCTTCATTTCATTGGCAGGTAACTTTGGCGATTGTGGCCTATGGATAGTATACAAGAGTCAATCTTGACCTTGTTGCAGAGCAGCGATGGCTTAGGCACCATGTTTAGATCTGTCGCCTAAGGCTTTTCAACTTTATGAGCCGTGAGGGTCTCATAAAGATGTTTCTCCTGCGAGTCGAGAGGATCTCGTAGGTGTATTTTCTCCTTAGAAGTCGTGAGGACTCCTAAGTGCATTTTCTCTTGAGAGTCATAAAGATCTCATAAGAAAATTTTTCTCTTACGAGTCGAGAGAACTTGTAAGTGATTTCTCCTCCTCATCGGTATGCGATTTTGGAGAATATGGCCCGTGGATAGTATACAAGAGTCAATTTGGACTTATTTGTAGGGCCACGGTGCTTAGGAAACAGGTTGATATCCCCGTCGCCTAAGACTTTTCACCTTTATGAGCCATGAGGGTTTCATAAAGATGTTTTTCCTTACGAGTCGAGAGGATCTCGCAGGTGTATCCTAACGTGAAATATAGATAACCATTTTTTTTATAGAGGTCCGTTAGGTTTGTGGTACTAGGATTTTAGTTCGTGGTACCGTCGCGTTGGCTGATATATTCCTCAATATGTAGTTTTTAAGCCGCTGTTCGAGTAGCCCCGCGACTGTCGTGTCTCTAATCCCTTCTGAGGCCGGACAAGACATCTTGAAGTAATCATTTTAGGTCATATTACCGTTGGAAGAACAAGCCTTAGGTATTTGCCATGACGGTTTTTACTTGAGGTTAGGCTCAATTTGGAGCCCCGATGAGTCATAACCGCACCCTTCTGGGGTGGGATGATCTCCAATGGTTTTTAGGCTTTGTATGTATTGCCGTCAAGACCCAAAATTAGGAATATGTTGTCACTTCGTTTTTGCTTTGATGATGTCGCGCCAATTGTTTGCTGAAGTAGGGCAGACATTCGTATGACCTCTATGCTGTGTGTATTGTCATCGAGGTCGGGAGCTAGGGATATGCCATCACTCCGATTATATTTGACCCTTGAGTCTTGATTAACGTCGCGTCTGCATTCTGCTGGCATGAGAAGCACATCGAGTTGATCTCTAGGCTGTAGATGTTGCTATTGAGATCCAGAACTAGGAATATGCCATTGCTCCACTTTTATTTAACCCTTAAGTTTTTGTCGACGTTGCGTATGCATCTTGCTGAAATGAGAAGAAACGCCGGGGTAGTCTCTAGATTGTATATGTACCGTCAAGACTTTGAGCTCCTTTTAACAAAGCGCGAAGGGAAAATATGGTTCCCTTTTTTTCATTTGTGCCCATGGATCGTATACAAGAGTCAATATGAACCTACTTGCAGGGCAGAGAAAATTTTATTTTATTTTATTTTTTATTTCCGCGATGCTCTATCTTTTTAACTTTTTATATCGCGAAAGTCGTGATTGCCCAATCATTTCATCCGCGGTGCCCAATCATTTCGGCTATTTTTTTTATATTTTTACTCGCTGCTTTTTATTGCGAGTTGCCCAAACATTTCGGCTGTTTTTATATGCATATTTTTTACTCGCTGATTTTTATTGCGTGTTGCCCCATCATTTCAGTTATTTCATATGCATTTTTTTGCTACTCGCTGATTTTTTATTGAGAGTTGAGAATTTGGAATCTGATACCAGCCTTGGTATCAGTATCGCTACGACTAGAATATTGTCAGGGGTGAATCATCATTTGCCGTGAAAGGACTTGGAGTTTGACACCTATTTAAGCATCAACATCGCTGCAACTGGAATATTGCCAGAAGTGGATCATCATTTGCCTTTGTTGATTTGAACAAAGGTGCTTTAGCGAACAGGGTTAGGATCCCGTCATCTAAGGTTTTTTGCTTTATGAGCCGTAAGGGTCCCATAAAGGGATTTCTCCCTACGAGTCGAGAGGATCTCGTAGGTGTATTTTCTCCTTAGAAATCGTGTGGATTTCTAAGTGTGTTGCTCCTTTGTGGGTCGTAACGATCTCACGCAGGTATTTTCTCCTCACAAGATCGAAAGGACCCTACAAGTGTATTTTATTTTTTATTTATTATTTTTTTACGATATTGCGCCCTTCTGGGTTTTCACAAGCTCGCTGGTAGTACTACTATTTTTACTCACGGCGCCCTTTCGGGTTTTCATCCGTGCCCATTTTACTTGTGGACATACCTTTTTTTTATATTTTTATTTTTAATGAGTTTGTGCCCTTCTGGGTTTTCACAAGCTCGCCGATAGCCCTGCTGTTTTTACTCACGACGCCTTTTCGCGTTTTCATCCGTGCCCATTTCGTTTGTGGATATACCTTTTTTTGCGAACGGTGAAACTCTCGAAAGTAGTTTCATCACAGGTGACCCATCTGTTTGCTGGTGGGATTTGGGGGTGACTTCATCGCTGGAGTAGCTGTGTAGCTAGTGGGACTTGGGTTGCAACTTTTGCCGGTAGGACTTCGATTGCAATATAGATCTCAAAGGAGTATATCGCCGTATTTAGGGCGATGCGCTAGTTTAGGGACTTTCCGGTCCATTATCGCCATTTTTTAGGCGACGCACTATTTTATGAACGTTTCGGTCTAATATCGCTGTTTTTGAGGCGACGCTTTGGTTTAAGGACATTTCGGTCCAATATCGCCGTTTTTGAGGCGACGCTTTGGTTTAAGGACATTTCGGTCCAATATCGCCGTTTTTGAGGCGACGCTTTGGTTTAAGGACATTTCGGTCCAATATCGCCGTTTTTGAGGCGACGCTCTAGTTTAAGGACATTTCGGTCCATTATCGCCGTATTTGAGGCGACGTGCCGTGTTTGAGGTGACACACTAGTTTAGGGACGTTTTGGTCCATCATTATCATTTGGTCGGAGAGTTGCATAACTCATCCCTTGTTCCCGCCAAAATTTTCAGCCAAGAGCTATTTGTTCCGTTATAAAAAAGGGGGAGAGTCCTCAAAATTTGGCATCACGTGTAAAACAAGTAAGTGCTCATATGCAAAGCGTATGAGCGCTGAATAAATCAATTAAGGGCCAAACAGGCATCACGTGTTAAACACGTGAGCGCTCTATTCAAATCATATGAGCGGAGAATAAAATAAACTTAAAGGGCCAAACAGGCCTCACGTGTAAAATACGTGAGCGCTCATATGCAAAGTATATAAGCGCTAAACATAAGTCACCAATGGCCAAACAGGCCTCACGTGTAAAACACGTGAAAGCATATGAGCGCTGAACATAAACAGGCTAAAACCCACAACAAGGGTCACATGTTAAACACATGAGTTCTATTGCCTCTCACATGCAAAGCATGTGAGCGTCCCAATTTAAAATGCTCCTATCAAATTCTAGAATTAAATTCTATTTTGGGAAATATTTTCCTGATCTTTCTCAAACTAAAAAGATCTTCTCTGTTAAACAGAGGACCTTTGGATCAAAGATCCAACACTGATCATCTGGTAGAATAAAGTTCTATCATGGGAAAATATTTTTCTAATCTTATTAAATTAACAAGATATTCATATGATCAGAATTCTATGTTAGAATAAAATTCTAATCTTATTAAACTAACGAGATATCTATATGATAGAATTAAATTCTATATTAAGCAAATATATTTCTGATCTTATTAAACTAAAAAGATATGATAAAATAAAATTCTAATCTTGTCAAAACTAACAAGATATTCATAATATTATTAAACAAACAAGAAATCTTCTCTGTTAAACAGAGAGCCTTTGGATTAAAAATCCAACGGTGAATAAAATTCACCGATTGATCTAAAATATCATGAAATCAATCATGATCTCTCAATGAGGGATTCTCTTAACAAATTGATTCTTTTTCTTCTCATATAAATAGGAGTAAGAAGAGGAGGAAAAAAGGACACAGAGGGAGAGGGGAAGAAAAATAGAGAGAGAATTTAATTCTCCAAAGAAGAGGAACCCCTCCCAAAAGCTCCCACAAAAAAAGAATTTAATTCTCAAACCAAGAGTTTAACTCTTCTCGAAGAACTTAGTTCTTGCTCTGGTTAAGATCTACAGAAGCAGATATCCCCACAAGTTGAGAATTTAATTCTTATCGGGAAGATTTTGTCATGCAGATTCAAAGCCTAAGGGAAAGAACTGAACCTATGTTTACTAGGGTCCTTATTATAATTTAGCATAACTTGAGGGGGTTTTATGTAAAAATAATTTTGTATAATTTTCAAAAAATACACCTCAATCATTTAATTATCGTCTTTAGGGTTTTCATTGATATATATTTTTATAAATGTGACATTTCTAGTGAATAAAACCTAATTTCATAATATATGGTATTTATTTGTAATATGAATATTGTTTTGAATTATCATGGTAGTTTCATGTAATATTGGAATTCTTTTCTTGAGTTTTGGAAACATGGAATATTATATACATTTAAAATAAGTATTTTGATAATAATTATCTATATATATATTTAATGAAAATAATTTTATTTATTTTCTTGTAAAAATCTCATTTTCTAAAGAAAAACGTATAAAATTCCATCGAGACCGAATGCTCCTTGCGGAGGTCTGCATCTCGCTCTACTAAGCCGAGAATTTGCGATAATTCGCACCATCCCGAATGGGGTTCCCCAAAATGGGTTGTATAGGCGCAATTGCATGGGAATGTTTTTATACATCTTTTAAAGAAAACGATTTTATAAGTTAAAGGGATTTATTTGCAAGGCCATTTTTCCCGTATTCTATTATCCCAAGATTCATCGTGCTATATTAGATATGTGTGTTGTGAGGAGGTAGGTCATTACCTCGTGAACTATCTATAGGTATAACAAGGAATTATGATGGTTTATGTCGAAACTAAACTATATGGTATTTTTCTGAAAAAGTATAATAAAAGGTACAAAGATGATTAGTTTGATGTGCAACTTGTTTTATTAAGTTTGTTAATGTTTATTAATCAACATATAAGAATATGGTTTTATTTTGTTAAAGAAAAGTATAGTTTTTAAAGAAAACCGAATCGGAAGTCGGATTAACTCCGCTTCCGTTGGATTTTAGTTTTAAATATTTTTAGAATAGAGAAAAGAAGGAGAAGCAGGGACTTACTGGATGATTGGCTAAAGGAGAGAAAGAGGAAGAGGTGGGAGTTTCCGGTGCGTCGTTTCATCGTCGGAAACTTCTTGAGTTGTCGCTGGAAGTTCTTTGGAGCTTCGCCCTTTGCTAACTCCACTTGCACACAAAAGGATCTTGGAATTTTCTTGAGAGTTTGGGCAAGGATTTGTGAGTGGGGAGGGATGATTTGAGGGGTGGTATTTATAGGAAAAATATAGGGTTTAAGGTAGTGAAAGGGTGTATTAAAATTTGTAATAAAATGGATTAAATGTAAGTTTTATTGTGCTCTGTAAATGCGCAGGAAAACAAATAATACTGGAGTTATGGAGGGAGTCCAAGAGTCGCCAGAGTTAACAAAAATTGGGTTTTGTCCGAGTTGGACCGGCGGCGCCAACCCGAGTCGCCATCTCACCGGCCTGAGTCACGAGTTGGGGGCTCGTATTGGGGCCACGTGTTGGGGTCGGCTGGTATACTGCAGTGCACTCGTATTTTTTATGTGTGACCCTTCAGTTTACGTGTTGTGCTCGTGTAGACTCTTGGGTTTCTAAAAGATTAAAAAAAAATTAAATAAAAAGATATTGTGGCTGATGGGATTTAAACTCTGGTGCTTTGGTTCAGCAGTGCAAGGTCTTACCAGTGAGCTACAAGTTCTTGCTTGCTGTTCAAAAGTAAATCAAATTCTTATAGTACTCACATGAATTGTAAATATCCCAAGTATACATTAACTTTAAATGAATTTTATGTACACTAAAATTGAAGTTGTTATACTCCCCGTGAGTCGCATGATCTCAACGTTGCTCTGTGGTGTGGCCATGTTGAGAATGGCGCTGATCTTTTCCAGGTTAGCTTCGATTCCTCGGTGGGTAACCATGAACCCGAGGAATTTCCCGCTAATAACTCCGAATGCGCACTTGGTTGGATTCAGCTTTATTTTATACTTGCGGAGGATGTCGAATGTCTCGCCAAGATCTTTGGTGTGCTCGTCTGATGAGGTTGATTTCACGAGCATGTCGTCGATGTAAACCTCCATGTTCTTCCCGATCTGCGGTTTGAACATTTTGTTAACTAGGCGCTGATATGTAGCCCCAGCATTTTTGAGGCCGAAATGCATCACTTTGTAGCAGTATACCCCCCGGTCCATGGTGAACGTGGTAAGTTCTTCATCTGCCAGGTTCATACGGATTTGGTTGCAGCCGGAGAAAGCGTCCATGAAGGTGAGCAATTCGTGGTCTGCCAAGCTGTCTACTAGTTGGTCTATCCGAGGGAGGGAATAGCTGTCTTTCGGGCAGGCCTTGTTCAGGTCTGTGAAGTCGACGTACATGCGCCACTTTTCGTTCGTCTTTTTAACCATGACTACATTCGCCGGCCAATCCGATTAGTCAACATTTCGAATGAAGTTAGCTATGAGCAATCTATCGACCTCGTCCTCAATCGCCTTTTGCTTGATCAGCGAGAAACTTTGCTTCTTTTGTCTGATGGGTCAGGCCTTCAGGCTGACCCCGAGCTTGTGCGAGATTACTTTAGGGTCAATCTCGGGCATGTCAGCAGACGCCCAGGCGAACATGTCCAAGTTCCCTCGGAGAAAGCGGATCAAGTCTTGGCGCCGGGCTCCCATTAAAAGGGATCTGATCTAGACGGTTCATCCTGTAGGGATTCCTTAGCACTATGCCTAGGGTTTGCAAGTATCAAACATGCCACAACAACAAAAAAATTGGAGGTGCTAAGCAAACATCCTAGAAATCGAACTAGAAAATTAGGGTAACAAACACATGTAATCAAACATTACATAAGAAGTGAATAAGAAATACAACCTTTGTAGATCGGTTCTTCATTTCTAAAGCTCCGTGCAGTCATCCCTTCGCTCTAAGTATCGATCTTCCGGACTCAAGATAGGCTCCACCAAGCGATACGAACAAGCATGCTAGAAGTCTTCAAGGTCGAAGATGATCTACGTCGAGGGAACTCAAGCACAAGCTACCTCTTCACTAATTGGTAGATTAGAGAAGAGAACACCCTAAACTAAATGGCAAGCAGTAGAGGATGGTGAAGTAGGAATTTTTCTCACTTTGGATTTGATTTTCTCACTTGGATTCATCATCTCTCAAAACCCTAAAGAGCTTGAAGAGATGAAGAAGAAAATGAACAAGAGAATTCACAAGAGAATGGAATGAGGTTAGATTTGCAACCTTAGGTGAGTTAATGTCATACACTAACCATTTTAGAGACTTAACCATAGCTATGTGATTATGGTTGGGTTAACAAATATCTTAAAATAAAACAAAGTTGGTGGACTTAGTCAATAGATAGAATGAGCTTCTCCAAGCTTCTAGCCATGATAAATTTTCTCACAAATTTGAATTACTTAAAATAAATAAAACCCAAACATAATCATGTTCATGGTGTGAGTCTCATACACACAAGTTGCATATGTAACCAAGCATGATACATAATATATATATATCACATATATAACATGTATGCAAAATGAGAAAAAGAAATGGTCAAGTGAGCAATATTAGTTAAGTGTAAATTCATATATCAAATATATAATTATACATTAAATTATTAAATCAACACTTGATTTAATGCTCCGGCTATATTACATATAACCGACTAATATTAAATGCAACAACTTATCGAATCAACATTTGATTCGATATCCCGGCTATATCACATATAACCGACCAATGTCACATATCGCGAGAATAGAATACGGTATCACATATCGTATTACTCTCGGTCCCGCACATATTACATATGTGCTCCTACTTCGTTTCGCTTAAGCCAGAAAACTTCTGTGTAGGACTCTAAAGACTCATCAATACGCCGGCAGTAGGTAGTGATCATATCAGTCACCCACAAGCCGCAAGCAGTCTGCTAAACATAACGGCCACCCGGGTATTGAGCGATCAGAAGATCAATAAGCAAGCCTGCTCATACTCCCGTGAATCCAATCAGTAACACTACCGTATAGTCCGGTCTCTTCATCTTATATGTCACATATCTAGTCTAGGGGTGGTAAATGTCAGAACCCAGTAACTTGATAAGTCATGCCGATGTAAGGTCCATAACGGTTCGAGAAACTACTGATAACACTTACCAGTAGATCTCTGCAACCCTGGCCAGGGATTTCCTGTTATGGCCAATCGAGCATAGCGCAACATCAACCTCCAATACCGGGAGAGACGAATCCCCTCTTATCGCTCATTGCCTCCATGTGACTCGGGACTATACCCAAAAACCACCTGTTTGCACGAATCAGTAGAGCCGTGGTAGGGTGGAAATCAAAGCACAGTAGGAGACACACAAGACTCTATGACGATTTCGGGTCGACAGACTAACCTGCACCAGTGTCACCGGAGAACTGCTATCTGACGTGAGGTATAATACCATCTAGGAGTTCTCGACGAGTCCGTTCAGTGTACCTAGTCTTCACTGAGCACCCGTATACCATCTCTGATGTCAAACACCAATGGATATGGGATCAACCATTGCCCATCATATAGGTCGAGAAGGTATACGCTAGTCTACTCTGGAGTATCGATACCATGTCTCGATATTCCCTCGACTAGGAACAATTTAAGGATGTACTCATAGACTATCCAGACCCCACTAGTATGATCTCTATCATAATCCTGGTAGTCAAGTACACATCCTAAGGGATTTATCAACATGTAACATAGAGACATCAAGTGTACATGTTAAGATAAAGAGCAACCAGATAGCGTACTATCATGTCGAGCAAGAAAGTCCTCCCTATATATGTCCAAGCATCTACTATAATATACATCATATGTACAATAATGGCCTCTATGGCATACATATAACTAAAAATCTCCCACTTGCACTAGGGCCATATGTTGTAGTATCCAATACCCAACAATCAACAGTGGTTATAGTATCACATACTCAACCATCCCATAATAGTCTCTCTTGGGAAAAGGCATTTATGAGTGGATCCGCCGTGTTGTCCTCTGAGTCTACTCTCCTAACCTTAATCTCCCTGGAGATCAACCATTTCCATGATCATGTGATACTGCCTTAGAATATGTCTCGGTCACTGACGGGACGGGGGTTCCTAGGCCAAAACCACAGCTCCATTATCACACAATGGTAGGAACCTTGTTCATCTCATGAACAAATATACACTCAGACTACCTCTTTGGTAGCATCTTTGGTAGTGATGTATCCAGCCTTTATCGTCTAGTCTGCCCCAGTATCTAGCTTAGAACTCTTCCAACATACCGCCCCACTTCTGGGGTAAAGACAAAGCATGTGACTGTCTGACAGTCAACCTTATTACTCTATAAGCTTGAGTTAGTAAAGGAATCCCACTGGAGTTCTCTGTTACCAAACTCCAAGAACATTTCTTTAGTGCTTCACAAGTACTTAAGAAGGTTCTCATAAGCTATCCAGTGATTTTCCCTAGGATCATTTGATACCATCTCACTACACCCAGTGAGAATCCTAACATCCATCTAGATCTATCATATAGATCAAAATCCAGGATTTAGGAGGTATCACCTTGATCCTACATGGAGAATCAATGTGATAAGAGGAGATTGACCGAGTGTAGCATAGGAAACACCTTCCTTATCAAGAGTATATCATGCACGTACTATACGAGGAAGACCACCTTACTCTCTACTACCTTTTTGTATATATAAGGTCCATCTACCATTTTGATAAAGTCAAACGCTTTGACTACCACATCAAAACAGATGTTCCAACTCCGCGACACCTGCTTTAACCTGTAAAGCAACCTGCACACGTTTCCGCTGCTCCCACTGTCTACGAAGCCCTCTGGTTGTGTACTTATAGACGCTCTCTTCTAAATAAATATTTAGAAAAACAGTCATGACACCCAACCGCCAAATATCATAGTCATGATATGGAGCAATGGAAAGTAGGATCCGGACGGACTTACGCATAGTTATTGGAGAAAAGGTTTCATCATAATCCATACCTGGTCAATGACGAGAACCTTTTACAACAAGTCTAACTTTGAAAGTCTCAACTTTTCCATCTACACCAAGTAATCTTCTCAAGATATACTTGCTCCTGATGGGGCTTTTCAGACGTAGCATACAAATTCCATACTTTGTTGGTGTACATGGATTTCATCTCAGATCGCTTAGCATCCAGCCATTCTTACAGAGTCCCCACTCTTGATGGCCTGCTCGAAACTAGTTAGGTCATCATCTCATGATGCAATCATCGCTCCCACTGTCATAGAGGAAACCGTAGTATCTCTCAAGCGGATGAGGAACCCTACCAGATCGGCGGAGGCGCTGAGGTTCGTCAGGAGCTATTGAATTCACCGGTTCTACCAAATCATCAGCTGTAGTTTGTATAGCTGGAACTGATTCCAGTTCTACCTCATGACCATAAATTTCTTTCCATAAAAATTCCTTTTTCCAAAAAGGTGGTATGCCGAGAAATAAAACACCTTTTGTTCCTCGGTGCGGTAGAAGATATTCCCTTGCGAATGCTTGGGATATCCAACAAACTTCCACAGAACTGATCTTGCCTCGAGCTTGTCCGGATTTTGCTTTTGACATAGGCCGGACAATCCCAAATCTTAACTTGCTTAAGACATGGGCTCTTCCCATTCCATATCTCATATGGAGTGATATGCACCTGATTTGGTTGGAACCCAATTCAATAAGTATGCAGCTTCCTCAGGTGCATATTCCCCAATGGAAATAGGCAACTCAGTAGTACTCATCATAGAGCACACCATATCTAATAGGGTGCGATTGCTCTGCCCCGATACACCGTTGTGCTGTGGTATATACGAAGGAGTAATGCTGAGAGAGATTCTCAATCTCCTTTAGAATAGTTCAGGAAATCCGTGCTCAAGTATTCTCCTCCCTGATCACATCATAGGATATAATAGTTATACCCATTTTGGTTCTCTACTTCTGACTTATATTCTTTGAATTTCTCAAAAGGTTCAGACGTGTGTTTCAACAGGAACATATGTCCGAATCTTGAAAGATCATCAGTGAATGTAATGAAGTACAAAGAACCAGTTGTAGCATATGTAGACAGTGGACCTTATACATCATCATGTATCAATCTCAAGAGTTCATTAACTTTTTCTCTGTTTCCAGTAAACGGAGCTATGGTCATTTTATCTTTGTGACTTGACTGGCAAGTTTCACAAGATATAAATTCAAACTGATTTAAATATGAATCTTAATGTAACTTAGCTAGTCGGGTCGCATTGATATGACCTAGTCTACAATGCCTCAAGAAGGATTCGTTCATTTCTGAACTCTTCCTCTTGTGTGCGTTGTATACGTTAAGAACTGTTGTTTGATTTAGAATGTATATGCTTTTAGATAACGTGCCTGAACCGATCAACTCTTGATATAGGAAATGTTCAAAACATTATCCAACAATACAAAATTATATCCTTCTTTTGTAAATAAAGAGACTGATATGATGTTGTATATCAGGTTCGGTATCTAATAACATTCGTTCAGAATCAATGTATTTGGTAATACATGATGATAACTGCCAACTTCTTGGCTTGCAACAATTTCACCGTTTCCAACTCTTAAAACTTATCACCCATTCCCAGTTCTCTACCTATCTATAGCCCATGTAACTGATTACATATGTGGGATCCTGATATGGTATCTCATACCTAGGACGTAGAGGATACTAAAAAACAGTTCTCGGTAATGAACACACCCGAAAAAGATGCATCATCATGCACTTTCTTCGTTTGGACGGCACGGGAATCCTGGTATTCCTCTATTTCCTGCTCGGTCTTATAACAATTACAAGTTGGAGTGGGACTAATGTTCCCCAGCTCAGTATAATAAGTGGGTTCGGTCAATACATCCATATTATTATCTTGATTAAGGCCTGACATGGTCGCTACCTGGAGAGAGAGAAGAAAACACTCTGCGTGCGCTCTTGTAAGATTTGATTGGTTATATATTTTGTCTAATCAGGATGGCTCCCACTATTTTTATCAAATCTTCCTTCAAAGCCTAAAAGGAAAGACTAGTCGGGATTAATTACACCCTATAAGTTCGCCAATCTTTCATCCAGGCCAGTGCCGGTACTTTGAGGGAGGTTCCCGTGCTTTCGCACGGACCTAGTTAAAATAAACCTCGTTTTCCCAGGGGCGTAACCCCGTTGACACATTTCTAGACACCTACTTAATCGGCTAATTATAAAATGTAAAACTCTTCCAGGAGTAACAATTACTCGCAGTGGATATCATGATCCAACTATCTCATAAAAGGTATGCAATTTCATTACAAGTTTCAACACTTGAAACTTCCGATAATGGATTTTACCCCTAGCACTTATGACCTTAACTATGGTCAACATATCATAAGCACGAGTCAAGTTCTACCCGTCATTTCATGATTAATTAGACCCACTCATATGACCCACAACTATGGTCGATATAATCATAAGACTGTCCTAACTAATCGCATCATATGCTGTGTAGGAAGACATCACTTAGCTACCGTACACTACGCCTCAACTATGGTCGACATACGTAGCACGGATACTAAGTACTCTACTTCCTAAAATGACGGAGGGTTGCGGATGGTTTTTAAGAAAACCTTTAACGATTTGAACTTGATCACGTTGCAGAATAAAATAGTTTTTAAAAGGAGTGGCTTAAGCTCCGCTTTTTGAAACTTTGCTTTTTTGTAAAAAGCCGAATGGGTTACAAATTTGATTTTATAACATCTTTAGGTTTATTTTCTTTCATTAATCTCATTAATGAAGTCCCATCATATATGCTTCCTAAGCATTACAGAAGAAACGAAAGTATCAATATTTAATATATATCATATATATATATAATATAAGCATTCGTCTCAATATATCAAATGATCACATCACAGATATCAGCAGCGGAAAAGAACATATGAAATATTGGATATACTAGAATTTCCGTGTTTTTTATCAAGCCAATAAAAAACACGGATTCCACGTTCGTGATGAATAGCCAAACCCACATCCCTAAACCCCTACGAGAGCGGCAAGTAACCCTCCCAATTCTAGGGTTAGGAGACCCGGTCTCAACTCCTCGAGATGGCCTCCCACTGGTGTAACACCCGAGCCCAATAATACTATTTATATTACTAGTTGAGGGTTATATATTGCTCCTTTCCAATTATTCTGTTTTCCTGGGGTTTATTGCTAAATTTTAACCGGTTAAGTCATTTTGGCACATAACAAATTTTAACTCCTAAAATGAAATCTAAAGTGTCCATGTTGGTCTACTCGTCGCCACTAGTTGCGTGGTAGCATCCGCGTGTCGAGATTCCGTTCCGTTTGGCGAAACGGGCAGGATTGGACGACTACGCGCGCGTGCAAGTGTCCGACTTGGGGGCATGCATTTTAATCATTAAACACCTCTTTTCAAAATTTGGAACCCGCTTAAAATCCTATAATTTGAATTTGGAACATTTGGGCGCAACCCGGGCGCGATTTGAAAATGTTTCATTTCGCGCCAAAAAGGCCCGATTTAATTTAATATCTTAAAGCCAATATATATATACGAAAATATTCTTTCACTGTAAATCCTTTCAAAACCCCTCAAATCTTTCTTTAAATTTTTCTGGCAGCCAATCACGAGAGACTTAAGTCTCTCGTGGGCCCCGCCTTCCCTTTCTCTTTCTATTCTCTCTCCCTCCCTCTCTAACCAATCTCTCTCTCTCTCTTTCCTTTTAAATCTTCCCCCTCATCAAATCTTCTCTCTCCTCCTATATCTAAATCATGCAGCCGCCTCCCCCGACCTCTCGACCACGAGAACAACCCACCGAGCCCTAACCCTAGCCCTCGTACTCGCGTCTCCGGCCTCCTCGCGACCTCGCCGTCGTCGCCGACGCCACCGCGAGCCAGCCACACCTCCTCCCTCCTTCCTCTTCTCTCTCCTGCGCCTGCACCCAACACCCCGACGCCTCCATCCCCTCACAGACCTCGCCGTCGACGCCACCTCCTGTCGCCGTCGACTCCCGCGACACCCTCTCACACTACTCGACCCGACCTCGTCGTCGCTGCCCTCCTCCCCTCGCCGGAACACCAACACGAGCCCTAACCCCTCACCTACCCTCCACTGTTCGCCGGAGAACGCGCCGGCGACCTCGCCGCCGTCACCAGGGCCACCTCCTTCTCCCCCTCGACCACCAGAGCCGACCCCCTCTCCTCCAGATCGCCGCAGCACCTCCTCCTGCACACCCCGAAGCCTTCAACCCTTGCTGCAGCCGCTGCCGTTGCTTCGCCGGCGTTCCAGCGCCGTCGAGCTCGCCGGGGTCACCTGGTATACCTCTCTGTAAGTTTCCTCATCCTTCCTTTTGTGCTAATCACCCCCCCCCCCGCTGATCGTATTGAGTTATCGTGTGTGCTAACTTGTTGCCGTGCCATACCGTGCCCAGTGCCGCATCGCGTCGTGCCACGCACCGAGTCGGGACCACGCCCACCACCGTATCGCGCCCGTACCATGCACCAGATCGCGCTGCAGACCGTGACCGTATCGCGTCCGTATCGCGCGCCAGACCGCGCCGCAGATCGCGTCCGTACCGCGCACCAGACCGCGCCGCAGAACGCGTCCGTACCGCGCAGCAGATCGCGCCTAGACCCTGTACCGTATCGTGACTTGTGCATCAGGCCGCCCGCATCTCGACCCTTGTTCTGAGGCAAGTATCTGAATACTTGCTCTACCATGCTAGCGTGCGAGATCTAGTCTTGCCACGCAATTGAACTCATACTATTTAATACCACAACTTAATGATGGCATTTGATATCGTATTATTGCAGTATCTTTATATTGGAATCGTTACAACAGTTTCTCGTAATTAATTAACCCACATCAATCCATATTTCAACTAAACAAAACGACTGAATCATATCTGCTTAAACTGTTAAATCATTCACGAAACAATTATTATACTTAATGTAAATTCCTGTAGCTTCATTACTTCAGAATTGTGGATATTGATTTACCTTGTGGCTATTGCACCCTAAAGGTGCTTGAACCTGTTAATAAGAGAATACAAATATCATTGTGTTTACATGGAATATTATTGTTATTTACTGTTTTCTGCTGTTGTTCATTATTGATTGTATACCTGTTGTGAGCACTTACCCGATTGCACGACATATTGGCCTGACCCTGCTACACCTGACATATACATACATACCGACTCATCCTGTTGTACCATGACATTACTTGTTTCATGATTTCATGCCTAATGCCGACAAACCTAACCATTCCTGCTGTCGATCCAGACAGACCTACTCTTACCGGATCTTGTGTTGGCATTAGTCCTTGACAACTGAATACCTGACTTGACATACATAGCTTGGGGGTATGGGGAAATCAAAGGTGAAACCGACTTGTAACTCAACAGTTCGATACTTGTTCTGATCAGTCTTACGGGCTTGGCCAGCTCCGGAGTGATGATGCTGACATCACTCATCTATCCTACTACCTTTTACTGCTTAGCGGCACGTCTCGGATTCAGCCCCGAGGATCATGACCGTGGTCCCGGGCACGCACGGGATACTATTGAGTTACATCGACGATTCATCAATTGGTTTCAAAGACTATAGAGTAGAAAACCTGATAGAACAGTTTAGTCACCATTGCACTTTACCCTGCTCTGTTATTGTACTGCTTTATTAATGCTCATACCTGCACTGCTTATTACCATGTTTATATTATATACTTGATGTCATGACGCGCTGACGTCTGGGTTTTGCATGGCCCAGATTCCGTACCACTGTCGACGACCGAGCAGGAGTACTTCAGCCAGCAGGCTGATTTGTGAGTTCTGTAGTGGTCAGTTCATTTATTGCATTTTATTTCCAGGTGTGATCCCGCATTACGGGACGTACCTCTCTGTTATTGCATTGAATCATTTACTTCCGCACTTATTGTTTATTTATTTTTTGTTATTATGGATTTGGACATGTGTTAGATTAGTACTTTATCTTGTTCTTGATATCCTTACAACCGTAATGTGACTGTGGATGGATACTTCCTACCCACAGGTAGCATGGTTGGCTATGTCACGTGCCCAATCTTGCGTACTCTGGGAAGCGGGGCGTGACATGGTTTTATGGTATCAGAGCCATAGGTTAATTGGGTTGATTCCTTGTAGTTGGGTATCGCACCCGATACACGAATCATAATCCCCGTGATTAGGAAACATGTCCTGCCACTTTGACCGTTTTACCGTCCTTGAATCATTCTTCCAGATTATATCGACATGCAAACTTACTTTGCATTGTCAACTCGAAAACCTAATTTCTTGTTATCTCTAGGACTTAGGCGATTTGGGTGGAGTTAAGTAATTGCGGCTATGATACCGCGGCATAGCTACAATGCGGTACTCTATTTAAGTATCTTGGAGTTCTAGCCTTGATCCATATTCAGAATTTATCATCATACTAATATTGGGTGTTTTGAGTTCAGGATTATGACAGGTAAGAAGTTGAAGACGTACCAGAGGCGTGTGAACGAAGCCGCCATGCTTGGAGTGATAAGAGGAATGCTGGAAATCAAAGAAACAGCCCGAGCTGATCCAGCAGCAAGCGGACTCGTTTCCGGAAGGTTTGCAGATCGTTCAGCAGTCTGTGAACAAGATTGGAACTAGACCAGTTGACCGAGTAGGGACCGTGGCAGAGTTCAGACGTGTGGGTCCTACTACTTTCACTGGTTTGGAGGAGCCGTGCCAGTCGAGCAGTGGCTAGTCAGCACGGAGAATTCGCTGATTGCGGCACAGATTCCAGAGGACAAAGGAGTTGATGTGGTGCGCATTCAACTAGTGGATTACGCCGAGAGTGGTGGCTTGTGGAGGAGAACCGTTTGCCCAAGCCAAGCAGTTGGGCGGATTTCTCTAAGAGTTTCCTGGAGAAGTTCTTTCCTCGGACTACACGGGAGGAAATGGAAGAGAAATTTATTGGGCTGAGGCAGAATGGAGCAACCGTGGACGTGCATGCAGCTGAATGGACGAGACTCAGTAGTCTCGCTGGACCTTTCGCGGCCAACGATGTAGACAGCAGTTGCGGTAAAGAAGCAGTTCTGTCGGGCCAGTCGAGTTCAGGGCTAGGCCGACACACAGTGTTCCTGCAACTATAGAAGTTGATGGTAAAGAAGAGCCGGCAGTTGTTCGCGACTTTATGGATGTGTTTGAAGACATTTCGGGCTTACCGCCGAAGCGAGACGTGGAGTTCACGATTGACCTTAGTCCTGGTGCAGCGCCAGTGTCTAAAGCTTACTATCCAATGGCACCAGTGGAATTGGAAGGAGTTAAGAAGCAAGTTGGTGAATTACTTGAGAAGGGTTGGATTCGAAGCAGCAACTCGCCTTGGGAGCTCCAGTTCTTTTAGTAAAGAAGAAGGATGGCACGAGAAGGATGTGCATTGATTATCGAGAATTGAACCGGGCGACTATTAAGAACAAGTACCCAATCCCTCGCATTGGAGGACTTTTGAGCAGCTTAGTGGCGCGAGAGTATTCTCGAAACTGGATTTGCGATCCGGATATCATTAGGTCCTACAGATGTTGAGATAGGAGAAGCTTTATGCGAAGATGAGTAGTGCGAATTCTGGCTGGAAGAAGTGAAATTTCTGGGACATGTCGTGTCGGGTGATGGAATCGCCGTCCATCCCGAAAAGATTGTAGTAGTTCGAGATTGGCCTATTCCAAGGAATGTAGCTGAGATAAGAAGTTTCCTTGGATTAGCCGGATACTACAGGAGATTTGTGGAGAACTTTGCTCGTTTGGCAGAACCGCTGACCAAGCTTATGCGTAAGGAGGTACCTTTTGTATGGACGGATAAGTGTGCGTTGGCTTTGAGACGTTGAAGCAGAAGTTGATAACCGCCCCTATCCTGACCGTACCAGACAATTCCGGAGGACTGATGATTCATAGCGACGCCTCTGGAAAAGGATTGGGATGTGTTGATGCAGAATGGGAAAGTCGTCGCTTACGCATCGAGACAACTGAAGACTCATGAGAAGAACTATCCGACTCATGACTTGGAGCTTGCAGCCGTGATCTTCGCCCTGAGGATTTGGAGACACTACCTTCTGGGCGAGAGAGTTGAAGTCTTTACGGATCACAAGAGTTTGAAATATGTGTTCACTCAGAAGGAGTTGAACATGAGGCAACGCAGATGGTTGGGACTGATGGCCGACTACGACCTTGATCTTAAGTACCATCCGGGAAAAGTTAACGTCGTGCCAGATGCGCTAAGTCGGTTACCAGCAATTCAGATATTGACTGCACAGAGAGAGATCATTGAGGATTTTCGGAGATTTGACTTGGAGGTTGTGCTACCGCGTGCTACAGGACAATTGATGCAGTTGCAAGTACAATCGTCCTTAGTTGAGAAGATTAAAGCGACACAATCGCAGGATCCTAGACTGCAAAAGTTTCGAGAGCAGGTTGAAGCCGGATTACGAACCGATTTACTGATCCATGAAGACGGTTCGTTGAGATATGGTAGCCGTGTGTGTGCCAAAGGAGATGTGCGTGAAGAGCTTATGAAGGAGGCACACAGTTCAGCTTACTCTGTACATCCAGGAGGGACAAAGATGTACCGAGATATTCGACAGCATTTCTGGTGGGAAGGTATGAAACGGGAAATTGCTCGCTTCGTGGCTAAGTGCTTGGTGTGTCAGCAAGTCAAGGCTGAACACCAAAGGGTTGCTGGTTTGTTGCAACCACTTCCGATTCCTCAAGGGAAGTGGGAACATATAACCATGGATTTCGTGACGGCTTTACCGCGGATTCCAAAGGGCAACAATGCTGTATGGGTGATTGTCGATCGGTTGACCAAGGCAGCTCACTTTATTCCTTTTCGGGTTGGTCAATCGACGGAGACTTTGGCAGAGCGGTACATGCAGGAGATTGTCAGATTGCATGGAGTACCGGTAAGCATCGTGTCCGATCGGGACACTCGGTTCTTGTCGCACTTTTGGAGGAGCTTACAAGAAAGTTTGGGGACTCGATTGAAGTTTAGCACAGCTTATCATCCTCAGACTGATGGACAATCAGAGAGAACGATCCAGACCCTTGAAGATATGTTGAGGGCTTGCATGTTGGACTTCAAAGGTTCTTGGGAAGATCATCTACACCTGGTGGAGTTTTCGTACAACAATAGCTTCCAAGCGACTATTCAGATGGCTCCGTTTGAAGCATTGTATGGTCGTAAGTGCCGTTCACCGTTTGTTGGGATGATGTTGGTGAACGAAGGTTACTAGGACCAGATTTGGTGGTACAGACAGTCGAGAAGGTGAATACAATCAGGAAGCATATGAAGGCGGCTCAAGACAGACAGAAAAGTTGGGCCGACACGTCAGGAAGACCTCTAGAGTTCGCCGTGGGTGATTTGGTATTCCTGAAGATATCACCGACTAGAGGGGTGATTCGCTCTGGAAGTCGGGGAAAGCTTAGTCCCCGATTCGTCGGACCCTTCGAGATATTGGAGTGTGTTGGAGAGGTAGCGTACCGTTTGGCGTTACCACAGTCATTGGCAGGAGTTCACGATGTGTTTCATGTGTCTCAACTACGGAGGTATGTTCGTGATGAGACTCATGTCTTGGATCTTTCGGAGTTGACTGTACGGGAGGACCTAACTTTTGAGGAGCGATCAGTTGAAATCAAGGATCGAAGAGAAAAGGTTCTTAAGAACAAGGTTACCCCTCTTGTGCTAGTTTCTTAGGGTAATCGATCGCATGGAGAATCCACTTGGGAACGAGAAGATGTAATCCGGCAGAAGTTCCCTCACCTTTTCCAGTAGTTAGCTATCTTGTGTTCTTGGAATTTCGAGGACGAAATTCTTTTGTAGTTGGGTATGATGTAACACCCGAGCCCAATAATACTATTTATATTACTAGTTGAGGGTTATATATTGCTCCTTTCCAATTATTCTGTTTTTCTGGGGTTTATTGCTAAATTTTAACCGGTTAAGTCATTTTGGCACATAACAAATTTTAACTCCTAAAATGAAATCTAAAGTGTCCATGTTGGTCTACTCGTCGCCACTAGTCGCGTGGTAGCATCCGCGTGTCGAGATTCCGTTCCGTTTGGCGAAACGGGCAGGATTGGACGACTACGCGCGCGTGCAAGTGTCCGACTTGGGGGCATGCATTTTAATCATTAAACACCTCTTTTCAAAATTTGGAACCTGCTTAAAATCCTATAATTTGAATTTGGAACATTTGGGCGCAACCCGGGCGCGATTTGAAAATGTTTCATTTCGCGCCAAAAAGGCCCGATTTAATTTAATATCTTAAAGCCAATATATATATACGAAAATATTCTTTCACTGTAAATCCTTTCAAAACCCCTCAAATCTTTCTTTAAATTTTTCTGGCAGCCAATCACGAGAGACTTAAGTCTCTCGTGGGCCCCGCCTTCCCTTTCTCTCTCTATTCTCTCTCCCTCTCTCTCTAACCAATCTCTCTCTCTCTTTCCTTTTAAATCTTCCCCCTCATCAAATCTTCTCTCTCCTCCTATATCTAAATCATGCAGCCGCCTCCCCCGACCTCTCGACCACGAGAACAACCCACCGAGCCCTAACCCTAGCCCTCGTACTCGCGTCTCCGGCCTCCTCGCGACCTCGCCGTCGTCGCCGACGCCACCGCGAGCCAGCCACACCTCCTCCCTCCTTCCTCCTCTCTCTCTCCTGCGCCTGCACCCAACACCCCGACGCCTCCATCCCCTCACAGACCTCGCCGTCGACGCCACCTCCTGTCGCCGACGACTCCCGCGACACCCTCTCACCCTACTCGACCCGATCTCGTCGTCGCTGCCCTCCTCCCCTCGCCGGAACACCAACACGAGCCCTAACCCCTCACCTACCCTCCACTGTTCGCCGGAGAACGCGCCGGCGACCTCGCCGCCGTCACCAGGGCCACCTCCTTCTCCCCCTCGACCACCAGAGCCGACCCCCTCTCCTCCAGATCGCCGCAGCACCTCCTCCTGCACACCCCGAAGCCTTCAACCCTTGCTGCAGCCGCTGCCGTTGCTTCGCCGGCGTTCCAGCGCCGTCGAGCTCGCCGGGGTCACCTGGTATACCTCTCTGTAAGTTTCCTCATCCTTCCTTTTGTGCTAATCACCCCCCCCGCTGATCGTATTGAGTTATCGTGTGTGCTAACTTGTTGCCGTGCCATACCGTGCCCAGTGCCGCATCGCGTCGTGCCACGCACCGAGTCAGGACCACGCCCACCACCGTATCGCGCTCGTACCATGCACCAGATCGCGCTGCAGACCGTGACCGTATCGCGTCCGTATCGCGCGCCAGACCGCGCCGCAGATCGCGTCCGTATCGCGCACCAGACCGCGCCGCAGAACGCGTCCGTACCGCGCAGCAGATCGCGCCTAGACCTTGTACCGTATCGTGACTTGTGCATCAGGCCGCCCGCATCTCGACCCTTGTTCTGAGGCAAGTATCTGAATACTTGCTCTACCATGCTAGCGTGCGAGATCTAGTCTTGCCACGCAATTGAACTCATACTATTTAATACCACAACTTAATGATGGCATTTGATATCGTATTATTGCAGTATCTTTATATTGGAATCGTTACAACAGTTTCTCGTAATTAATTAACCCACATCAATTCATATTTCAACTAAACAAAACGACTGAATCATATCTGCTTAAACTGTTAAATCATTCACGAAACAATTATTATACTTAATGTAAATTCCTGTAGCTTCATTACTTCAGAATTGTGGATATTGATTTACCTTGTGGCTATTGCACCCTAAAGGTGCTTGAACCTGTTAATAAGAGAATACAAATATCATTGTGTTTACATGGAATATTATTGTTATTTACTGTTTTCTGCTGTTGTTCATTATTGATTGTATACCTGTTGTGAGCACTTACCCGATTGCACGACATATTGGCCTGACCCTGCTACACCTGACATATACATACATACCGACTCATCCTGTTGTACCATGACATTACTTGTTTCATGATTTCATGCCTAATGCCGACAAACCTAACCATTCCTGCTGTCGATCCAGACAGACCTACTCTTACCGGATCTTGTGTTGGCATTAGTCCTTGACAACTGAATACCTGACTTGACATACATAGCTTGGGGGTATGGGGAAATCAAAGGTGAAACCGACTTGTAACTCAACAGTTCGATACTTGTTCTGATCAGTCTTACGGGCTTGGCCAGCTCCGGAGTGATGATGCTGACATCACTCATCTATCCTACTACCTTTTACTGCTTAGCGGCACGTCTCGGATTCAGCCCCGAGGATCATGACCGTGGTCCCGGGCACGCACGGGATACTATTGAGTTACATCGACAATTCATCAATTGGTTTCAAAGACTATAGAGTAGAAAACCTGATAGAACAGTTTAGTCACCATTGCACTTTACCCTGCTCTGTTATTGTACTGCTTTATTAATGCTCATACCTGCACTGCTTATTACCATGTTTATATTATATACTTGATGTCATGACGCGCTGACGTCTGGGTTTTGCATGGCCCAGATTCCGTACCACTGTCGACGACCGAGAAGGAGTACTTCAGCCAGCAGGCTGATTTGTGAGTTCTGTAGTGGTCAGTTCATTTATTGTATTTTATTTCCAGGTGTGATCCCGCATTACGGGACGTACCTTTCTGTTATTGCATTGGATCATTTGCTTCCGCACTTATTGTTTATTTATTTTTTGTTATTATGGATTTGGACATGTGTTAGATTAGTACTTTATCTTGTTCTTGATATCCTTACAACCGTAATGTGACTGTGGATGGATACTTCCTACCCACAGGTAGCATGGTTGGCTATGTCACGTGCCCAATCTTGCGTACTCTGGGAAGCGGGGCGTGACAACTGGACCCTAAAACCCGGTTACTTATGCTCCCCATCTTGGGTCTATCCTAATGCGGAAAAGTAAATAATATACATCAATGGTGACATCATCTTCAACCCGGAAGTGCCCCAATAAAAGAATATTACATACATTGAATTTTACATGAATGAAAATGAAAAATCCTCATCTCACATAAAACCCTCCGGCTATTCAAACACGACGATCCAATATAACATATCACAGCAACACATAACATCACATGTCGTCAACGTAAGTAAATATGCGTATCCCAATTGTCGTTGACATATAGCAACGAAACCGGCGATACCCTACATATTACACTTACAGTCGCAGAAAAGAAAGTGAAAAACCACAACAGTTGGAATTCGCAACCATTTTAGACATTATAAACCCAATGTATCTCATACTTTAGATTTCATGCCTAACAATATGAATTCCTTAGAAATCATATGCCTAACAATTATAAACCCCGCATTTTAGTCTCGTTATCGAAAACACTTTCCAATAACTCGGGCAATTCAACAAGATTCCCGATATCCTGATCGAATGCTCATCGGAAACTTTAGTAGACGGCCGCACCCCTGATGCCGTCGACGAAGTGCACTTAGGCGGAACACCGCAGCCGCGAGCACCCGAACGGATGCTTTTGGCGACGGGGTTCTCCTACAGTCACTTGGTCGGGGCTATGGGACGTGGCTATCTAGTAAGGTTACCCGGTAAGTATCCGCGTACACTACGTGATTGCGACGGACTTTTGATCCATATTAAAATTCCGTGGCAACCGATCAAATGAGACTAAATTGCTAGATTTATAAAATTTAAATTAGTTATCACATAACTAATAATTGTGGATTCCAAATATTGTATCATAATCAACAAGACGATATTAAACATTTCGATCAAATCAACAAACACCCACATCTCTCTAAGAACTCAACACTTGAGCAAAGTTGAAATACTCAAAACGTCCACAGTACCTATGGACCAGCCGTAGAAGAGTCAACCAATACCTCACCTATGGCACCGCGGAACTACGGCAAACCCTAAGGTTCGATCGCGGTTCCGTGGGCATAGAATCGAGTTAATGTTCTTGTTCTTCTAGAGGGTCCATAGACTTACTTGCACGACCATTGAATATACTCAACTTAGAAAATTCCAACTCTTGGAAAACTTCAGAGGGGATCATGAGGCAGTGTTCGAAGCTCGTTCGAAGTGTTAAACATCATCTAGGTTACCATTACAATATTAAAATATACGACTACGAAATACTCCGTATTAGCCCTATACCAAAATTAACATCACATGAAATTTTGGACAAAACAAACAATACCTGAAACCCTAAATCCTACAAACCAGAGCACAGAACAAAATCGAGACAATGCTGAGCAATCCAAGCCGGCCTCCTCGGGAAAATGAGCAATGTGCTCGGGTCAAATCCGAGCAATGGGTCTCAAACTTGTTCTGTGCTCTACATATATCACATACATGCTTCTGCAGTTGTTGAAATAATTTTTACAGACCTTTGAAAATTCGACAGAGAGCATTTCAGTAGGGTTTCAGAAATCGTATTTTACGGATTTGTTTCGATTTCGTATTAATCTAACATCGTCTAAGTTTCTAGTTTGGATCTGATACTACTGTAGGGATTCTTTAGCACCATGCCTAGGGTTTGCAAGCATCAAACATGCCACAACAAAAAAATTTAGGGGGTGCTAAGCAAACATCCTAGGAATCGAACTAGAAAATTAGGGTAACAAACACATGTAATCAAACATTACATAAAAAGTGAATAAGAAATACAACCTTTGTAGATCGGTCCTTCATTTCTAAAGCTCCGTGTAGTCGTCCCTTCGCTCCAAGCATCGATCTTCCGGACTCAAGATAGGCTCCACCAAGCGATACGAACAAGCATGCTAGAAGTCTTCGAGGTCGAAAATGATCTACGTCGAGAGAACTCAAGCACAAGCTACCTCTTCACTAATTGGTAGATTAGAGAAGAGAACACCCTAAACTAAATGGCAAGTAGTAGAGGATGGTGAAGTAGGAATTTTGCTCACTCTGGATTTGATTTTCTCACTTGGATTCATCATCTCTCAAAACCCTAGAGAGCTTGAAGAGATGAAGAAGAAAATGAACAAGAGAATTCACAAGAGAATGGAATGAGGTTAGATTTGCAACCTTAGGTGAATTAGTGTCATACACTAATCATTGTAAAGACTTAACCATGGCTATGTGATTATGGTTGGGTTAACAAATATCTTAATGTAAAACAAAGTTGGTGGACTTAGTCAATAGATAGAATGAGCTTCTCCAAGCTTCTAGCCATGATAAATTTTTTCACAAATTTGAATTACTTAAAATAAATAAAACCCAAACATAATCATGTTCATGGTGTGAGTCTCATACACACAAGTTGCATATGTAACCAAGCATGATACATAATATATATATCACATATATAACATGTATGCAAAATGAGAAAAAGAAATGGTCAAGTGAGCAATATTAGTTAAGTGTAAATTCATATATCAAATATATAATTATACATTAAATTATTAAATCAATACTTGATTTAATGATTCGGCTATATTACATATAAGCGATTAATATTAAATGCAACAACTTATTGAATCAACACTTGATTCGATATCCCGGCTATATCACATATAACCGACCAATGTCACATATCGCGAGAATAGAATACAATATCACATGTCGTATTACTCTCGGTCCCGCACATATCACATATGTGCTCCTACTTCGTTTCGCTTGAACCAGAAAACTTCTGTGTAGGACTCTAAAGACTCGTCAATACGCCGGCAGTAGGTGGTGATCATATCAGTTACCCACAAGCCGCAAGCGGTCTGCTAAACGTAACGGCCACCCGGATATTGAGCGATCAGAAGATCAACAAGTAAGCCTGCTCATACTCCTGCGAATCCAATCAGTAACACTACCGTACGGTCCGGTCTCTTCATCTGATATGTCGCATATCTAGTCTAGGGGTAGTAAACGTCAGACCCCAGTAACTTGATAAGTCATGCCGATGTAAGGTCCATAACGGTTCGAGAAACTACTGATAACACTTACCAGTAAATCTCTATAACCCTGGTTAAGGATTTCCTGTTATGGCCAATCGAGCATAGCGCAACATCAACCCCCAATACCAGGATAGACGGATCCCCTCCTATCGCTCATTGCCTCCATGTAACTCGGGACTGTATCCAAAAACCACCTGTTTGCATGACTCAGTAGAGCAGTGGTAGGGTGGAAATCAAAGCACATTGAGAGACATACAAGACTTTATGACGATCTCGGGTCGACAGACTAACCTGTACCAGTGTCACCGGAGAACTACTATCTGACGTGAAGTATAATATCATCTTGGAGTTCTCGGCGAGTTCGTTCAGTGTACCCAGTCTTCACTGAGCACCTGTATACCATCTCTGATGTCAAACACCAATGGATATGGGATCATCCATCGCCCATCACATAGGTCGAGAAGGCATACGCTAGTCTACTCTAGAGTATCGATGCCCTGTCTCGATATTCCCTCGACTAGGAACAATTAAAAGATGTACTTATAGACTACCTAAACCCCACTAGTAAGATCTCTATCATAATCCTGGTAGTCAAGTACACATCCTGAGGGCTTTATCAACATGTAACATAGAGACATCAAGTGTACATGTTAAGATAAAGAGCAACCAGATAGCGTACTATCATGTCGAGCAAGAAAGTATCCCTATATATGTCCAAGCATCCACTATAATATACATCATATGTACAATAATGGCCTCTAGGACATACATATAACTAACACGTCCCTCATTCCCCTCGACGAGGGGGACTTCTGTTAGTGCCTCCACCGGGGCTCCTCGGATTTCTTTCTGTTCGTCGCGAGTATCCAAGGACCCCTGGAAATCATTTGCGTCTTCGAGGTCGTCGCTTTGCTCTCCGGTGGTGGATGTCGCGGTGAAGCAAATCTTGGCGATTCGCTGGTTCCCGTAGGCCCGCTTCCCCAATGTTGAGGAGGAGGGTGACCACTCCCTTGGCCGGGTTTGGAGTGGTTGGTAAACCCTGATAGGACGTGGGAGGTTGGCCGTAGGTCGGACGGCCCCAGCCCCATACGCTGGAAGCAGTCATAGAAGAAGATATCTACCGAGCTTCCGGAATCGACCAATATCCTCTGAACCTCATAACGTTGGACCCGTGCCGTAATCACAAGAGGGTTGTTGTGAGGCAAGGATATACCGTGGAGGTCTTCATCATTGAAGATGATGGGCTCGGCGGTCCTGCATTTCTTCTGGGGCGGGTCGCTTGTTCCCTCGATAGGTAGGGGTCACGCCGGCTCCACGGGCAGACCCTGAGGAAATGACCATGATTTGGCCGATCGTTAATTCGTTGGGAGGGGGCTAGTTCTCGTGCTCCCTGTCTGCCTGTCGCTTGTCCCGCAGGTACTTCGCCAGGTGGCCAGAGCGGATCAACTCCTCGATATAGTCATGGAGTTGTTTATAGTTCTCGGTCGGATGGCCCTGCGATCTACAGAAGGCGCAGTACGGGCCCCGAGTTCGTTTAGCCGCTCTATAGGTGACCGGCGAGAGCTTGAAGAATCGCTCGCCCTTCGCTTCCTCTAACAGCTCGGTCTGGGAGATGTTGAGAGGTGTATACTCCTGGAACTTTAGGGAGTATGGTTTTGGCCGATCGACATTCTTCTTTTCTCTGCCCCTCTTCTTTTGGTCGGCTTGGTCGTCCCGGGGTAGGTTGGCATTCACCTCAGACTCAAGTTCTCACTCGGTCCAAGTTTTTACCTCGGCCATGGTCTTAGATTGCGCTAATGCATATGAGCGGAGCCACTCTTTTTGCCTAAGACCCGACCTTAGGGAGGTGATGACAGTTTCATCCCGGTGCTCGGGAATCTCGAGAAGAGAGTTGTAGAAGCGAGTGACGTATCCCTTGCCCCCGCTCTTTACGGTGAAGAGGTAATCGACAGTCCGCTTCTGTCGTCTATTTCCGACGAAATGATCGAGGAACTGGGCGGATGGCTCATCAAAAGTAGAGATGGAGCGTGGCGTGAGTCCTCGGAACGAGTCCCATCCAGCCCGGATGAGGGTCTTCGCGGCGAGTGCCGTTCGCACGATCCCGTCGAAGGGGAGGGTGTCGGTCATGCAGGGGAGTAGGCGAGCTGACCGATACCTCCTTGGGAGGGACGCGAACACGACGGGCCTCGGGGCGATGGGCTCTTTCATGAGACCGCGGGGTGGAGCCGTGTGGCGCTCAGCGGGCCATTGAATCGGTCGCAGCGGGGGAGCCGCGGTCGCCGGAGTGAGCACGGCGATGTTCGGCAGTTCCAGCGTGGCCGGTGTCATCTTCCCCTCTGCGGAGGTCGTGATCCCTGGGAGAGGGAACGACAACCTGGGTGGCTGGGCCCGCCGTTTGGACACGGACAAGGGCGTCCACTATGGACGCGGGCTTGTTGATCCTTGCCGAGAAGGCATGGATGGCGTTTGGAAGGGAAGTAGATCCGTCCGCGCCACCATTGTGGGAAAGGCGATGGCTTGTGCTGGGATCGTCACGGTTTTCGCTCGCCATGAAGTCGAGAGCGGAAGATCAACTTTCGATGGGTGGAAAAAATTGGATTCCCACAAACGGCGCCAACTGATGGTGGTCCTGATATCCTTCAGATATTGTTCTCCATCGATCTGTCGCGAGCGTTGATGAAGGGTTGAGATTGGTGTTGAAGGTTGTCTTCTTGGACGTGTGGATCTCAATGGGTTGATTTTGAGGTGAAGCCGAGCTACCTGCAAAGAAGTCCCGGGGTGGGTGACCACCGTAGGACCCTCCGATGATTAAGTTAGCCGAGGAATTTGAGCAGAGTAGTGGCTTAGTGGATTGAAATTGCCTTACCTTAGTCGTCTGGGAGAGGGTTTTTTATAGTGGTCGCATGGAGAGAGCTGGCGCAAGATCTTCGCCGTCAGTTACGCCCTGACGTTACGGCTACGTGAATGACGGGATCTCTCCATTAATGACGAGATACGCTCGTTAATGGGGGGATACTACGGCATGGAACGCGGGATGTTGGGTGGCGGATATCTCGCTTCTGGCGAGATACGCGGAGCCGTGACGGAGGCACTCGAGCTCTGCGTTCTTGGTTGCTCGGTAGAACCGGGAAGGCTTAGCTCGGCAGGTGGCTCGGAGGCGAGTGGGAGGCCGAGAAAACTCGGTTCTGTAATAGCTCGGAGGCGAGTTAGGAGGGCCGAGGAAGCTCAGCGTGCAGGAGGGCTCGGAGGAGAGCCGATGGTTATTTGTAAAGCGAGCATAGGAGTGTTCTGGGAGGCCGTCGAAGGTTGGGTCAATCCTCGGGGCGAAGGCCCGGAGAATGCCTTCAATGTATCGTGCTTGCTCCTGTCCCGTAAGTCCTGGGACATGTCATCTACCACGTGTCATGATCTGGGGAATTCCCACTTATGAGTATCATGAGGCAGGTAAAAAATATTCTCTTTGATCACCATTGTTTAACTTGATATTTATTAGCTGTTTTCTTACATTTTATGCAAAATGATCTTATTTACTATTTTCACTCACATTGCATATTGAATGCTTTATATTTTGGGAATAATACTTGGAAAAGTTCCACGCATGGGCTTCATACTCATATGATACTACTAATTGTAGTGCTCAACTTTTGACACTCATTATTATGAATTTCACCTTCTCGCACCACTCTTCTCACTCTCATTAACAGTTCAATCGAAATTGCATGTATAAACTGATGTTCTCGGTTAATTTAGAACTCAAAATCATGATTATCTGATCCCGACATGCTTCATCGCTGCTTGATAACAAGAAGTTAATCCAGACATGCTAACCAGGCACTTGATAGTTTAATTCAGACAACAGCAAAAAAAATTCTTAATAACAAGAAGCCGATACAAACGTAACAAGATTCCTCAACATTAAGAAGCTGATTCAGACACGTTTACCAGCTGCTGTAGTAGGATGAGAACTCAGGGCACAACAATAAGATTTCTCAACAACAAGAAGTTGATCCACCAAAATCAACAAACAAATCTACACCCAAAATCAACAATAATAGGAATTGAGAAAATTCAGACCCACGGACAAATCAGAGTAGAGGATGCATCGATTCCTTTAAAAAAACAGGGTCAAATTTTACACTCAAGATGGATTTCAGAGATCCCTTAAAAATTAAGACTTCCAGATTCAAGGAAGGAGGGGAAGTTACAGAGGAGCCCGAGAACTCATTTTTTCATATATCTAGTGTTTTTCTCCACAGGGAAAGGCAATAGAGAAAGTGAGAAGAGAGAAAAGAGCTTTGCGACGAGAAGAGGGAATGAATGATCTATGGTTTCCATCTTATATTCGGAGTTGGTTGGGTCGGACATCAACTGTGGAAAATCTAAAACCGACTCCGATTATCCAACCGACCTTTTACTGATTTTGGGGCCGGGCCGAACCGAGCCATCTTCGCAACCGCCCAAAATCAGATGGGCCGGGTCGGTTGGATCGGTTTCGGACCTAAATTGCTGAGCCCTAGACCCCACTTTCTACACCAGTTTCCAAAAGAAAGTCATTTTTTCCCATGTTCAATCTGAAAACAACTTCTAAAAGTTCGAAACCACATGGAAAGAATGCTCAACAACAATATTCTACGTGCTAGTTGCACGTTGTCCAATCCAGAATAACATGGAGTATAATAAACCCAATGGTTCACGTGACACCACCTTCCCATCCCGTACCGTTTCGGACCGAAACAAAACAACCGCTATTTTTCGGACGACACAATAAAAACATTAACTCGCTCTTTCACTCTCGCGATCTCAGTTTTGCTGTGTCCTTTTCTTTGCCTCCTCGAACCTCCTCCTTTATTGGCGAACAAAAAGGTCTGAACTTTTCTTTCCCTCTCTTTCTTTTTTCTTAAGATCTGATCTCTACACTGTGCTTTGATCGATGGATTTTAGTTTCAAGGTTGTGTTTTTTGTTGTTGGTGCTGTTGCTGTTGTTGATGATGATGATGATGATGATTGGTGATCTTTTGTTTTGGTTTGCTTTAATTTGGTTGGATTTCTGTAGATGGGATACATTGGGCATCATGGCGTTGCGGCGCTTTACAAGCACAAGTATAGTGGCGTGGATCACTCGCTTGTGTCGAAGTATATCATGCAACCCTTTTGGACTCGATTCGTCACCATCTTCCCTCTTTGGATGGCGTAAGTGCTTTTTTATTGTTTGAAGTTTCCTGATGTGATCCCCAATTCTTAAGACTGCATGTAAGGCATAGGAGAAAATAACTCTTCTGAGTTGGTTAAAATGTCGATAATCTATGACCCTTTTAAATGATCCGCACCGTTCATCTTGATCAACACTCAGAACTATGTGATTTTGATGCTACTTGCACTTGCATACCAATGGTGGAATGTTTTCCATAACCGAATCAACGGTCAAATAGTATTAGAATCACATGGTAATTGGTGTACATATACTTTAGGCTATGAAGATCAAGATGCACGATGTTGAGTATTCAATGAAAGTCTGTGGAAAGTTGATATTTTGACCAATATAGGAGAGAAACTCTCTCCTATGCCTACCCACATTCGGGCTTGAGTACCTTTGGAATTATGGTCGTCATAGTTGTTTTGTAAGTGGAGATTTAGTTTAGCTATCAAGTTATCTCAACTCAGAAGGGTTGTTGCTTTCCTTTTTGGGAGTTAAGATAAATGACGTTGAAGTGGATTTTTGATGATTCGAATCGCCTCAATGTTTGGGTTTAGATAACTCTACCTATTCCTACCTAAAAACATAAAGCCAAACAGATTTAAGTTTGGATATCTTTGGTAAAAAACTCGAGTTATCTGTACTTAACTCTACACGTTGAAGCAAAGCACTGAAAACCCACTTTCTAATGTTCTCATGCACACCAAATAATCAACCAAGAAGATATATCCGTTCACCTTGGACTAATGTCGTGAAATAATTCCACTTTCTAGTTGTTTTACTTTTACACCGTACACGAAATCCACATGGAAATAACATTATCCTTGACATAGCCGATAAATATCCTTCATAACATAAGAAAAAACCAAGGATTGATCTGATTTTACATTACCAAAAATATCCACTTTGATGGATTTTTCTCTGCTTGCCAATTTCAAATCGCCAGCTTAGCTAGATGGAAGAGAGATCTCAATTTTCATTCCTGATAGCGTTCTTGGCTACGTTTCTTTACAAACCCATTAGATTCTCCTTTTATATGGTTCTACCTTTTTGGCGTGCTGCATTCTCCTAAATATAATGTAGGAATTTGGATCTCAGTAATTGGGAAGGTTCGACTACTTTGCATTTATGATTTTCCCAAGCTGTTATCTTGGATGACTCGTCAATTATTTTTGGTAAAAATTGCGGCTATTGGTTAGAGACTTGAATTTGGTAGTGATTGTGAATAGGAATTCTAAATGTTTAGAAATATCACGCTTTATGTACATCATAGGATAGGAAGGCAAGCAAGTCAAAGGTGAGATTCTGAACCATTTTCTAATGCAAACATCTTAGTTTTTTTTAAAAATTCAATCCTCACACTTTCTTTGTTATTGTGCATGGTATCTGTGACTCTTCTAACTAAGATGGTGCGATCCTCACTATTTATGATTACGTGCACACGCATACACAGATGTGCCGAATCGTTATCTGAATTTAATGACCATACTTTATGGAGTTTTTTTTCCTTGCCAATTATCAAAAATTGATATTGTTAGCTGATTTATGTTTATTTCTTTGTGCATGAATCATGTGGACTTGCAGACCAAACATGGTGAGAGAACTTCCCCCCTTCGCTTCTTTTAATCCATCTTTTGGACTGATGTTTGCTTCAATACATATTGATTAATTTCTTTTGCTTTCAGATCACTCTTATCGGCTTCATGTTTTTAGTTGTATCAGCACTTCTCGGCTATGTAAGTATGAGTACAATTTAAATTTAAATTGTGTATCATTAATTTTTTTTGTTGCCCTTCTGCAACATTTGTAATTCAAAGTTGTGTGGTGAGCAGGCATCTAATTAGCTTTCAGCTTTCATGCAATCACGTGATTGCATTGTATGGTATTGGCCGCATATAATTTATTATTGAAGTCTAAGTTACTTCTTAGTTCCTTGAGTTCCTTCAAACAAATATGATTCCATTATTCATAATTGTTTTATGTTAAATATTTGAAATGATCGAAGAAACTTTAGAGCCTAATAATTTTTAGAAGCGTGTTATTGTCTTTAAGAGGAACTTGCCGCAGTAAAATTCAGCTCTTAAGAAGCGGGTTTTAATCTTCCTGAAGAAGCGTGGGTTGTGTGTGGATAAAAATGCTAAGTAGTTTATTTGTATCATTCTATTAAATTAGTTGGTAGTAATGGCCTTTAATTGTTTATTCTGTTCATTTATAAATTATATTTAGCATTCGAAGCAGAATAATCCGTTTTTCCGCCGTTAATACTTACTGGTTTGTAGATCTAGAATATCAAATGAGTCTAGCTATACATGGTGGTTGGCATAAAAGTACCATCTCTATCTCAAAGCTATTAAATTTTTTATTCCAGTATATCCATCATGAGCCCTCTCTCTGATACTCCTTTTTCTGCCTTTGTCATGAAAGATCTTGCTAGAAGCAGAAGTTATTTATAACATCTTATGCATTCACACGTTTTTTTTTAAATTATAAAAATCAGTGCATGATTTGCCGCTTCCTACCTAATTACATCCTGCATTGTTTATTTGCTAATTAGAAAATTGGCTTGTTTTCTTCTGTGACATTATAACATTGTAATTAATTTATTCTATTCCGTTACAGATTTATTCACCTCACTTAGACACAGCTCCTCCAAGATGGTTGCACTTAGCTCATGGAATGTTCCTTTTCTTGTACCAGGTTTGTTGAAATTTTTGCTTTCAAGAGACTAGGAACTATGCCCTCCTTTTCCATATAGATGCATTTTCTATAAAATATTATTGTGGTGAAGCCTGTCATACAATTTTAGTAATAAGCAAAGCAATTTTCATTTCTTATTAACCTTGGAAAAGGCTCAATTTGAATTTTTTATGTGACCCCCTTCGGTAATCAAACCGGCCACCTCTCAGTTTGGAAAGGAAATTCTTTCTGAATGAGCTATGCCCAATTGGTCTCAATTTGACTTCAAAAGAAAACTGCATCTCTCTGTGTGCACGCGCGCATGCTCGTGGATTCAAGAATTTTGGTCAATGGTGGCACCCCTGCACACAAGTTTTGACCGAAAATTCCTGCTAATAATAGATGAAAATCACATATTATATATAAACTGAACAAAATTTTGACATATTTCAGTCATGGTCATAATGAGTTTTCATGGGTCATCAAATTTAAATTTATAATGGAGAATGCTGTGGCAGAATAGAAGATGTAGTTTCTTACCATTAGTATTTTGCACGTGCGATACACGTGTATGTGTTTGGGATGCATATATACTAAACAGGAGATTTGGTTGGACAACTAAAGAGAAAATTTGCTTAAATACAAAGTGAAATAGTGGATTCATTTTATGTAGCCAGAGAAAGAAAAAGTTTGGTTTACTTGTTATGGTCGGTTTTCTTCATTTTCCAAATTAGCTTGTTAACTTAGATGTCTTATAATGACTGCATGCTCTTTTCAGGAAAAATACTGTGTGTGTTGTGCTTCAGTGCTTGTGTGTGATCCGTAAATGTGTAGATCAAGAGATCCGCTTGATATGAATGCTGTAAGATGCACAACATAGAAATATGAATTAGAACTTTGAGTTTGATAGTGGAAAATCCCTTTCCGTGTGTGTGTGTGTGTGAACTGATTTTTAGAATATTGTTTACAATGGAGGAAGATGCTTTTTTTCTCCCTTCCTACCCACTATATCTCTTCTCTCTTACAGATCCAAAACTAGAAGTTTCGTTGTGAAGGCTATGATCTATTAAAGTTCTCCTAGGCTTTTCCTTACAGTAGTGTTTGTTCTCACGTTAAAATCTCATTGAAGAATTACTTAATAATACCTGGCCGCTGGGTTTGATATTTAGCACACCCCGCCCTGCGTGTGATGTAAAAGTATTTGTATTTTTAGTGGTGATTGCCGACTTGTTTCCACTTTTCCTACCAGTGCAGGGCTCCGAAGCCTAGTTGGTTTACATTAAAAAAATTCCCATATCATTTTTGATCTGTCCCAATAATCATTCTTATAATTATTTAATCTTCATGTTGTATGCATCTTTCCCCAATCATATGGCAATTAAATTCACATATTTACTTATATTAGACTGTGTACAAATGAGTACTGCATTTAAATAAATTTCATACCATCCATCATAGTTCTTTTTATTCGGATTTGATTTAAATTAGATAGAGGGCTTTTCATTTCATCTGATGATTATCATTTATGGGTCATGGTATTCTATATGCCCCTTGCTTTAATAGCTAAGTTTTCGGGTCCATTAGGGGCAAATCCACCCTTCACGAATCTGACTATATGATGCGAAACTAGTATTCTTTTCTCTATATTCATTTCTTATTTGAAGGGGCGGTTTCAATCTTAACTTATCGATCTATTGTATTTTAATGTTGTGTCTGCTAGACATTTGATGCTGTTGATGGCAAGCAAGCACGTCGTACCAATTCATCTAGTCCACTAGGAGAGCTTTTTGATCATGGTAGTGTTCCTTCTCCTTAAATTCTATCGTATTTGATATGTATATCAATGAATTTATTTTCTGATCCTTTCAGGATATATTTCCCGCAGGTTGTGATGCACTTGGATGTGCGGTAGGCAGCATATCTTTATTCGAGCAGCATTTTTTCTCAGTGCCTATTTCTGTTTCTCAAGCTTGAAATATTAACTCTTTCTGTTACCAGTTTGTATTCTTAGCTTTTGGAAGCACTGCTATGTGTGGAAGTGCAACCTTTTGGTTTTGGGTAATTTCAGCTACCCCATTTTATTTCGCGACATGGGAATAGTAAGTTCTTTTACGATTTACTTTTTCCATATGCGTGTCCTCAATTCACTATTTAATCTTCCATTGCTGAAAGTTAGGCTAATTTTAGTTATGCTTAAATTAAACTTAATAAATAATTTTATGTTCTCTGCTATCTCTCACAGACATAACCATTTAAAACCTCCATCTTGAAGATCATTTTGCTGAGAATTTCTTTTAGTGCATGTATACTGACTGTTTTTGTCATCGATACAGCTTCTTTACCAAAGTCCTTATTCTCCCTATAGTAAATGGCCCAACCGAAGGTCTCATGCTGATCTATGTGTGCCATTTCTTAACATTTTTTGTCGGTAGGTTGCTGGAGTTTCATAGATTAAAGCGTGCAAACTCTTGTACTTTAAAATTAATAGTTATTTAATAGATCAGTATGCAAACATTAACTTTTATGCTTCCTTCTAAATTCTCACCTCAGGAGCGGAATGGTGGGCTCAGGACTTTAGGAAATCAATCCCCCTTCTGAGGTTGGTGCCTCTCCAAGGTGGTGAGTTTTCAATAGAAAACAGTAAAAATTGCTTTGTTGATTAGCATATGTGGGTGGCTATTTGAACTTATCACAATATTTTCACAGTATAATGCTTGTGTACATATCATAGTGAGGTGCTTATTTAAAATTCACGTTTAAATATCTGACTGACATATCTAGGATGAATCCTCTCATCCTTCATAAGTAAATGGAATGGTGGTAGAGGTATACATGCTGAGGTATTCAGTGGTTATTTTTAGAAGGATGATTGACATGTTATTTTCTAATTTACATTGTTATATAGTTTTTTGTTTCAAGTAACTTTGGGGGGTTTGGTTAATATGCGTTTTGATGTTAACCTCATGGAACTCTGTGCTATGCTGTAAATTTTGCGGAATTTAAATGCATTGTTCCCTTAACTGCTGATTTTTATTCCTACATTAATTTTCATTTAAACCTGTTTATGATTGTTTATTATTTGTGTCCTAGAATAGAAAGCTTAATGTTACACACTCAAATTTAAGTCAGTTTGCATGTGCTAGAAAATGTTCTTCAAATTATGTGCTGATCAGATGGTTTACAGCATCTGAAATATTTGTTTCAAGCGTATCAAATATCGTTCTCACTTTTGATTAAAAGCAGCTTTTAAGGATTTAAGTCTTGGAGAATAGATTTTTATCTTATATAATTTCTCAGCAGACCTGTTTAAAATTGTTTGTCATTTGTTTCTAGAATAGGAAGCTTAAGGTTACATGTACAGTCAATTTCAAGTCAGTTTGAAGGTCCTAGAAAACTTTTTTTTTAAACTATATACATATCAGCTGTTGTTAAATTTAAAATATTTGTTTCGAGGTTATGAAACATCTTTCTCACTCATGATTAAAATCAACATTTATGAATTTATGGCTTGAAGAAATTGAGATTGTCATATAGGTGTGATGAGAACTTGCAATTTATTTATCTTGCATCTTCTTGGATCCCTCTGCGGTGGGTGAATACAAAGTTAGGATAACCATGGTTTTTTTTAAAGTGGAGGTAGGAGGCATGCAAACTATGGTTTGCAAGCCCCAAACTCCAATAATCGAGTTTAGTAAACTTTGATGAGATTGGAGTTGAGATAACTGCAGTTTATGCAGTTTAAGGCTGAAAAATGTAGTTATCTCAACTCCAAAATGGTTGCCAAACAAGCCAAAGTTAGCATTTTGGAGTTAACTTTTGCTGACTTTATGAAACCACAATTTACAAAACTTGACTCCATTCCCAAACAGGCCCTAATTATTGTGGATCATTTCCCTACCGAACTGCAGTTTGGGTGTTGGCCTGGATCCATCATTGAATAGTGTATAAAATCTATTGTTTTGTCTACATTGCTATTTTCATTTGCTTCTGGGATTTGTCTAACTTGGGTCTACTTTTGGGATATGGCTCTTAATTATTGAGAAATGCAAAGCCCTGGCATCATGAATTTATTCTGATTATGCAAACTCCATCTAATCCTTAGGTGGAGTTGACATGTAAGCATATAAGGAAGCATTCATAGGGCAGGTAGTGCATGAATGCTTTGCCTTATTAGTATGCTTAACCAATTTCAATTTTAAGACTACATAAAATGCCAACATCGTGCCTTTCTTTGATCTGAATTGTGTTCATAATTTGTTAAATACAGATTGTTCTCCTATAATGTTTTCTCAATTGCTGGGCATGTTCAAAAAATTATGTATGATTTATGCTATTTTTTTAAAAGAATTTGCTTTTACAACACAACAGCCCCATTCTATTTCTTAATTTGTAACACATACAGATATGAAAAAGGCCAATTTAGACTTTTTTTTACCGTCCATCCTGATCTCCATTATCTGAATTTTGGGTACACCAAGTTTCATGTGACTTGGATGTTATTCACATTGATCTTGGGTTATAAAATGTTCTATTGTCGGAAAACCATTCATTTTGCAACCACTTGATGCATGGACAAATTTTTTTAAATCGCATAAAACTTGGTGTAACCATACTTTAGATGATGGAGATAAAAAATGGACGGAGCCGATCATGCACAAAAAGTCGTGTATTGGGTTATTTTACAAAGGTGTAATTTACTTAGTTACACCCAGGGAGTAAATTAGCCTCTCTCGATATGTATACATCCTTTACCTTTTGATAATTGTGCTCAAATACTAATCACTTTATGAAAATTTTGTTTGGCTTTGGTTGGTTATATCAGAAATCCCATTCTATGGTGCTGTGCTATTAGTAATGGCTGTTTTTGGTGTGCTCCCTACTGTTGCATACAGGTAAGTATCTCGCTAAACCTTTTCAATTATAAATAATTTATTGAATGTTTATGTTGATGGTCAACTATTAGTTCATGCTGTTAGATTAATCCTTTTGGATTGGCTATGAATAAGCATCACTGATATCCACTCTCTACAAAACCCCTTTCAACATTCAATAAATTATGAACCAATCAATGTGATGCATCTTTTTTCTGCTTCTGTATCAAAATTGGTCATTTTTGTTAATGCTATAGGTAGTTATGGCTTGTATATGTGTGCTAATCTCAGTAAGGGGGTGTTTGGTTTGCAGCAATAGGTGCAACATTTGTTGCATGCAACAAATGCTACAAGCAATATTTGTTGCAAATAAAAACACTTAAATCCATTGTTTAGGTGTTTTCAATTTTTGTTGTTGGATCTTCAACTCCAACTACCTCTGTGTTTGGTGACTAAAAGAACACTGCAACATATGTTGCAAAATTGCTTATGTGGCATACAATATGAGGCATCTTTAATAATTGCCATGGACACATTTCCCAAAGTCGCAACGTTTGTTGCAACCATTTTTGCCGCAACAAATGCCGCAAGAAATTGGTTCAATTTTGCAAGTGCATTTCTAAATCCAAATAAAGTTGTTGCTAATTGAACTTGGAATGTAGAATTTTTGCAACAAATGTTGCATGCAACTTGTTGAAAAAAAAAAAAAAAATGATAGGACTTTAAAGATAGTCCCATATTTGAAACAACAAAAGAAATACATGGGTATAAAATATAAAATGGGTCACACCTCAATAAGGCTTATGGAACCCACTTATCATTAAAAGCTCATGTGTAAAAGCCCATCACTCCAACTTTAAATTCTACTCTACTTTAAAAATAACTTTGACATGGTATCGGAGGCTCGACCCAAACTCGACTCGACAATACTACCAAGTGTTATACTTTCCATGTAACAACTACACCTAAGAAAAAAAAGTGATGGTTGCATGTGAGGGTTGAAAGTAAAAAAGGCCAAATGATGGGACTTTAAAGATAGTTTCATATTGGAAACAACAAAAGAAACACATGGTATAAAATATAAAATGGGTTACACAAGAAGTTCTGTAGTTGGACCATCTGCTCTATCCGTTCGATTTTAGCTTCTCATATTGGAAACAACAAAAGAAACACATGGTATAAAATATAAAATGGGTTACACCTCAATAACTCTTAAGTCTTACTGATGGAACCCACTTATCATTAAAAGCCCATCACTCCAATTCTTCTCTAACTTTAAACTCTACTTTAAAAATAATTTTGACACAACTCCATCTACAAGAAACCAACAGCCTCTCTCTCTCTCCGCGCGCGCGCCTGGGAGGGGGGAGGGCACAGGTGTCATTTCAGTGGGAAATTCAGTGTCAAGGGAGTCCACCTAGTTCTTGTTTAGGTCATGCAATTCAACTAAAGAACAAGCCTCCAAAATTTTGATACTCTATATAGTTTAAAGACACTAGAGTAGATGAATGGGATGTGTGCACATGTATCTTCCACATCAAATGAAATTCAGGGAAGAATTTTTGCTACACTCTTATCCGCTAGTATTTAGTATGCATGATCTCGAATAATGGTGTTAGGTTGTTGGAAATTTTGATATTACCTCAGGCTTCATTTATGTGTCATTTAATTTTGCAACATTAAAAAGTAGAAACAAAAGGTTTATTGGTTAAGTGTCGTGCCCATGTCCGGTCAAAGAAGAGAGCGTATATATTAGAATTTTGTTACGGTCAATTGATGAAGATTTCTCGCCGCCGATAGCTTGAGCTGTTTTCTTATACTCCCTACCCTAGCATGTTGAACTTTATTTCTCGGATATAAATTCAGAGGAAAACTGCTACAAAACTATATATTTGTACCTCCATGGGACATGGCTAAGTGTCGCCATTCTCTTTCTCCTCATCTAAACCTTTGCCCATCCAAATAGGATCGGCTATGAAGCAGTAACAATCTGATAGTTTCCACCTGATGTCAACCCTCTCCAAATAAGTGTTAAAAGTTCCGATTCAGAAAAGTATGGCAAGAGACGGGCTTATCATAGTCCTAGATGATCATTTGGCATCGAAATTCTCATAGACTAAGAAAAGATGATACATTCGCCAATACTTGTTTGAAGTGATGAGAAATGATTTTTGCATTAATAAATATGAGATTTTGTAGATTTTCCTTGTCAACTTTGTAGATTTTGATTAATTTGTGAATGGCAGGAACCAAGATAATTTTGAATCGAATTCATTTTGGTTGTAATCGGTTATACCTCAGCTTTGATGCATCTCTTTGTTCTTGATATTCTTTATCAGTGAACATTATAACCACCCATATGTTCTTCTGCAGCATTAGCAATGTTTATAAAGTTATCCAGGCTAGAAAAGGAAGCATGTTGACGGCATTGGCCATGGTAATGAATTTTAACAAGAAATGTTTACATTTTGTTTCTACCGCATATTTGTTGATAAACATGTCATCTTGCCCCAGCTCTTTCCGTTTGGTGTGCTATTGGCAGGGGTTTTCATATGGTATGTTTCAAGCTCTACTGATCTTCTTTGTTTCATTCTACGATGTCAATCAGGAATAAGTTGTCATTTTGCTCTTTGACTTGAATGAAGTAATCCTTGCATATTTACCCCATGGGCTCTCTCCCTTGTTGAATGAGCTTAACTGCACGACCAACTAGTTGATATAGCATTATAGCCCTTGGATAAATATTTGACAATTGCCTTTTGACATTATGCTGATCCTCAATTACAAAATTTTATTAAATCTTCCGTGAAACCTTTTTGTACGGAACTGCACTGTATAGCAGGCTCCATTTTATGGGAAAGAGGGTTTTATGATTACCATGATATTGGTTTTATTTTTACGAAGAAGAAGAGTTTACGTGTGCAGTATGTGGAGGTATACATTATGTTGTCTACAAAAATGGTAACATTTTCAAATTTTAACGCAGGTGCTATTTGTCTCCTTCTGATGTTATGCGGAATCACCCTCATTTGCTTGTAACTGGTACTGGATTTGCATTTGGATTCCTTGTGGTAGGTTCATATGTTCTTGCAATGTGTTGGCCTATATTTTGTGATCAAATTCGACATTCTCTCCAATATAATCAGCCGTATTATTGTTCTTTTGAAGATTTCTTATTTTTCCATTAGGGAGCAGCCTCTCTGAAGTACATCCTCGTATCAGTCCAATATATACATCGACTTTATCTTGTGATAGAGTTCAGTGGACAATCACATGGAATATTGATATTACTGTATAATTCTACCAATCTTTTTGTTGCTTATTCTTCAAGTTTTGAGCCATGCGGTAAAAATATATTTCCTTCATAAAATTTATTGTCTAATAACAAAATTAAATGTTAATTGATCATCAATTTTTTTTTATAAAAATACCTTTAAAATTGGACTCGGCATTTATGGCATAGTAGATGTTATTTCACATTCAGTGATACATCGATATAGGGAGAAGGTGGGGAGGGGGATATTTTGATCTCAAAGGAGAGATCTATTACACCTTGAGGGGTTATATATTTTATTAGATCATGCTAACTTGATTTAATAGTTCATAGCATATAGAACACACCTTCGATGAGTATTTTCTTTTGTATAAACTCCAGGATAGCTATGAAAATTAGTTGTGTATGCTGGCTAGAACTGAATAGTCAGAAAGCAACAGTTTATATGCTGCTTAGGGACCACATGCCTATATGTATACATTGATCATAGACACACATCATTTTTGGAGGTCAAAAAAGCTTTTGGGCAACGATTGTATTTTTTTAAATTCATTTTCTAAAAGCACCCCCGTTGGGTTTGAATACGACAATAAAGTTTCTGCACCTCGACTATGAAGTTGTGATGAGGGTCGCAGGATATAGTTTTGTTTTTTAATTTTAAAATTTTATGTTCTCAGATGAGGGAGAGAGAAAATAAAACTAAGGAATTAATGGTATTATATCTACACTTTAATACATGGTTTGTCATTTTTAAAAGTGCGCACCCATAGGGCTTACCTTCAGGGTTCAAGTTTTGGATCCTGCTGTTTCCCGCGTTTCTGTTGCTATACCAAGTTCAGATGATGTATAATGACATGCTTACGATTCCAGGAGCATGCCTGCACATGTCTTGTGTTAATGCTTCTGTTTCTTTTTCATTTTTTTGACTGCATTATTGGTTATTGCTTCGATGTTATGCATAACAAACTTGAAACTTTTGTATCAACAGGGAAGAATGATTCTGGCTCACCTATGCGATGAACACAAAGGGATAAAAACTGGAATGTGCTTGGTATGCATCTCTATTTGATGAAAAAACATTCTGTTTCTTCCATATTGTATTTTGAAGTCACATATTCAAGAGGGATATGCCATACACTGTTCTTTCCTTTTTTCTGCCCTTTTATTATATCAAGCAAATATAAGAGGATCATATCAAGTGACTATATTGAATAATGATATTTATATCTTGTATTGATTATTATTAGATAAACTGACATATCACCTTCTGACAGTCTCTATTGTACCTTCCTCTTGCGATCGCAAATGCACTCACTGCCAAGCTCAACGATGGGTATGCATTTTTCTTTTAATTATAATCTCCTGTTAATTTTCTTTGGAATTTATTCTACTTGTTTTAAATATATCAACTTAACTTGCCTTTCGGCTGCAGAGTTCCTCTCGTTGATGAGCATTTAGTTCTGCTTCTCTTCTGCATATACACAGGTAGAATGAAAAACGATGCTGTTGTTTAGTTCTGAGTTTGTCTATATTTCTCGCTTTGACTAAATTCCACATATTGTAAATCTTCAACCTTGCATGCTTCTTAATTTGGTGACAGTGACACTCTACATGCATTTCGCTACATCGGTTATCCACGAGATTACCAATGCACTTGGCATTTACTGCTTCAGGTAAATAAGAACCTCATTTATGGCATCATGCAGCTTCCACGTTTTCGGATAATTCCGTATGTTTAAAACTTCATTCTATACAGGATATCTAGGAAAGAAGCGTAAAGCCAAATAATTAGGTTTTTCTTTTGTGGACTGCTTGAAATTGATTTCACGACGACCCTTTTCAGACCAGCTAAGGGATACCTCAATTTTTGGTGTCGTACATTCAAGGTAAAAAAATTTCCCAGCACATTGGATGTTCTGTAATCGAGAACTTTATGTATACCATTTATAGTGAATTGTAATTTGTGGGAGGATAAGGGGTTGAAGTAATGAGGAAAGAGAGAAGCCTAATCATGATGTGAACCCCCCCCCCGCCCCCCCCCCCGCCCCCCCCCCACCACACACACACACTTACTTTTGACTAATCACACTAGCAGGAAATGTAATTTAAAACACAAGATATTATTTCTTGCTTGAATTGTGGTTTTTACTGATGTAGATTTTAGTCAGAATTTTGTTGCTTGAATTGTTTATCTTTTCCCTTATTCAAAATATATCGCCATTAAATCCTGATTGTTAATTTCTTTGAGATTAGGAAACTAACAATTTCTTTGAGTTTTGGAAACTTTTTTTCTACCGTTGATTTGGTTATGTTATATCGTTATTAAACCATTAAATTTGCGGTCCTTCAGTCCAAGCCCAAAGGCAAGTAACATAGGGAATCACACGATATGAAAGGTTCCAATGATTTAAAAATTGAGATATCGTTGACTTTTTGATCCAACAAGAGAAGTTCCATCTCCTTGGACCCCACATTTCTTTACATTTTCCCCCCTCCAGTTTCTTTTTTTCCCTCTGCATGCAAGTAATTTACATGAACCAATGAGCATCCTCTTCCCTTATCCGCTCACTCTTGGCCACAACATCACCCCCTCAATCTCACACCCTCTCTCACATAGCCATGGATGCAGTGCTCATAAACCCCTCTCTCCCCCATCTCAAACTCACCCCAAGACACAAACACACCAACCCTCTCCTCTCTCCAATCCCCACTGCTTTCTCCTATCTCCGACCGTCTTCTATCCGCCATCGCTTTACCGTCCGCTCGTCTTTCTTCCAAGACCAATCCCCGTCTGCCACCAAAGAACAAATGCAACAACCAGACGAAGAGGAGGAAGCATACGGAGAGGTGAACAGAATCATTGGAAGCCGAACAATCCGATCCCCTACCTACAACAACGACGGTTCTGTCACCGCCGCCACCGCAACAGAGTATCTCATTGAATGGAAAGACGGACATGCTCCGTCTTGGGTTCCTGCGACCAACATCGCTGCGGACGTCGTGGCGGAGTATGAGACGCCGTGGTGGACGGCTGCTAGGAAGGCGGACGCGAAAGCGCTGGAGGGTCTGTTGTCTGTTGAGAGCATGTTTAGGGATCCTGATATGGAGGATTCAGATGGAAGAACGGCGCTGCATTTCGCGGCGGGGTTAGGGAATTTGGAGTGCATTAGAGTGTTGGTGGAGGCAGGGGCGGATGTGGACCGGAAAGAGCGGGCTGGCGGCGGGCTCACACCGTTGCACGTGGCGGCTGGGTACTGGTTAAAACTCATTGAGTATTCTATCTAATTATAGAAAACATAATATCCAATAATATATACGAAAAAATTCCTTATATAGCAATCGGAAAATAACTTCTTTAGTCTCACAGTTTTTGTATGATAAAATATAATGTGAGACATTATATCGATATATTGAAATACTGGCTCTTCATTTTCTTCAGTTACGCGCGGCCAGGAGCAGTAAAGGCCCTCCTAGAACATGGAGCCGACCCCTACAAAGAAGATGACAGAGGACGGACCGTGATAGACCTCGTGAAAGAAGTCCTAGCCGCCACACCCAAAGGCAACCTCACGGCCTTTGGGCGCCGAATGGGCCTCGAAGGCGCCCTAAAGGAGATGGAAAAGGTCATCTTCGAATATGCAGAAGTCGAGAAAATCATCGAAGCGAGAGGCGAAGGCGAGAGACGAGAGTACTTGATCCAATGGAGAGATGAAGGGGAGAGGGAGTGGGTGAAGAGAAAATGGGTGGCAGAGGACCTGGTGAACGACTTCGAGGCCGGGTTGGAATACGGCGTCGCGGAGAAAGTTGTTGGGAAAAGAGAAGGAGAAGGGGAGAAGAGAGAGTACTTGGTGAAGTGGGTGGACATTGAGGAGGCAACATGGGAGCCTGAGGAGAATGTGGCTGCTGAATTGATTCAAGAGTTTGAGGGAATTGTGAGAGGGGAGCATTAATTGAGGGAGAGATTGCTACTTGATGAGCAGTATTTACGGTTGTTTTCTTTGTGTTTCTTGAGTAAAATTTTTAAGTGATGATTCAATTTTTAAGGTCCTCTATACTGATACTAATCATTGCAGAGATCTTTTCAAGAAAATCAGTGCAGGAAATGCTTTGATGAAAGCTTAGGCATGCATACCAAGTACAAAATCGTAATTTCATGGTCAGTTGGTATGGATTCGATTACCATGAAAGAAAGTAGCCACAATTTAACATTTTCAGAGCAAATTCGTGAAGGTATCCTATATGCGTGGGTGTGTTGTATGTGTGGATTAGGCTTAGTGGCCGGTTCAAGAAAAAACCAACAACAAAATAGTTTACTCTAAATTATAGGAGGACTTGTAATGAGAAAAAGACAAGTGGGTTCGTTCATAATATAATATTTTTTTTACTCTAGGAAATGAGCGTAAACAAAGAGTTTCTTCATTTTTTTTCTTAAATTTTCTTTTGGAAAGACTGAGATGTCATCTTCTCGGGAGCTAAATCAAGACATGGAAATCGTGTCTTTTCTATATCTGATTGTGCACAGACCAGCTTGAGGTTTATCCGAGAAAGTGACGAAGAGAAGGACTGGAATTCGGTAAGGATATGGAATCCGGATCTCCGATTTAATATTCCGTAGTGCACCATAACCCAGAGTTTTTGCATCAACACGGTAAGCTCTAGCAGAACTAGAAGGCAAACACCTGCATAACAATTGATTGAGAGCTAATTTTTACTCTGTAGCACTCCAGAATAAAACATTAATCATCAGAAGAATGGAAACCGATAATAATTTCAGCAGCTTGATAAAGCTCATTCTTAAAAAAATGAGAGATGTATACTTGCTAATTAATTTTTTGTAGATTGACTAAGAGGCAGAGAAAACTCTCAAGTTTTATGAAATCGACAATCCGCAACAAGAAAAATAAAGAGGCTAAAACATCTTTAAATAGTCAATCCGCAAAAGTACGAGAAAATCCATCATTCGAGAATAATTAGAAAGGAAAAAAAAAGCAGCTAACTAGTAAAACTGAAAAATTTACACAATAAACTTTGGCCTAAACTTCATTACCGCCTAATTTATGGCACAAATATGTATAACAAATACTCCAAAATGTAACACTTACTTGTAACCGTTATTAATTCTCTTTTTTTTCTTTCCAAAATCTAAGGGAACTCTAGGGAACAGATAAGCCACATTGTATAATGGTTATGTTAAATAGTGTGATGAGAAAATAGGTTTGTGCTCAATAATTGCTTAAGCCAATTGTTGCAACATAATTTTTGTGTCAAATTATAATCAGCTTTAGACAGGTGTTATGTGATTCACATTGAGATCTTGAAGATGCTAAGTTAAGTTACATTTAGACAGGTATTATGCGATACAATCAAATTCACAATTAGTATAAAAAGTGCCAATGGGTGTTGAAAAGAATAATGATAGAAATGTTGAGACGTGAAAATAATACTTCAAAAATGTAAAGGTTTAATTTCTTTAATAGAACCATTATAATGCATAACATTTAGGGATAACATTAGTTATGTATATGCAGAATTAAAGGTGATTTAGTTCCAAGTTTTAAACCTAATGACCAGAGTTCAGCGAGACATTCTATTGAAGAAAACATGTTGTAAGGATTACGTATCTATGCGCAGCGGAAATCTAAAACCTTTGTTTTAGGGTAGATTGAAAAAGGCTATCTGACGAATACCAAAACACACGCAAATAACACACCAACAACAACACACAAGATTTACCCAGGTTCGACGCATCCAACATCTAATCCTGCAAACAGCGACGAAAACTTTCACTATGAGAAAAAATTACAAGAGATTACACCGACTTCTCAACTTCCACTACAAAAAATTATAGGCTATCTCGTCGCAACAAATGTGACGAAATAAAGTTCTTTCATGGGATATCAACTTATTTCGTTGCAAATTATGTGACGAAATAGAAATAGACTTTAACGGAATAAATCTATTTCACCGGGTTTTTAACTTATTTCGTCGAACACCTTGTTGCTTTTGTTGCAATGAAATAGATCATTCGATATTTATGCTTTTTAATATTGAATTACTTATTGCATCGCACAAAAAGCGAAGAAATAGGTTATTTCATCGCAAAGTTTCCAAAGAAATAACCTATTTCGTCACTTTTTTTGCGACGAAATAAGTAAATCAGTATTAACATCAGCTTTTATGGTGTCAATTTGGTTGTTTTTTTAGCGAGAAATAGGCTATTTGATTACAAAAGAAATACAGCGCACAATACATGTTTATCAATCAACCCGATTCATATACAAACCGATCACTGCAACTCTAACTCAACATTTGCAAATACATATTCCAACTGTGATTATAAATCTATATTAAAACACATCCACATGCTGTAATCCAAGAAAAACTTGCATACAAGCCACAATCCAACAATATTCATAAATCCATACAAGTCATAATGCAACAATGTTCATAAATCCACATTCAAAAATACAATAAAAGTAAATTAACTAGCTCCATAAATGACCATCAACACCTTCGCCATGATCACTCGTCTCCACCACCGGATCCCATCCCAAAAAGATGACACTATGGTATTTAATTAAAAAAACAGATTTAGTATAAATTATATATCTGACATAAAAGTTAAAAGATTCACCGAGCTTACCTATAAACCGGGGTGGACGGAGACGCTATTAATCTGGGATCCGACCTACCGAAGGAGAAGGATGTGCAAACGTCCTCTCAAGAGTGTAGAACTCGGGCGACATGATGAACTTATCCGAAAGGTGCATTCCCTCGCGCACGCTCTCGTCTATAAAGTTGTTGGACGGCCTCGTCTGCAATTTTGTATATCTGTCTTCGTGAGAGGAAGGACTTGTTGCGTTGCCATCTGTGTCCCCAGGACCTCCATTTGACCACTCATCGCTTGTTGTTTGAAAAGAAAACAAATTAATTCATTAACATATAAATAATCGAACTAAATAAACATATAAACATATAACAGCTAGAGTCGTACGTTTTGCATCTCATCACGCTGCGAAAAGTCACTCCCATATGGACAAACATACATATGGGGCCAATGTCCTTGAACCTGTGCGTGTATATTATGTTTACAAAACACATAAATTTGTATGAAATTTAATATTAATATGAATTAAATGATTTGGAATATATTGAAACTTACGAATTGGTATGCGTACTGTACTGATCGACACTCATGCCTCCTCCGCGGCAAACATCTGTGAAATGAGAACGAGTTGCTTGGCCCTATGCTGACCTCTCCTACCGTTCAGAACAATTTACGACTATAGAAATACAATATCTATTAAAACTATTGTGTTAAAAGATATATCCTCGTCTCGGCGGAATAGTAGTGAGCGAGCACTAAAGGCCTCCCAATACTGTTGTGTATAATTATTTATCTTAAGTTTATTCAATATTAGGGTTTTTTTTTGAAATAATATTATTTTAAAATTATATTATTAAAATAGCGTAGTTGAAATTAAAATTATGAAAGTAGGGTGGTTTGCACCCCATCCTCAGAATAGGGGGCGGGTTCCCAGAACCCGCCCCATTTTTTTTTATTTTTTTAAATTATTAATTATATAATTATTATAATTATAATTCATAAAAATAAAAATAAAATAAAAGTAAATAAACGAAAAAAATATTTAAATTAAATAATAAAATTTCACTATATCAATGTTTTTTACAGAATGAATCCGTCAAAATTTACAATACCAAAAATTCCTATCCGATTTTTATCTCGACGGTCAAATTTATAATATCAAAATGAATCCGTTAAATTTCCAATGTGAAAAAATCCTATCTGTTTGTAAAATTTAAATACTATTTTTTTCCTTTTCCTTTTCCTTTTCCCTTATGAAATCCGAGAAGGCTTGACATAAGCCTATGCCTCCTGGGATGACTGGAGGAACCACCTGTTTCTTGGATAGATGGCGGCGGCGTCTGCTCTTCTGCTTCGGGTTCGGCTTCAGCTTCGTCTTCAGCAGCGTCTTGGACAGGCTGTTGATCCGCAAATCCTGAACCTGAATGTGGGACAGGTGTCGGATATGTGCTGCCTCCCAATAAATTTGCGTAGGACGCTAAATCCGTATCCTAACTGGGCAGTTGTAGCGAAGAACCTGTCCCGGGTTCATGCGGCTGATGTTCCACAAAACCTTGGCCTCATGGCTGCGCAAATCCTGACCCCCAAGGGTGCTGTTGTTGCGCAAAACCTGACCCCCAAGACGGCTGTTCTGCAAAACCTGATCCCCAAGACTGGTGTTGTTGCGCCTGTCCGGTATGCCAGGGTTGTTGCTGACGGTATGGTGATCCAAACCACCGATCCTGCTGCGCTGGATCTCCTTGATGCTGCGGCTCTGGTGCCGGGTCATCCTGCGGCTGCGGTGCCGGTTCATACTGCGGCTCCGGCTGATACTGCGGCTCCGGTGCCGGCGATAAATGTTGAGAAATACCATATGAACCGAATACATCACCAATTAATTGGTCGACATTTGAAAATCGAGCCTGAGATGCCGGACCAGCATCAGTCGGGTATGGTTCCTGCACCATTGTTTGTACGAGATGCAACCCACAAGCCTGTCGTTACATTAGAAATAAGTATTGACTCATACCGCCGGATGTTAAAAAGTAATATGATATAAAGAATTCAACTTACCAAATCTCGTTCCATGTGGCCTCTAGGCTTGTACCGCGAGATGTTTGGGAAGTTTTTGGAGGAGCAGAAAGATATCTTATGGTGATACGCTTATACCACTGTAGGTATACTTTGGTAGCGTCGGTGGCTGTGTGGTCACCTATTTACTGTAAGGCAATACTACGCTGCCTATCCTCCCATCTCAGCAAATATTGATGATGATGCTCCTTCCAATCACGCTCCGTATTTCCTCCTCGCATGTCATAGGCGAAGGCGGCGGGACAGGAATATGTTGCAATCTATCAAACTGTCGCAACACCCTATCCGGGAGGTGCATGACAACGACATTAATGCAGAGGAGTGGGCATCGAGCCCGCCAAACCGGCTCTCCTTCGAGACAGATGCCGGATAAGCGTTGTAGACGATCTGCTGTATAAGGCGTCCACAGAAACTGCGCAAATAACATAGTAAAAAAATTGTGATTAAGGTATTTCAAAATTGTAAAACAAATTTAATTACCTAAATTATGGTTACCTGAGTCGCCTCCATGCGATCCAACTCATCTCTATAGTACTTAACTACTCGACGAGGAGCCTTATACGCTTTCTTCCCATTCCACCAGCAGCCGAGCGGCTTTCCGGGGATATCCAAGCCAGTTATTTTAACATTCTCTGGTCTTCCTATATACATATGCTCTCATGACCAGATCTATAAATAAAGTTTCAGATTATACGAAAGAAACCAATATTGCAAAATTCTAGCTGTGAAAAATAAAGAATTTACCTGAAGTAATGTAATGCATCCACAAATTTTATTCTTCGTAGGAGCACATGCCTTATCGAGTTCCTTATAAAGAAAGGCCAGGACCCCTGCTCCCCAAGCATATTGGCCACAGACATCAAAATCCGTTAGGAAGCCAAGGTATAACGGATGGACATGCGTTGCTGATTAGTCCGGCATCAACCAAGAACCGATCATGTACAGAATGTAGGCACGTGCATGTCTATCCAAAACTTTATCGGTGGCTTCATCAGGGATATTACTAAATGTATCTCTTAGCCAGTTTAAACTGATTTTATACCCTTTACTGTGGCCTCCTAGTGCCTGATATTAGCATTTTTTTTAAATATTAAAGCTAGAAATAATATAAAACATAAAATAGGTACACTAAAGAGGGGAATCAGAATGAAATTGTTTACCTGTCCGAGAGCAGACTCGACATATGTATCCCAGTATAGGTGGTCGGTATCTGGACCAACAATTTTTCCTCCGACCAACCCAAGCCCATTGACCCGTAAACCGAGTGAGAGGCCAATATCCTGGAGTGTGATTGTGGCCTCACCCCATCTTAGATGAAGGTGTGGGTCTCTTTTCTCCAACGCTCAACCAGAAAGGTGACAAGGGCGTGGTCGATTTGGATATGACGAATCAACAACGCTTCATAAAATCCGGCCCGTCTAAGCCGATGGTTTATTCGTTGGTCGCTAACTATCCATTTGTCTGAGCTATGCGTGACGACGGTGAGATTATCTCCATCCTGCAAAATTAAATAATGTTATTTTCAACTATTAGAATTAAATGAAAGGTGTAATTAAAAAAAATTAACTAAGTTTAGAATATTTCATCCCCGTGTAATATATTGAACGATCTGTGTTCGTTTTGATGCACAGGCAGAGATTTGTCGACTGGTTGATTCTCCATTGAAATGTACTGGAGCAGAGATTTATCAAGTAGAGATTAGAAAGTGTGGTTGATTCTCACTGAAGAAAGTGTGGTTGATCCTCACGAGGGTTTTATAGAGGGTGGACGGGTTGCAGGAACCCGCTACAGTCTCTGTTGTCAAAAAGGGCGGGTTCCTGGAACCCGCCCTCTTCAATAATTACCGAGGTGTCAAATCAGTTACTATTCACAAAGAAAGAGGGCGGGTTCCAGGAACCCACCCTCTTCATTAATTACCAGAGAGTCAGTTCCTGGGTTTCCTATTCACAAAGGAAGAGGGCGGGTTCCTGGAACCCGCCCACTTCATTAATTTTGTTTTTTTATATACTTGTCTTGTCAAATCACTTTATTTTAATATATTTATTTATTAAAATTAAGTGGAAGTGTCACATCATCAGTTGTGTAATTGTCAGAACATCATATTGAAGAGGGCGGGTTATTAAAACCCGCCCTCTTCATTAATTACCAGAGAGGTGTCAAATCAGTTCTGGGTTTCCTATTCACAAAGGAAGAGGGCGGGTTCCTGGAACCCGCCCTATTCATTAATTTTGTTTTTTTATATACTTGTCTTGTCAAATCATTTTATTTTAATATATTTATTTATTAAAATTAAGTGGAAGTGTCACATCAGTTGTGTAATTGTCAGAACATCATATTGAAGAGGGCGGGTTATTAAAACTCGCCCTCTTCAATAATTATTTGTACCAGTATGCCAGAGTCGGTCAGGTCAATTAAGAGGGCGGGTTGTTAGAACCCGCCCTCTTCAATATCTTGCCGGCCCTCATATCCTATAAATATGTCTCCGCTATACATTTCACTACTCATTTCATCTCTGTCAAATTTTCATCCTACACCGGTCACTATCCATTTACTTCGATCAATTCTTCTCCGCTATCAATTTTGTGTAAGTGTGGAGTTTTAGAAAAAGGTCAAGTTCAGTACCATAGTCTGCGAGTAAGCAATCTTCGAGCAGTGGAACAGTTCATAAAGTATTGGAAGTAAGCAATCTTCGAGTTTGAAAGTTTTTTGCAATTTCAACACAACATAAAAAATATAATTGTTTTTTGTGCAGGATTATGGCCTTCCCAAGTATATTTGTTGTATGTAAATACGATGGCCAGGTTATCACGAGTGCACAAGGTCCCGAGTATATGGACGGGTCCGCACGAATCATGCGATTGGAAGCATCAACAACTTATGATGAACTAGAGACTAAAGTGTTCAAAATTACGAAACACGATCCCCGTGAAAGTAGGGTTAAGTTAAGTTGTATATGGTCTATGTTCAGTGGAAATGCATTGGTTGAAATTATAGACGATGCATCAATATCTTCGATAATAGATTTCGGTCTCTCAAGCACCCAGCATTCTTTTGAACTTTTGGTTCAGAAGGAGCAATTGGAAGTATAAGATGCCCCTCCAACGTATAATTTTGATGGTAATGCTGGAGATAGTTCCTGGGGGTACGGTCACATGGTCAACAATGATACCGTCAGTGCCGGTGGATATGACTATACACAACATTATCCAAACCTTCAAACTCATGGGTAAACATTTTATAAACCCATATTTAAACATTTTAGTAATACCTATATACTAATATTCAAACATTTAATAAAATCCATAAATCCAGGTTCTCCCAGTCGACTGCTGCAGTTACATGCACCCCAGAAGAACAACAAGAATTACCATACACAGCCTTCCACAGGTAAATAAATCTGAAACAAGTGATGATTTAGTTACGAAAATATTAAGGAATAATATTATAATAACAATTTATATACTAAACGCAGATTTCCCCACACCTCCGCATCATTCCAACACGATCCAAGCAGCGCATTCCAAGCATGTCCGTCCACATCTTTCCGGTCTTCTCATCCCGAACCATCCATATTACACCGACCACAACCATCATATATTGCACCCGAGCCTTATGTTGCTACGGGTGATATTAATATGTGTGGCAGTGATGATGATGAAATCGGTGAAGGTCATCAGGGGGAGAATAGCGTGGAATATGCTGCTGGATTGAATGAGGTAGCATTCTTTGATGGTATGGTTGCGAATAACGATTTTGTCGAACTAGAAGATCCCGGCCTCGATCCGCTGGAAGATGATGGTTGGGTAGACTTAGCCGTGGCAGAAGTAAATACGGCACCCTATTTGGACGCGACAGCAGCAAGCGAAGATTGCATCAGCGTCGGGGATTTGTTTCAGGAAAAAGGAGATCTTATTTGTAAGCTGAAGTCGTGGTCCATTCAGCAAAACGTTACATTTAAAACCGAAGAGTCAAATAAGACGTACTATACTGTGGTATGTACGAAAGCTCCTGAATGTCAGTGGAGATTGCATGCATGTTGTTCCAAAAGAGCCAAGGCTTGGAAGGTCACGAAATACAACCAAGAACACACTTGCATCAATTCTATTATGTTACAGGATCACCGGAATTGCACTTCATCTTACATTTGCTCGCTAATCATGCCACTGATCCGTACAGATGTGGCGATGACTCCCCGAGAGATACGGCTCTTGGTTAGCGGAGAGCATAAAATTCAGATTTCGTATGTGAAGGCATGGGATGCTCGTAGAAAGGCTTTGTGCAAGATATTCGGGGACTGGGAAAGCTCGTACAACTCACTAGTCCCTTTTATGGAAGCCATGAAAGCATCAAATCCGGGGACCGTATACCGGTTAAAAACCACAGAAACAGACGTCGAGGGCTCTGTCAAGTTTCAAAGAATTTTCTGGTGCTTTGGTCCATGTGCGGCTGGTTTCACACACTGTCGACCGGTATTGTGCGTTGATGGTACGTATCTATACGGTAAGTACAGAGACTGCAATTTAATTGCTACATGTGTTGATGCTAATAACGGTATATTTCCGTTGGGATTTTCTATTGTCGAGGGTGAAAATACATTATCCTGGTCATGGTTTTTCCGTCACCTCAAAAATATCCCATCTGTTCTTCATAGAACGGATTTATGCATCATATCTGATAAACATCCGGGAATACTAGCTGCAATGAGATCTGTATTTCCGACGACCCCACATAGGTTTTGCCTACGACACTTCAGGCAAAATTTTGATCGAAAATTTAAAAATTCGGATCTACATAAACTTATGTACAGAGCCGGTGAAACGCCTGACCCTAATGTTCACGACATATACATGACGAAAATTGAGGAGATGAGTCAAGCCGTGAAAGCGTGGTTAGATGAGTATCCAGTACGCATGTGGTCACAAGCACATAATGATGGGTGCAGATATCTCCTAATGACGACTGAAAGCTTCAACGGGGTCCTTAAAGAGGTTAGAGGCTTACCGATACAGTGGTTGATTGTTCGAACCTTTTTCCGGATGAATACTTATTTTGTGCACAGAAGAGAAAAGTCCTTGGCGATGGACACTCCGCTCACCGCGTATTACGAAGATATCTTTCAGAAAAGAGAGCGCAGAGCACAATACTACAGATCCGAAAGGTTTGACACGGCGGAATTTCAGGTAACGGGCGGTAATGGGAATCAATATACCGTGAACTTTAGAGATGAAGGGCTCTCTTCGTGTACATGCGGTCTTTTCCAGCAACAACATTTACCTTGTGCCCACGCAATTGTTGCTGCGAGCAGCATGCATACCTCACATTACAATTTTGCTTCCCATTACTATACAGTTTCCAATTACCAAGACGCATACGATCTAAAATTTCATCCTATACCGGACAGTCGCTATTGGCACTATTATACTGCCAACAGACAAACGCCGACTGTATTACCGCCGGAAAAAAATATAAGGCCCGGAAGACCTAAGGTGCGTCGAGATCGAATGACAATGGATGCTGATCCTCAGCAAAGGCAATCCAGATGTAGCCTATGCAAACAACCAGGCCATTATAGGACCAGATGTCCAGGACATGCATCAGGGACGGGACCTTCAGGAGTGCACTCAGATTTTTTTGTATTATAAATTTGACGGATTCATTTTGTTATTATAAATTTGACCGTCGATATAGTATTTACATTTTACAAATAGATAGGATTTTTTTACATTGTAAATTTGACGGATTCATTCTGTAAAAAACATTCATATAATGAAATTTTAATATTTTTTCCAAATTTATTTTCGTTTATTTATTTTTAAAATAATTATAATTATCATTATAATTAAAATTATATTTATATAATTAATAATTTAAAAATAATTTTAAAAAATAAATAAAATGGGGCGGGATCCGAGAACCCGCCCCCTATACAAATGTATAGTGGGCGGGTTCCGGGAACCCGCCCCTGTTCTGAGGGTTAGGTAGGGGGTGGGGTGCAAACCACCCTACTTTCATAATTTTAATTTCAACTACCCTATTTTAATAATATAATTTTGAAATAATATTATTTTAAAATTATATTATTAAAATAGGGTAGTTGAAATTAAAATTATGATCGTAGGGTTTTTTTTGAAATAATATTATTTAAAAATTATATTATTAAAATAGGGTAGTTGAAATTAAAATTATGAAAGTAGGGTGGTTTGCACCCCACCCCCATCGTAGGGTTTTTTTTGAAATAATATTATTTTAAAATTATATTATTAAAATAGGGTAGTTGAAATTAAAATTATGAAAGTAGGGTGGTTTGCACCCCACCCCCACCCTCAGAATAGGGGCGGGTTTCCGGAACCCGCCCCATTTTATTTATTTATTTTAATTATTTTTAAATTATTAATTATAATTATTAATTATATAATTATAATTATAAATATAATATTAATTATGATTTTAATTATAATTAAAATTATATAATGATAATTATAATTATTTTAAAAATAAATAAACGAAAATAAATTTGGAAAAAATATTAAAATTTCATTATATGAATGTTTTTTACAGAATGAATCCGTCAAATTTACAATGTAAAAAAATCCTATCTATTTGTAAAATGTAAATACTATATCGACGGTCAAACTTATAATAACAAAATGAATCCGTCAAATTTATAATACAAAAAAATCTGAGTGCACTTGTCACGATCCTGAAGGTCCCGCCCCTGATGCATGTCCTGGACATCTGGTCCTATAATGGCCTGGTTGTTTGCATAGGCTACATCTGGATTGCCTTTGCTGAGGATCAGCATCCATTGTCATTCGATCTCGACGCACCTTAGGTCTTCCGGGCCTTATATTTTTTTCCGGCGGTAATACAATCGGCGTTTGTCTGTTGGCAGTATAATAGTGTCAATAGCGACTGTCCGGTATAGGATGAAATTTTGGATCGTATTCGCCTTGGTAATTGGAAACTGTATAGTAATGGGAAGCAAAATTGTAATGTGAGGTATGCATGCTGCTCGCAGCTGCAATTGCGTGGGCACAAGGTAAATGTTGTTGCTGGAAAAGACCGCATGTACACGAAGAGAGCCCTTCATCTCTAAAGTTCACGGTATATTGATTCCCATTACCGCCCGTTACCTGAAACTCCGCCGTGTTAAACCTTTCGGATCTGTAGTATTGTGCTCTGCGCTCTCTTTTCTGAAAGATATCTTCGTAATACGCGGTGAGCGGAGTGTCCATCGCCAATGACTTTTCTCTTCTGTGCACAAAATAAGTATTCATCCGGAAAAAGGTTCGAACAATCAACCCCTGTATCGGTAAGCCTAACCCCTTTAAGGACCCCGTTGAAGCTTTCAGACATATTAGTCGTCATTAGGAGATATCTGCACCCATCATCATGTGCTTGTGACCACATGCGTACTGGATACTCATCTAACCACGCTTTCACGGCTTGACTCATCTCCCCAATTTTCGTCATGTATATGTCGTGAACATTAGGGTCAGGCGTTTCACCGGCTCTGTACATAAGTTTATGTAGATCCGAATTTTTAAATTTTCGATCAAAATTTTGCCTGAAGTGTCGTAGGCAAAACCTATGTGGGGTCGTCGGAAATACAGATCTCATTGCAGCTAGTATTCCCGGATGTTTATCAGATATGATGCATAAATCCGTTCTATGAAGAACAGATGGGATATTTTTGAGGTGACGGAAAAACCATGACCAGGATGATGTATTTTCACTCTCGACAATAGAAAATCCCAACGGAAATATACCGTTATTAGCATCAACACATGTAGCAATTAAATTGCAGTCTCTGTACTTACCGTATAGATACGTACCATCAACGCACAATACCGGTCGACAGTGTGTGAAACCAGCCGCACATGGACCAAAGCACCAGAAAATTCTTTGAAATCTGACAGAGCCCTCGACGTCTGTTTCTGTGGTTTTTAACCGGTATACGGTCCCCGGATTTGATACTTTCATGGCTTCCATAAAAGGGACTAGTGAGTTGTACGAGCTTTCCCAGTCCCCGAATATCTTGCACAAAGCCTTTCTACGAGCATCTCATGCCTTCACATACGAAATCTGAATTTTATGCTCTCCGCTAACCAAGAGCCGTATCTCTCGGGGAGTCATCGCCACATCTGTACGGATCAGTGGCATGATTAGCGAGCAAATGTAAGATGAAGTGCAATTCCGGTGATCCTGTAACATAATAGAATTGATGCAAGTGTGTTCTTGGTTGTATTTCGTGACCTTCCAAGCCTTGGCTCTTTTGGAACAACATGCATGCAATCTCCACTGACATTCAGGAGCTTTCGTACATACCACAGTATAGTACGTCTTATTTGACTCTTCGGTTTTAAATGTAACGTTTTGCTGAATGGACCACGACTTCAGCTTACAAATAAGATCTCCTTTTTCCTGAAACAAATCCCCGACGCTGATGCAATCTTCGCTTGCTGCTGTCGCGTCCAAATAGGGTGCCGTATTTACTTCTGCTACGGCTAAGTCTACCCAACCATCATCTTCCAGCGGATCGAGGCCGGGATCTTCTAGTTCGACAAAATCGTTATTTGCAACCATACCATCAAAGAATGCTACCTCATTCAATCCAGCAGCATATTCCACGCTATCCTCCCCCTGATGACCTTCACCGATTTCATCATCATCACTGCCACACATATCAATATCACCCGTAGCAACATAAGGCTCGGGTGCAATATATGATGGTTGTGCTCGGTGTAATGTGGATGGTTCGGGGTGAGAAGACCGGAAAGATGTGGACGGACATGCTTGGAATGCGCTGCTTGGATCGTGTTGGAATGATGCGGAGGTGTGGGGAAATCTGCGTTTAGTATATAAATTGTTATTATAATATTATTCCTTAATATTTTCGTAACTAAATCATCACTTGTTTCAGATTTATTTACCTGTGGAAGGCTGTGTATGGTAATTCTTGTTGTTCTTCTGGGGTGCATGTAACTGCAGCAGTCGACTGGGAGAATCTGGATTTATGGATTTTATTAAATGTTTGAATATTAGTATATAGGTATTACTAAAATGTTTAAATATGGGTTTATAAAATGTTTACCCATGAGTTTGAAGGTTTGAATAATGTTGTGTATAGTCATATCCACCGGCACTGACGGTATCATCGTTGACCATGTGACCGTACCCTCAGGAACTATCTCCAGCATTACCATCAAAATTACACGTTGGAGGGGCATCTGATACTTCCAATTGCTCCTTCTGAACCAAAAGTTCAAAAGAATGCTGGATGCTTGAGAGATCGAAATCTATCATCGAAGATATTGATGCATCGTCTATAATTTCAACCAATGCATTTCCACTGAACATAGGCCATATACAACTTAACTTAACCCTACTTTCACGGGGATCGTATTTCGTAATTTTGAACACTTTAGTCTCTAGTTCATCATAAGTCGTTGATGCTTCCAATCGCATGATTCGTGCGGACCCGTCCATATACTCGGGACCTTGTGCACTCGTGATAACCTGGCCATCGTATTTACATACAACAAATATACTTGGGGAGGCCATAATCCTGCACAAAAAACAGTTATATTTTTTATGTTGTGTTGAAATTGCAAAAAACTTTCAAACTCGAAGATTGCTTACTTCCAATACTTTATGAACTGTTCCACTGCTCGAAGATTGCTTACTCGCAGACTATGGTACTGAACTTGACCTTCTTCTAAAACTCCACACTTACACAAAATTGATAGCGGAGAAGAATTGATCAAAGTAAATGGATAGTGACCGGTGTAGGATGAAAATTTGACAGAGATGAAATGGGTAGTGAAATGTATAGCGGAGACATTTATAGGATATGAGGGCCGACAAGATATTGAAGAGGGCGGGTTCTAGCAACCCGCCCTCTTAATTGAGCTGACTGACTCTGGCATACTGGTACAAATAATTATTGAAGAGGGCGGGTTTTAATAACCCGCCCTCTTCAATATGATCTTCTGACAATTACACAACTGATGTGACACTTCCAGTTAATTTTAATAAATATATATATTAAAATAAAATGATTTGACAAGATAAGTATATAAAAAAACAAAATTAATGAATAGGACGGGTTCCAGGAACCCGTCATCTTCCTTTGTGAATAGGAAACCCAGAACTGATTTGACACCTCTCTGGTAATTAATGAAGAGGGCGGGTTTTAATAACCCGCCCTCTTCAATATGATGTTCTGACAATTACACAACTGATGATGTGACACTTCCACTTAATTTTAATAAATAAATATATTAAAATAAAGTGATTTGACAAGACAAGTATATAAAAAAACATAATTAATGAAGAGGGCGGGTTCCAGGAACCCGCCCTCTTCCTTTGTGAATAGGAAACCCAGGAACTGACTCTCTGGTAATTAATGAAGAGGGCGGATTCCTGGAACCCGCCCTCTTCCTATATGAATAGTAACTGATTTGACACCTCGGTAATTATTGAAGAGGGCGGGTTCCTCTTTGACAACAGAGACTGTAGCGGGTTCCTGCAACCCGTCCACCCTCTATAAAACCCTCGTGAGGATCAACCACACTTTCTTCAGTGAGAATCAACCACACTTTCTAATCTCTACTTGATAAAACTCTCGACAAATCTCTGCTCCAGTACATTTCAATGGAGAATCAACCACTCGACAAATCTCTGATTGTGCATCAAAACGAACACAGATCGTTCAATATATTACACGGGGATGAAATATTCTAAACTTAGTTAATTTTTTTTAATTACACATTTCATTTAATTCTAATAGTTGAAAATAACATTATTTAATTTTGCGGGATAGAGATAATCTCACCGTCGTCACGCATAGCTCAGACAAATGGATAGTTAGCGACCAACGAATAAACCATCGGCTTAGACGGGCCGGATTTTATGAAGCGTCGTTGATTCGTCATATCCAAATCGACCACGCCCTCGTCACCTCTCTGGTTGAGCGTTGGAGAAAAGAGACCCACACCTTTCATCTAAGATGGGGTGAGGCCACAATCACACTCCAGGATATTGGCATCTCACTCGGTTTACGGGTCAATGGGATTGGGTTGGTCGGAGGAAAAATTGTTGGTCCAGATACCGACCACCCATACTGGGATACATATGCCGAGTCTGTTCTCGGACAGGTAAACAATTTCATTCTGATTCCCCTCTTTAGTGTACCTATTTTATGTTTTACATTATTTATAGCTTTAATATTTAAAAAAATGCTAATATCAGGCACTAGGAGGCCACAGTAAGGGGTATAAAATCAGTTTAAACTGGCTAAGAGATACATTTAGTAATATCCCTGATGAAGCCACCGATGAAGTTTTGGATAGACATGCACGTGCCTACATTCTGTATATGATCGGTTCTTGGTTGATGCCGGACCAATCAGCAACGCATGTCCATCCGTTATACATTGGCTTCCTAACGGATTTTGATGTCTGTGGCCAATATGCTTGGGGAGCAGGGGTCCTGGCCTTTCTTTATAAGGAACTCGATAAGGCATGTGCTCCTACGAAGAATAAAATTTGTGGATGCATTACATTATTTCAGGTAAATTCTTTATTTTTCACAGCTAGAATTTTGCAATATTGGTTTTCTCTCTTATAATCTGAAACTTTATTTATAGATCTGGTCATGGGAGCATATGTATATAGGAAGACCAGAGAATGTTAAAATAACTGGCTTGGATATCCCCGGAAAGCCGCTCGGCTGCTGGTGGAATGGGAGGAAAGCGTATAAGGCTCCTCGTCGAGTACTTAAGTACTATAGAGATGAGTTGGATCGCATGGAGGCGGCTCAGATAACCATAATTTAGGTAATTAAATTTGTTTTACAATTTTGAAATACCTTAATCATAATTTTTTTACTATGTTATTTGCGCAGTTTCTGTGGACGCCTTATACAGCAGATCGTCTGCAACGCTTACCCGGCATCTGTCTCGAAGGAGAGCCGGTTTGGCGGGCTCGATGCCCACTCCTCTGCATTAATGTCGTTATCATGCACCTCCCGGATAGGGTGTTGCGACAGTTTGATAGATTGCAACATATTCCTGTCCCGCCGCCTTCGTTTATGACAATAGAGGGAGACATGCAAGGAGGAAATACGGAGCGTGATTGGAGGGAGCATCATCATCAATATTTGCTGAGATGGGAGGATAGACAACGTAGTATTGCCTTACAGCAAATAGGTGACCACACAGCCGCCGACGCTACCAAAGTATATTTACAGTGGTATAAGCGTGTCACCATAAGATATCTTTCTGCTCCCCCTAAAAACTTCCCAAACATCTCGCGGTACGAGCCTAGAGGCCACATGGAACGAGATTTGGTAAGTTGAATTCTTTATATCATATTACTTTTTAACATCCGGCGGTATGAGTCAATATTTATTTCTTATTTCTAATGTAACGACAGGCTCGTGGGTTGCATCTCGTACAAACAATGGTGCAGGAACCATACCCGACTGATGCTGGTCCGGCATCTCAGGCTCGATTTTCAAATGTCGACCAATTAATTGGTGATGTATTCGGTTCATATGGTATTTCTCAACATTTATCGCCGGCACCGGAGCAGCGGTATCAGCCGACACCGAAGCCGCAGTATGAACCGGCACCGCAGCCGCAGTATGACCCGGCACCAGAGCCGCAGCATCAAGGAGATCCAGCGCAGCAGGATCGGTGGTTTGGATCACCATACCGTCAGCAGCAACCCTGGCATACCGGACAGGCGCAACAACACCAGTCTTGGGGATCAGGTTTTGCAGAACAGCCGTCTTGGGGGTCAGGTTTTGCGCAACAACAGCACCCTTAGGAGTCAGGATTTGCGCAGCCATGGGGCCAAGGTTTTGTGCAACTTCAGCCGCATGAAACCGGGACAGGTTCTTCGCTACAACTGCCCAGTTGGGACACGGATTTAGCGTCCTACGCAAATTTGTTGGGAGACAGCACATATCCGATACCTGTCCCACATTCAGGTTCAGGATTTGCGGATCAACAGCCTGTCCAAGACGCTGCTGAAGACGAAGCTGAAGCAGAACCCGAACCCGAAGCAGAAGAGCAGACGCCGCCGCCGCCGCCATCTATCCAAGAAACAGGTGGTTCCTCCAGTCATCCCAGGAGGCATAGGCTTATGTCAAGCCTTCTCGGATTTCATAAGGGAAAAGGAAAAGGAAAAAAATAGTATTTAAATTTTACAAACAGATAGGATTTTTTCACATTGGAAATTTGACGGATTCATTTTGATATTATAAATTTGACCGTCGAGATAGAAATCGGATAGGAATTTTTGGTATTGTAAATTTTGACGGATTCATTCTGTAAAAAATATTGATATAGTGAAATTTTATTATTTAATTTAAATATTTTTTTCGTTTATTTACTTTTATTTTATTTTTAAGAATTATAATTATAATTATGATTATAATTATAATAATAATATTATAATTATATAATTAATAATTATAATTAATAATTTAAAAATAATTAAAATAAATAAATAAAATGGGGCGGGTTCCGAGAACCCGCCCCCTATACCCCCTATTCTGAGGGTGGGGTGGGGTAGGGGGTGGGGTGCAAACCACCCTACTTTCATAATTTTAATTTCCGCCCTCTATACATTTGTATAAGGGGCGGGTTCCCAGAACCCGTCCCTATTCTGGGGGTGGGGGTGGGAGTGGGGGGGTGGGAGGATGGGATGCAAACCACCCTACTTTCATAATTTTAATTTCAACTACGCTATTTTAATAATATAACTTTAAAATAATATTATTTCAAAAAAAAAACCTTCTGGATAATAGCGTCAAAATTTTCATACTTGACGCTTTCATTTTAAATTTATTGTTTTCATTTCAATGTTAGGGTTTTGGTTCCAAATTGTGGTTTTTGGTTTCAAGCTTAGGGTTTTTAAGCCTTCATTGGTATGATGATGATGATGGTGATGATAAACTACAAAATTTGACCAGAAATTTCCGAAATGGCACAAATGATTGAAAGAAAACTAAAAAGCATTTCCTTGAGGTACAAAGATCTTAAGCTTAGCTAGTTTTCAGAATCATCGTCATCTTCTCTCACAACATAAACAAGCACACGCTGCATGATTCTTAGAATAAAAATGAGATACTGTAATGGTATCACCAAATTCAATTTATTCAAAAGACAAAAGAAAATAAAATTATCAAAGGCATTTTGAAAAGCAAATGCTTAATTCGTCATTTGATTTTAAAATTCAAAACTTTTAATGGTGCCTTGAACTTAACATGTTCTTAGTGCTTGAACATAAATAAAACTATTATCTTTTATCTTTATCTTCACTCTATTTCTTTTTCCTTTTTTCCAACCCCCAGTAACCCTGGAGATCCTACTCTTCAAACATGCAGTAAATAAAGCATCTCTTAAATTCTCTATAGAATTACCACATATTTCTTTTGCATCACTTGCTATATCCGCTCAAACCATTTCCTTCCTCTCTAATTCACATGAATCAATCCCTAACTTTTAAGCAAAACCTGATTTTGCAATGCAGAAAGAAAGCATGAATATTCTATCCAAAGCCTAAAACTGTGCAATGGAAGCAAGCTTGAAGATTCCAACTAAATCCTCCTAATCTTGTAAAGCAAACAAATACAATCCAAGAATTTTATGTACAATTAAAGGGAAAAAATTGAACACATTATGTCGTTCTATTCAAGAAAATCATCAGAAACAACAACAGTTAAGAACAAATCTCTTGAACATACAAAAAAATGACCTTGACAGAGGAGATACGAACCAGGATGAGATCAAAGAGCATCCAAGAGCGTGGCCTGGACCAGAAAGGGTGAGGAAGGCGGAGCAGAAGCGGAGAGAGGAGGCGGGAGAGAAGAGGATGGTGGCCGGAGGAGACGCACATAGAAAGGAGGCGGGGCCATGGGAGGAGAGAGGAAGGAGGCAGGGGCATAGACGAGGAGGAGGAGGAGGAGGGAGGCGGGGGTATCGCGGAGGACGAGGTGGCGGAGACTCAAGACGACGGAGCTGGTCGCGTTGCGGGGTCCGAGGAGAGAAGACGAGGCGGTGGCTCTGCTAGGGTTTGGAGTTGTGAAATGGGAGAAAACCCGATAGGGTTTGTAGTTGTGAAATGGGAAAAAATCTGATATGGTTATGGGTTTACTAATTTGTGATCCCATTTAAAATAAAAAAATTCGTTAAATCTATTCAGTCGCATATATTGCGATGAAATAGGTGGTCGGTCAAAAATGGTTGACCGCATCTGTGGACCTATTCCGTCACAACTGCTACTTACTTAGTCGCAATGGTTGCGAGGAAATAGAGTATGCGACGAAATAGGTTATAATTTCTTGTAGTGTCTCTTTTATAAAAAAATACCCTCCTTTACAAAATCTTTTTCTATCCGCGACCGCGCTTGATGTTCTCTCCCATTTTAATCAAACTCTAGGTTATTAGAAAATTAATGTTCCTCCCGATCTCCTAGGTGCAAATGTTGGCCTGGAAGAGGCTCCTCTTATCATCTGTGTGGCAGGGTGTTTCATACCAGCAGTCTACGGTCTGCCCTTCTTCTTCACAACTACCTCATAGCGTCGGGCAGCCATCAAAGTAAGATCATGGATTGGGAAATCCCCTGTAGCGAGTGCAGTTTGGATTTCCGGGTCCAACCGTTGCTGAAATTGTCGTGCCCGGATCTCATTAGTTGGAATCATGTGTGCCGCGAACCTGTTACGACCTTATGTTAGCAGTGTAATGAGTGAACTCAGGAATTTAAATTTGAGACAGTATCTTACCTGCTAAGTATGGTAAACTCAATATCGTATTCATCCACAGACTTGACCCACATCAAGCCTTGTTGTAGATGAATGAATTGCTGCTCCATGTCGAAACGGACAGTCTCTGGAAAGTACTTCACATCAAACAGATCGCGAAATGTCTTCCACTCGATAGGTTGGGTGAGACGGCATTCTTCAGCCTTCCATCAGATTCTGGCATTGTCTGTCAGTTGCAGCTTCACAACTCTCATCCAGACAATATCTGGCACTTGTGCTGCTGCCAGATCATCTTCTATCGACTGAGCTCATTCTTCTGCCTCCAGCGGGCTCAATTTTCCTGAGAAATGCTTGGGATGCGATGCCCGAAATTGTTTGACTCCGGGTGCCTCAGCTTCTGGGCGGTGCATGAGGATAGCAGTCTGCTTCTATAACAATGTATAAACAAATGAGATTTTTTTTATAATTGTTTGTACACATCCCAACGCAAATCTAATGGTTAAAAAGTTGGTACGATATGAGCATAGTTGTACTTCTAAAACGCGCTTGTAAAGTATCCCTTATCAATAAAAAGTAAAATCTCATAAACTTTCAAAAGTTACGTCTCATAGAAAAATAATCGTTCAAAAGAGTTATTATTATTTTATTTTAAAATTTAAAATACAAAAGCAAAACGGTTGGTAAACGGACCGGACTAAAAGTCCCGCTAAAATAAATAGATTATATTTAAATCCTAATTAATCCCTAACTAATCCCGAATTTAAATCAAATTCAACAATCTCTAACTTAATTCGAATTCACCATAATCTCTTCACTTTCTCAACACCTTAGAACTCTGTTCTCGTCGCTGTTAGGGTTAAAAATTACACCTTAGTTGACCAAGTCAAAGTCAAAATCAACCCCAAGCCAAGTGGGCCCGAGCCCAAACAAGCAAGCCCAAGCCAAGTGGACCCAAGCTCAAGTCAAGACCGAGCATGGAAGGGACCGGCCCTATGAAAAAAAGAATGAAGCCATAAATTAGTTTAATGCAATTTTTAGAAATAAATGTATGAAAAATGGGCAAAAAAGCCAAAATTTTGTAAACCCATGGCTTATGTACAAAAAGAAATAAGCACATAAGGTATGGGAAGACACAAGTGTCATTTGGAAAAATCCAAGGGGCTATATGTAAAGTGTGTAGCCTATAAAAGTCCAACACGATGAGAAAATCAATAACAATTTTCATTCTCTTAAAAATTCTAGGATTTGTGCCTCCATCTTCTCTTTCTCAAGTTTTTTCTCTTCATCTTCATTTCCAATTAAATCAAGACCTAACATTTTTTTTCTTCTCAAAACTAAATAAAGTTTCACCATAAAACTTTTGAAGGGGAGTTCAGATCTTCAATCAAATCCTTAAAAGGAAGATTTTTTAACCTCGCCTCCCTTTCCCCCCCAAGATCCAGCAAAAAGAGAGGAGGAGGAAGACCCACCTTCAAAAATCTCTCTTTGAGAGGATCCAGGACTCAAGGGAAAAGAAAGGGGTCTCCTTTGATCATCTTCGAAGATCTTTGAGGAGTTCAACTCTAATATCCAAATTCTCGAAGGAGTTTAACTCCAAATTCAGATCTTTTAGAAGTTTAACTTCAAATCTAAATCTTTTGGGAGTTTAAATCTAAATCTATACCTAATTCATGTTTAGGAGTTCAACTCCAAAACCCCTCGGAAGTTCAACTCCCAACCCAGGAGCTAAGCCCATTTTTCCGCAGGTGTCTACAGTGGTCGCGTGCCGCGCACGTGGCCCGCTGGCGTCTAACGTTCGCGTGCAGGGCACTTGACCCGCGGGCGTTCCGCGCCCACGCGCCACTTACGTAACCCGCGGACGCCCAGTGCCCACGTGCCACTCATGCGTCCTTAGGACGCTCCTCACCTATCTTTTTCCCTCACGCTCCACACTCAAAACACGTCCCCCGTTAGAAAAAATTTCTAGCGGGGCCCCCGTAAACTCTACGAGGCCCCCAATACGTCCAAGATCGCTTTCAAAACACAACACACACTGCACATTGAGTTCACATGACCAGTTTTACCTGTCAATCGGAGGTTCTCTCGCTCCAAAAGCGAGGTGTAATTAACAGCGGCTTAGTCCACGGCTGCCGGAGATTCGGATCCCCACAATCAATAAATCTCGGCCTACCCTAGGTAGGGGGAATCTGTATATTCCTTATAAGCGACGCGCATTCCCATCTCAATGGGGTGATGAAAAATGTCATGCCCTGCTTCCCAGTAAACGGAAACGGTAACATGGTAAGCCCGCGACATATTTATCCAGAGAAGCTCATTTCCTAAATAAATATACTAACCGTATTGAAACAATAATACACAATATAAGAATATATTGAGACTATAAAAATTTTCAACAAATATCTTTATTTACATTCAACTTTCAATATTTATAAATAGAGGAGTTTATGCTGGAAAGTAAATACAGTAAGGAAAATGCCTAAACAAGTGGTATACATAAACCGAAGAAAAGTGACGTTGAGCTAGCCCTGGATAGCGGTCTGGTTGTAGTCCCCCTCTGTGGTTTCCACTTCCTCCGTCTCGACCGTATCTGACGAACATTCCAAGAGAAGAAAAATGGGTAGAATGCCCGTCGGCGAACTGGCGCTCGGTAAATCTCAAGGATAAGTAAGAATAAAGAAAATGATAATTATAGAATATTTATATAACGGGTAGGTATATATGATCATGGGTAAATATATTTTATAGGTCTCTATATGGTCACTATGTTAACGTTAAGTTTCAAGTGTGAATTTCAATGCAGCCGTAAAAGTATTCACAAGCTCAAGAGTGGGGCCCCAGGAGCAAAGAAACATGGGCTCATTTTATGTGTTGGCATCGAGGTTCTAGAATGTGGATGAATCAACCCGACTGATATTTGAATAAAATAAAAAAGAGCTTAATACAGAACTCCTGAAACTCCATTGGATTCACACAAGAAACTATCCCAAACACCATGAGTATAATATATTATAACTGGTTAATATACTTAATTGATTTGATGGATTTATTAACATGTCTTGATCGAAACCATAAATTGTAAAAAGGTGTAGAATGTAGTCGAGTGAGTCGAGTAATATGCGAGTTATGACAATTGTAATCTTGGTTCGAGTCAAGTTGGTTCGAGTAGTTTGGGTTCGAGTTCATATTCGAGTTTAGATTCGAATTAGGTTAGAGTTCGAGTTTGCGTTCGAGTTCGAGTTCAGTTTTAGATTCGAGCTCATGTCTTTTTTATAAGAATTGGTTTAAACTGTTAAAAATCTTATGTTCGGGAAAAATTGGCAACTGCTGCATATGGACGGCAGGATTTTTCTTTTTCCAACACAATTGCCATTGATAACTCCATTAAATTGTCTAACCTAAATAGGCAAGCACTCACTTCCTTCGGCTCCCCGAGGCTCAAGAGAAATGATACTGCTCAAGTCTATATTATTCTAGAGTCCTTGATATTGTTTGTTTTCATAGTTTTATTCCCCGAGGGGTTTTTATGAAAAATTTATATTAATATTGTTTAAAAATAATCTCAATGGTGATTTATAATATTTAGGGTTTTTCATGAACATGTATTTTAATTGTTGTGGTGTTTTGGTGATAGAACCTGGTTTTTAAAAGTTTATGGTATTTTTATGCAAACTAACTCTTTTGGAAATTTGATGGTATTTTATTAAATTCTAATCTTTCATTTAAAAATATGGATTCATAATATGTTTTTATTGAAAAATAAAAATTTATAGTTTTATATAATTTTCCAAAATTTAGTTTTGTTTAGAAAAATCGTATTTCTTAAAAACCGTATTTTTATTTTCTTTTGAGACCGAATACTCCGTGAGCAGTTCTGCATTTTGCTCTGCTATTCCAAGGATGTGCGATAATTCGTACTATCCAATAGCGGGTCCCCTGACGAGGGTTGTAGAGGCATAATTGCCAAGGATTACAAAAATACTGATTAAAAGAAACTCGTTTTTTGTAAAAGTGTGGTATTTTAATGTAAAAGCTATTTTTTAAATTAGCCATATGTTTGGAATACCGTGCTAAGCAACCATAGTGTGCATGTAGGGTAGGTTATTGCCCCGTGAAGTTTTTCTAAAGGTATTTTTAACAATTATTGAAATGGGGTTATACTAAACTTCATGGTATTTTCATGAAAAAGTTCTTTATTTGAGTATTGGACATGAAATTTCAGTTACGTCAAAAGGCAATAGATGTGAGTCTGTTTTATAAAGATATTAGGGTGATTATATGACATGTAGACCTATCAAACATGATAAAATATTTGAAGAAGAAGATTGTTATATATTAACTCCACTTTTGTCGATATTTTCTTAGAAAACGAATTGAGATGAAAAAAATGGAGAGTGTTGGATATATGTATGCCCTAGAGGCCATTATATGATAGTGGATGTATCGGTATGTGTATATATATATTCAGAGGATATTCTTGCTCGACATGATAGTATGCTATCTGGTTGTACTTTATCTTGACATGTTCATTTGATCATGCATCTTACTCTTTTGGTACATGTTGATAAAGCCCTTAGGATATTTTCTTAACTACTGGGACTATGATGCAGATCATACTAGTGGGACATGTGTAGTTTATAAGCATATCCTTAAAATGTTCCTAGTCGTTGGTGTATCAAGACGGGGCATCGATATTCCAGAGTAGACTAGCGTATACCGTTCTTGTCCCATATGACGAGAGATGGATGATCCCATATCCATTGGTTTGGTGACACCAAAAACTGTATACAGATGCTTGTTTCCTGATTTAAAATCAGGAAAGCTTATGGAAAAAGCTTCAGAAGAGGGTCACGTGCTTACACGTGACCAGCAGTCACGTGTTGGCACGTGACATCCAAAAGTGCCGGCAAAGCAAGTGCAGTTTCCCAACTACATCAAAGAGAGGGGCTTCAGTGAAGGTCACGTGCTCCGACGTGATCTGGGTCACGTGTCGGCACGTGACATTTAAAAGCAGCAGCAAAGACCCAACGCTTCCTGATCAAATCAAGGAAAAAGCTTCAGAAGAGGTCACGTGCTCCCACGTGACCAGGGTCACGTGTTGGCACGTGACGATCAAAACATCAGAATTGTTCTCCAGTTAAATCAAGAAAAAGAGTTCAGACAAGGGTCACGTGCTCGCACGTGACCAGGGGTCACGTGGTGGCACGTGACGGTTAAGCAGCAACCAGAAGACAGAGCGCAGAAAGAAAGAAGAAGGCTCATTCCAAAGGGGGTCACGTGCCCACACGTGACCATGGGTCACGTGGTCACACGTGACCGGCTTTCAAAGCCCATTTCGTTGACAGAATTAAATTCTGAAAGAGATTCGAATCTTTCCAAAGGAAAGCGATTACCTGGAACCAATCGAATTAAAAATTTAAAGATGATTAAATATCATCTATCTATGGGAAAATCTCGGGTTTGGAAAGATTTCCCCTTTAAATCTAACCGAAATAACAAAGGAGAATCCCGGGACTTGAAATCCAATGGTGAATAAAATTCACCCAATAATCCAAAGATCAAAAACGAATGGTGGATGCAAATCAAATCTCTCAATGAAGATTCGTCAAAAACTAATTGACTCGGCTGCTTCTCCTATAAATAGGAGCCAAGAGATACAAAAAAAAACATATACGCAGAGGAAAGAAAAGGGAGAGAGCCTGGATACTTCGAGGAACTTGGATCTTCTGCAAAAGAAAACCCTAGGTAAGAAAGGGAAGGCTCCTTGAAAGAAAAGAGAATTTAATTCTCAACAGAGTTTAACTCTGATATATAAAACAGAAGAACATATTTCTTCTCTCTTTGATAGAGGATCTGCAAAGTGCACATCTCCCCTTGAAGTTGAGAATTTAATTCTCAATGGGTCGAGATCCTGCCATGCAGATCCAAAACATAGAGAGGGAATGGAAGCACGAGAATTTAATTCTCACAGAACTATAGGAATTTAATTCCTTAAAAAATAAAATTAGGGCCTGACCCTGTGTTATAGGAATTTAATTCCTTCAGAACAAAAAGAAACAGGGTTTAACCCTAATTAAGAACCTAGTTCTGTTGGAACAGCGGGGATTTAATTCCCTTGATCATAATTTAACAGAGAGTGGGAATTTAATTCCTTAAGAGCTTTTATTAGGGTTTAACCCTATTCAGTTCTTCACATATATGAAGAATTTAATTCCTACGGAAAATTCAGGGTCCAACCCTATTCAGAACATAAATCTTCAAAAGGAAGTAGGAATTTAATTCCTCTGAAATTACTGTCGAGGAATTTAATTCCTAGAAAAGATTCTCTAAACAACATACATAGAGGCAGGGTCACGTGTCACCACGTGACCCCCCAAGAGATCTACAGAAAGCCCCTTTGAGGCAGCACCCCACGTGACCCACGTGACCTTCGAACACACAAGCATTTGAATGCCCGTCACGTGATGGCACGTGATGCTCTGAAAGATGCGATAATCTCAGCAGAATAAATGAAGGGAGGGCGCTCTCACGTGCTGCCACGTGACCCCTCTTGCCTTAGTGTTTAACTCTAAATTGAAACTCCCGAACCTAGTGTTAAAACACTGTTGGGCCTTAGTGTTCAACACTAATCAAAAAACTTTATTTGCAGTGTTCAACACTGATTACCTTAATATTTAACACTGATCTGAGATCTCCATTGCCAGTGTTCAACAATGATCTGTTTTAGTATTTATGATAATTTGATAGCCTTGTTGCTGGTGTTTAACACCAATTATCTTTTAGTGTTAAACACTAACTTGTCAACCTCATTCCCAGTGTTCAACATTGATTGCTCTGTAGTGTTTAACACTAGGTTTTAGCCCAATTGGCTAAATGGATAGAGGCAAAGCCTCTCCCTCAATGGACCAACAAGAAGCCAATATTCCAGACCTTATTGGACTTAGCCCAAGCTGGCCATAAGTCCTCAATTCGTAATTAACTGGGCTAATGGGCTCATAACATAATTAATCGGTTTTGATCCCAAATTGGGTCAAGGACTATTTAAGCCATTCCGGTTCTAGGGTACATCTCTTCACTCCTTTGATATTTGGCATTGTAATCCCTCAATGTCTTCAAAGAGGTGACGGGTCCCGACGATCACACATTGATATGGACTGTGGGGTCCTTAAACCCGTGTCTAATGCAAAATTCCTGGTTACGTGGAACGCGGATAATGTCACTCTTTGACCCCGTGTGAAGCATCCAGAGCGGAGCCTGGTCCTCGCCAAGCACGGCAGTGAACCCGTGTGAAGCATCCAGAGCACATACCGGACTATGGAGTCCTTAAACCCATGGACTACGACGTCCTTAACCTTGACCGAGATGTCTTAAAACTAACAATGGACCGCAATGTCCTTAAAACTACCCATGGACCGCAATGTCCTTAAACTACCCATGGACCGCAACGTCCTTAAACTACCCATGGACCGCAATGTCCTTAAACTAGAACAATAGAGCCCCGCATGCTCTTTTGTCGGATCTAAACGGTCCCGTTTAAGTTGATCTTAGCCTTAAAGATGGCTAACGTATCCTTAAACCTTCAAACAGACTGGACTATGAATCCCCCCAATTAACTCTGGCTCGAGGGTACATCCCTGAACTCCTCTGACATCCGTCGTTGTAATCCTTCAACGTCGTCAGAGAGGTGACGGGTCCCGACGGTCATACATTTAATGGACCGCTAGGTCCCTAAACTGGAACATTAGAGCCCAAACGCTCCTTTGTCGGATCTAAACGATCCCGTTAAGTTGATCTTAGTCTCAAAGTTAGACTAACGTATCCTTAACAAACGTTTGAGTTGATCTTAGCCTCAAGTATGGCTGACGTATCCTCAAACCAAACCCCCAAACCCAAATCTAAGATAATACGGATTTGGACTAGTCCACGCCCTACGGGCGACGACATAACTCAGTCTCCGTAAACAATCCACGGGCAACAAAACACAAAACAAACACCCACGACACGAAGTGACCATCTGGAGAAGGAGAAAGTTGTTACCGCAATGCGGTAGCGTAATTAACTTCAGGGGCTTGCGCCTGCAGGGAAGAGCGTCCCCACAATTAAAAACCCCTCAAACGAGGGGGATTCTGACGAAGTCTGCTACATCGGACGCATCCGTCTAAACCTTCGATACATGGTGCCATAAATCAGCTTGGCATCTTCGGAGAGGTGGACGGATAGCACCAATTAGCATCTGCCCCGAGTTTCAGTGCCAAGACATCGCAGTCTTGCGCGCCGCCATTCGGAGGGGAACAGATTCTGGCACGTCCGGTGGGACCTTTTCCTCTTTCCACTCCACACTTCGTGTGTCGTGACTCGCGAACCAATCGCGGTTCGCTATTGGTTGCCCTTGGGTTTCAAGATACTAAAACTTGGCGTCTTGCTTATTGTAGAAAGCAAAGGATCGATGGCTTTTACTTCTGCGAAATTCTCCAATTGCTTGGACTGCAATTGCCACCAACGCTCTGCCTCGCCAAGAGGTATAGCCTACGGACCCCAAGCTGCTTCGTTATTCACAATGCCCGTGGAACAGGTCACTCGCGCCACCACAGGATTGTTCTTTGGGACCATGCTCCCGCCGACAGGCTTCACCGCTCCAGTGCTGACAACGGAAGCTCTCAAGAAGTCGGTCTTTGATCGTCTTACCCCTGCCGCGGCTCCTCTCAACGAGTCGCCCAACGTCAACGCCTCGGTCTTCTCTAGATTGGGCCAGAAATCCTGCAAACTCATCATGGGGCCTACAATCTCAGAGAAGGCTGCTTCTAAGAAGGTGGCCGCTCCTGCCCCCGAAATCGTCAAGGCGGCTTCTCCGGCCAAAAGGTCGGTCTTTACAAGATTGACGGCTTCAGCTCCCACTCCTGCTGCCCAAAGGACATCGGTCTTTGACAGGCTAATACCAACAGCGACCCCCCACCCAGACAGGGGGCAAGACGAAACCATTCTTACCGCTGATCCTACACCGTCCGCTCGACACGCTCGACGTCGCCATTGGCGCCGAGTAAGGAAGGCTGGGGGCAACTCCCCCTCCGGGTTGACTCCATCAGCCCCGGTGGCAGAGGTTAATGCTGCTGTTCCAACTGGGAACAGCTTCGAAATGCTAAATAAGGTGCGAAGGAATTCTCCTACTGCAGTGCTGAAAAGGTCTCCTCCCCCATTAAAAAAGGTTGTGAAAATAAAACCAGAACAGCCCCGATCTCCTCAACGGCTATCTTCCAAAATCTATAAGGTTTGGCGACAGGCCCGAGACTCGATCATCGATCCAAACTTCTCCCGCCAGCACAAGAAGCTGAAAATCCAACCGGAAGCTGGTCGCCAGGCTAAACCCCAAAAGGCTGTTGATCAACTGGCTCATAAAAGGAGGAGGCCAGAGAAGACCCCCCAGCATGCAACGACGACTGAAAGCACTGAGCCCAGACGCCTTAAGTCTGGGGGCATGGTGGTGCACACTGTTTACATGGCCTCTGGAAAGGAGGAAAGCCGCACTTCTGCGGGCCACCGACCGCTAACCCGATCCGTGACGAAAGCCCAGGAGCAGCAACAAAAGCTTCAGGAAATGATGAATGCTATGGCCGCACTTACCGGGCCAAAAAAAAACCCAGAAACGTCCTCAGACGCGCGCCAGGAGGAAGAAACCGACACTGAATTCCTTCGCCGGATACTGGAGAAAAAGGACAAAGAGGCTGCTGAACAAGCGGCCAACATACAACGTATGGGCCTTCTCTTCCAAGATATGATAGGAATGATGATCCAGCAGGACTTACCCGCCGAGGATCCCCCAATCGTTATTGAAGACGACCGAGAAGAAACGTCGAACCCACCACCAGCCCTCTCAACGGCCAAGGAGGAGGCAATCTCTAAGGCTGACTTGGTTGACTACATAGCCCAGCAAATCCGGGTTCATCACGCGACTGAGGCAGCTGGTCAAGTCGTGAAAATGGGGCGGCCGTATCCAAGCTGGTACGACCAAGTCAAATACCCGCAAGGCTATACGATACCAAAATTCCACGTGTACAAGGGGACCGGCAACCCCCATCAACATGTCGCTCAGTTCCGGGCCCTCTGCGGTAACACCGGCGGTGATGATAAACTGTTGCTCCGCCAGTTTGTGGGCAGCTTATCAGAAACTGCGTTCGAATGGTATTCGGAACTCCCGAACGATTCTATCAAAACGTTCGCTGAAATGGAGTTGTTATTCACTCAGCGATTCGCAAGTGCCAGCGAACGCACTCCAATAACTGCACTGATTAACGCCAGGGTAAAACCAGGCGAAACCTGGGTCCAGTATGCTATACGCTGGCGGAACTTGTGGTCGAGATGCGAACAACGCATTGAGGAGGCACCCGCAGTGGGCATGTTCGTGGGAACCCTAGACCCCCACGCAACTATCTCCCAGTTTATGATGTTCTTTAAGCCAACCACATTCCAGGCTTTGATCGACAAGTTGGCTCAGATGGACCAGATGGGTCATAGACCACCTCCCCCGAAATCGGAACCTCGGAATGACAAGGGTAAAGGAAAGGCAACCTTTGTTGCGAATGCCCAACAGCAACCTAACGCCCCGAAACCGGCAGATCAACTGGAGGAAAGACGTCGATATTATAATGAGAAGATGAAACGTCCCTACTCGTTCCCACGAGACAAGACGAAACGGTTATTCGAGCCGGCAATACGCAACAGACTTATAAGCCTGCCAAATCCAAGGCGACCGCCGCAACCCACCAAGGTGAATAACCCTAACTATTGCCCTTACCATCAAACGGTAGGCCATCCGATTGAAGATTGCTTCGTCTTCAAAGGATGGATTGAAGATCAATACCTCCAGGGGAAGTTTGTACTGTCCGAAAAGTGGAAGGTGAACCCACCACAACCGCATACTCCTAAGAAAGCGGATACACCGGGGGCAACCTGTTCCTTTATTGAAGAAGCTCCATGGGAGGTCGTGCTATCAACTAAAACCAAAAGAATGCTAAGAGACCTTCATGCGTGCCCTGCGATCGAATGGAAGGACCCTCTTGAACCTCAAATTATCGAAGGGATGTTGAAGCCTCGCCTGACTACGAAGACTCGCGATAAGGGCCCAAATACTCACGCCCAACCGTCAAAATCTTCGAAGAAAAAGAAGAAGAAATCCAAGAAGTCCGTGAAGCTTGGAAACGAGCACACGAACTTACAGAAGCAAATCGACGCGCTGGAAGAGTACAATCAAAAGGCGCAAACTCCTGTCACACTGCAAGAATTCCTCAACTACATTTTTCAAGAGGAAGATGATGGAGAAAGCTCGTCGGATGAATCCGAAGGATATGTGGTGAGTTGTAACGTAATCTCCCACTCGTTTACCAATGATGGGAAAACTCCTGGCACTAAGAAGCTGGAGGCAGAGCCTGTACCAGAGCGTGCATGGCCAACAGACGAAATGATCGACGCTTTTCTAGACGAGATTCGTCTAAAAAGTAAAGCGGATCAGGAGCGTGAGATGGCAGCGTCAGAAGAGACCAAATGCAGGCGACTGAACGGAAGAGTTGAACTACCTCCGCCAGAGCGAAAGGCATCCGAAGTAGACAAGAAGATATTCAAGACGAGAAGAAGGTTTGCCAAAGCCATGTCAATGGGGATGAAGCTACCACCCTCGGAAGGAAACACACACGATGAGGTGGAGACGCACCCTGATTATTGCGCATATCACCGGAAAATATCGCACCCCACGGAGGAGTGCGACACCTTTAAGATATGGTGGCAAGGATATGTTGCTCGTCGGCAACATTTTAAGCGCATGAAACGCAAGATCCGTCGGGAGCGAAGAAGTACCGTCGATGGGCACAACAGAACTACTGGCAACTGTTACATGGTTAACGCCAGGGGGTCACAAGTTCTCACCTTTCGGAGCGACTCTGATGAAGAAATGGCTCTGGGCCCTCTCTTTAAAGAATCCGCTTCAGGGAAAGAGGAGAAATCGGAGATCTGCGAGAACATTCAGCTGCGCAATCGCACACTCCCAGAAAAGAATCTCGGGCCCGTAAATAAAAAGGATAAGGGAAAAGAAAAGATCACTGAAGATATCACTTTAGATGACCAAGTCATGAGAGAGCTGGCTGCCAAAGACCCTCCTAGAAAGGGTAAAGTGGACTATAACATCCTAGCGCACCTAAGGAAGCTACCTTCTCAGCTTAGCATTCTCGATGCCCTCCTATTATCAAAAGAGGCGCGAGACTCACTAATTAAGGCGTTACAAGAACCTGAGCAATTCCAAGCCTTCCTCGCCACTGAAAAGATGAAGGATGAACTGGAGGAAGTGCATACGGCCGACATCACTTTCGGTGATGAAGACCTCCTTCTCAGGACGTGCGACCACAACCGTCCCCTATATGTCTCCAGATACTGCCATGACATCAAGATAGGCAAGATCCTGGTGGATAATGGATCCTCCGTCAATCTCCTTAATGTTCGGGTGTTGAAGGAAATCTGCATGAGTGCGCAACACCTCGCTCGTGACAAAATTACTATCTCCGGTTTCGATTCACAATCGTCACGGACTCTCGGATCTGTGATACTAACATTACGCTTTGGATTTCTCATCACGGACATCAAATTCCATGTCATTGACGCCAAGACATGCTACAACGCCTTGCTCGGTCGTCCTTGGTTACACGAATACAACATCATCCCTTCTACACAACATCAGTGTATGAAGTACTTTAAGGATGGTTTCGAGTATACCGTAACAGGTGAGTTAAACCCATTTTCCGTGAACGAAGTCCGCAAATACGAAGATGCGAAGTACTTTTTGCCAGATTTCGAGGATACAGAAAGGTGTCGCAATCCGGAGGACAAAACCACCGCCACCATCCCTGTTTTCGGGAGCGATACCGAAGAAGAAGAAGAGATAGTTTATGCAGGGCCATCTCAACGCAACAACCTGGGGACGCCCGCCCCCCTGTTGGTCTTCGGAAGTGATTCAGAAGATGAAGTTAATGCCGTGTTCTCCAATCGGCTGTCAATACAAGCACCCCCTGGCGATGACCATAGTTTGCAAATCACCATGGTACCGCGAGAACACTACAAGGATCTCGACACGCTTCAGGCTCATAATGTGCAGGACCTGCAAACATTTTACGTCCCTCCCAGGCAAAGGGGTGAGAAGGTGATCCTATTCTACCGATCCTCAGAGTCGAAAATAGAGAAAGAGATCTGGCATGGCGCGGATGCTACACTTGACAGGCTCCAACCCATCCGTCTGCCCAGATACTATACAAATGGATTAAAGAAGCTATTGAAGCGCCAAGGAGTACCCTTAAAATAGACCGTTCGGCAGGCTCGGTTCTACGACAGGATTTGGGATGTCCCCGGGACTCAACGCAAATTGCCCAACGGGAAAATGGAAACACTCGGGCTTGGATACGCAAGAGCCGGAAAACGGGAACGGGCTCATAGCAGCTACGCTATATATACTTTTGATGAAGAGGAGGACACCCTGTCAGGAGATGCCAACCCCCCATCAAAACTAGACCACGCGATTAAAGCGCCGAGTCCGTCGTTTGAAGAACGAATGGGCAAGCCTATCAGGAAAGTGGGTCAGAAAGCTCGGGAAGACCACAACCGCGAAATGGCCATCTACGAGAAGGCCAGGACGCAACGTCTATTTCAACATGTTGCAAAAGACAAATACGCTTATCCTCGTCAATCCATTGTACGAAAGGCCCGACGCAGAGACGGAAATAAATCAAGAAGCGGAAAGAGGAGCCGACAACAACGACGCAGGATTAGAGGGTTACGTGGTCGGGTGTTGCACGGCTCGGATTTGTCCCTCATGAAGAAGATGAGTCGAGCGTACTCCTTCCCCCGAGACAAGATGGAGAAGTTACTCAAGCTCGCTATAAAACATCAAATGATCGCGCTTCCAGAGTCTAGACATCCTGAGCAAGCTAACAAAGCTTCTCATCTGAGCTATTGCTCTTATCACCGAGCCATAGGACACCCTACCGAAGACTGCTTCACCTTCAAGAACTGGGTCGAGGACCAGTACCAACAGGGCAGATTCGCTTTATCCGACGGCTGGAAGGTAACGCCGCCACAAAAGCATGAGCCCAAGGCCGCAAGAGCAGAACCGGGTCCATCTCAGTCCGGGGAGCAGGTTCGCACCTGTTATACGATTACGATATTAGGAGAAGAGCCCGAGAACGTAGATGACCTTCCCCGGTGCTTTGAGAACAGCGATGATGAGGTGATCTCAGAATTTCCGCCCGCTCCGAAAGAACTGGAAGATGGTATACATACTACTGCAGATAATCTCAAGGAGATTGAGTTGGGATCGGCAGACGACCCGCGACCGACATTTGTCAGCGAGCTGTTATCCGAAGAAAGGGTGGCTGCGTTAAAGAGCGTGCTTCTACGGCATAAAGACTGCTTCGCATGGAACTACTCCGAGATGCCAGGATTAGATCCGGAGATTGCTGTGCATAAATTAGCAATATCCCCAGATATCAAGCCAGTCAAGCAGGCGCCAAGGAGGATGCGACTCGAGCTTGAGATGAGCATCAACGCCGAAGTCAAGAAGCTGATCGATTCTGGATTTATCCAAGAAGTCCAATATCCCGACTGGATTGCCAATATCGTCCCGGTAATGAAGAAGAATGGGACGGTACGCATATGCGTGGATTTCAGGGATCTCAATAAAGCCTGTCCAAAGGATGATTTCCCAGTACCAGTAACCGAGCTAATGATAGATAACACGTCCACTCACGAGGTTTTCTCCTTTATGGATGGTTCGTCAGGATACAATCAGATAAAGATGCATCCCGAAGACCAAAAGCACACCGCCTTCCGGACCCCTTTGGGTATATTCTGCTACAGGGTTATGCCCTTTGGTCTAAAGAACGCTGGCGCTACCTATCAAAGGGCCATGACAAAGATCTTTGATGACCTCATACACGATGTCGTCGAATGCTATATCGATGACCTCGTAGTAAAGAGCATGTCATACGAAGATCATTTAGAGCATCTGGAGACTGTATTTCGACGCCTTCGGCAATATAATTTGAAAATGAATCCCCTCAAATGCGCGTTTGGAGTCTCCTCGGGCAAATTTCTGGGATTCATCGTTCGACACCGAGGTATTGAAATAGATCCGTCAAAGATCAAGGCGATCATGGAAATGCCACCCCCAAGGACTCTCAAACAGCTGCGGTCTCTCCAGGGGAAGCTCGCGTATATCCAGCGGTTTATCGCCAACCTGTCAGGCAAGTGCCGTCCTTACAGTCACCTGATGAAGAAAGGAACCCCGTTCGTCTGGAACCAAAAGTGCCAGAGCGCGCTAGATGAAATCAAGCAGTACCTGCAGAACCCGCCGGTGTTAGCTGCGCCGGTCAAGGGAAAACCCCTCATTCTTTATACGACTGCCCTCGAAGGTTCCTTGGGCGCGTTATGGGCACAAGAGAACGATCAGGGGAAAGAGAGGGCACTCTACTACTTAAGTCGAGTTCTACTGGGGGCAGAAAGCAACTACTCTCCCATTGAAAAACGTTGCTTGGCGTTAATCTTCGCGATAACAAAGCTCAGGCACTATGCGTTGGCGCATGAAGTCCGTCTCATTTCAAAGGTGGATCCCCTTAAATACTTGATGTCGAAAGCCATATTAACGGGACGACTCGCTAAGTGGGCCCTGCTCTTGATGGAGTTCTCGATAACGTATCAACCTCTCAAGGCAGTGAAAGGCCAGGCCATTGCCGACTTCTTCGCTGAGCACCCGATACCGGCCGATTCTCCTCTGAACTGTGATTTGCCGGACGAGCATGCTTTTGATGCGATTAGCGGCGGAAGCACCCGATGGGAACTCTATTTCGATGGAGCGTCCTCCGTAAAGAAACAGAAACAAGGTATCCCAATGATCAAATCGGGGATAGGCCTCGTCTTTGCAACCCCACAAGGAGGGATAATGCGCTTCGCCTTCTCGTTAACAGAGCCGAGGACAAACAATGAAGCTGAATACGAAGCTCTGATAGCAGGCCTCGAAATCGCCATCGACCTGGGAATTGAAGACCTCCTTATATACGGGGATTCTCAACTGGTCGTTAGTCAAGTAAAAGGTGACTACCAAACGTGCAAACCGGAGTTGGTAAAGTACGGCGAAAAGGCGCAACAACTATTGACCCGAATTCCCTCCTATACTTTGGAGAACATACCGCGCGCGGAAAACAGCAAAGCAGACGCGTTGGCTAAACTTGCTAAAGAACTGGCTGACGAGAACCTCGATGATGTCAGAATCGTGGTACAAAGCCGCCGAGTGCTCGCCCCGGCAGAAATATCTCCGGAATCATGCGAAGAAAAGGGTGCGACTGAGCAGATGACCCTACAAATAAAAGACCATGAGAAGGCCGAAGACTGGAGGGAAGTCTTCATAGACTACTTTAAGTCCCACCGAATGCCCAAAGAAGCGTCCTCGAGACATCAGCTCATGAAACGAGCTCTATCTTTCGCTTTCGTCAACGATATTCTATAGAAGAGATCGTTTGATTCTCTATGGCTGAGATGCTTAGGACCGGACGAAGCAGAAAGAGTCATTCAGGAAGTTCATGACGGACTTTGCGGTTCTCACCAAGCAGGCCCAAAGATGAAGTTAAAAATTAAACGGATGGGTTACTACTGGCCCACGATGATCCAGGACTGCCTCGAGTATGCGAAGCAGTGCCACTCATGCCAGATTCATGGAGACTTCATCCACCAACATCTGAATCCACTGCACCCAACGGTAGCTAGCTGGCCGTTCGAAATGTGGGGGACTGACATAGTCGGCCCCATTGAGCCAGCATCATCCCGGGGACACCGTTTCATCCTGGCGACAACTGATTACTTCTCCAAATGGGCAGAAGCAGTACCACTGAGGGAAGTGAAGACGGAGAATATCCTCCATTTTTTCAAGACGCACGTCATCTATCGGTTCGGAACTCTACGGCGGATTATCTCCGATAATGGGCCGGCCTACCGAAGCCATAAGATTAGCCGCTTCGCACAGCAGCACAATATAGACTGGAGATATTCTTCGGTCTACAATCCACGAGCTAACGGTCTGGCCGAGGCCTTCAATAAGACCTTGACGAAGATCATAAAAAAGACCGTTTCCAGGAATAAGAGAGACTGGCACGAAAGGCTGCAAGAAGCCCTTTGGGCTTATCGAACTACGTTCAAGACGGCCACGAACACAACGCCGTACGCGTTGGTATTTGGGACGGAAGCAGTGCTCCCCCTCGAGATAGAGTTACCCTCTCTACGAGTAGCAGTCCACCACGAGCTGACGAACGAAGAAAATGCTCACCTTCGGCTTGAGGAGCTTGATGCCCTCGACGAAACCCGGCTCATAGCGCAACAACATCTAGAGGCCTACAAAGCAAAGATGACGCGCTCGTACGAAAGATTGACCCGGCCGAGGACATTCCGCCAAGGCGAACTCGTACTAGTGGTCAAAAGACCTATGATCCCCAATCGTGCCAAGCGAGGAAAATTTGAGCCAAACTATGAAGGCCCGTACATCATAGACAAGGTCTACCAGGGTGGAGCCTATCTACTCATGGACATGCACGGTGAAAGGCCTTTCAGGCCAATAAACGGCCGCTTCTTAAAGAAATACTATGCTTGATAAGCCACAGCCTGGGTCAATGATAGATGACGACGACTATGTCCGCTCACTATCTTCCTAGGCTCAGACTTTACAAGCAGCAGCCGGCCTTCCCATAGAGACGGACCGAAACGTCCTTAAACTAACGATGGACCGAAACGTCCTTAAACTAACGACGGACCGAAACGTCCTTAAACTATCGACGGACCGAAACGTCCTTAAACTAACGACGGACCGAAACGTCCCTAAAACTACTACCGCAGTATCTTTAGGCTGACGAGATAAAAAAAAAGGAGAGAGAAAGAAAAAATAAAAAAATATATATGAAAAAGAATTTAAAAAAAAAACGGTATCTCCATAAGCAAAATGGGCACGGATGAAAACCCGAAAGGGCTCCGTGAGTAAAAACAGCAGGGCTGCCGGCAAGTGTTCGTGAAAACCCGAAAGGGCGCGACCTTGTAAAAAAAAAGTGTAAAAGAATAAAAAAAAAACGGTATGTCCATAAGCAAAATGGGCACGGATGAAAACCCGAAAGAGCTCCGTGAGTAAAAACAGCAGGACTACCGGCGAGTGTTTGTGAAAACCCGAAAGGGCGCAACCTCGTTAAAAGACACTTGTAGGGTCCTCTCGATCTTGTAAGGAGAAACCACCTGCGTGAGATCCTTACGACTCACAAAGGAGCAACACACTTAGGGATCCTCACGATTCCTAAGGAGAAGATACACTTACGAGATCCTCACGACTCGTAAGGAGAATTCTCTTATGGGACCCTCACGGCGCATGAGATTTGAAAGTCTTAAGTTACAGAAACCTAAACCTGTTCTTAAGCAAATCCTCCACAACCTTCGATATTGCCCTACAAGAGGCTCAATACTGACCCTTGTATACAATCCACGGGCGCGAAAAAACATTTCCTCAGCAAAGTCCCACCCATGACTAGGAATATGCCCATATGGTGAACAACCCTTATAATTCCTCTCGACTTATAAGGAGAAAACCCTCTTGTAGGATCCTTACGACTTACAGAGGAACATACACTTAGGAATCCTCACGATCCCTAAGGCGAAAATACACCTGCAAGGTCCTCACGACTTGTAGGGAGAAATACCTTTGTGAGACCCTTACGGCTCATGAAGTCAAAAGCCTTGGTCGACAGGACCCTTAACCCTGTTTACTGAGCCACCTTTGTTCAATATCGACAGAGGCAAATGATGATTCGCTCCTGGCAACATCCCAGTTGTAGCGGTGCTGATGCTGAAATCGGTGTCTAAAATCCAAGCTTGCGGTGAAAAAGCTAGCAAGCCACACATGCCTACGAAATAGCCGAAATGATGGGGCAACTTGCAATAAAAAGCAGCAAGTAAAAATTTATGCATGAAAAATAGCCGAAATGATGGGGCAACTCGCAATAAAAAGCAGCGAGTAAAAAGAAAAATAGCCGAAATGATGGGGCAATCGCGACCTTCGCGATATAAAAGCTGAAACGATAGAGCATCGCGGAAAAAGAAATAAAATAAAAATAAAATGTATGCCTTACAGGTGATGTTCCATCACACTCTGTATACAATTCAATGGCATAAACAAAAAGGGAACATACCTCCCTCCCCCAGGTTTCACCAAAGAAAGAAGCTAAATCTCGACGGGCCACAGGCGACCTAGAGATCATCCCAACACTCGTCTCGTAACAACGGACACAACTTCAAGCTAAGCGGAACAGCGGCCACTCCCAGTTCCATGGTTCGGTGGTATACATATCGCCAACAGTCAAACCTCCATCCCGTGAAATGCGGATACAATCAGCAAAATTCCTGGTCACGTGGAACGCGGATAATGTCACTCTTTGACCCCGTGGAAAACGTCCAGAGCGGAGCCTAGTCCTCGCCGAGCTCGGCAGTGAACCCGTGTGAAGCATCTAGTGCAAAATTCCTGGTCACGTGGAACGCGGATAATGTCACTCTTTGACCCCGTGGAAAACGTCCAGAGCGGAGCCTAGTCCTCGCCGAGCACGGCAGTGAACCCGTGTGAAGCATCTAGTGCAAAATTCCTGGTCACGTGGAACGCGGATAATGTCACTCTTTGACCCCGTGGAAAACGTCCAGAGCGGAGCCTAGTCCTCGCCGAGCAAGGCAGTGAACCCGTGTGAAGCATCTAGTGCAAAATTCCTGGTCTCGTGGAACGCGGATAATGTCACTCTTTGACCCCGTGGAAAACGTCCAGAGCGGAGCCTAGTCCTCGCCGAGCACGGCAGTGAACCCGTGTGAAGCATCTAGTGCAAAATTCCTGGTCACGTGGAACGCGGATAATGTCACTCTTTGACCCCGTGGAAAACGTCCAGAGCGGATCCTGGTCCTCGCAGAGCACGGCAGTGAACCCGTGTGAAGCATCCAGAGCGGAGCCTAGTCCTCGCCGAGCACGGCAGTGAACCCGTGTGAAGTATCTAGTGCAAAATTCCTGGTCACGTGGAACGCGGATAATGTCATTCTTTGACCCCGTGGAAAACGTCCAGAGCGGAGCCTAGTCCTCGCCGAGCACGGCAGTGAACCCGTGTGAAGCATCTAGTGCAAAGTTCCTGATTACGTGGAACGCGGATAATGTCACTCTTTGACCCTGTGGAAAACGTCCAGAGCGGAGCCTGGTCCTCGCCAAGCATGGCAGTGAACCCGTGTGAAGCATCCAGAGCAAATACCGGACTGTGGAGTCCTTAAAATCCACGGACTATGACGTCCTTAACCTCGACCGTGATGTCTTAAAACTAACGATCAACCATCCCGATTCCCTACGGATTCTGCCTTGGTTTAAGGGTACATCTCTGCACTCCTTTGATACCTGGCGTTGTAATTCCTCAACGTCTTCAAAGAGGTGACGGGTCCCTGCAACCAAACATTGGACTGTGGAGTCCCTAAATCCACGGACTATGAGGTCCTTAATCTTGACCGTGATGTCTTAAAACTAACAGCGGATGGTGGAGTCCCTAAATCCACGGACTATGAGGTCCTTAACCTTGACCGCGACGTCTTTAAACTACAATACCTGGAGAAACCCCTAACTCCGTAAAACACGGACGAGGGTGACCGCATCCAACACTTACAAGTCCTCACGACCTGTAAGGAAGAAAAACGCTCTTGTGAGATCCTTACGACTCTCAAGGGAAAACCCGCTTAAGGATCCTCACGATCTCTAAGAAGAACTTACGCCCATGGGATCCTCTCGACCTGTAGGGAGAAAGACTCCTTATGAGACCCTCGTGGCTCATAAGATGCAAAAGCCTTAGGAAGCAGATCTTAACCCTGAATCCTGAGCCATTGCTGTCCTGCAAGGAGATCAAGATAGAATATCCGCAGAATACACTCAATGAAAAGGAGACACATCATTGAGAAGAAAAATGTATCTTTTATTCATAAACCAAAATGGGTACAAAGTACAATTCATGAAAGAAACAAAAAGAAAATACTCCCATCCATGAGTATGTACAAAAAGGAAGGAAAAGATACAAATGTTTCAAGCCGGCGGGCGATTCAGCAGCTTGGTCAGCTCATCCTGCTTTTGTTGGACCACGGCTTCATGACGTAAGATCTCCAAAAGACGAGCCTCCGCTTGAGCTTGCTGAGCCTGATACGAAGCGAGCCGAGCTTCAAGCTCTTTCTCAGTGGCCTTATGAGCCTCGACCCTCTCACGAGTGAACATGGCAGCTTTATCGAGAGCCACCACCTCTTTTGTGGACTCCTGAAGCACCCGCCAGAGTTCGTATGCTTTGTTGGCCTTGGCTGTGAGGCTGGCCTGAAGCTCGCTCAGCGCCTTAGAAGCCAATGCCCTCTCCGAAAATTTACGGCCGAGCCCTTTTCTCGCACAACAATATGTTCGCTACGTATCAGGCCACGTAAGCTCGCTTTCGCGACCGCGGCCTTGGAAACAAGACATTTACAAGACCGTATAAATGGGCTTCCAGTCGACGGGAATAATCGATCTAAAACGCGCTCACATCACCTGACGTGAAAGGCAACAAGAAAGGAAAGTGATGATAGCATTTGCAATTAAAGAAAGTTCTAATGAGAAGAATACAAAGTTTATTTATGCAAGCGGAAACATACATGCTAGCACCAAGCCTACATGGAATTTCGACATAAAGCGTAGAAAAGGAGGGACTAATTTAAAAATGTTCTACGCTAACGGAAAAGATCACCAAACAAGGGATCAGAAATACAAGGGTTAACAAAACAAAGAACAAGGTTCTCCATCTCTCTCTCTGCTCTCTCCAACACATCAAAGCGACGGTTCTCACGAGAAGTCGCTTCCCATCGATTGGCACCATGGCCATCTGCAAAAGCAGACATAACAGCCCGTCGGGCTCTTATCTCGCTCAGCAGATGAATTGAGCAGTCCTTCAAAGCCTGAGTAATCAGGCACGCCTCATGAAAGCCCTCGAGCTTTTCTTCCGCTGCATCAAGCATCGCCAGGGTCATTTCTGCCGGGTGAGGAGGGATGTCGGCAAGCACGGCCGTGAGGATCATCCGGAGCCAGAGAGAACCCATCAGGAGGGGGGACCCCCTACGGATCGAGAGTTCATGCATGGATGAGTCGCATTCGTTGTCGGTAAGGAGGGGATCCACCAACCGAGCAGCAAAGCGGGGGAGCATCTCCTCGATAGGAACTTCCCATGGCTGTCGACGAGCGTGCGGACGATTGCAGGCCATGGCACTCGTTTGTCTCTCAAGACAAGTTACAAAAAAAATAATAATAATATAAATCTCTCCGTAAAGGGAAAAGAAAGCTATAGCCTCATATATAAAGAAGTGCATTAAGTGCTGTGCGCGGAAAATCTTGCATGGTAAAGCTATTTCCAAGGCCAAAAAAAAGGAAAGGCATCTAAAATCAAGGAGATGAAATTATTTCCAAGGCCCTTTTTCTGCATCCAATATTATGCACTGAAAATACGGCATGGGAAAATTTTGTGAACAGCCCCATCAAGGGACCCCATGTGCAGAACACGTGAGGCCTAAACCTGATGTACACTTAAAAGAAAATATATGGAATAGTACCCTGCATATTAAAAGCACAAACAACAACAGTAGCAAAATGATAGAATCCCAGAGAAAAGACATGCAAACATAGAAAGACATAATAACACTTGTCACTCATACTTCAAGAGGTTCATACAAAATACAGAGGACACATTTACAACGGTAGAACTTCAGATGCGGGGCATGGGTTGAGAAACTCAAAATTAACTTTATTCAAGATCTTCCAAGCATTTCGAACCTCCCGAGTATGCTTCCTCTCACGATCACAAGCATCGGGGTCCCCGCGGATGTCCTCTACCCTCCGGTAGGCGGCAAGTATGGCTGATTGCTGAAAAATCTGATGCAGGAGATCAATGAGATTATCCCGCCTTCTCTTTGAGATCAAGTGCATCAGATACACCGAGTGTACTTTATCCTCGGCGGCGTCCAACGCCCCAAGCGGCACACCAGCACAGAATAAAGGGAGAGCCTCCCTAATCGCCAGCACGATCAGCCTCAGAAGGGAAGAGTGACGGGGGAGTAGCCGATGGTTGTACTCGTCAAAGCGGCTCATGATCTTGGCACATTGAGCATCGGTGAACTCCTGGTTCTGACTGCAGCCCAGTGCACGAATATTCCCGTAGGAAATGATCTCGTCAAGACTATACAGATGGGCAGCCATGATACCTGAAATAAAGGTCATGAGAATCATTAGAAAACTACCATTTCATTAATTGCAGAAGAACAACCTCGGGCCAAGAGACCCCAGGAAGCCTCCGCGTGAAGAAATCAAGTCCTTCATTGGAATTAAATTCCTTATTAAGAAAAGGGAATTAAATTCCCAGAAACATTTTTGGATGGAATTAAATTCCATGGAGTTGAAGCGCCATCATCATCTCCCCAAACATCATCTAAATCCTGAGAGATCTACAGTTCGAAGGTTAAGCGGTTTCATGTTCTTATGGAAAAACAGGAAGAAAAGAGGGTAAAAACCCTTGTTTTGGATTTAAAATCCAGAGGAATGAGAAGGTCCATCGTTTGTCCAAGAACATTACCTGAGGAAAAGAATTCTTTTCGAACAGAGTTAAACTCTGAAAATTGTTTCAAGACAGAGAACTAAGCTCTGGAAGCGAGAATTAAATTCTCAAGGAAAAAGTTCTCAGAAAAAGAAGATGAGCAAAGTGAAGGCTCCTATGAAGAGACAGAGGTATTTATAGAAGGCATTGGAAACGTTTCATCTCCCCAGATCCCTAAAGGAATCCAACGGTCGCAAGAGGTGACAGCGTTGCACTCACGTGCTGACACGTGAGAACAACGCTGTGGGGGCATTTGTTTCCTGATTTAAAATCAGGAAAGCTTATGGAAAAAGCTTCAGAAGAGGGTCACGTGCTTACACGTGACCAGCAGTCACGTGTTGGCACGTGACATCCAAAAGTGCTGGCAAAGCAAGTGCAGTTTCCCAACTACATCAAAGAGAGGGGCTTCAGTGAAGGTCACGTGCTCCCACGTGACCTGGGTCACGTGTCGGCACGTGACATTTAAAAGCAGCAGCAAAGACCCAACGCTTCCTGATCAAATCAAGGAAAAAGCTTCAGAAGAGGTCACGTGCTCCCACGTGACCAGGGTCACGTGTTGGAACGCGACGATCAAAACATCAGAATTGTTCTCCAGTTAAATCAAGAAAAAGAGTTCAGACAAGGGTCACGTGCTCGCACGTGACCAGGGGTCACGTGGTGGCACGTGACGGTTAAGCAGCAACCAGAAGACAGAGCGCAGAAAGAAAGAAGAAGGCTCATTCCAAAGGGGGTCACGTGCCCACACGTAACCATGGGTCACGTGGTCACACGTGACCGGCTTTCAAAGCCCATTTCGTTGACAGAATTAAATTCTGAAAGAGATTCGAATCTTTCCAAAGGAAAGCGATTACCTGGAACCAATCGAATTAAAAATTTAAAGATGATTAAATATCATCTATCTATGGGAAAATCTCGGGTTTGGAAAGATTTCCCCTTTAAATCTAACCGAAATAAAAAAGGAGAATCCCGGGACTTGAAATCCAATGGTGAATAAAATTCACCCAATAATCCAAAGATCAAAAACGAATGGTGGATGCAAATCAAATCTCTCAATGAAGATTCGTCAAAAACTAATTGACTCGGCTGCTTCTCCTATAAATAGGAGCCAAGAGATACAAAAAAAAAAACATATACGCAGAGGAAAGAAAAGGGAGAGAGCCTGGATACTTCGAGGAACTTGGATCTTCTGCAAAAGAAAACCCTAGGTAAGAAAGGGAAGGCTCCTTGAAAGAAAAGAGAATTTAATTCTCAACAGAGTTTAACTCTGATATATAAAACAGAAGAACATATTTCTTCTCTCTTTGATAGAGGATCTGCAAAGTGCACATCTCCCCTTGAAGTTGAGAATTTAATTCTCAATGGGTCGAGATCCTGCCATGCAGATCCAAAACATAGAGAGGGAATGGAAGCACGAGAATTTAATTCTCACAGAACTATAGGAATTTAATTCCTTAAAAAATAAAACTAGGGCCTGACTCTGTGTTATGGGAATTTAATTCCTTCAGAACAAAAAGAAACAGGGTTTAACCCTAATTAAGAACCTAGTTCTGTTGGAACAGCGGGGATTTAATTCCCTTGATCATAATTTAACAGAGGTGGGAATTTAATTCCTTAAGAGCTTTTATTAGGGTTTAACCCTATTCAGTTCTTCACATATATGAAGAATTTAATTCCTACGGAAAATTCAGGGTCCAACCCTATTCAGAACATAAATCTTCAAAAGGAAGTAGGAATTTAATTCCTCTGAAATTACTGTCGAGGAATTTAATTCCTGGAAAAGATTCTCTAAACAACATACATAGAGGCAGGGTCACGTGTCACCACGTGACCCCCCCAAGAGATCTACAGAAAGCCCCTTTGAGGCAGCACCCCACGTGACCCATGTGACCCTCGAACACACAAGCATTTGAATGCCCGTCACGTGATGGCACGTGATGCTCTGAAAGATGCGATAATCTCAGCAGAATAAATGAAGGGAGGGCGCTCTCACGTGCTGCCACGTGACCCCTCTTGCCTTAGTGTTTAACTCTAAATTGAAACTTTATTTGCAGTGTTCAACACTGATTACCTTAATATTTAACACTGATCTGAGATCTCCATTGCCAGTGTTCAACAATGATCTGTTTTAGTGTTTATGATAATTTGATAGCCTTGTTACTGGTGTTTAACACCAATTATCTTTTAGTGTTAAATACTAACTTGTCAACCTCATTCCCAGTGTTCAACACTGATTTCTCTGTAGTGTTTAACACTAGGCTTTAGCCCAATTGGCTAAATGGATAGAGGCAAAGCCTCTCCCTCAATGGACCAACAAGAAGCCAATATTCCAGACCTTATTGGACTTAGCCCAAGCTGGCCATAAGTCCTCAATTCGTAATTAACTGGGCTAATGGGCTCATAACATAATTAATCGGTTTTGATCCCAAATTGGGTCAAGGACTATTTAAGCCATTCCGGTTCTAGGGTACATCTCTTCACTCCTTTGATATTTGGCATTGTAATCCCTCAATGTCTTCAAAGAGGTGACGGGTCCCGACGACCACACATTGATATGGACTGTGGGGTCCTTAAACCTGTGTCTAATGCAAAATTCCTGGTTACGTGGAACGCGGATAATGTCACTCTTTGACCCCGTGTGAAGCATCCAGAGCGGAGCCTGGTCCTCGCCAAGCACGGCAGTGAACCCGTGTGAAGCATCCAGAGCACATACCGGACTATGGAGTCCTTAAACCCATGGACTACGATGTCCTTAACCTTGACCGAGATGTCTTAAAACTAACAATGGACCGCAATGTCCTTAAACTACCCATGGACCGCAACGTCCTTAAACTACCCATGGACCGCAATGTCCTTAAACTAGAACAATAGAGCCCCGCATGCTCTTTTGTCGGATCTAAACGGTCCCGTTTAAGTTGATCTTAGCCTTAAAGATGGCTAACGTATCCTTAAACCTTCAAACAGACTGCACTATGAATCCCCCCAATTAACTCTGGCTCGAGGGTACATCCCTGAACTCCTCTGACATCCGTCGTTGTAATCCTTCAACGTCGTCAGAGAGGTGACGGGTCCCGATGGTCATACATTTAATGGACCGCTAGGTCCCTAAACTGGAACATTAGAGCCCAAACGCTCCTTTGTCGGATCTAAACGATCCCGTTAAGTTGATCTTAGTCTTAAAGTTAGACTAACGTATCTTTAACAAACGTTTGAGTTGATCTTAGCCTCAAGTATGGCTGACGTATCCTCAAACCAAACCCCCAAACCCAAATCTAAGATAATACGGATTTGGACTAGTCCACGCCCTACGGGCGACGACATAACTCAGTCTCCGTAAACAATCCACGGGCAACAAAACACAAAATAAACACCCACGACACGAAGTGACCATCTGGAGAAGGAGAAAGTTGTTACCGCAATGCGGTAGCGTAATTAACTGCAGGGGCTTGCGCCTGCAGGGAAGAGCGTCCCCACAATCAAAACCCCCTCAAACGAGGCGGAATCTGACGAAGTCTGCTACATCGGACGCATCCGTCTAAACCTTCGATACATGGTGCCATAAATCAGCTTGGCATCTTCGGAGAGGTGGACGGATAGCACCAATTAGCATCTGCCCCGAGTTTCAGTGCCAAGACATCGCAGTCTTGCGCGCCGCCATTCGGAGGGGAACAATGCTCAGTGGAGACTGGGTACACTGAACGGACTCGCCGAGAACTCCTATGTGGTATTATATCGATCGTCGGATAGCAGTTCTCAGCTGACACGGGTACAGGTTAGTTTGTAGACCCGAGATCATTATAGAGTCTTGTGTGTTCTCCCACTGTACTTTGATCTCCACCCTACCACGACTCTACTGAGTCGTGCAAACAGGTGGATTTTGGGTTCAGTTTCGAGGCACATGGAGGCAATGAGTGATAGGAGGGGTTTCGTATCTCCCGGTATTGGGGGTTGATATTGCGCTATGCTCGATTGGATATAACAGAAAGTCTGTAACACTCTACTTCATTTATACCAGTTCTTTTGGGTATTTCTTTATTTATGGCCATTTCTTGATTTATTGCTGTTGGGTGTGAATAGTGTAATTGATATTTGTGTTTGCATTCGACCCGACCAGCATGCTGGAAACCTGTCTTGATTCCTGTTTATGATTTATCCCGGCTAGTTATGAGAATCCGTGCACTTTCATATTATTTATAGTGCATACTTGCATTATATCTGGCATCTGTATTTTTTATAAATTAAATAAAGTCAAATAAAATATTTAAAAAAAATATCTAGCATGGCCTGTACCATACCCCTAACCCTGTTGTAGCATCCGTATATCGTGCTCTCGCCCCGTTCAGTGAAATGGACCCGTTTAGATAGCTACGTGCACGCTACGTGTATCCGTTCTTGGGGGTATGCATTTTCGTTATCCGGATATTCTATTTTGGTTTTGGTTAACACGTATATTATCCGTATTTTCAAACCATAATTTTAGACCCAACCCGGATATATTTTGGAGTACTTTTGTATTAGCCAAAAAAACTCAAATTCAGTTAATATTTTAATCCTAATATAACAAACTTTTAATATATTCATTTATATTATGTTAAGTAAAAGAAATATTTTTTTAAAAATCAAAATCATATTCTATCCTGACAAACTCTCTCTATCTCTTCCTATATAAATATATAATTCTTTTTAAAAATCCTTTTATAATACTTATACATCCTTAACCCACGTTTCCTTTAAACCCACAGTTCTTCTTCTTCTATTTTTCCCAACTCCTCCACGAGAAAACCCAAACCCATACCTCGCCTCTGCCTCACCGCCGACACCCTCGCCTTCATCCCAATCTCATCTTCCCCTCGCCTTCGACCACCTCGTCATCCTCTCTCTCTTTCCCAAGCCTCTACAACTTCCTGTTGCAACCCACAACCCAAGAAAACCCTAACCCCGCGATAGCACCCTCACCACCAACCTCCTCAGCCGCACGTCTCGCGACTGCCCTCATCATCACTTCCGACTCCTAACACCACCACCACCGTCATCAACTTCATCCCCGACAACCCAGATCTTTCCCTGCACACCCCACGACACCAAGAACCGCGCCTGCAACCCTCTGCCTCGCCCACGCCGCCGTTGCCGGCACCCTCACCGCCGACCAGCCTCGTCGACGTCCACTTGCCACCCCCTCTGACCCGAGACAACCCCATTGAACAGCCACAGCCTTTCTCTTTCCTCCTCTTCTTCTTCTTTCTTCTCTTGCTTTCTTGATTTCTTGGGTTCCGGTCGTCGCCAGAGCCGTGACCGTCACCGACGATCCAGACGATCTAGTGGACATTCTCAGCCAGCGTGGTCACTTCTTGTTTTGCCTGGTCCTGTTCCGTACGCGTGCGTACGCATTGCGACATTTACCCGAGGCCGGACACTGCGTACGCACCCCGTATTGAGATCCGATCAGGCAAGTTTATCTTGCTACATGCTATATTATTATATTTGCATCCATATGAATAAAAATATCACATGTTTATTGCATTGTGCATCCTATGTTACAGTTTTACAATATCTGTTCCTATCCGTACAGCTTATTACATATCTAGTCGCATGCAATTTTATATAGTTACAGGTTAAGCAACGTATTTTACATCCATAGGTATAGAATTATTACATGTTCATTGCATTTCACATTCATATTACAGTTTACCGTTTCTCCGATATCCGTTCGTATCCGTGTTATTGATTATATATCTAGTTGCATGCCATGTCATATTATATCATGTTACCGTTATGTTAGCACCCCATGCTTGATAATGTGCATCATATTTAGTCATGGAGTTGTAGATGTGATCCCTGATAAACACTTGTGCATCCGTGTTTTACTGTGCATCTGTACTTGCTACTTGCTACTTTTGGGCATCCGTTTGATACATTGTGCACTACCTGCCATGACCTGATACACCACTGCTTGACTTGATACCTGATCTTGTTACTAATGCCGACAATCTTGACCTGTTGTCTCGACGGACATATCATGTTGTCTATTCAGACAAAACTTGTATCTACTTGATTATGTATTGGTATTAGCTCTAGATTTATCAATACCTGATTTGAACACATAACCTTGGGGGTAAGGGGAAATCAATGATGAAAGCTGACTTGTAACTCAACAGTTCGACGCTTATACTGATCAGTTTTACGGGCTAGGCCAGCCCCGGGATGCTGCTGCTGACATCATTCATCTGTACATGTTTCCTGTTTAATGCCTAGCGGCATGTCTCGGTTTCAGCCCAAGAATCTGGACCGTGGTCCTGGGCATGCACGGGATACTATTGAGTTACATCGATGATTCATTAAATTGATTTCAAAGACTTGAGAGTAATTAATCCAGTAGCATAGATTACTCACCGCATGCACATACACTTCACTGTTCCATATTCGTGTTACTGTTATACACTTATTACTGTTCATACTCATGCCCGCATATCTTATTACCTCCTGATTATATTATATTGTTTGATATTATGGCGCACTGACGTCTGGGTTTTGCATGGCCCAGATCCTCTGTCTCTTTCGCAGGCTGATCAGGAGTATTTCAGCCGACAGGCCGAACAGTGAGGAGCATATTGGTATTTAGTTTAGTTTAGTTTTCTTTCCACACTTTCATTTCCTGATGTGACCCCGTATTTAGGACGTATTTCCAGATATTACTGTTATTGGATTTATTGCTTCCGCATATTTATATTTCTTGACTCGTTTATTCTGGCATATGGACATGTACTAGATAGTTTATTTTTATTTTACTGTTCTTGATATCTTATAGATAGCCGCAATATGACTGTGGATGAATGTTTCCTAACTACAGGTAGCATGGTTGGTTCTGTCACGTGCCGATCTTAGTGCACTCTGGGAAGCGGGGCGTGGCAGGGTTTGTTTGGTATCAGAGACATAGGATTTAGGTTAATCGTGTTTGATTCTTTTGTAGTTGGGTATTGGACCCAATACACGAATCAGAAAACCCATAATTAGGAACATGTCCTGCCACATTGTTATTGTGATTCTTGAATCTTATCTTTCTCTTAACCCTTGTCTTGACGATATGCAAATGACCTTGCATCTCGACTGTCACGCCCCGCTTCCCGGTATACGGCGAAGGGGACGCGACTGGTCCGCTACGTATTTACTCTGAAGTAAATACGCTAAGCGTATCTAAGCAATATAAAAGTAAATACACAAGAGACAAGATATATAAACTGAACAGCAACTTTATTTATTAACATTCTTTTGTACAATGCATGAAAATGAAATACAACTGAAATAAAAGCGATGCCTAAACAATGACATAATAGGAAATGAAAAGTACTGAATGGAAAACGTACAATGTCTAGAGCTCGGGGTCTTCACTGAACTGGTTCAAGTCTTCAGCAGTGGGCTCGATCTCTGAAGTGTCCAGATCACCTGACGACATTTAAAGAAGAAAGAAATAGAATGTCGTCAGCGAACATATCGCTCGGTAAGTCCCAAAGATAAGAGGAGAAATAGAATATACAGAGAGAGAGAGAGTAGCTTTTACAGTTGTATTATATTGTTATATTGTTGTAATGTTGTGTTAACGCTGTTGTTTGTACCTTAGTACAGAAGATGCCAGTGTATACTGTTTCCCCCAATCAGAGCAAAGCTCTGTTTGAATTTCAAAAATTCAAAAATTGAAGCAACGCTTCAAATCCCTTGCGTTGCGCGCAACGCGTCACGTGTCAAAAACTAATACGTCAGCGCAGCGTCCAAGGCAGCGCGCCCAATCAGAGCAAGGCTCTATTTAAAACAAAATTAAAGGAAGCAACGCTTCAGTTGCGCAAGCACTGCGCTGCGCGACACGTGTCAGCGCAGTTGCGCAAGCGCAGTTGCGCTGCTGTGCGCTGCGCGACACGTGTCAGCGCAGTTGCGCAAGCGCAATTGCACAAGTGCTGCGCTGCGCAACACGTGTCAGCACAGTTGCGCAAGCGCAGGTGCACTGCACGACACGTGTCAGCGCAGTTGCACAAGCGCAGTTGCGCTGCACGACACGTGTCAAGCACTGGTGCGCTTGCGCCAAACAGGATTAAAATTCCAGTAAGATCTTTCTGTTCTTATTAAAACAAGAAGATTGTATTCTGTAAAACAGAAGCCCTTGGATCAAATATCCAACGGTGGGGAAAATTCCCCAAATCACTCAGAGAATGATCTCTTTAACAAATTTAATAGATTAATGGGCACTATATAAAGGCCCCTAGACCCCAATTCAAATGATCATCAAGATCAAAAAACAACAACACAGAGAATAGAGAGAGCTCTGAAAAATTGTGAGAAGAACTCAAGAAGAGAAAAAAGGTAAAAACCTTTATAAAAAAGAAGAATTTCTTCTGAATAGATAATTGATCTAAGAACAAGATCAATGATCTTCAATAAAAAAAAATAATAACAGTGCCTTGCACTTTTTTTATGAACCATTGGTTCTGGAATCTTAAATATTCTTTTCTTGAATCCAAAATTGGATCAAGATAATTAAAACAGTGCCTTACACTTGAAAATCTGCACTGTTGTGCTCCTGGGTTGGCGCAAGCCACCAGAGAGCGCCACATGTCAGCACCAGAACCACTTGCGCTATGCGCTTTTAAGATAGAGCATTGCTCTCTGAAATTGGCGCAACTCACCAGAGCGCGCCACGTGTCAGCAGCGCAACAGCGCGGCACATTGGCGCAGCGCACTGCGCTAGCGTGACACGTGTCACCTCCACAAGCGTTGCGCTCAATAATTGGCGCAAAGCGCCTGACAAGCCACTGTTAGATAATTAATGCACTGCATTATTTGCAGAAGGGCCAAGCCCAATTAAAAAATGCCTAACAGGCCTAATAAAATGCTAAACAAAAATATATGCTGTGCAACATTTAAAAGGGACAAAGCCCAAATCAAAAAGGCCTAGCAGGCCAAAAGAAAATGCAGTGCATTATTAAACAGGGGCAAAGCCCTAGCACAGGCCTAATAGGCCAAAGATAAAAGCGTTGAATATTCTCAACTGGACTTAACCCAATCATGGCCGTAAGTCCTCAAATTAAATTGACTGAGCAAGATTGCTCTCTTAAATCAATTTACATCCGGTTCAAGGGTACATCTCTGAACTCCTCTGACACCTATCGTTGTAATCTTTCAACGACATCAGAGAGGTGACGGGTCCCGACAACCACACATCGATACGGACCGCGGGGTCCTTAAACTCATGGACCGAAACGACCTTAAACTAACATTCGTCCCAAAATGGGAACGTTGGACCGAAATGTCCTTATACTAATGCTCGTCCCCAAATGGGAATGATGGACCACCATGTCTCTAAACTGGAAATCGACCGCAACGTCATTAAACTAAACAATAGAGCCAATTGCTCTCTTATCAGATCCAAACGATCCCGTTAAGTTGATCTTAGTCTGGAGATTAGGCTAACGTATCCTTAACAAAAGTTTAAGTTGATCTTAGCCTTAAATAGGGCTAACGTATCCTTAAACCAAAACCCCAAACCCAAATCTAAATAAATACGGATTTGGAATAATCCACGTCCTATGGGCGACGGCATAACTTAGTCTCCATATACAATCCACGGGCAACCACAAACAAAACAAACACACATGACACGAAGTGAAATTCTGGAGAAGGAGAAAATGGTTACCGCGATGCGGTAGCGTAATTAACTGCAGGGGCTTGCGCCTACAGGGAAGAGCGTCCCCACAATCAAAAACCCCTCAAGTGAGGGGGAATCTGACGAAGTCTGCTACGTCGGCCGCGTCCGTCTAAAACTCCGATACACGGTGCCATAAATCAGCTTGGCATCTTCGGAGAGGTAGACGGATAAAACCAAATAGCATCTGCCCCGAATCTCAGGCAAGACGTCTCTGCGTCGCGCCGCCATTCGGAAGGGAACAGATTCTGGCACGCCCGGTGGGACCTTTTCCTCTTTCCACTACACACTTCGTGTGTCGTCTTCGCGAACAAATCGCGGTTTGTTAATGGTTGCCTTTGGGTTTCAAGTTACTAAGATTTGGTCTATTGTCTGGCGCAGAAATCAAGCATCAATGGCCTCCAACTGATCGAGCTGCTCAAAATGCAAGTGCAACCGTCGCTCCACCTCACCTGGAGGTGTAGCTTATGGGCCTCAAGCGGCCTCCATCCTTGCCATACCGGTGGAACAAGTAACCCAGGCCACCACCGGTTTGTTTTTCGGGACCATGATCCCGCCTGCAAGCCTAACCATGCCAGTGCCTGCACCAGAAGCGAACAAGAAGTCGGTTTTCGATCGGCTCACTGCTACAACGGCCCCTTTCAACGGGTCGTCCAATATCAAGCCGGCGGCCTCTATCTTTGCCAGGCCGAGCCAGAACCCTGATGGGCCCGCCAAGAAGCCCGTAAACCCTGAAATGGCCATCCCGAGGAAGACAGCCGCCCCTACTCCTGAAGTCGTCAAGGCGGCTTCTCCTGTTAAAGAGTCAGTCTTTTCAAGGCTGACTATTCCGGCTCCTGCTCCTACTCGAGGATCTGTCTTTGACAGATTAAACATCGCCACTCAAAAGACAACATCAGTCTTTAAGAGGCTGGCACCGGCAGCGCCTCATTCGGACAGGGAGCAAGACGAAGCTGTCCCTATCGCTGAGCCAGTCCCAACGGCTCGTCACGCTCGACGTCGCCACTGGCGCCGAGTAAGGAAGGCTGGGGCAACTCCCCCTCAGGGCTAACTCCACCTGCTCCAGTGGTGGAAGTTAATGCTGTTGTTCCAACTGGGAACGGCTTTGAACTGCTGAGGAGGGTACGTAAGAACTCTCCGACTGCTATGCTAAAAAGATCTTCTCCACCTGCGGAGAGAGTTACAGAAACTAAGTTGGAGCAGCCCCCTCAACGGCTGTCCTCCAAGATTTCTAAAGTCTGGCGGAGAGTTCAAAACTCGGTAATCGACCAAGATCACTCTCGCCAACAGAAAAGGGCAAAAGTGCAGGAAGAAAAGAAACGTCCTGACAAACAGCAAAGGACGACAACCGTCAGGGTGCCCGCTGCAACGACCCCCTCAACTTCAACGGTCCACAAGAGAAGAAAGCCGGAGAAGGTCCCTACGCCTGCGGCAAATGCCAAAGGCGGCGAACCTAAACGCCCTAAGTCTGGGGGCATTATAGTCCGTACTGTATACATGGCGTCTGGTAAAGAGGACAGCCGTGCATCTACAGGACATAGACCGCTTACACGGTCAGTGACCAAAGCTCAGGAGTAACAGCAGAAGCTCCAAGAAATGATGAATGCGATGGCCGCACTCACTGGGCCAAAAGAAAGCCCCGAAGCGTCCTCGGATCAACGCCAGGAGCAAGAAACTGACGCTGAATTCCTTCGCAGGATATTGGAGAAGAAGGACAAAGAGGCTGCGGAACAAGCAGCCAATATAAAGAGAATGGCCCTCCTGTTCCAGGACGTGGTGGGAATGATGATTCAACAAGATCCTCCTGCTGAAGAAGATCCTCCGATCGTCCTTAAAGACGACAGGGGAGAAACGTCAAATCCTCCACCGGCTCTGTCAACAGCCAAGGAGGAGACAATCTCCAAAGCTGACTTGGACGAATATATAGCTCAGCAGATACGTGTTCATCAGGCGACTGAGGCAGCCGGTCAGGTCGTAAAAACGGGGCGACCATATCCGAGCTGGTATGATCAAATCAAATACCCGCCGGGCTATACAATACCGAAATTTCATGTGTATAAAGGGACGGGAAATCCGCACCAGCGTGTTGCCCAGTTCAGGGCGCTTTGCGGCAACACTGGCGGTGATGATAAATTATTACTTCGCCAGTTCGTTGGTAGCTTATTGGATACAGCATTCGAGTGGTACTCCGAGCTCCTAAACGACTCTATCAAGACCTTTGCGGAGATGGAGCTGCTGTTTACCCAGCGTTTCGCAAGCGCCAGCGAACGCACCCCGATAACGGCGTTGATTAATGCCAGGGTGAAGCCGGGCGAGACATGGGTCCAATATGCTATACGATGGCGGAACTTATGGTCAAAATGCGAGCAACGCATTGAAGAAGCGCCGGCAGTGGGTATGTTTGTAGGAACTCTTGATCCGCAGGCGATCATATCCTAATTCATGATGTTCTTCAAGCCGACTACCTTCCAGGCCCTGATCGACAAACTGGCCCAAATGGATCAGATGGGCCATAGACCGCCCCCTCCAAAACCGGATTCTCGAAACGAGAAGGGGAAGGGAAAAGCGATCGTTGTCGCTAATGCTCAACAACAGCCGAGCAACTTGAAGCAGGCTGTCCGTCAAAATAATATGCGTCCGCGCACGCCCCTTGAGGAAAGGCTCGGACGTCCTTACTCGTTTTACCGAGATAAAACGAGAAGACTGTTTGAGCTAGCATTGCGCAACCGACTCATAAATCTGTCGGATCCAAGGCGTCCGTCGCAGCCAAATGATGTCAATGATCCCAACTACTGTCCTTACCACCGAGTACTGGGTCATCCGATCGAGGATTGCTACGTCTTCAAAAATTGGATTGAGGACCAGTACCAGCAGGGCAAGTTCGCGTTGTCCGATAGATGGAAGGTGAATCCGCCGCAGCCTCACACCCCTAAAAGGATGAATACGCCGGGGGCAACATGCTCCCTCGTTGAAGAAGCTCCATGGGAGGTTGTGCTATCAGCCAAGACAAAGAGGATGCTAAACGATCTTCAAACATGCCCAGCGATCAAGTGGAAGAACCCGTTGGAACCTCAAATCATTGAAGGGATGTTGAAGCCGCGTCCAACTTCAAAGATCGATGGTGGTAGCCTGAGCACTCACAACCAGCCGTCAAAATCTTCAAAGAAGAAGAAAAAGAAATCCAAGAAGCCTGTGAAGCCCGGCGACAAACGCACAGACTTACAAAGGCAGATTGACGCGCTGGAGGAATATAACCAGAAAGCACGGACTCCCATCACACTCCAAGAGTTCCTTAATCACGTCTTTCAAGAAGAAGATAAGGGAGAAAGTTCATCGGATGAATCCGAAGAATACGTGGCGAGCTGTCATATGATCTCCCATTCATTTACAGATGATGAGGGAAATCCTTACACCGAGAAACTGGGGGCAGATCCTGAACCGGAAATTCTGGGGCCATCAGATCAAACAATCGACGCATTCCTCAATGAAGCTCTTTTAAAAAGTAAAGCTGATCGGGAATGCGAGGCGGTTATATTTGAAAGGGCCAAACGCTGGCGACTAAACGGAAGAGTTGAAGCACTCCCGCCGAATCAAAATACATCCACTGCGGATAAAAGCAAATTCAAGACGAGGTAAAGGTTTGCTAATACCATGTCAATGGGTATGAAGCTACCACCCTCTGAAGGAAACATTGCTGGTGAAGCAGAAATGCACCCTTCCTACTGCTTGTATCATCGGAAGATTTCGCACCCTATCGAAGAGTGCAGAGCTTTCAATAGATGGTGGCAGGGATATGTTGCTCACCGACAACAATTTAAGCGGGAAAAGCGCAAAACTAGCCGGGAGCAGAACGGTACGACCGAGGGGCTTAACAGAACTACCGACAATTGTCGCATGGCTAACGCCGGGGGATCGCAAGTGCTCATATTCGGGAGCGATTCTGACGAGGAGCTGGCTCTTAGCCCCCTCTTTAAAGAGTCCACCTCGGGAAAAGAAGAAGAGCCGAAGATCTGTGAAAATATCCGGCTGCGTAATCGGACGCTATCCGAAAAGAATCTCGGACCCTCAAACAAGAAAGATAAAGGGAAAGAAAAGGTCTCTGAGGATATTGCCCTAGATGACCAAGTCATGGAAGAGCTAGCTGCCAAGGACCGGCCGAAGAAAAATAAAGTGGATTACAACTTTCTAGCGCATCTGAGAAAGCTACCCTCGCAGCTCAGCATTCTTGACGCCCTTTTACTATCAAAAGAGGCGAGAGATTCGTTAATCAAGGCACTACAGGAGTCGGAGCAATTCCAAGCTTTCCTGGCCGAAGAAAAGATGAAGGATGAATTGGAGGAAGTGCACACGGCCGATGTCACTTTTGGTGATGAAGACCTTCTCCTTGGGACGTGCGAACACAATCGCCCCCTCTATGTCTCAGGATACTGCCACGATATAAAGATAGGCAAAATCCTGGTCGACAATGGATCCTCCGTTAATCTCCTCAATATGCGGGTGTTAAAGAAAATCTGCATGAGCGTCCAGCACCTTGCTCGGGACAAGATCGCCATCTCCGGGTTCGACTCCCAATCATCTAGAACTCTTGGGTCTGTGATACTGACGCTACGCTTTGGGCTACTCGTCACGGACATTAAATTCCACGTCATAGACACCAAGACATGCTACAATGCTCTGCTCGGCCGACCATGGTTACATGAGTACAACATCATCCCTTCTACACAGCATCAGTGTATGAAATATTTTAGGGATGGTCTCGAGTATATCGTGACGGGAGAACTGAACCCGTTCTCCGTGAACGAAGTTCGCAAATATGAAGATGCCAAATACTTCTTACCGGATTTCGAGGACACGGAGAGGTGTCACAAGCCGGAGAACAAAGCTAACGCCACCATTCCCGTCTTTTGCAGTGATACCGAGGAGGAAGAGGAGATAGTTTATTCGGGTCCTCCCCAATACAACAAGCCGGGACCATCTGCTCCTACGTTGATCTTTGGTAGTGGCTCGGAAGATGAGGTCCATGCTATATTCTCTGCTCGGCCTTCAATACAAACGTCCGCCGACGAAGAGCAAAGTCTGCAAGTCACCATGGTTCCACTTAAACACCGAAAAGAACTGGATGCGCACGATACCTACAGTGTAGAGAAGCTGCGAACGTTCTATGTCCCTCCCAGGCGAGAAGGCGAAAAGGCAATTCTATTCTATCGCTTTGAAGAAAACAAAGTAGAGAAAGAAATCTAGCACGGTGCGGATCCTACGCTTGACAGGCTTCAGCCCATCATTCTACCCAGATATTATACAGAAGGGTTGAAGAGGCTGCTGAAGCGCCAAGGGATATCCTTCAAACAGACCGCTAGAAAAGCCAAATTCTATAACAGGGTTTGGAACGTCCCCGGGACTCAGCACAAGTTACCTAGTGGGAGGATGGAAACAATCGGACTTGGATACATTCGGTCCAAGAAACGAGAGCTACTCCGCGACTGTTACGTTGTGCATGACTTCAATGAAGAAGTGGATGCTCAATGGGAGGACGCTAATCCTGAACCAGTAAAAGTTCTTGATGCAAAAATGCCCAGTCCGTCGTTCGAAGAACAAATGGACAAGCTTATAAGAGAAGCTGGTCAAAAATTCCGAGACGATCACAACCGCGAAATGGACATCTATGAGAAAGCCAAAACGCAACGCCTCCTACAACAGGCCGTGAAAGATGAAAGTGCCGCTCCCTATCAACCTGTTATAAAAAAGGCTCGGCGCAGAGGCAGAAACAAGTCGAAAAGCGAAAAAGGCGCTCGACAGCAACAAAGCGGGACAAAGAAGCCACGCAAGCGGGAATCGAGCGGTCCAGATCCGTCCCTTGTAAAGAAGATGAGTCAAGCATACTCTTTTCCTCGGGACAAGACGAAGAAGATACTTGACCGAGCTATAAAATACCAGATGCTTACATTGCCGGAGTCTAAACACCCCGAACAAGCAGGCGAAGTCTCACACCCAAATTATTGCTCTTATCACCGAGTAATAGGGCACCCTCTCGAAGACCGGTTCACCTTCAAGAACTGGGTTGAAGATCAGTATCAGCTCGGCAAGTTCGCTCTATCTGACAGTTGGAGGGTAACGCCGCCTCAGAAGCATGAACCCAAAGCCACGAAAGCAGAACCAGACCCACATCGGTCTTCGAAGCAAGCTCGTACTTGTCACATGATAACAATATCAAAAGAAGAGCCCGTGAATATAGATGATCTTCCCTGGTGCTTCGAAAACAGCAACGATGAGGTGATATCAGAATTTCCACCAGCACCGAAAGAGCTAGAGGATAGAATACATACTACCGCAGATAACCTCAAGAAAATTGAGTTGGGGATGGCGAATGACCCACGACCGACATTCGTCAGCGAGCCGCTATCTGAAGAAAGGGTGGCTGCGTTAAAAGACGTGCTTATGCAGCATAGAGATTGCTTCGCATGGAACTATTCCGAAATGCTAGGACTAGATCCAGAAATTGCTGTGCACAAATTGGCGATATCTCCAGACGTCAAGCCGGTCAAACAGGCGCCAATAAGAATGTGGCTCGAGCTTGAGATGAGTATCAATGCTGAGGTCAAGAAGCTGATCGACTCTGGCTTCATCCAAGAGGTTCAGTATCCCGAGTGGATCGCCAACATCATCCCGGTGATGAAGAAAAATGGGACGGTGTGCATATGCGTGGACTTCCGGGATCTCAATAAAGCTTGCCCGAAGGACGATTTTCCAGTGCCAGTCGCCGAACTGATGATAGACAATACGTCCACTCATGAGGTTTTCTCCTTCATGGACGGCTCATCAGGGTATAATCAGATAAAGATGCATCCCGAAGACCAGAAGCACACCGCTTTCCGGACTCTGCTAGGTATATTCAGCTACAAGGTGATGCCCTTCGGTCTAAAGAACGCCGGTACCACCTATCAGAGGGCCATGACGAAGATCTTCGATGACCTCATACATGAAATCGTCGAGTGCTATATCGACGACCTCGTGGTTAAAAGCAAATCGTACGAGGAACATCTCAAGCACCTGAAGATTGTATTTCAACGCCTTCGACAATACAACTTGAAGATGAACCCTCTCAAGTGCACATTCGGAGTTTCCTCAGGCAAATTCCTAGGATTCATCGTCCGACACCGAGGTATCGAAATAGATCCTTCAAAGATCAAGGCGATCATGGAAATGCCTCCGCCAAGGACTCTCAAACAGCTGCGGTCTCTCCAAGGGAAGCTCGCGTATATACGGCGATTTATAGCCAACCTTTCGGGCAAGTGCCGTCCTTACAGCCACCTGATGAAGAAGGGAACCCCGTTCGTTTGGGATCACAAATGCCAAGGCGCAGTGGATGAAATCAAGCAGTACCTCCAGAATCCGCCAATGTTGGCTGCTCCGGTCAAGGGAAAGCCTCTCATTCTTTATACAACTGCCCTCGAAGGTTCCTTAGACGCATTATGGGCGCAAGAGAACGACCAAAGGAAAGAAAGAGCACTCTACTATTTGAGTTGAGTTCTACTGGGGGCAGAAAGTAACTATTCCTCCATTGTAAAACACTGCCTGGCGTTGATCTTTGTGATAACCAAGCTCAGGCACTATGCGTTGGCGCATGAAGTCCGTCTCATATCGAAGGTGGACCCCCTTAAATATTTAATGTCGAAGGCCATATTGACAGGTCGGCTCGCTAAATGGACCCTGCTCTTGATGGAGTTCTCGATAACTTATCAACCTCTCAAGGCAGTAAAAGGCCAGGCCATCGCCGACTTCCTCGCTGAGCATCCGATACCTGCCGATTCTCCTCTGAATTGCGAGCTGCCAGACGAACATGCGTTTGACACGATCGACGGTGGTGATACCCGATGGGAGCTTTATTTCAATGGAGCATCTTCCATGAAGAAGCGCAAACAAAGTACGCTCATAATCAAATCGGGGGTAGGCCTTATATTCGTGACTCCACAAGGAGGGATAATGCGCTTTGCTTTCTCCTTAACAGAACCGAGGACGAACAATGAAGCCGAATATGAAGCTTTGATAGCAGGCCTCGAGATCGCCATTGACATGGGAATTGAAAACCTCTTCATATACGGAGACTCCCAACTGGTCGTCAGTCAAATAAACGGCGACTACCAAACGTGCAAACCAGAGTTGGTGAAGTACGGCGAAAAGGTGCAACAACTGTTGACCCAAATCCCTTCCTACACTTTGGAAAACATACCGCGCACGGAAAACAGCAAAGCGGATGCGTTAGCCAAGCTCGCTAAAGAACTGGCTGACGAGAACCTCGATGACGTCAGAATCGTGGTACAAAGCCGTCGAGTACTTGCCCCAGCAGAAATATCTCCGGAATCATCCGAAGAAAAGGGAGCGACTGAGCACACGGCCCTGCAAATAAAAGACCGGGAAAAGGCTGAGGATTGGAGAGAAGTCTTTATAGACTACTTCAAATACCGTCGAATGCCTGAAGATGCGTCCTCAAGACATCAGCTTATGAAACGAGCTCTGTCTTTCACCTTCGTCAATGATACTCTGTACAAGAGGTCGTTTGATTTTCTGTGGTTAAGATGTCTGGGACCTGACGAGGCAAAAAGAGTCGTTCAGGAAGTTCATGATGGACTCTGCGGTTCTCACCAAGCAGGCCCGAAGATGAAGTTGAAGATCAAACGGATAGGCTACTACTGGCCCACGATGATTCAGGACTGCCTCGAATATGCGAAGCAATGCCACTCATGCCAAATCCATGGGGACTTCATCCACCAGCACCCAAATCCACTACATCCAACGGTGGCTAGCTGGCCATTCGAAATGTGGGGAACTGACATAATTGGCCCCATTGAACCAGCATCGTCCAGGGGACATCGATTCATTTTGGCGACGACTGACTACTTCTTCAAATGGGCAGAAGCAGTACCGCTGAGGGAAGTGAAGACGGAGAATATCCTCCATTTCTTCAAGACGCACGTCATATATCGGTTTGGAACTCCGCGACGGATCATCTCCGATAACGGGCCAGCCTACAGAAGTCACAAGATCAATCGCTTCGCGCAGCAGCATAATATAGACTAGAGATATTCCTCGGTTTATAATCCGCGAGCTAACGGTCTAGCTGAAGTCTTCAACAAGACCTTGATAAAGATCATGAAGAAGACGGTGTCCCGAAATAAGAAGGACTGGCATGAGAGACTGCAAGAAGCCCTTTGGGCGTATCGAACTACGTTCAAGACGGCCACGAACACAACGCCGTACGCGTTGGTATTCGGTACAGAAGCAGTACTCCCCCTCGAGATAGAGTTGCCCTTTTTACGAGTGGCAGTCCACTACGAGCTGACGGACGAAGAAAATGCTCACCTTCGGCTTGAGGAGCTTGATGCTCTTGATGAAACACGGCTCATAGCGCAACAAAATTTGAAGGCTTATAAAGCAAAGATGACGCGCTCATACGAAAGATTGACCCGGCCAAGGACATTCCGCCAAGGCGAACTCGTGCTAGTGGTCAAAAGGCCTATGATCCCCAATCACGCAAAGCGGGGAAAATTCGAGCCGAACTATGAAGGCCCGTACATAATAGACAAGGTCTACCAGGGTGGAGCCTATCTACTCATGGATATGCATGGTGAAAGGCCTTTCAGGCCAATAAACGACCGCTTCTTAAAGAAATACTACGCTTAATGAGCCACAGCCTAGGTCAATGATAGATGACGACGACTATGTCCGCTCGCTATCTTCCTAAGCCCAAACTCTATAAGTAGTAACCGGCCTTCTTCAACAGCGGACCGAAACGTCTTTAAACTAATGACAGACCGAAACGTCCTTAAACTAATGATGGACCACTACGTCCTAAAACTAGCTGATGACCGAAACGTTTCTAAACTACTACCGCGGCATCCTCAGGCTGACGAGATAAAAAAAAAGAGAAAAAAATATATATAATAAAAAAAATAAAAAATAAAAACGGTATGTCCATAAGCAAAATAGGCACGGATGAAAACCCGAAAGGGCTCCGTGAGTAAAAACAGCAGGGCTACCGGCGAGTGTTCGTGAAAACCCGAAAGGGCGCGACCTCATTAGAAAAAAGAATAAAAAAAAGGAGAAAAACGGTACGTCCATAAGCAAAATGGGCACGGATGAAAACTCGAAGGGGCTCCGTGAGTAAAAACAGCAGGACTACCGGCGAGTGTTTATGAAAACCCGAAAGGGCGCAACCTCGTTAAAGGACACTTACAAAGTCCTCTCGACCTTGTAAGGAGAAATCACCCGCGTGAGATCCTTACGACTCACAAGGGAGTAACACACTTAGGGATCCCCACGATTCCTAAGGAGAAAATACACTTGCGAGATCCTCACGACTCGTAAGGAGAACTCTCTTATGGGACCCTCACGGCTCATAAGATTTGAAAGTCTTAAGTTACAGAGACATAAATCTGTGCTTAAGCAACCCCCACAACCTTCGATATTGCCCTACAAGTGGTTCAATGCTGACCCTTGTATACAATCCACGAGCGCGAATAAACATTTCCCTAACCAAGTCCCATCCGTGGCTGGAGATATGTTCGCATGGTGAACAACCCTTGTAAGTCCTCTCGACTTACAAGGAGAAAACCCTCTTGTAGGATCCTTACGACTTGCAGAGGAACATACACTTAGGAATCCTCACGATTCCTAGGGAGAAATAGCTTCGTGAGACCCTTACGGCTCATGAAGTTAAAAGCCTTAGTCGACAGGACCTTAACCCTGTTCGCTAAGCCATCTTTGTTCGACATCGACAGAGGCAAATGATGATTCGCTCCTGGCAATATCCCAGTTGTAGCGGTGCTGATGCTGAAAATGGTGTCTAATTTCAGGTTTACGGCGAAAAGACAGTAGGCCGCATATGCATACGAAATAGCCGAAATGATGGGGCAACTTGCAATAAAAAGCAGCAAGTAAAAACGTATGCACACAAAATAGCCAAAATGATTGGGCAACTCGCAATAAAAAGCAGCGAGTTAAAATAAAATAAACAGCCGAAATGATTGGGCACCGCGAAAAATAGACGAAATGATTGGGCAATCGCGACCTTCGTGATATAAAAGCTGAAATGATAGAGCATCGCGGGAATAAAACAATAAAAAAATATATGAAACCTTTTGCCCTACAGTTGAGATCACATCAATCCCTGTATACAATCCAAGGGCACAAACAAAGAGGGAACCATACCTTCCCAACAGGCTCCGTCAGAAAGCAAAGCCAAATCTCGACGGTTCACCAACAACCTAGAGACAACCATGACATTCGTCTCGATACAGCAGGCGCAGTGACAGCAAACGAAGCGAAGATCAAATTCCTAGCTTCACGCTTTTGACGATAACTTATATAAAACCTGAAAGACCGCCATAGATCAGTTCAATCCCCAGGGAAACCAGTGTCCCTGGCAAATACCTCAATTCAGGGAAACTAGCGTCCTTGATGAGAGCCTCCTGATTCGTGTCGGCCCGTAGAGAAACCAGTGTCTCCGCAGGAATACTCCGATTCGTTTCAACCCCGAAGAAACCAGTGTCTTCGGAAAAATCCTTCGACTTTGGGAAACTAGCGTCCTTGATGAGAGCCTTCTGATTCGCGTCGACCCGCAGAGAAGCTAGCGTCTTTGCAGGAACACCTCGACTCGTTTCATCCCCAGGGAAACCAGTGTCCTTGGAAAATACCTCAATTCAGGGAAACTAGCGTCCTTGATGAGAGCCTCCTGATTCGCGTCGGCCCGCAGAGAAACCAGTGTCTCCGCAGGAATACTCCGATTCGTTTCAACCCCGAAGAAACCAGTGTCTTCGGCAAAATCCTTCGACTCAGGGAAACTAGTGTCCTTGATGAGAGCCTCCTGATTCGCATCGACCCGCAGAGAAACTAGTGTCTTTGCAGGAACACCTCGACTCGTTTCATCCCCAGGGAAACCAGTGTCCTTGGCAACTACCTCAATTCAGGGAAATTAGCGTCCTTGATGAGAGCCTCCTGATTCGCGTCGGCCCGCAGAGAAACCAGTGTCTCCGCAGGAATACTCCGATTCGTTTCAACCCCGAAGAAACCAGTGTCTTCGGCAAAATCCTTCGACTCAGGGAAATCAGTGTCCTTGACGAGAACATCCTGATTCGCGTCGACCCGCAGGGAAACTAGCGTTTTTGCAGGAATACATCGATTCGTTTCAACCCCAGGGAAACCAGTGTCCTTGGCAACTACCTCAATTCAGGGAAACTAGCGTCCTTGATGAGAGCTTCTTGATTCGCGTTGGCCCGCAGAGAAACCAGTGTCTCCGCAGGAACATCCCGATTCGTTTCAACCCCAAAGAAACTAGTGTCTTCGGCAAAATAATTCGACTCAGGGAAACCAGTTTCCTTGACGAGAACACCTCGATTCGCGTCGACCCGCAGAGAAACTAGCATCTTTGCAGGAACACCTCGACTCGTTTCAACCCCAGGGAAACCGGTGTCCTTGGCAAATACCTCAATTCAGGGAAACTAGCGTCCTTGATGAGAGCCTCCTGATTCGCGTCGGCCCGCAGAAAAAATCAGTGTCTCTGCAGGAATACTCCGATTCATTTCAACCCCGAGGAAACCAGTGTCCTCGGCAAAATACTTCAACTCAGGAAAATTAGTGTCCTTGACGATAACTGCTCGATTCGTCTCGACCCGTGAGGAAATTAGTGTCTTCGCGAGGACTTCCCGATTCGTTTCGACTTGGAAGATAAAGCCTTAGGCAGCAGGGATTAAAAAACTTGTTTCCTAAGCACTGGGATCTTGCAAGTCGGTCTAAAACGGTCTCTTGCATACTATCCACGAGTCTCACTCTCCAAAGTCGAATCTCGACAAGGAGGGAAACAACCGCTTACAAGTCCTCTCGACTCGTAAGAGGGAAAATTCTCTTATAAGATTCTTACGACCTATAAGAGAAAACGCACTTAGGAATCCTCACGATTCCTAAGGAGAAAATCCACCTACGAGATCCTCTCGATCCGTAGGGAGAAAAGTCTCTATGAGACCCTCACGGCTCATAGAGTTGAAAAGTCTTAGACGGCAGATCTGAACCTGCGGCCTAAGCCATCGCTATCTCTTGAAGAAACCAAGATGCTTACTCTATTATCTGTCAACCATGTTTATCAAGACAGCATGCCGATAATAAGAGAAGGGAGAAAGCAAAGAAATAGTACAAGACATTACAAAGAAAAAATGTGTATCTTTATTTATTAATTCAATCAAGTACAAGGTGAATCGTACAAAAGAATAAGGAATGGATACATCTTATTCGAAAAAGAAATTTTTTACAAGCATATTGATACAAGGGCAGCTACTGGGAAGGAAGCGTCTTAAATAGCCCTATCAGTTGTTCGTGCACTTCCTTCCACGCCTTTTCCTGAACGGCCGTCACCGCCAGTTCTGCTTCCACTTGAGCCCGCTGCTGCAAGAAGGATGCAAGCTGCTCCCCAATGGCCTGCTGAGCTGCTTCGCGGCCTTGGGTATCACGCTCGGCGACATCGATTTTCCGCTTCAAGTTTAGCCCATTAGAGATACGCTCCAGAAAGCCCTCGAAGATAGCCTTCACCTGGGCAGCGTTCGCCTCAACCTCAGTGCGCAGACGAGCCGTCTCGTTTGAGGTCTCTTGGCATTCCCTCAGCCTTAAAGCCGCTTCTTGTTCCAAGTGACGGAAGTAAGAAGCGCTTTGTTCAATCCATGCTGCTCTTTGATTGCTTGTGGCTAAGGTCTCGGGAGCAGGGCGCATAAACTCCGATTGATGCAGGCGGACCTCGATTTCCCTGCAGTGATTGACCCAAAGCTCGACAACGCCTCCATCGTGAAAATTCACAAGCGCCGCCAACATCAGGTTAACCTCCACAGCGAAATCCGCAGCAGATAAGGGAGCGTCTGCGTCAAGCTCTTCGACGTATCCGCTCAGCATGCCCAAGCTCATTACGGCACCCTTTGAAGACGGACGTCTCAGGAAGGGGCCTGCTGGCATTATAACGCGAGACTTAAAGGACGTCGGGATTGGAACGACAGCTGAAAAAACAAGATACGATTAGATGACAGTTCAAGAAATACCAAAAAGTCATCGATGCGATAGTTTACTATACCAGCTACGGCAGGCGGCAAGGCCGGGAGGACCGGTGGCGCGTCCGATCTTTCATCTCCTCCTTCGATTTGTAGCACTGCAATCACGACAAGGAAGAGTCAGAAATAATTCCTTTATTGAAAAAAGAAAGGCATCAATTGGAAACGATAATCACCAGCGCCACTGCAGGAAAAAGCGAGTTCAGACGGGAAAGAGAAGTGCGGGTGCAACACCTGATAGAGATGATCAAAAAGCACTCCTGAAAAGACGCAATAGTACGACATTAGTACATAAATTATGCGGCCGAAAGATAAAACTAATGGGTTGCAAATCCATACCTTCCAACATCTGCGATGGTACAAGGGAAGGCTGAGAGGTGACCACCACCAATGCAGTAGCTGACGGCGCTCCCTCGAGCAATGGAGCATCGGCACTAGCCGCGCCTGCGTTAAAAACAAAGATAAACTTGTCAGAAAGGATTGCAAGATAAAAAGGGGGGACGGTAACCCAAAATTTACCTGATGAGCCGCCAGCCGAAACGGAGGCGTCTCCCTCTTCCATCGATACGAGTCCACCTCCCGTGGCCTCATCATCGGACTCGACGGGGGCTGTCGTCGTACTCGCACGACCATGAGACGGCGGAGGACCGTAGACGGGGAGAGCAATAATTGGAGCATTGCCAGACTCTTGAGAAAGAGCGACTGGCTTTTCCCCGGGAGTCATGCCCATCTCACCTACTACTCCTTCGGGCTTAGCGGTTGCCGTTGTCTCGTCCGCCATTACCATGGGGTCACCAGTCTCAGATGCTCCATCCGCCGCTGCCTCAGGCTCGGTTATAGCAGTCATCTCATTTTCCGCTACCTCAGGATTGACATCGACGACCTTCTCTGGCGCAGTTTCTTCAGCTCCCAGCTCAGGTCCAGCAACCCCGGGGACGTCGCCCACCGTCGGCTCGGGTTCGGCCGGTGCCTCCTCCTCTGTCCCCTTAAGTTCGACGGTTTCCACCTCCCCTTTGATTAGACTTGACCCTGCAGGACAAGATATATATAAAAACCGATAGGTTTACAATCCTTACAACAAAATTTTGAAAAATGCATTACCTGAGGTGGACTTATCGTTAGCCTCCCTATTTGCACGCGCCGCCTGTCTGTGGGCTGTAGACAAGGCGACCGGGGGCTCTTCCGAGGGAGTATCAGCACGAGGAACAGTGCTCGGGCCCGCTCCCACGGCCAAAGCAGCCCTGCGTGCCTTCGCCTCGCACCTTAACCGCTTTCTCTCCTCTCGAGCCATCAAGATGGAGCTCTTCAAAGCTTCCTTCATTGAGGCGTCATCGTCTGTGTACAGAGATGCCTCCAAGTCCTTCAAGGCATCCCTCACCGACTCTTCGAGTTGAGACTTTCGCGGCAGCCCTGAAGAGACCAGGACTTCAGTAGTTGACCCGGGGAGAGTCTCTGCGTCACTTTGCGGGACCGGCATTGTGGTTCCTGTGATGAGAAAAAGAAAGGGTTAGATCGACCATAACAAAAGGAGAATAAAGACTTAATGAATCGAAATGTACCGAGGCCTAAGGATGCTCTGAGTCGTTCTTCCTCTTGAAAAGTTTTGAGGGAAGCAGCGATGGCTTCTTCAGTGGTGATGCCTGTTTGAAGAAAAGAAAGGAAAAGCATTAGTCAAAGACAATAATAAAAGTATGATGCAATAAAAAAATGTGACTAGTAATTATCCGATTGTGCAAGCTTAGCTAGCCATGCGTCGCGCCTCGCCAATCGCTCTGAACCTGCGATGGCGGCCGCCAGATCAGTGTCATCTGGCGGCATAACCAATCCTCTATTGGTCCCGTACTCGCCCAAGCCCGCTATAGGGAGCGTGAGGTTCCTGACCGAACGCAACGTCAGCTGAGAAGAGCGACTTCTTCTTCCTCTTCTGCCCGCCAGCCTTGGGTGCACCCAAGATCAACTTGCGCTTTGCAGGCACCTTAGGGCGGCGGGTCCCGATATCCTCGCCTACGCCGGACTCCGGCGAGACCACATTCACCGGCTCTACTGGAGCACGGGGCGCGGGTGGCATGTCCGCGGTAGCACGAGGTAATCCGCGTGGAGGACTCAGCACACGCGGTAGTTCGGCTTCAGCATCTTTTAGCGGAGGGACTACGGGGGTCCTTGGCACTAGAGGAGCTTTGCGGTCGCTGCCGGGAGGCACACCCTTACGGTCGACCAACAAGCGCTTTTCTTCCTTTATAACGGCGCCCGTCGAATGCTGGTACCACGCTATATATGTATTAAGGATTCATGGGGCACAAGCCGGCTCGCTGATGAAAAAATGAGAGCCCGTATTCAGACGCATGAAGTGATGCAGTGCGCTCCGCATCCCTTCTTCAGTGACAGCAGGGTCCAGCAAGAAAGCCTCCAACGGCACCCCTTGATTGTAGCTCAGTTGCTGGGCAAAACGATGCGGGTTGTATCTCATGAAAAGCGCCGCATCATTTTGCCTAAACACCAGGAAACCCGGTCTGATGGAATATAGATGCAGGGTCTCCTGGGCTGTCAGAACTGAGGCCCCATCTTTGAAAATGTCTTGTAATGACCGCACTGTGGTAGTAGACGCCTTTCCAACGGTCAGCACTTTGTCAGTAAAAGACATCCTGTCTCCAACTGTGTGGGGACGAAGGAGCAAACCTCTGGCATTCCGTGGCGACGGAGTCACAATTGAGGCGCCGATCAATCGCATGATTCGAGGGAAGCTGCACCTGTCATAGAATGAAGGCCTTTTGTGCATACCGAAGACGCCCAGTGTATGTAGCTCAAGCCATGATATGAAGTAATGCATCGGGAAGATCACGTGCAGTACTCCAGGTTCATTAGCATCCGCTGCTTGACTAAGGCCGTGATACAGGTGTGCGAAGCCGGCGATCCCGACGGCCACTTTTACCCCAATGGTCATCCGGTAAGCTGGGTAAAAGACAGAGGGCCTCATACGGCGAGAATGCATCGGGAGCGCAAACCAACTCAGCCATAGCCTAAGAAATCCTAAGAAGAACGCTTCCTCGTCCATCCCAGGGGCTGCAACCTCCGCAAAAGAGACCACCGGGGAGTTAGGAAGGAAAAACCCTTTTGATCTACCTCCTTCGCTGGAAGGTTGTCCAAACCTAAACCGAAAGGGTCATCAAGCATGGCGAACTTAGCAGCTTCTGCTGAGAGGACGTTTGGGTGAAGGAATCGAGCGATGAAATCCTCGAAACTGACCCCGCGGCTCCCACATTCGATAAAAAGGGCCTCGTAGATGTTCAACACTTTGATCAAACTAGGAAACTGATGTTGAACAGCATTCTCCGGAGTGAGGCCCATTATTGCTGGCTTAGTACCGAAGACATATTCGTCTGTAGGAAGGAGCTCCTCATAGTGCTCCCCTATGACCGGTAAGCCGGAAATCTTTGTGAACTCCTCTAAAGAAATCGACACTTCCCGGTCCAGTGCGAGGAAAGTGTGAGTAGGGATGTTCCACTGCTCCAAAAAGGCCTTAACCCACCAGGTGGGAAGCGTGGGATATTGGAAGAGGGAAACGTAAACAGCAGTGTACAACCCGAGCCTCATCAACTGCGACTTCTTCGCTGACAAAATATAGCGAGCCCATGGCAGATAACCGATCGGATGACGGGGGATCAGACCTATATTGTATGATTGCCCCCAGGGTCGAGCCTCGCCTTGACAAATACGGCGTCCCAAGATATCCAAAACCATAGGAGGCTGAACTGGAATCGCATCTATAGCGGGATGAAGAAGGCCCTTTGAAGTCCAATCGACCATCTCCACGGCATACTTCACCGGGGGTGGGTCGACATAATGGATCGCCATGATAGGCTCTGATGCTACTGCGCATGAAAAGCTCTGTCGACCCATGATAATTTGATTGTACCACGATCCCCAAAGGTGAAGATTCTTATATTTCGGATCGTAGTCCCTGATCAAAGCTAGGACCTTCCGGTCTATGGGTGCTCCGGGGAATCCTCCTTCCTAACGAACAAATGGGAATGAGGTATCGAAAGACATGTTGCCTGCAAAAAGAAAGAGGACAAAAATCAACCGTCAGTGTTGTAACTCCAACGCTTGGAATTTTAAAATTTTTACCACACTGCAATGCAGTGGGTAGGGGACCAAAGGGGGACCCACAAAATCTGGATGACAGTGCATCAGTTAATAAGACAGCCCCATCATTGGATAAGACTGTCAATTAATCCCCAAGAGAATATTCTCATTAATAAAAAAATCCCTAGAGACAAGGAGAAAATCTCCTCTTTCAGAGCAAAACTCTGTCACAGAGTGACATTTGTCAAACTCTGATCTCAAGGGAATAAAATTCCTTAAAAGAGCCTAGCTCTGTGATAATGATGAGAAAATCTATTAAAAGAAAAAATTTCTTTAAACTCCTAAAGATTAAAAATTTTGGGATCTTAAAGATCCATGAAAAACTCTTAGGAGTTCTTCATTTTCAGATCAAAAATATCTATATTTGATCCAAGAGCAAAACTCTGTTTATGGACTCTTGAGAGCAAGGCTCTGTTGGTGAAACCCCAAAGGGGTTTTCTTTAGATCAAAGATCTATAAGAGCAAAACTCTTTTGATTAAAGTTAATTTAATTTAATTTAAGTTAAATTTTACCTGAGATGATATAAATTTGAACTCTAAAGTTCTTGAGAAGAAACGAGAGCAAGGCTCTAAAGTTCTTAAAAGCAAGAGCAAGGCTCTGAAAACTCAAGTTCTTGAAAATGGTAAAACATTTACTAAGGACCAAGAGTCCTATTTATAGACGCCTGCGCCCCTTCAACTCACTCGTTGATCTAACGGTCAAAATCTTGCCACCGCTGCACTCACGTGTGCGCCACGTGAGCGCAACGGTGGGGGGGCATTTGTTTCCCCCAATCAGAGCAAAGCTCTGTCTGAATTTCAAAAATTCAAAAATTGAAGCAACACTTCAAATCCCTTGCGCTGCGCGCAACGCGCCACGTGTCAAAAGCTGATACGTCAGCGTAGCGCCCAAGGCAGCGTGCCCAATCAGTGCAAGGCTCTATTTAAAACAAAATTAAAGGAAGCAACGCTTCAGTTGCACAAGCGCTGCGCTGCGCGACACGTGTCAGCGCAGTTGCACTGCGCTGTGCGCTGCGCGACACGTGTCAGCGCAGTTGTGCAAGCGCACTTGCGCAAGTGCTGCGCGACACGTGTCAGCACAGTTGCGTAAGCACAGTTGCGCTGCGCTGTGCGCTGCGCGACACGTGTCAGCGCAGTTGCGCTGCGCGACACGTGTCAAGCGCTGGTGCGCTTGCGCTCACAGGATTAAAATTCCAGTAAAATCTTTCTGTTCTTATTAAAATAAGAAGATTGTCTTCTGTAAAACAGAAGCCCTTGGATCAAATATCCAACGGTGGGGAAAATTCCCCAAATCACTCGGAGAATGATCTCTTTAACAAATTTAACAGATTAATGAGCACTATATAAAGGCCCCTAGACCCCAATTCAAATGATCATCAAGATCAAAAAACAACAACACAGAGAATAGAGAGAGCTCTGAAAAATTGTGAGAAGAACTCAAGAAGAGAAAAAAGGTAAAAACCTTTATAAAAAAGAAGAATTTCTTCTGAATAGATCATTGATCTAAGAACAAGATCAATGATCTTCAATAAAAAAAATAATAATAATAACAGTGCCTTGCACTTTTTTTATGAACCATTGGTTCTGAAATCTTAAAGATTCTTTTCTTGAATCCAAAATTGGATCAAGATAATTAAAACAGTGCCTTGCACTTGAAAATCTGCACTGTTGTGCTCCTGGGTTGGCGCAAGCCACCAGAGAGCGCCACGTATCAGCACCAGAACCACTTGCGCTATGCGCTTTTAAGATAGAGTATTGCTCTCTGAAATTGGCGCAACTCACCAGAGCGCGCCATGTGTCAGCAGCGCAACAGCGCAGCACACTGGCGCAGCGCACTGCGCTAGCGTGACACGTGTCACCTCCACAAGCGCTTGCGCTCAATAATTGGCGCAAAGCGCCTGACAAGCCACTGTCAGATAATAAATGCACTGCATTATTTGCAGAAGGGCCAAGCCCAATTAAAAAATGCCTAACAGGCCTAATAAAATGCTAAACAAAAACAGATGCTGTGCAACATTTAAAAGGGACAAAGCCCAAATCAAAAAGGCCTAGCAGGCCAAAAGAAAATGCAGTGCATTATTAAACAGGGGAAAAGCCCTAGCACAGGCCTAATAGGCCAAAAATAAAAACGTTGAATATTCTCAACTGGACTTAGCCCAATCATGGCCGTAAGTCCTCAAATTAAATTGACCGAGCAAGATTGCTCTCTTAAATCAATTTACATCCGGTTCAAGGGTACATCTTTGAACTCCTCTGACACCTATCGTTGTAATCCTTCAACGACATCAGAGAGGTGACGGGTCCCGACAACCACACATCGATATGGACTGCGGGGTCCTTAAACTCGTGGACCGAAACGTCCTTAAACTAACATTCGTCCCAAAATGGGAACGTTGGACCGAAATGTCCTTAAACTAATGCTCGTCCCCAAATGGGAATGATGGACCACCATGTCTCTAAACTGGAAATCGACCGCAACGTCATTAAACTAAACAATAGAGCCAATTGCTCTCTTGTCGGATCCAAACGATCCCGTTAAGTTGATCTTAGTCTGGAGATTAGGCTAACGTATCCTTAACAAAAGTTTAAGTTGATCTTAGCCTTAAATAGGGCTAACGTATCCTTAAACCAAAACCCCAAACCCAAATCTAAGTAAATACGGATTTGGACTAATCCACATCCTACGGGCGACGGCATAACTTAGTCTCCGTATACAATCCACGAACAACCACAAACAAAACAAACACACACGACACGAAGTGAAATTCTGGAGAAGGAGAAAGTGGTTACCGTGATGCGGTAGCGTAATTAACTGCAGGGGCTTGCGCCTACAGGGAAGAGCGTCCCCACAATCAAAAACCCCTTAAGCGAGGGGGAATCTAACGAAGTCTGCTATGTCGGCCGCGTCCGTCTAAACCTCCGATACACGGTGCCATAAATCAGCTTGGCATCTTCGGAGAGGTAGATGGATAAAACCAAATAGCATCTGCCCCGAATCTCAGGCAAGACGTCCTCGTGTCGCGCCGCCATTCGGAGGGTAACATATACGAGAGGAGTCTCACTTACACCGGGGACTTTGGTAACCCGTAGTACAAGGTCCGTCGATAATACCACGGAACAACGGCATGGATGTAATTACGTCTTAAGTGACCATCTCGTGCCACCTTTAACATATTCCGTACCAGTCTACCCCTTAAACCCCGTAGTGTTTTAATTGTATTGTTTGTCTTGTATTGTAACTGTATAGGTTGTATAATTGGAGGACTGACCGAAACCATAATATCTGCAAACGGATGTAACTGTAGAATCATGTAAATGGATGATCACGGGAGATCATGTAAATGGAATGTATATCCATGGTTCGGTTCAGTCAAGTTGTATAGATTGATAATTCGATTCAATGGATTCATGTTGAATTGTAATATTGAAGATTATAGATTTTAGATTGTACTTGAATCATATTCAAGTCAGATTATAATGAGACTCAAACTGAGTCAGACAATTAGCAAAGTAAATTGAAGTCCTGATTGTTTTTATTAATTTGTCTACCTTAGATAGGTAAGCACCCACTTCTCCGGCTCCGTGAGGCTCAAGAGATTTGTCCTGCTTAAACCTATATTTACTAGGGTCCTCAGGGTAATTTATAGAACTTGAGGGGGTTTTATGTAAAAATACTTTTATATACTTTTCAAAATACTCCTCAAGTATTTATTATTCGTCTTTAGAATTGTAATGAATGTGGATTTTATATTGTGATATTTCTAGTGAAAATATCTAGTTTCAGAAAATAAAGTACTTTATTTGTAATATTGATTTGTTTGAAATTCATGGTATTTTAGTGTAAACTTTATTCTTGTGATTTTTAGAAAAAGATGGAATATTTATATCATAACAAAATATGTATTTTAATGATAAATATACATATATTTATACAAAAATAATTTTAATATATATTTTATATTCTAAAAATCTTATTTTCTTAAGATGTCGTATTTTAAATCTTTGGAGATCGAATGCTCCTTGCGGAGGTCTGAATCTCGCACTACTAAACCCGAGGATGTGCAATAATCAGCACCATCCCGAACGGGTTCCCCAAAATGGGTTGTAGCGGCACTTTGCAAAGATTTGTATAAATACTAAATCTTTTAGAAAACGGTTTTATGAAATAAATGGTATTTATTTGTAAAGATTTAGAAAACGGTTTTATGAAATAAATGGTATTTATTTGTAAAGATGTCAATTTTTCCGTATTCTATATTCTATGGTCTCCTAAGTCAATTTAACTATTCCTAACTGGTCTAAACGACAAGTTGTGAGATGCCTCAAATCGCCTCTTCACCGCCAATTGTGGCCAGGTAAGTACAAGTGAAGAAAGGAGGGATCCGCTTACGAATTTCCGTGAGACGGGCCTTTTAAAATTATCTTTCTCACTTGCCTAGCCTAGACACTACAAAGTCAGGTTTAGATAAATGACTGATGTCCACAACTTATCGTATTTTCATAATAAGAGGTATTTATTTAAAAGTGTATCAACACTAAATCTTTTATAAATGGTTTTATTAAGTCAATAGTATTTAAATGAAAATTGTTTGTTTTCTCGTATTCTAAGTTTTCGATGGTATCGGGTTAGGTTGTATATGAAGAGTGTGTGAGGAGGTAAGTCGTTATCTCGTGCTCTACTTTAAATGTATAGCAAGTTTGATGAAGTTAAATGAAGGATTGAAACAATGTGGTATTTAAGTGAAAAATACGATAAATTGAAATAGCTATCATTTCATGTGATGAAACTTGATCAAATTGTTTGATTAGTGTTTAATAATCAACATGAAGAAGTTTAAGTATGATTGTATTGGTGAGAAGTGGAATTTTATAGAAAACCGAATCGGAAATCGGATTTGTTCAGATTCCGTCGGGTTTTTATAATTTTGTATTTTGAGAATGGAAAAGAGAGATAGAGAAGGGACTTACGGGTTTTAGATTACACTAGAGAGTGAGAGGGAATTAGCCGATGTGCTGCGTCGTCGCCGGTAGTTCCTAAAACGATCACCGGAAGTTCCGTCGGGAATTCGTCGGAGCTTCGCCTCGAGCTTGTTTTCAAAGTACACGATTCTTGGAAATTTTTTTTGAGAGAGTGGGCTCAGGATTTTGGGGAGAGAGGGTAGAGGGTAGGGGGTGTATTTATAGGGGTAGGCTAGGGTTAGGGTAGATGAAGGGTTTTTAAAAAAATGGTAAAAATATAGGAAATTCATTGGAGTAATTAGGTGTTAATGGACATTCTGGAACCGATCTGAGTAATTAGAGTGTGCAGGGGGTTAGAGAAGTGGAAAAGGCACAACTTTCATCTTGGGGACTCGGCCGATCCCGGCCGAGTCGAGACGTCGGGAGGTGGGGGGTCTCCTGGGGTGCTCACTGGTGCATTTAGTTTTTAATGGGTAATGGGAAAATCTGGAGTTATCTTGTGTGGACTGTTGGGCTTCCATAAAATTTAAAACAAAATAAATACAAAAATAATGTGGGGTATGGGATTTGAACTCTGGTGGCTTGGTTCAACAATGCAAGGTATTACCAATGAGCTACAAGCTCTTTCTTGTAATTAAATTGCTAATTAATTACTTAAGTCTTGTGTTCAGGTAATAAATACCCCTTTATGGATTTTTGAAAATTTTTTTTGTAAAAAAACTTGTATAGGAAATTTAGGCTTGTTACATCGACTCGAAATCATTTTGGTTCCCTATTGGTTCTCATTTCATATTCCTTTGATTCTGATACTGGGATTTGGGCGACTTGAACAGAGTTATATGATTGTAACAATGAACTGCAGCATGGTTACATGCGGTACTCTATTTAAGTAACTTGGAGTCCTAGTCTTGATTCACTTCCTTGTTTTATGGTCATTATATTACCTTGCTTCTCTCGGTTTCATTGCTTACCAGTTTATGTTTTATCGCAAGTTTGAATCTTGTTTATCTTGCTGATCCTCTTCAGTGTCTTGGTTTCAGGATCACGGCGGACATGAATCTGCGTTTGTACCAGAGGCGTGTTGATGACGCCGCATTACTTGGAGTAATTCGTGGGATGCTGGAGAACTAGAAGCGGCAAACCGAGCTGAATCAGCGGCAAGCCGAAGCTTTTCAGGAAGGTTTGCAGGCAGTTCAGCAGTCCGTAAACACTATTGCAGCCAAATCAGTACAGCGTGTGGGTACCATAGCGGATTTCAGGAGACTTGGTCCGTCCACTTTCACTGGTTTGGAGGAGCCGTTGCCAGCAGAGCAGTGGCTAGTCGATACAAAGAATCTGCTCGTTGCAGCACAGATTCCGGAGGACCAGAGAGTGGATGTTGTACACATCCAATTGGTGGACTATGCCCGCGAGTGGTGGCTCGTGCAAGAGACCCATTTGCCCAAGCCGATCAGTTGGGCAACTTTCTCACAGAGTTCTTGGAGAAGTTCTTTTCGCAGACTGCGCGGGAGGAAATGGAAGAAAGATTTATCGGTCTGAAGCAGAATGGCGGATCCGTGGATGCGCATGCGGCTGCGTGGACACGGCTCAGTCGATTCGTGGGACCTTTAGTTTCCAACGAGTCTGATAGGGCACGAAGGTTCATGCGCAGTTTGGACGTGGAAATCCAGAGGAACATTATATCTCTGGGATTGACCACTTTCTTGCAAGTTCTCAAGGCAGCCAGAGAACAGCAGAGCCTATTGATGAAGACCAAGGGTATACAACAGCAGGCCGTAGTGGTACGGAAGCCGGCGTTTACGCCAAACTGAGCTCTTATATGCAGAGGTATCCCGGTGGACAGACGTGGCGTGGTATCGATGAAGAAGCCCGTCGTAGATGATTAGAGAAGGAGCGTGATTTGTGACTTTTGCCTTCTACCCGGACACCTAAAGAGAGATTGCCAAAGGATGCTTGGACTTTGTTTGGTTTGCGGTTCAGCTGACTATACTATCAATACTTGCCCGTCGAAGCTTCGTTTGAAGGAAGATGCTCAGAAGCCACTGCAGAGGCAGATTCAAGGGTAGAAGCAGATAACTCAGGGGCCTAATCAAGCTCGAGCCTTTACTCTGACGGCCGAAGAGGCCAAGGCTTCAGATGAAGTCGTTTCAGGTATCCTACTTGTTCATGGTTTTTCCGTATTAGCATTATTCGATTCTGGTGCATCCCATTGTTTTATGTCATCCAAGTTTATTACTGCACATTTGATTTCTTGCACGACCCTGTCATGTTGTTGGGACGTACACACTGGGAATGGGAAAATCATATCTAATAGTGAGTGCAAGAATTGTTCGGTTGTTATCTGCGGACGAGAGTTATGTGCAGATTTCTTGGTGATCGATACTAGAAGTTATGACGTCGTCTTGGGAATGGATTTTCTCGGCACTTTCCACGCTCACATTAATTGTAGGGCAAAGAAAGTGATTTTCCAGATTCCCGGACATCCGGAGTTCGTATTTGCTCGAGGTAGCAGTTCTGTTGAGCCAGTCGAGTTTAGGGCTAGGCCGACAAGCGCCGTTCTTTAATCGATGGAAGTTGACAAGGAGGAAGCGCCAGATATAGTTCGAGAGTTCATGGACGTGTTCGAGGACATCTCGGGTTTACCGCCAAAGCGAGATGTGGAGTTCGCGATTGATCTTGTTCCTGGTACAACACCAATCTCAAAGGCGTACTATCCAATGGCATCAGTGGAGTTGGAAGAAGTAAAGAAGTAGGTTACCGAATTGCTAGAGAAGAGTTGGATTCGCAACAGCAATTCACCTTGGGGAGCTCCAGTTCTTCTAGTCAAGAAGAAAGATGGCACACGGAGAATGTGCATCGATTATCGAGAATTAAACCGGGTGACTATTAAGAACAAGTACCTGATCCCTTGCATTGGCGAATTATTCAAGCAACTTAGTGGCGCGAGGGTATTCTTGAAGCTGGATTTGTGATCCGGATATCATCAAGTTCGAGTTAAATCGGAGGATATTTGCAAGACTGCGTTCCGAACTCGATATGGACATTACGAGTATTTAGTGATGCCATTCGGAGTCACGAATGCACCGGCGATATTTATGGACTTGATGAACCGAATCTTTTCACCGTTCTTGGACCAGTTTATAGTGGTGTTCATCGATGATATTCTGGTCTACTCGAGGAGACTAGAAGAGCATGCAGAACACTTGAAGATCGCACTGCAGACGTTGAGGCAAGAAAAATTATATGCAAAGATGTATAAGTGTGAGTTTTGGGTTGAAGAAGTGAAGCTTTTGGGGCACGTCGTATCCGGAGATGGAATCGTCGTTGATCCTGAAAAGATTACAGCAGTTCAAGATTGGCCGATTCCGAAGAATGTAGCGGAGATCAGAAGTTTTCTTGGACTTGCTGGATATTATAGAAGATTCGTAGAGAATTTTGCTCGATTAGCTGAGCCTTTGACCAAGCTTACGCGGAAGAATGTATCGTTCGTATGGACGGATAGTTGTGCGTCAGCTTTTGAGGCGTTGAAGCAAAGATTGATAACCGCTCCTATTTGACCGTACCAGACGGTTCCGGAGGATTAATGATTCACAGCGACACATCTGGGAAAGCTTTGGGATGTGTTTTGATGCAGCATGAGAAAGTTATAGCCTATGTATCGAGACAGTTGAAGACCTATGAGAAGAATTACTCAACTCATGATTTGGAACTAACAGCTGTGATTTTCGCTTTGATGATTTGGAGACACTACTTATTTGGTGAAAGGGTCGAAGTATTCACCGATCACAAAAGCCTAATGTACGTGTGTTCCCCGCCGAAAGACGCGACCAGACGCGGTAAACGTCTTGCCTAAATTTCGGGGCAGATGCTAATTGGTGCTATCCGTCCACCTCTCCGAAGATGCCAAGTTGATTTATGGCACCATATATCGAAAGTTTAAACGGATGCGTCCGATGTAGCATACTTCGTCAGATTCCCCCTTGTTTGAGGGGTTTTTGATTGTGGGGACGCTCTTCCCTGCATGCGCAAACCCCTGCAGTTAATTACGTTACCGCATCGCGGTAACAACTTTCTCCTTCTCCAGATGGTCACTTCGTGTCGTGGGTGTTTGTTTTGTTTTTGGTTGCCCGTGGATTGTATACGGAGACTAATTTAAGTTGTCTCCCGTAAGGCGTGGATTAGTCCAAATCCGTATCTTCTTAGATTTGGGTTTGGAGGTTGGGTTTAAGGATACGTTAGCCCCATTTAAGACTAAGATCAACTTAAACGTTTATTAAGGATATGTTAGTCTAATTTTAGACCAAGATCAACTTAACGGGATCATTTAGATCCAACAAGAGAGTATTTAGGCTCTATTTCTTAGTTTATGGACATTGCGGTCGATTACCAGTTTAAGGACATGGTGGTCCATTGTTAGTTTAAGGACATCTCGGTCCGATATTAGTTTAAAGACATCGCGGTCAAATGTTAGTTTAAGGACATCTCGATCCAATGTTAGTTTAAAGACATCGCGGTCGAGGATAAGGACATCATAGTCCGCGAGTTTAAGGACCTCACAGTCCAGGTTAAGGACATCGTGGTCCGTGAGTTTAAGGACCCCACAGTCCGTAGAAATGTGTGGTTGTCAGGACCCGTCACCTCTCTGAGGACGTTGAAGGATTACAACGACAAATATCAGAGGAGTAAAGAGATGTACTCTCGAACCGGTGTGGGTTGGTTGAAAGATCTGTAGTCCAATTTGGGACTAAGATCTATTAAATATTCACGAGCAGATGGGCTCAATTAAATATAAGTTGAGAACTTATGACCAATATTAGGCTAAGTCCAATAAGTGTTTAACATTTTTATTCTGGCTATTGAGCCTTTATTTGGGCTTGGCCCTTCTGACAATATTTTTGCCTTTTTATTGAATGCTGAGCATTCACCAGAGTTCTGGGGTTATTAAAGAACAATTTATGTTCTTTCAGCGCAACACGTGGCGTGCCAGGCGCTTTGCGCCAGTTAAAGAACGCAATGCGCTTCTGCCAAGTAGCGCACATGTGGAGGACACGTGTCGCGCTTGGCGCTTTGCGCCAGTTTAAGAGAGTAATGCGCTTCTGCCAAGTAGCGCACACATGGTTGACACATGTCGCACTTGGCGCCAGATGATGAGCGCATGATGCCAATTTATGAGCGCAGAGCGCTAGTTTAGTGGCACACACGTGAGTGACACGTGGTGCACTTGGCACTGAGCTCCAGTCCATGAGCGTAGTGCGCTATTTCAGAAGCGCAAAGCGTAAGTTGTTTAATTGGCGCACACGTGGTTGACACGTGGCGTATTTGGCGCTGAGCGCCGATCCAGAGAGCGCAGAAGCACAGTTCAAGAGTGCAAGGCGTATTTCAAGAGCGCAAAGCGCATTTGATCAATTTTATGATCCGGGAACAAATTTATGTTCTTTTAGAAGAGACTTTGTCCCAAGATTTAAGAACAACAGTTCTTATTTTGCAGGAGAGATTTTCAATCTCTTATTTTGATGAAAGGTTTTGCCTTTATAGATCAATGATTTGTGAGAAGAAATATGTTCTTCTTTTATTTTATGATGAGATCTTTTGATCTCTTTTGTGAAAGACTTTTTGTCTTGTAGATCTATGATCTTTTTTAAAGAAAAGAATTCTTCTTTTTATGAGATGATTTCATCTCTATGTTCATCACCATTCTTTTTACCTTGAAAAAAAAATCTTCTTTTGCTGAGAGCTATGCTTCTCTTCCTTTTAATTTTTCAAAGTTTATAGGGGTTTCTCTATATTTGGAAAGAGAGATCATTGGTCGTTGGGACCCACCACCTCTCCGACGACACTGAGAGATTACAGTGCCATATATCAAAGGTGTAGAGGGATGTACCCTTTGAACCATACCCTACTCATCAGGGGGGAAGAACATGCTGGAGCTTAAGCTTCTCGTTACTAAAAAAGGCTTCTTTGCGTTCACGCACATGCGTCGCACGTGTTGGGTGCACATATTTGCACGTAGCGTACATGGAGTTTGCGCATATGCGCATTATGGGGGGAGCAAGCTCCTATGGAGAACGAATCTCCTTTATTGAATATTCTCATGTGGTGCGCACGTGCGTTGCACGTGGTGCGCGCATGGCGGGCACACGTGCATTGCACGTACCGTACATGGCGCTTGCGCATATGCGTATTATAGGGAGGAGCAGGCTCCTATGGAGAACGAATCTCCTTTTAATATTATTGAATATTCTCATATGGTGCGCACGTGCGTTGCACGTGGTGCGCGCATGGCGGGCACACGTGCGTTGCATGTAGCGCACATGGCGCTTGCGCATATGCGCATTGTGGGGAGGAGCAGGCTCCTAACTTGGAGAACTAAGCTCCTATGGAGAACTAATTACCTTTTAATATTATTGAATATTCTCATGTGGTACGCACGTGCGTTGCACGTGGTGCACGCATGGCGGGCAGATGTGCGTTGCACGTAGCACACATGGCGCTTGCGTATATGCGCATTATGGGGAGGAGCATGCTCCTAACTTGGAGAACTAAGCTCCTTTGAGAATTGAATCCTTTGAGGATTGAACTCCACCTTTTCTAAGAGGTATCCCCTCTTATTTATATGGGAGTGGTAGAGAAGCGATCTCTCCTTTTCCCGATGTGGGACTAAAAATGCATTCCCCATGTAGTAGAGCATTACTTTAGATTACACGTGCATAGCACATTTGCTCATAACTTTTGATTCTGGATGAATTATGAGGCCCATAATATATCAAATCGACGGATTTTTCGAGACACTTTCGATACCATCAGAATTTAGCTATTTCTCATTCCGGAGTTTGTCAAAATACAGCTCGGAAAATACTGGTTCGCATCTTCTTCCTTAGATCACATGTGCATAGCACATTTGCTCATAACTTTTGATCCCGGATGAATTATGAGGCCCATAATATATCAAATCGAAAGATTTTTCGAGAAACTTTCGATACCATCAGAATTTAGCTGTTTCTCATTCCGGAGTTTGTCAAAATACAGCTCGGAAAATACTGGTTCGCATCTTCTTCCATAGATCACACGTGCATAGCACATTTGCTCATAACGTTTGATCCCGGATGAATTATGAGGCCCATAATATATCAAATCGAATGTTTTTTCGAGATTCTTTAAATACCATCAGAATTTAGCTGTTTCTCATTCGGGAGTTTGTCAAAATACAGCCCGAAAAATACTGGTTCACATTTTCTTAAGCGTATCGCTGCCATTTGATGCCTTGGGCTCTTTTGCGCAGAAATTTTTGGTGGGAACAAATTCCCCCTACTACTTTGCCCACGTAAGTATATACATGGGTGAAGTAGTGCAAAGTAATTTATAGCGTATGACCAGTTTTGGGTTGGTATATAATTTTCAGAATCTTGATCTGAGAAGATAACGAGTGGACACAAGCGTCGTCATTTATCATTGACTCAAATCTCGACTCTTAAAGGAGATAGTCCCGAACCGTCAGCTCCATGAGCCGCACCCTTCTATTTTTTTATGTTTTACCCTGGCGTGAAGTAGTTTATATGCTCATGAATAACTTCTCCATTTCAGTGGCATGTAGCTTTGGCAAGTGTGGCCCATAGATGGTAGATAACAGTTCATCTTGAACTCTTTATAAGGTAGTGATGACTTAGGAGATAGGGGTAGGATCTACCACCTAAGACTTTTCAACTTTATGAGCCGTGAGGGTCTCATAAAGACTTTTCTCCCTACGAGTCGAGAGGATCTTGTAGGTGTATTTTCTCCTTAGGAATCATGAGGATTCCCAAGTATGTTTTCCCTTATAAGTCGTAAGGATCTTACAAGAGAGTTTTCTTCCTTACTAGCCGAGAGGACTCGTAAGTGTTTAATGAGATTGACATTATCCGCATTTTACGGCGTCAGAAGTTGCTCCGGGCGTTTCCCACGGGGTCAAGGTTAACTTTGGTCGTGTTCCACGGAGTCGTTGGGTGACGTATTTCCGAGGCGGGGTCATGTAGATGACGTATTTCCGCGACGGGGTCATGTGGATGACGTGTTTTCACGACAGAGTCATGTGGATGACGTATTTCCGCGACGGGGTCATTTGGATGACGTATTTCCGAGATGGGGTCATTGGGATGACGTATTTCCGCGACGGGGTCATGTGGATGACGTGTTTCCGTGATGGGGTCATTTGGATGACGTGTTTCCGCGAAGGGGTCATGTGGATGATGTATTTCCGAGACGGGGTCATGTGGACGACGTATTTCCACGACGGGGTCATTTGGATGACGTATTTCCGCGATGGGGTCATGTGGATGACGTATTTCCGCGACAGGGTCATATGGATGACGTATTTCCGCGACGGGGTCATGTGGATGACGTATTTCCGAGAAGGTGTCATGTGGATGACGTATTTCCGCGGCGGGGTTATTTGGATGACGTATTATCTGTTGCAATGAGACGAATATCGAAGTGGTCTCCAGGTTGTCTGGGAACCATCGAGATTTGGAGTAGGGGCTTTGCCGTAGCTCCAGGGTTGATTGTAGTGTCTGAATCCTGCTGGAATGGGGATGAACGCTGTTGATGATCTCTAGGCTATCCCTGAACCGTCGAGATTTGGCTTCGTTTTCTGACGGAGCCTGGGGAGGGAAGGTGTGATTCCTTTTTTGTTTGCGCCCCTGGATTGTATACAGGGATTGATGTGATATCACCTGTAGGGCATAAATTTCATTTTTCTTTATTTCTTTTTTTTCGCGATGCTCTATCATTTCAGCTTTTATATCGCGAAGGTCGCGATTGCCCAATCATTTCGGCTATTTTTCGCAGTGCCCAATCATTTCGGCTATTTATTTTATTTTTACTCGCTGCTTTTTATTGCGAGTTGCCCAATCATTTCGGCTATTTTATATGCATACATTTTTACTTGCTGATTTTGTTACAAGTTGCCCCATCATTTCGGCTATTTCGTATGCATTTGTGGCTCGCTGCCTTTTTGCTGTAAGCTTGGAATTAGACACCGATTTCGGCATCAGCACCGCTACAACTGTCGACTAAGGCTTTTAACTTCATGAGCCGTAAGGGTCTCATGAAGGTATTTCTCCCTACGAGTCATGAGGATCATATAGGTGCGTTTTCTCCTTGGGAATCGTGAGAATTCCTAAGTGTATGTTCTCTTATAAGTCATAAGGATCTTACAAGAGTGTTTTCTCCTTATAAGTCGAGAGGACTTACAAGGGTTGTTCACCATGTAGACATATCCCTAGTCGCGGGTAGGACTTTGTTAGGGAAATGTTTTTTCACGCCCGTGGATTGTATACAAGGGTCAATACTGAACCGCTTGTAGGGCAGTGTTGGAGGTTGTGGTGGCCGCTTAAGAACAGGTTCAGATCCCTGTAGCTTAAGACTTTTGAATCTTATGAGCCGTGAGGGTCTCATAAGAGGGTTCTCCTTACGAGTCGTGAGGATCTCGCAAGTGTAATTTCTCCCTAGGAATCGTGGGGATCCCTAAGTGTGTTGCTCTCTTGTGAGTCGTAAGGATCTCACGCAGGTGGTTTCTCCTCACAAGGTCGAGAGGACCTTGCAAGTGTCTTTTAACGAGATTGCGCCCTTTCGGGTTTTCACAAAACTCGCCGGTAGCCCTGCTGTTTTTACTCACGGAGCCCTTTCGGGTTTTCATCCGTGCCCATTTCGCTTATGGACATACCGTTTTCTTTTCTTTTTCTTTCTTCTTTTTTTTATTCTTTTATTCTTCTCTCTTTTTTTTGTATCAGCATTAGGATGTTGCAACCCAAAGTAGTTTATCGACGTCTCGGTCAACAGCTAGTTTTAGGACATAGTGGTCCATTGTTAGCTTAAGGACGTTTCGGTCCGTTGTTAGTTTAAGGACGTTTCGGTCCGTTGTTAGTTTAAGGACGTTTCGGTCCGTTAGCCGGCTACTACTTATAGAGTTTGGGCTTAGGAAGATAGCGAATGGACATAGTCATCGTCATCTATCATTGACCTAGGCCGTGACTCGTCAAGCGTAGTACTTTTTCAGAAAGTGACTATTTATTGGCCTGAAGGGCCTTTCGCCATGCATGTCCATGAGTAGGTAGGCCCCACCCTGGTAGACCTTGTCTATGATATACGGGCCTTCATAGTTCGGCTCGAATTTCCCCCGCTTGGCGCGATTAGGGATCATAGGTCTTTTGACCACTAGCACGAGTTTGCCTTGGCGGAATGTCCTCGGCCTAGTCAATCTTTCGTATGAGTGCGTTATCTTTGCTTTATAAGCCTCCAGATTTTGTTGCGCTATGAGCCGGGTTTCATCAAGGGCATCGAGCTCCTCAAGCCAAAGGTGAGCATTCTCTTCGTCCGTTAGCTCGTAATGAACTGCCACTCGTAGAGAGGGTAACTCTATCTCGAGGGGGAGTACCGCTTCTGTACCGAATATCAATGTGTATGGCATTGTGTTCGTGGCCGTTGAACGTAGTTCGATACGCCCAGAGAGCTTCATGCAGTCGTTCGTGCCGGTCCTTCTTATTTCGGGACACCGTCTTTTTCACGATCTTCGTCAAGGTCTTGTTAAAAGCCTCGGCTAGACCGTTAGCTCGGGGATTATAGATTGAAGAGTATCTCCAGTCTATGTTATGCTGTTGTGAGAAGCGGCTGATCTTGTGGCTTCTATAGGCTGGCCCGTTATCGGAGATAATCCGTCGTGGAGTTCCAAACCAATAAATGACGTGCGTTTTGAAGAAATGGAGGATATTCTCCGTTTTCACTTCCCTCGGCGGTACTGCTTCTGCCCATTTGGAGAAGTAATCAGTTGTCGCCAAAATGAATCAATATCCTCTGGACGATGCTGGTTTGATGGGGCCGATTATGTCAGTCCCCCATATTTCGAACGGCCAGCTAGCCACTGTTGGATGTAGTGGATTTGGATGCTGATGGATAAAGTCCCCGTGAATCTGGCACGAATGGCACTGCTTCGCGTATTCGAGGCAGTCTTGGATCATCGTGGGCCAATAATAACCCATCCATTTGATCTTCAGCTTCATATTCGGCCCGGCTTGGTGAGAACCGCAGAGTCCGTCGTGAGTTTCTTGGACAACTTTCTTTGCCTCTTCAGGTCCCAGGCATCTTAGCCACAGAGAATCAAATGACCTTTTATACAGAGTATCATTGACGAAAGCGAAAGACAGAGCTCGTTTCATAAGCTGATGTTTCGAGGACGCATCTTCAGGTGTTCGACGGGATTTGAAGTAGTCTATAAAGACTTCCCTCCAATCCTTAGCCTTTTCCTGGTCTTTTATTTGTAGAATCATTTGCTCGGTCGCTCCCTTTTCTTCAGACGACTCCGGAGATATTTCTGCCGGTACGAGAACCCGACGGCTTTGCACAACTATCCTCACGTCATCGAGGTTTTCGTCAGCCAGTTCTTTAGCGAGCTTGGCTAATGCATCCGCTTTGCTATTTTCCGCACGCGGTATGCTTTCCAAGGTGTAGGAAGGAATTTGAGTCAGCAGTCATTGTACTCTCTCGCCGTATTTCACCAACTCAGGCTTGCACGTCTGATAGTCACCATTTACTTGACTAACGACCAGTTGGGAGTCTCCGTATATAAGGAGGTTTTCAATTCCCATGTCGATGGCGATCTCGAGACCTGCTATCAAAGCTTCATACTCAGCTTCATTCATCCTCGGCTCTGTTAAGGAGAAGGCAAAGTGCATTATCCCTCTTTGTGGAGTCACGAAGATGAGGCCTACCCCGGATTTGATTATAGGGGTGCTTTGTTTGCGCTTCTTCATGGAAGACGCCCCCATCAAAATAGAGTTCCTATTGGGTATCATTCTCTCTTCTCTCCCTGGCGATCGTGTCAAATGCATGTTCGTATGGCAATTCGCAGTTCAAGGGAGAGTCGGCAGGTATCGGATGCTCAGCGAAGAAATCGGCGATGGCCTGGCTTTTCACTGCCTTAAGAGGCCGATAAGTTATCGAGAATTCCATCAAAAGTAGGGCCCATTTAGCGAGCCGCCCTGTTAATATGGCTTTTGACATCAAATACTTGAGAGGATCCACTTTTGATATGAGATGGATCTCATGCGCCAACGCATAGTGTCTGAGCTTCGTTATTGCGAAGATCAATGCTAGGCAGTGTTTTTCAATGGGAGAGTAATTGCTTTCTACTCCTAGGAGAACTCGACTCAAATAGTAGAGGGCTCTCTCCTTCCCTTGGTCGTTCTCTTATGCCCATAATGCGCCTAAGGAACATTCAAGGGCGGTTGTATACATAATAAGAGGCTTTCCTTTGACCGGAGAGGTTAGCACTGGAGGATTCTGTATGTATTGTTTGATTTCGTCCAGTGCGCTTTGGCATTTGTGATCCCAGACGAACGGGGTTCCCTTCTTCATTAGGTGACTGTAGGGGCGGCACTTGCAGGAAAGATTGGCTATGAATCTCCGGATATATACGAGCTTTCCTTAGAGAGATCGCAGCTGCTTGAGAGTCTGTGGCGGAGGCATTTCCATAATCGCCTTGATCTTTGACGGATCTATCTCGATGCCTCGGTGTCGTACGATGAATCCTAGGAATTTGCCCGAGGAAACTCCGAACGCGCATTTAAGAGGGTTCATCTTCAAGTTGTATTTCCGAAGGCGTCGAAATACGATCTTCAGATGCTCTAAATGTTCCCGTATGTTTTGCTTTTTACTACGAGGTCGTCGATATAGCATTCGACGATTTTATGTATGAGGTCATCGAAGATCTTTGTCATGGCCCTCTGATAGGTGGCACCGGCGTTCTTTAGACCAAAGGGCATCACCTTGTAGCAGAATATGCCCAAAGGGGTCCGGAAAGCAGTATGTCTCTGGTCTTCGGGGTGCATCTTTATCTGATTATATCCTGATGAGTCGTCCATGAAGGAGAAAATATCGTGAGTGGACGTGTTATCTATCATCATCTCAGTGACTGGTATTGGGAAGTCGTTCTTCGGACAGGCTTTATTGAGATCTCGAAAGTCCACACATATGCGCACCGTCCCATTTTTCTTCATCACCGGGACGATGTTGGCGATCCAGTCAGGATATTGGACCTCCTGGATGAAATCGGAGTCGATTAGCTTCTTGATCTCGGCGTTGATGCTCATCTCAAGCTCGAGCCTCATTCTTCTCGGTGCCTGTTTGATCGGCTTGACGTCCGGGGATATTGCCAATTTGTGTACAGCAATCTCTGGATCTAGTCCTGGCATCTCGGAATAGTTCCATGCGAAGCAATCTTTATGCTGCATAAGCACGTCTTTTAGCGTAGCTACCCTTTCTTCAGACAACAGCTCACTGACGAATGTCGGTCGTGGGTCACTTGCCGTCCCCAAATCAATTTTCTTGAGGTTATCTGCGGTAGTATGTATTCCATCTTCCAGCTCTTTTGGCGCCGGTGGAAATTCTGAAATTACCTCGTCATCATCGTTTTCGAAGCACCAGGGGAGTTCATCCATATTCTCGGGCTCTTCTTCTGACAACATTATCACGTGACAGGTGCGAGCTCGCTTCCAAGACCGATGTGGATCTGGTTCTACCCTCGTAAATTTGGGTTCATGCTTCTGCGACGGAGTAACCCTCCATCTGCTGGATAGAGCGAACCTGCTTTGCTGATGCTGGTCTTCTAACCAGTCTTTAAATGTGAAGCAGTCTTCGAGAGGATGTCCTATTGCCCTGTGATAGGAGCAATAGTCCAGGTGAGAGACTTCGCCTGCTTGTTCGGGGTGCTTAGACTCCGGGAGTTTCATCATCTGATGTTTTATGACAAGATCGAATATCTTCCTTGTCTTGTATTGGGGAAAAGAATATGCTCGACTCATCTTTTTTATAAGAGACGAATCCGAACTGCTCGATTCCTGATCGCGTGGCTTCTTGGACCCGCTTTGTCGCTGTCGAACGCCTTTCAAGTTCTTTGGTTTGTTTCTACCTCTGCGTCGGGCCTTTTGTACAACGGGTTGACAAGGAGGTGCATTTTCATTTTTCACAGCCTGTTGAAGAAGACGTTGCGTCCTGGCCTTCTCGTAGATGGCCATTTCGCGATTATGGTCGTCTCGAACCTTTTGACCTGCTTCCCTTATAAGCTTGTCCATTTGTTCTTCGAACGACGGACTGGGCATTTTCACGGCGGGAGTTCGTTCTGGTTCAGGGTTAGCATCTTCCCACAGAGCATCTCCTTGTTCATCAAAGTCGTGTATGACGTAGCAGTCGCGGAGTAACTCCCATTTCTTGGATTGAACATACCCAAGCCCGGTCGTTTCCATTCTTCCGTTGGGCAACTTTCGTTGGGTCCCGGGAACGTTCCAGATCCTGTTATAGAACCGTGCTTGTCACGCAGTTTGCCTAAGGGGTACACCTTGGTATCTCAAGAGTCTCTTTAGTCCGTTCGTGTAATATCTGGGTAAACGGATGGGCTGGAGCCTGTCAAGTGTAGAGTCCGTGCCATGCCAGATTTCTTTCTCCACTTTGGTTTCCCCGGATCGGTAGAATAGGATCTCCTTTTCACCCTCTCGCCTGGGAGGGACATAGAACGTCTGCAGTTCTTCCACACTGTAGGTATCAAGCGCGTCTAGTTCTTTATGATGCTTGGGCGGAACCATGGCAACTTGCAAACTTTGCTCTTCATCAGCGAAGGTTTGTATTGATGGCCGAGCAGAGAATATGGCATTGACCACATCTTCCGAGTCGCTGCCGAAGATCAACATAGGAGTGAACTGTCCCGGCTTATTGTAATAGGGCGACCCTGAATAGACTATCTCTTCTTCCTCCTTGGTTTCACTACCGAAGACCGGAATGATGGTGATAGATTTGTTCTCCGGTTTGTGACATCTTTCCATGTCCTCAAAATCTGGTAAGAAGTATTTTGCATCTTCGTACTTGCGGACTTCGTTCATGGAGAATGGGTTTAGTTCCCCTGTCACAGTATACTCGAGACCATCTTTGAAATACTTCATACACTGATGTTGTGTAGAAGGGATGATGTTGTACTCATGTAACCAGGGCCGGCCGAGCAAAGCATTGTAGCATGTCTTGGCGTCAATGATGTGGAACTTGATATCAGTGACGAGCAGCCCAAAGCGTAACTTCAGTATCACGGACCCAAGCGTCCGTGATGACTGAGAGTCGAACCCGGACATGGTGATTTTGTCGCTAGCGAGGTGCTGAACGCTCGTGCATATCTCCTTCAATACTCTTACCTTAAGGAGATTGACGGAGGACCCATTGTCAACCAGAATTTTGCCTATCTTGATGTCATGACAGTATCCGGAGACATATAGGGGACGGTTGTGCTCGCATGTCCCAAGGAGGAGATCTTCATCGCCGATGGTGATATCGGCTGTGTGTACTTCTTCCAGCTCGTCCTTCATTTTTTCTTCGGCGAGTAAAGCTTGGAATTGCTCGGGCTCTTGTAATGCCTTGATCAAAGAATCTCTTGCTTCTTTAGATAACAGAAGGGCTTCGAGAATACTAAGCTGCGGGGGTATCTTCCTCAAGTGTGCCAGAACGTTGTAGTCCACCTTACTTTTCTTTAGCGGGACCTTGGCTGTCAGCTTTTCGAGGGCTTGGTCATCAAGGATGATATCCTCAGAGACCTTTTCTTTCCCCTTATCTTTTCTATTTGACCCACTGTTCGAGGGCCCAAGATTCTTTTCGGGCAGCGTACGGTTGCGCAACTGAATATTTTCACAGGTCCTTGGTTCTTCCTCTTTTCTCGAGGTGGACTCTTTAAAGAGAGGGCCAAGAGTCATCTCTTCGTCAGAGTCGCTCCGAAGGTGAGAACTTGCGATCCCCCGGCGTTGATCATGCGACAGTTGCCGGTAGTTCTTTTATGCTCCTCGGTCATATTTCTTTGCTCCCGACGAGTTTTGCGTTTCATCCGCTTGAAATGCTGCCAGTGAGCAACATATCCCTGCCACCATCTTGTAAAAGTGTTGCACTCTTCGGTGGGGTGCGCAATCTTTCGATGATATAAGCAGTAGCTAGGATGTGTTTCTGCTTCACCAAGAGCGTTCGCTTCGGAGGATGGCAGCTTCATTCCCATCGATACGGCCTTGGCGAACCATTTCCTCGTCTTGAACCTGTTTTTATTCGCGACGGGGATATTTTGATCTAGCGGGAGTGTTTCAACTCTTTCGTCCAGTCGCCGGCGTTTGTCCTTTTCAAATATAGCCATCTCACGCTCGCGATCAGCTTTTCTTTTAAGAAGAGCTGTGTTCAGGAATGCATCAATTATTTCATCTGATGGCCCCAGAAGTTCCGGCTTAGGATTTGCCCCCGGTTTCTCGGTGCAAGGAGCTTCTTCATTGTTTATCGACGAGTGAGAGATCACATGGCAACTTGCCACGTAACCTTCATTCGACGAGTCTTTTCCATCATCTCCGTCCTCAAGGACGTGGCTGAGAAACTCTTGAAGTGTGACCGGAATCCGCACTTTCTGGTTATATTCTTCCAGCGCGTCAATCTGCTTTTGCAAGTCCGTGCGCCTGTCGCCAGGCTTCACGGGCTTCTTGGATTTCTTCTTCTTCTTCGAACATTTTGACGGCTGGGTGTGAGTGCTTTGGCTATCACCACCGATTTTTGGAGTTGGGCGCGGCTTCAGCATCCCCTCGATGATTTCAGACTCCAGTGGATTCTTCCACTTAATTGCCGGACATGTGTGGAGATCCTTTAGCATTCTTTTTGTCTTGGCTGAAAGAGCGACCTCTTATGGAGCTTCTTCTACGAAAGAGCATGATGCCCCCGGTGTATCCGTATTCTTGGGAGTGTGTGGCCGAGGCGGGTTCACCTTCCAATTCTCAGATAATACGAATTTGCCCTGCTGGTATTGATCTTCTATCCAGCTTTTGAAAATGTAACAATTCTCGATCGAATGGCCCAACATTCGGTGGTAAGGGCAATAGTTAGGATTGCTAGTGTCGCCTGGTTGCGCTGGGCGTCTTAGCTCTGGCAGAGTAATGAGCCTGTTGCGCAGTGCAAGTTCGAATAACCTCTTCGTCTTATCTCTAGGGAACGAGTAAGGGCGTCTCATTTTATCTTCGAGAGATCGAATTCTGTTATTTTGGCGATCAACTGGTCTCGGGCCACCAGGCTGCAATTGAGCATTGATGACGACGATCGCTTTCCCCTTTCCCTTCTCATTTCGAGAGTCCGGCTTTGGAGGAGACGGTCTATGACCCATCTGGTCCATTTGGGCCAGTTTGTCGATCAAGGCTTGGAATGTGGTCGGCTTAAAGAACATCATGAATTGTGAAATAGTTGTATGAGGGTCTAGGGTGCCCACGAACATGCCCACTGCCGGTGCTTCTTCGATGCGTTGTTCGCATTTCGACCACAGATTTCACCATCAGATTGCGTATTGAACCCACGTCTCGCCTGGCTTCACCCTGGCATTGATCAATGCCGTTATTGGGGTGCGTTCACTAGCACTCGCGAATCGCTGGGTGAATAACAACTCCATTTCTGTGAAAGTCTTGACGGAGTTGTTTGGAAGTTCGGAGTACCACTCAAATGCCGTCTCCGACAAGCTGCCGACGAATTGGAGGAGCAAAAGCTTATCATCACCCCCGGTGTTGCCGCAAAGAACCCTGAACTGAGCAAAATGTTGATGGGGATTGCCTGTCCCCTTGTACACATGGAATTTGGGGATTGTGTATCCCGGTGGGTACTTTATTTGGTCATACCAGCCTGGATACGGTCGCCCAGTTTTAACGACTTGGTCGGCCGCTTCATTCGCCTGGTGAGCTCGTATTTGCTGAGCAATACAGTCATCCAAAGCGGCCTTAGAAATAGTTTCCTCTTTGGCTGCTGAAAGAGCCGGAGGAGGGTTCGATGTCTCCCCTCTGTAGTCTTCAATAATGATCGGAGGGTCTTCAGCTGGAGGATCCAGCTGTAACATCATCCCGACCATGTCTTGGAAGAGAAGCGCCATTCGTTTTATGTTGGCAGCTTGTTCTGCAGCTTCTCTGTCCTTCTTTTCGAGAACTCTGCGTAGGAAGTCAGCATCGGTTTCTTGTTCGTGACGCTGCTCTGATGATGCCTTCGGGCTTTCTTTTTGCCCGGTGAGTGCGGTCATTTGCGTCAGCATTTCTTGAAGCTTCTGCTGTTGTTGTTCCTGGGCTTTGGTCACGGATCGGGGGAGCGGTCTGTGACCCGTCGAAGCGCGGCTTTCCTCTTTTCCGGAAGCCATATAAACAGTATGCACCATTATGCCCCCAGACTTTAGGCGTTTGGGCTCAACGTCTTTGTGGTCTGCCGTAGTCACAGGGGCTTTCTCTGGCCTCCTTCTCTTTTGAGCAGTTGACGTTGAGGGGGCCGTTGCAGCGGGCACCCAGACAGCTGTTGCCTTTTGTGGCTTGGCAAGATGGTTATCTTCTTGTTGAACCTTCACCTTTTTCTGTCGGCGAGGATAGCCTTGATCAATCACCGACTCCTGGACCCGTCGCCAGACTTTGTAAACCTTGGAGGACAGCCGCTGAGGGGGCTGCTCCGGCTTTGTTTCTGTAACACTCTCCACGGGTGGAGGAGATCTTTTCAGTACGGCGGTAGGAGAGTTCCTGCGCACATTGTTCAGTAATTCAAAGTTGTTCCCAGTTGGAACAGCAGCATTGACTTCCACCATTGGGGCTGGTGGAGTTAGCCCAGAGGGGGAGTTGCCCCCAGCCTTCCTTACTCGGCGCCAGTGGCGACGTCGAGCGTGTCGAGCCGTTGGGATTGTTTCAGCTTTAGGGGTGACTTCGTTATGCCCCCTGTCTTGGTGAGGCGCTGCTGGTACCAGCCTCTTGAAGACCGATGTCCGTTGAGTAGCAGTATCCAATCTGTCAAAGACAGACTTTTGAGCAGGGACGGGAGCCGGAGTGGGAGCCGTAACAGTCAGTCTTGTAAAGACCGACCCTTTGGCAGGAGAAGCCGCCTTGACGACTTCGGGAGCTAGGATGACTATCCTCTTCGGAATAACCTTTTCTGGAATTGCAGGCTTCATCATGGGCCCATATGAACTTTGGCCCAATTTGGCGAAGACTGAGGCGCTGGAGCTGGACGACCTGTTGAGAGGGGTCATAGTAGTAGCAAGCCGATCAAAGACCGACTTCTTGGGAGCTTTTTGCGATGGTACATGGGTGCTGAAGCTCATCGGTGGGAGCATGGTCCCGAAAAACAATCCAGTGGTGGCCTGAGTTATCTGGTCCACCGGCATTGTGAACAGGGGGGCCGCTTGAGGCCCGTAAGCTATGCCTCCAGATGAGGCGAAGCGTGAGTTGCAATTGCAGTTGGAACACTTCGCACAAGTAGACGCCATTGTTTTCTGCACCCAGCAAGACACCAAATCTTAGTACTTCGAACCCAAGGGCAACCATTATCAAACCGCGATTCGTTCGCGAACACGACACACGAAGTGTGGAGTGGAAAGAGGAAAAGGTCCCACCGGGCATGCCAGAATCTGTTCCCCGCCGAAAGACGCGACCAGACGCGGTAAACGTCTTGCCTGAATTTCGGGGCAGATACTAATTGGTGCTATCCGTCCACCTCTCTGAAGATGCCAAGTTGATTTATGGCACCATGTATTAAAGGTTTAAACGGATGCGACCGATGTAGCAGACTTCGTCAGATTCCCCCTCGTTTGAGGGGTTTTTGATTGTGGGGACGCTCTTCCCTGCAAGCGCAAGCCCCTGCAGTTAATTAAGCTACCGCATCGCGGTAACAACTTTCTCCTTCTCCAGATGGTCACTTCGTGTCATGGGTGTTTGTTTTGTTTTTGGTTGCCCGTGGATTGTATACGGAGACTAATTTAAGTTGTCGCCCGTAGGGCGTGGATTAGTCCAAATCCGTATCTTCTTAGATTTGGGTTTGGGGGTTGGGTTTAAGGATACGTTAGCCCTATTTAAGACTAAGATCAACTTAAACGTTTATTAAGGATACGTTAGTCTAATTTTAGACCAAGATCAACTTAACGGGATCATTTAGATCCAACAAGAGAGCATTTGGGCTCTATTGCTTAGTTTAGGGACATTGCGGTCGATTACCAGTTTAAGGACATGGTGGTCCATTGTTAGTTTAAGGACATCTCGGTCCGATGTTAATTTAAAGACATCGCGGTCAAATGTTAGTTTAAGGACATCTCGATCCAATATTAGTTTAAAGACATCGCGGTCGAGGTTAAGGACATCATAGTCCGTGAGTTTAAGGACCTCACAGTCCAGGTTAAGGACATCGTAGTCCGTGAGTTTAAGGACCCCACAGTCCATAGAAATGTGTGGTTGTCATGACCCGTCACCTCTCTGAAAACGTTGAAGGATTACAACGACAGATATCAGAGGAGTAAAGAGATGTACCCTCGAACCGGTGTGAGTTGGTTGAAAGATCTGTAGTCTAATATGGGACTAAGATCTGTTAAATATTCACGAGCAGATGGGCTCAATTAAATATAAGTTGAAAACTTATGGCCAATATTGGGCTAAGTCCAATAAGTGTTTAACATTTTTATTCTGGCTATTGAGTCTTTATTTGGGCTTGGCCTTTCTGATAATATTTTTGTCTTTTTAATGAATGCCGAGTATTCACCAGAGTTCTGGGCTTATTAAAAAATAATTTATGTTCTGTCAGCGCAACACGTGGCACGCCAGGCTCTTTGCACCAGTTAAAGAGCACAATGCGCTTCTGCCAAGTAGCGCACATGTGGAGGACACGTGTCGCGCTTGGCGCCAGTTAAAGAGCGCAATGCGCTTCTGCCAAGTAGCGCGCACATGGTTGATACGTGTCATGCTTGGCGCTTTGCGCCAGATGATGAGCGCATGATGCCAATTTATGAGCGTAGAGCGCTAGTTTAGTGGCGCACACGTGAGTGACACGTGGTGCGCTTGGCGCTGAGCTCCAGCCCATGAGTGCAGTGCGCTATTTCAGAAGCGCAAAGCGCAAGTTGTTTAATTGGCGCACACGTGTTTGACACGTGGCGTATTTGGCGTTGAGCACCGGTCCAAAGAGCGCAGAAGCACAGTTCAAGAGCGCAAGGCGCATTTCAAGAGCGCAAAGTGCATTTAATCAATTTTATAATCCGGGAATAAATTTATGTTCTTTTAGAAGAGACTTTGTCTCAAGGTTTAAGAACAACAGTTCTTATTTTGCAGGAGAGATTTTCAATCTATTATTTTGATGGAAAAATTTTCCTTTATAGATCAATGATCTGTGAGAAGAAATATGTTCTTCTTTTATTTTATGATGAGATCTTTTGATCTCTTTTGTGAAAGACTTTTTGTCTTGTAGATCTATGATCTTTTTTAAAGAAAAGAATTATTCTTTTTATGAGATGATTTCATCTCTGTGTTCATCACCATTCTTTTTACCTTGAAGAAAAAAAATTCTTTTGCTGAGAGCTATGCTTCTCTTCCTTTTAATTTTTCAAAGTTTATGGGGGGTTTCTCTATATTTGGAAAGAGAGATCATTGGTCGTTGGGACCCACCACCTCTCCGACGACACTGAGAGATTACAGTGACATATATCGAAGGTGTGGAGGGATGTACCATTTGAACCATATCCCACTCATCAGGGGGGAAGAACATGCTGGAGCTTAAGCTTCTCGCTGCTGAAAAAGGTTTCTTTGCGTTCGCGCACGTGCGTCGCACATGTTGGGCGCACATATTTGCACGTAGCGTACATGGAATTTGCGCATATGCGCATTATGGGGGGGTGAGCAAGCTCCTATGGAGAACGAATCTCCTTTATTGAATATTCTCATGTGGTGCGCACGTGCGTTGCACGTGGTGCGTGCATGGCGGGCACACGTGCGTTGCACGTACCGCACATGGCGCTTGCACATATGCGCATTATAGGGAGGAGCAGGATCCTATGGAGAACGAATCTCCTTTTAATATTATTGAATATTCTCATATGGTGCACACGTGCGTTGCACGTGGTGCGCGCATGGCGGGCACACATGCGTTGCATGTAGCGCACATGGCGCTTGCGCATATGCGCATTATGGGGAGGAGCAGGCTCCTAACTTGGAGAACTAAGCTCATTTTAATATTATTGAATATTCTCATGTGGTGCGCACGTGCGTTGCACGTGGTGCGCGCATGGCCGGCACACGTGTGTTGCACGTAGCGCACATGGCGCTTGCGCATATGCGCATTATGGGGAGGATGATGCTCCTAACTTGGAGAACTAAGCTCCTATGGAGAACTAAGCTCTTTTGAGAATTGAATCCTTTGAGGATTGAACTCCACCTTTTCTAAGAGGTATACACTCTTATTTATATGAGAGTGGTAGAGAAGCGATCTCTCCTTTTCCCGATGTGGGACTAAAAATGCATTCCCCATGTAGTAGAGCATTACTTTAGATTACACGTGCATAGCACATTTGCTCATAACTTTTGATTCCGGATGAATTATAAAGCCCATAATATATCAAATTGACGGATTTTTCGAGACACTTTCGATACCATCAGAATTTAGCTGTTTCTCATTCCGGAGTTTGTCAAAATACAGCTCGGAAAATACTGGTTCGCATCTTCTTCCTTAGATCACATGTGCATAGCACATTTGCTCATAACTTTTGATCCCGGATGAATTATGAGGCCCATAATATATCAAATCGAAGGATTTTTCGAGACACTTTCGATACCATCAGAATTTAGCTGTTTCTCATTCTGGAGTTTGTCAAAATACAGCTCGGAAAATACTGGTTCGCATCTTCTTCCATAGATCACACGTGCATAGCACATTTGCTCATAACGTTTGATCCCGGATGAATTATGAGGCCCATAATATATCAAATCGAAGGTTTTTTTGAGATTCTTTTAATACCATCAGAATTTAGATGTTTCTCATTCGGGAGTTTGTCAAAATACAGCCTGAAAAATACTGGTTCACATTTTCTTAAGCGTATCGCTCCCATTTAATGCCTTGGGCTCTTTTGCGCAGAAATTTTTGGCGGAAACAACGTGTTCACGCAGAAAGAGCTCAACATGAGACAGCGTAGATGGTTGGAGCTGATGGCTGACTTTGATCTTGATCTCAAGTACCATCCGGGAAAAGTTAATGTAGTGCCGGATGCGCTTAGTCGGTTGCCAGCAATTCGGATGTTGACTGTACAGAAGGAGTTTATCGAAGATTTTCGGAGATTCGAGTTGGAGATCATGTTACCGCATTCTTCAGGACATTTGATGCAGCTGCAAGTACAGTCGTCATTGATCGATACTGTTAAAGCGGCGCAGTCAAAGAATCCAAGATTGCAGAAGTTTCGAGAACAGGTTGAAGTGGGACTTCGAACGGACTTGTTGATTCATGAGGATGGTTCGTTGCGATATGGTAGCCGTTTGTGTGTGCCGAAAGGAGACATTTGTGAAGAAGTTATGAAGGAGGCGCACAGTTCCGCATATTTCGTACATCCAGGAGGCACGTAGATATACCGTGATCTACGACAACATTTCTGGTGGGAAGGCCTGAAAAGGGAGATGGCCCGTTTTGTAGCGAAGTGCTTGGTGTGTCAGCATATTAAGGCTGAACATTAAAGGGTAGCTGATTTATTGCAACCACTTCCAATTCCTCAATGGAAGTGGGAACATATAACCATGGATTTCGTGACAACTTTACCGCGGAGTCCAAAGGGCAACAATGCAGTTTGGATGATTGTTGATCGATTGACTAAGGCAGCTCATTTCATACCGTTTTGAGTTGGTCAGTCAATGGAAGCGTTAGCAGAGCGGTACATGCAGGATATTGCGAGATTGCATGGAGTACCTGTGAGCATCGTTTCCGACCGTAATACCCGATTCTTATCGCACTTCTGGAGGAGTTTACAGGAAAGTTTTGGAATGCGATTGAAGTTTAGCACTGCTTATCATCACCAGACAGATGGCCAGTCGGAGAAAACAATCCAAACTCTTGAAGATATGATGAGAGCTTGCATGTTGGACTTCAAGGGTTCATGGGAAGATCATCTACACTGTTCCCTGATTAAAAATCAGGAAATACCTCAATGAGGTATCACGTGCTCACACGTGACCAATGGTCACGTGTTGACACGTGATGGTTAAAACAGAAGCATAAATAAGCGGCTGAGAAAAGAACTCAATTGGGGGTCACGTGCTCACATGTGACCAAGGGTCACGTGCCAGCACGTGACAGGCTTTGAAAGCCTTATAGTTTAATAGAATTAAAATTCTAAATTTCTCTAAATCTTTTCAAACAAAAAAGGATTATGGGGGACCGTTGGATTAAAAATCCAGGGGTGATTAAAAATCACCAATTTATGGAAAAATCTTAGATAAGGAAAGATTTCCCTAAATCTCACCAAAAATAACAAACAGAATATCTTTGGATTGAAAATCCAATGGTGAATAAAATTCACTGAATGATCTAAAGGATCATATTAATTATGAAAATAAACAAAATCTTTCAATGAAAGATTTATTAGACAAATTGATTCTTCTCCTTCTCCTATAAATAGGAGCCAAGATATAGAATTTTGGGAGATAGAATTTTGGGATCTTGAAACTTTCAAAAGGCAAATAGTAGAGAGAAAAGAAAGGAGAATTTAATTCTCAACAAAGAAAACCCTAGGTGAGAAAAGAAAGGGGATCAAAACTTCAAACAGAGAATTTAATTCTCAAATCTAAAAGTTTAACTCTTCTACAAAAAAGAACTTAGTTCTTCCTCTAGTTGAAGATCTGCAGAAGCGAATCTTCCCATAGGTTGAGAATTTAATTCTCATCGGGTTGAGATTTTGCCATGCAGATCCAAGACTTAGAGGGAGAATTGAGTTCAGAGAATTTAATTCTCCCAAATTTATAGGAATTTAATTCCTCCAAGATGAAATTAGGGTTTAACCCTATATGAGAATTTAATTCTCCTAAATTTATAGGAATTCAATTCCTTCAAGACAGATAAAATTAGGGTTTAACCCTATATGAGAATTTAACACTCCTAAAATTATAGGAATTTAATTCCTCCAAAATAATAACTAGGGTTTAACCCTAATTGAGAATTTAATTCTCTCAAATTCACATGAACTTAATTCCTCCTAAAATAAAATTAGGGTTTCATCCTATACAAGAATTTAATTCTTTTACATATATGGGAATTTAATTCCTCCAAAATCATAATTAGGGTTTAACCCTACAGAAGAATTTAATTCTTTCACGATAGGAATTTAATTTCTCCAAAATCATAATTAGGGTTTAACCCTGCAGAGAATTTAATTCTTAAAAATAAAAAGATTTAAAAGATCTTTATACATGCAAAGAATTAAGGTCACGTGTCCCCACGTGACCCCTAAAAAGATCCCTAAAAATGAGAAGAAAAGAAGCTCTGAGGCAACGCCTCACGTGCTCCCACGTGACCTCCAAAACACAGAAAGAAAAAGCAAAGGCAATACTGGCATCAGGCGCCCTCACGTGTTACCGCGTGACCCTTAATAAATGCCTTAACAGATCAGTGCATGAGCACCTATCACGTGCCCACACGTGATGGCCAGGAAACTAAAAGTGTTAAACACTTATCTGCAGAATAAGAGAAAAGGGATCTAGTCCCATCTTTGGGCGCCCTCACGTGGCCCCACGTGACCCATTCCTATTTAGTGTTTAAACACTAATTTAAAGGACTTATTTCCAATGTTTAACACCGATTATTTTTTAGTGTTCAACACTAAATTGAGAATTATATTCCCGTGTTTAACACTGATTGTCTTTTTAGTGTTTAACACTAATTTGAGAATCTTATTTCCAGTGTTTAACACTGTTGTCTTCTAGTGTTTAAACACTAATTTGGGAGCTTTATTTCCAATGTTTAACACTGCTGTTCTCTAGTGTTTAACACTATTTTTTAGCCAAATTGGCTAATTTTCCAGAGGCAAAAGTCTCCCCTTCAACAGAATCTCAAAATTGAGTAAAACTCATAGCTACAATGTTTTATAGTCAGTCAGAGATAGAAATATTATCAGAGCCCTCAAACTCTTGTTTAGTATTGCTAAATAATGTGGGCTTGAACCCAGACAAATGTCTAATGGTCCAACAAAGGGCCAATATTTTAAATCTAATTGGACTTAACCCAAGCTGGCCATAAGTCCTTAATTCAGACTTAACTGAGCCAATGTGTTCATAATCTAATTAATTGATCTTAGTTCCAAATTGGACTATAGATCACTCAATCCACCTTGGTTCGAGGGTACATCTCTTCATTCTTTTGATATTTGTCGTTGTAATTCCTCAACGTCTTCAAAGAGGTGACTGGTCCCGACAACCATACATTTCATAGACTATGACGTCTCTAAACTACGGACTGTGGGGTCCTTAAACTCACGGACTATGATGTCCTTAACCTCGACCGTGATGTCTTTAAACTAACATCGGACTGTGGGGTCCTTAAACCCATGGACCATGATGTCCTTAACCTCGACCGTGATATCTTTAAACTAACATCGGACTGTGGGGTCCTTAAACCCATGGACTATGATGTCCTTAATCTCGACCGTGATGTCTTTAAACTAACAATGGACTGTGGGGTCCTTAAACCCATGGACTATGATGTCCTTAATCTCGACCGTGATATCTTTAAACTAACATTGGACTGTGGGGTCCTTAAACTCAGGGACTATGATGTCCTTAATCTCAACCGCGATATTTTTAAACTAACAATAGACCGAGATGTCCTTAAACTACCAATGGACCATAATGTCCTTAAACTAATCGACCGCAATGTCTCTAAACTGAACATTAGAGTCCAAATGCTCTTTTGTCGGATCTAAACGATCCCGTTAAGTTGATCTTAGTCTAAAATTAGACTAACGTATCCTTAACCAACATTTAAGTTGATCTTAGTCTCAAATGAGGCTAACGTATCCTTAAACCCAAACCCCCCAAACCCAAATCTAAGAAAAATACGGATTTGAACTAGTCCACGCCCTACGGGCGACAACATAAATTAGTCTTCGTATACAATCCATGGGCAACCAAACACAAAACAAACACCCACGACATGAAGTGACCATCTGGAGAAGGAGAAAATTGTTACCGCGATGCGGTAGCGTAATTAACTGCAGGGGCTTGCGCCTGCAGGGAAGAGCATCCCCACAATCAAAAACCCCTCAAATGAGGGGGAATCTGACGAAGTCTGCTACATCGGTCGCATCCGTTTAAACCTTCGATACATAGTGCCATAAATCAACTTGGCATCTTCGGAGAGGTGGACGGATAGCACCAATTAGCATTTGCCCCGAATTTCAGGCAAGACGTTTATCGCGTCTTCACCGCGTCTTTCGGAGGGGAACATACACTTGGTGGAGTTTTCATACAATAACAGCTTCCAGACGACTATTCAGATGGCTCCATTCGAAGCATTGTATGGTCACAAGTGCCGCTCACCCGTTTGTTGTGATGATGTTGGAGAACGGAGATTGTTGGGACCGGATCTTGTCGTGCAAACAGTAGAGAAGGTTAATACTATCCGGAATCACATGAAGGCAGCACAGGATCGGCAAAAGAGTTAGGATGATACATCGAGAAGACCTCTAGAATTCGCTGTTGGTGACCTTGTATTCTTGAATATATCACCGACTAGAGGAGTGATTCGTTTTGGGAGTCGAGGCAAGCTTAGTCCTCGATTCGTGGGGCCTTTCGAGATTATTGAGCGTGTTGGAGAAATGGCTTATCAATTGGCTTTACCATCATCTTTGGCGAGTGTTCATGACGTGTTTCATGTATCTCAACTCCGTAAGTATGTTCGAGATGAAACGCACATGCTAGATCATTCGGAGCTGACTGTAAGGGAGGATTTGACCTCTGAGGAACGACCGATATCGATTGTTGATCGAAGAGAAAAGGTTCTCAAGAATAAGGTTATCCCTCTCGTACTTGTTTCATGGAGAATCGCTCGCATGGAGAATCGACTTGGAAACGAGAAGACGAGATTCGACCGAAGTTTCCACATCTCTTCTCGTAAATTAATGTTTTTTTTAATCTTTTCTTGTTCCGGGAATTTCGAGAACGAAATTCTTTTTGTGGTTGGGTATAATGTAACACGCTAGTTCATTTATACCAGTTCTTTTGGGTATTTCTTTATTTATGAATATTCTTGATTTATTGCTGTTGAGTGTGAATAGTGTAATTGATATCTGTGTTTGCATTCGACCCGACCCGTATGCTGGAAACCCGTCTTGATTCCTGTTTATAATTTATCCCGGCTAATTATGAGAATCCGTGTACTTTCATATTGTTTATACTGCATAGTTGCATTATATCTGGCATCTATATTTTTCATAAAACAAATAAAGTCAAATAAAATATTTAAAAAAAATATCTAGCATGGCCTGTACCATACCCCTAACCCTGTTGTAGCATCCGTACATCGTGTTCTCGCCCCGTTCAATGAAACGGATCCGTTTAGATAGCTACGTGCACGTTACGTGTATCCGTTCTTGGGGGTATGCATTTTCGTTATCCGGATATTCTATTTTGGTTTTGGTTAACACGTATATTATCCGTATTTTCAAACCATAATTTTAGACCCAACCCGGATATATTTTGGAGTACTTTTGTATTAGCCAAAAAAACTCAAATACAGTTAATATTTTAATCCTAATATAACAAATTGTTAATATATTCGTTTATATTATGTTAACTAAAAGAAATATTTTTTTAAAAATCAAAATCATATTCTATCCTAACAAACTCTCTCCGTCTCTTCCTATATAAATATATAATTCTTTTTAAAAATCCTTTTATAATACATATACATCCTTAACCCACGTTTCCTTTAAACCCATAATTCTTCATCTTCTATTTTCCCCACCTCCTCCACGAGAAAACCCAAACCCACGCCTCACCTTTGCCTCGCCGCCGACACCCTCGCCTTCATCCCAACCTCACCTTCCCCTCGCCTTCGACCACCTCGTCATCCTCTCTCTCTTTCCCAAGCCTCTACAACTTCCCGTTGCAACCCACAACCCAAGAAAACCCTAACCCCGCGATGGCACCCTCACCACCAACCTCCTCGGCCGCACGTCTCGCGACCGCCCTCATCATCACCTCCGACTCCTAACACCACCACCACCGTCATCAACTTCATCCCCGACAACCCAAATCTTTCCCCGTACACCCCACAACACCAAGAACCGTGCCTACAACCCTCTGCCTCGTCCACGTCGCCGTTTCCGGCACCCTCACTGCCGACCAGCCTCGTTGGCGTCCCCTTGCCACCTCCTCTGACCCGAGACAACCCCATTGAACAGCCACAACCTTTCTTTTTCCTCTTCTTCTTCTTCTCTCTTCTCTTGCTTTCTTGATTTCTTGGGTTCCGGTCATCGCCAGAGCCGTGACCGTCACCGACGATCCAGACGATCCAATGGACATTCTCAGCCAGCGTGGTCACTTCTTGCTTTGCCCGGTCCTGTTCCGTACGCGCACGCGTGCATTGCGACGTTTACCCGAAGCCGAACGCTGCGTACGCACCCCGTATTGAGATCCGATCAAGCAAGTTTATCTTACTACATGCTATGTGTTCAGACCAGAATATTGCATTTTATTACCACCCATTCATTATCTATTTTTTTGTATATATCGGTACTATTAACCGGTGTTTGCTCAGTAATACAGATTACAGGTATCCGTGACAAAATACTAGAAATACATCCAGAATCATGGATATATCATTTGTGAGCTGACACTGCAACCAGAACCGCAAACCGACCGATATCCCAAGAGTTATTTTGCAAACAAGTGTGTGCACAATATTTTGGTCCAACACATTACATGTGTGTGCACACAACTCTTGAGGCTTGGACCATGGACCTAGGGGGCAGCCATGGCATGATGGCTAGGAGCAAGTGGTATGGTGTGATGTGCATTAATGGTGCAATAAATGCATAAAGTGTTGATGTGATGCAAAGCTATATTGTTCCCTCCAATCCCTGGTACACCACAAGTTCAAAATAGACAAATCAAATTGCACCAATGTGATGTTTGGGAGCAGACAAGAACGCCACTGCAATACGGGACCCAGCCCTCGGAAAATGGTCGAGCACTTCCTTGCAAAATCCGGCCTGGCCGGCCCCACCTCCTCCTATGGGCCCCATCCTCTCACAGTGTCTCCAATGCTGTTATTTGGTCTTTATTTTATTGTTTGTTTAATCCCTTATCTTGCCTATAAAAGCTGATCATGGTAGCAAGGGAGAGGGGTCTCACTTTTGCCTAGTTTTATTCTTTACAAGTTTTCATTTTTGTTTCTCTTTTGTTCTCTTGTACATAGCATAACTTCCCCTTGAGTTCTTTGTCTTCTCTTGAGTTTGCAACCTCTTCATTGAGCTTGCAAGTTTAAGTTTTGGCAATTAATCTCAAGGGTTGTATCTTCTTTTGGAATTAATAGAGCTCTCTTTTTTGCCTTCATTTCACATGAGTTCTTTACCCTTCTCTTGATCTTACAACCTCTTGATTAAGCTTGCAAGTTTAAGGGTTGGTTATTGATTCCATGGCTTGTCTTGTGTTCTAATAGTTCTTAGTATTTCTTACTTGCTCTTTTTACTTACTTGCATTTTCATTCTTGTCTTTTATCACTTGCAATTTGTTACCATGTCATTTATATTCTTGTAATACTTTTCTTTTCTTTGTTTATCTTCTCTTTTGTTCTCTCTTTTTTTGGTTTGTTATTGTGAGATATTGTGAATATTGTTGTTAGGAAAAAAGAATGATATTGTAAGTTAAGGTTTCGTTTCTCATATCCTTTTCCCGTATTTTCCATTTGAAACTCCGCCCAAACCTTACGCAAACGCTCCGTTAGGCATCTTACCCTACCAAGGTAACAATGATTCCTAACCGTGACCGGTTGCGTTCGGTTTGGCCGGAGGCGAAAGCAAGAGACAAGAACGGAAGGACAATAGTCAATAAGCCGGATTCCATGAATACCGTGCTTAAGCACCCTAATCCACGTTGTTATTGATTGCTCTAGGTTCAATCGTTAAGTTCGGCTCAAAGGACTTGAATACGGAATCCATTAACCACATAAACTTTTATGTAGCAGTATTTCCTTTTTGTTTTTAAAGTAATCCACGGTTTAAATACTTGATGGGAATCAAACCGGCTACTCCTGTACCATCTTAAAAATCTCTCCCGCCGCATCACAACTCCAAAGTTTTGACGAGAGTGGAGAGATATATTTTTATATTCTAACATCTTTTATTGTCTTGGCAATGGCATCAGGATATAAGGAGATAAAGGCTACCTGTTGTGGGTCAGGGAAATTCAATGGTGCAAGCCTTCGCACATCAAATGCAACACTTTGCTCAAATAGCGATCAATATCTCTTTTGGGATCCATTTCATCCAACGAAGATTGCTTCAAAATTTACTGCTTTACAGTTATATGAAGGCTCTACAAATTGTCTCTCCGATTAATGCCAAGTCATTAATCAAGTATTAAAAGACCTTACCAATTACCATGCAATGGTGTCTTTAACCTCTTGTTGGCATTTGCTCCTAGTTCATTAAAAGCATGTTTGTTTGTTTGTTTTAAATGGAAAAAAAAAATCCATAGCCCGGCTCAATATTAATAAAATTAAAAACCTAGTACATCAAAGTCTTCTACTAACAACACGGAAAAGAAAGAAAGATAATTACAAAATCAAAAATTCGAAAACCGATTCGGCAGTCTTGAATAGTTACATGCCTTCCTTAATTAACACATCCTTCATTTTGTATGGTGTCCAAGATTACCCACAAAATAAAAAGAAATTCAGTTGATCTCAACATCATCTCTTCTAAAGATATGTTAGAGTCGGTAAATATCTTTGAATTTCTTCCAATGTATAAACAGCAACAAGTGATTATTTTAATATTGGACCAAGCTAGAGAAGCCAGAGTATTCGGAGTTGGAGGCATGTGTATATGATGATGCCTGCAAAAAAAAAGCATGTTTGCTTAATCTCAAAAAAAGGATTTGTTTTTTATTTAAGAATTAAAATTAAATACACAAATCACTCGAAAAGAAGCAAAAAAGATTCCATAACTAAAAGTCTCGGCTTTTAATAAGAGCAGTAAACTTCAATTTACAAAATAGGGTAACTTGTCAAAAAGCCTCGGGCCCTGTTCAAACTTGTGTCAAAACCCCTGAACCTTTTGCTCTGTTAAAAAAACCTGGGCCCAATTAAAGCCCCTTTTATACCAGTTGCTTGTAATATCTAAAAAGTTATCTGTAATATCTAAGCAGTTGGAGAGAATAAATGCTTAAATGAAATACAGCCCAGGGGGTTTTTACAAAGAATTTGAACTGTAGGTCTTTTCCAACTATTTTGAAATATTAGACGACTTGGGAGCGGCCGGGGTAGTTTTTACATTTACCCTTTTACAACATTCAAAAGCCTCATAAGTTCAAATTAATTTAGTTCTTCAAGAAATGAAACTATACTTTGTAACCAAGCTTTCGGTAAACCTAATACTTCTAAATTAAAACGCAGAAACCCCACACTTCTCACCGTAAAGCAGTAAATCCTCTTAAACTTGAAAAACATGCACTTTAACTCTAAAACACTAATGGTGTTAATGTGTTATGCTAAAAATGGCTCTCTAATATATTTAATTGACTAACCTAATATTCTCTTTTCTTTTTCTATATTTTTTTCAAATTCATATCCTTTTGAATCCATTCTTACTCTTTTGAACCATTACAAAGAAATTAAATAGGTTATATTTTGAATTAGATATATAAGGAAAAAATGATTAAAAAATTTTTGAGAAAGGAAAAAATTTATAGAGAAGAAAGAGAAAAAGAAGTTGAAGGAGAAAAGACTGTTGGGCATTTTGGTTAATATACATCTTAGAAACTTACGGTGTTGAATTTATGTGTAAAGCGTATGTTTTCTTAAGTTTAGAGGGTTTGCCAGCTTTTCGGGCAAAATTGGAAGGAGTTTCACGCATTTTAGTCAAAAATAAATTATTAAATACTAGCAATCACAATTTCCATAGAAAGAACTCATCCTAAACAAATCACACTTACTAATAGAAATATGATTCTTATTTTCATTCATGCTCCTGCATCATATTTTTGCTCTCATGGGCATTCTTAAATATCTCTTCTACTGCACCACCGTATCTCTATATAGCTATGATTCTAACTGAGAGATATAGTTTTATGTTTTTCCCATAGGTCCATCTGTGGATTGAAACTCAAACATTTGCATAACCCTATAATTTAAGTGCATGTTTGGATGGATTTAAATCTAGGTTTCTCTAAAATCTAATTAATATAATATGACTGTCATTGTACCGCAACTCCAAAGTTATGATGAGCATTGAGAAATATATCTACTATTATATACTGCTATTATATCCCACGTTCAACTGGTCCATATGTTCTTTTTTCTTTTCGTTTTTCCTTTAAAAAGGTATAAGCAGATAAAGAAAAAGAATTCAACTTCTCAAACGGTCCACGTGGAAATATCTTTTTATGCATAACTTTGAAAATGTATATACACATGCATGCCTGATGCCTGAAACATCGATAATCCTTTTTTCATGTACATCCACCAACCTAAAGTGCCAACGCACACCTATCGTGCATGATTAGTTATCATTATTTTTCTTTGAGCAGTAACTTGTCGTCGTCGAACCCTAGACCTCTGCACATGCAAGAAGCTTTTATACCACTAAATTACAACGACACTGACATCAACCGTGAAAATGAAAGCTTTCTTTCTTTTTATTTTTTATTTTTTATTTTTCCATAATCATGGTTTAGATGTAAATGAACGAGCAACTTTAATTTGCATGGAGCCCTTGGATTCGCCTAATAATATTGCACATAATTTAAAAGCATCCATGTCTCCACTAATTCGTTTATGGCTTTCTCATTCTTCACGTGCCTGGGCCTTATCCTTATATACCTACTAGAATTTTTCGCTGCAAGTGTGTATATTAAGATATATGTAGACAAATACAAAGTAAATGTTATTTCTGGTAAAATATATGTTTATACTACCGCTAACAATTAATTTTTTCATTCAGTTGTTGGTTATGTTACAAATAGTTGTGGTGTGTGTGGATTTCAACTTATTTGAAAACTATATTTCATAAATATGTTAATTCTTAAGGTTTTTTTTGAAAAAAGAATTAGAGCATTTTTTTCTATTATTTTTGCATTTGAATATTGAAAGAGTAAAACGGTAAATTTATAAGTTTGAGAATATAAGCTGGCATGCTTTGACACCAGAGTCCGATGCAATTTTTTCTTATTTTATTATTATATCTTATGGAAATAAAGAAGAAACTGTTTATGATGCCCCATATGTAATAGTTATGATAGCAAAGACATACCTCCCATTATTCAATTCACTTGATTGTGATCATATTGATTATTTTGTCTGGTTCCCCAATACAATTATTAGCTGCTTTTGTCCTGTCTCCTCCATTATTTTATTTTATTTTATCTTAATTCTTAAATAATACCTCAATGTTTCATCTATTTTGTATTTGTATATCTCATTAAATTTTTCGCTGTATTTATATACACTAAAATACAAACCGTTAATACTTTTACTTTTTTTAGTTTACTATCAAATCCATCATTATTATAAATAAAATCCATACGCTTTGTATCTTAAGATATCTAAGTGTTTCGAAAAAATCAATATATATATATATATCTCTCTCTCTCTCTCTCTCTCAGTGTAAGTAGATGAAATATTGGGATATTATTTAGCAATTAATCCTTTTATTTCCACATGACTAAAATGAAGGTAATCATTTCCACGGTTCTTGATAAGAAACAAACCCTTACATTAATTCAAACAAAATCGGCAAAATCAAAAATACGGTAGCAGTAGTACAACGTATCTCCGGAGTTTAGTGAACTTTATTAATGTTTTGACATTTCCTTCTCCTTGCCCCTTGTCTCCTCCTCACCCGCCTTCTCCTTGCCCCCTGTCTCCACGTCGCCCTCCTCCTCCTTCTCGCCCACTCGCCGCCTCCTCCTCAACCTTTTGCCCTCCTCGTCTCCTCCAACCACCCTCCTCCTCCCAAGCTTGATTCTTTCAAATGAAAATTTAATATAATTAATAATTTAGTAATAAAATTAACAATACTAATTAATAACTTAATTAATAATGTTATTTAAAAGGGAAAATGGTCGTTTTACATACCTGCTTAACACCGTAGTTTTCTGCTACAATCAGATTTTTTAATAGTTTTCTGAAATTTGGCCAAACTTATAGGGAGTTTAGTGAACTTTGGCCTTCATTTAAATTAAATGATTAATAGCTAGCGCGCTCATCTCTCTCTCTCTCTGTGTATGTATGTGTGTGTGTATATCAATGCAAATCCAAAGATAAAGAAAATGGTATGATCTGTTCTCAAATTCTATCGATAGAATGGTATCCCGTATTATTGTTAGTATTAGTTATTTTCAGTATACCCCTGAATTTATATCAATTTTTCTTCCTTTCATTAGCAGTTTGTAATGAATATTTTTACCTAACGGATAATTTCGAAAAAGTTAACGGTTAATAAAATAAGGGATAAGTGCATTTTTTTAAAGCCGATGGTTATGTGCCGCTGATCATGAGAAAGAGTAGAGGTTTCAGCAAATTGGTGTAAGAGTTGATAAAACATAGGAGTTTTGGTAAGGAGATCATATATATAGGTTCGAGGAAAGTTGGAGGAAAAAAAAGACAGGGTAAATATTTTTCGGTAAAAGGGGGAAAATGTAAAGAGGTTTCTTTTGTTATATTTGCTTATAACAAATTTAATGTTCAAAATATATATGGCATTTAAGACTAAGAGCTCGATTACATCTTAAATTGTTTCTACTTAACAAACGAGAGTTAAAGTTATTCTTGTATGAAATATGATATGCAATTTAATTCTAGCAACCCAACAAGCCTTGACGAATGATGACAAATAGTAAAATCATATAATTATGAGGTAGGACTCATATGAACAAGGACGGAGCCAATATTCATTAAGTCGCAGAAAATATAGAAGATTAGTTAAGTTACATAAAATAGGAGATTAGTTAGCAAAGTATAAAGATTTCGTTAAATAAGTCCTAAAAATTAGTAATGGCTAACTGCTTCCAACTAATTATGCAACACATATACACATCAAATTTGACAAAAATCTAGTTTAAGCACAAATAAATAATAGCAATGATTATTTTTAAAATTAATCTAACCTAAAATCTCTTCGGCTCTCATTTAAATATTCAACAACAAACAGGTTGTTGAGAAATTCAGGAGAGAGATAGCTTCTCAAGAATTAATTGCTTTTTTCTCTGCAGCTAGTAATTATAATTATAAACGTTTCAAAAAATTTACTTCTTTATACTCTAATAGCTTACCTGCAAACTTCCTTTATTAGCAATTTCTTAGATTATGTGTTTTGCAAAGACATTCTTAATTTTTTTTATGATTCATGGGTGATGGCATTATTGTTAGGTCAGGTTGCTAGTAAGACCAAAAAACAAATTAAATTAATATTTTTCAACGAATAATATTTAACTATGTTGCTAAGCATGCACCCTATTAAACAAATAAGCAAAAATAAGAAGAATAAGGTTCCGAGTTGCCCGGGACGGAAGCACGCCAAATGATTTATGTCCTAAGAATAGGATTCGCCGCCTCTAGCACAGGACTCGCCGACAATTTGTTCCCAAGATATGACCGCCCCACCAACAGGGACTCCACCCGAAATGCAGTAGGATGAAGTGTCGAACCGGTCGCTGACCCTCGTCGCTCAACAAGAAAAAAAAAGGTGGCTCGAACACGAACTGGACAGAGGCAGCAGCAGCAGTGGGCTTTGGAATATATTGGAAGGGAAAGGGAGAGGAGAAGGTGCTCGCCGAGCAGAGCGGTGGAGAGCTCGCCGAGCAGAGCGGTGAAGAGGAAAGCTCGCCGAGCAGAGCGGTGAAGAGGAGAGTTGAGCAGAGCAGTGGAGAGGAGAGCTCGCTGAGCAGAGCAGTGGAGAGGAGAGCTCTGTTTAGAGGAGAGCTGTTTGTTGTATATTGAACCAAGAGAAACAAAGAGAAGGGGTGTTTCTTATATAGGCGTCCCCATTACTGCTCATCAATACACAGATTAATGCAGGCCCACCGTCTCTGTCCTCCAACGGGCAGAAACGCCTGCATTAAAGTTCATCCAACGGTCCACTCTTTACGAGCCCATGGTTGCTGCAACGGTCCAGGAACGTGTCTAAACAAAAGCATTTTTTTGTGCAAAATGATAAGCGCACGGCCCGGGCCGGGCCGGGATCGGGACGGACGGACGGCGCGCGCGTGTGGAAAAGTCCAAGCCCACTAGCCCTTGAACTACTTCAAGAGGCTAAGACACATCTTCATATATAAGGACAACAACACCTTATTACCTAGGCGATGTGGGACTAAAGAAAAAGGAAAGATAGATTTTAAACCATTAAATAAAGTATAAAATCCATCATCCCCCACATGGTTTAAAAATTCAGTGTAGTTGAAATACAAAAAGGACACATTGAGCGACATAATACTTAGCATATCAATGAGGGTTTTTTTTTGCCTTGAACCTCACCTAGTATGACACATTTCCATTCGAAAGGGACGTGGTGAACTAGGTCTTGAACCAGACCCTTTGAACCGAACTTCCACATGCCACACGGCCAAATATAGGGTACGAGACCAGGTTCATAAGTCGGCTAGCGCGTTTCGGCCATGCGCTGATCTTGTCTCATGAGTGCTCTAGCGAATGCCCGCAATTCACATAGTCCCGGCCTCAGGAACACACTCACATAGTAAAGTTCTCCAAGGGTGCACTGAACGGACCTACACCCTGCCATAAAGGGCCTTGAACATATTCAAAGCAATAGCTCTTCCTTAACCGTTTCAGTCAGGAGCACTATCACCATAGGGAGGGTCTTGGAGATATACTCCTAAAAAGTCAATGCTCCAAGTAGACACGCTAGTAGCTCGTTGTCCTTTCGAACCAAACTTCATGGGATCTCCACTTGGAATGGTAGGGTATCCACTACGGTGTCTAAGTGGTGGGCAACAGACCCATCCCCCTCGATGAGGATTGGACTAGCTGTCTTGCTAGCCCCTTGGACAGAGGATCTGCTAAGTTATTCACTGATTTCATAAAATCAAGTAAGATCACACCGTGTGCGATCCGGTCCTTCATATCCTCTAAACGGATTCTCAAGTGCCGTTTGCCAGTATCACTCTTAGATTGTCTGGCCTTATCAATAGCAGCTTTACAATCACAATGTATAGACAAAGCAGGTAATGGCTTAACAGTTAAAGGAATATCAAGTAAAAACAGTCTAAGACATTCAGCTTGAAAACTGGCTAAGTCTAAAGCAATTAACTCTGCTTCCATAGTTGATCTAGCTATGACTGTTTGCTTGGTGGACTTCCAAGAAACAGCACCTCCTCCTAACAAGAACACATAGCCACTAGTTGATTTAGTTTCATCTGAATCAGAGATCCAGTTAGCATCAGTATAACCTTCCATGGTGGAAGGAAAAGAGGTGTAGTGTAGTGCAACATGCAAAGTACCCTTTAGGTATCGAAATGCCCTCACTAGAGCTTTCCAGTGATCAGCATTAGGGGTACTTGTGTATCTACTCAATCTACCTACAACATAAGATAAATCAGGTCTAGAACCATTAGCTAGATACAATAAACTACCAATTATCTTAGCATACAAAGATTGGTTTACAGGTGGTTCAGAGTGGGATCTCAAGTGAAACAGAGGATCATATGGAGTAGAAACTGGTGTACAATCAAAGTACCCAAATTTCTTCAATATAGCTTCAGCATAATGGGATTGTGAAAAGGTAATTCCATTATTGTTTCTAATGAGTTTAAACCCTAAAATGACATCAGCTACTCCTAAGTCTTTCATATCAAACTGGCTAGTTAAGAACTTCTTGGTGCCTGATATGATATTAGGGTTTGAACCGAATAGCAGAATGTCATCAACATAGAGGCAAAGGATTATGCATGCATCTCCTACAACTTTAGAGTACACACATTTATCATATTCATTAGAACTAAAGCCATAAAATTTAATTACTCTATCAAACTTCTGGTTCTACTATTTAGGTGCTTGCTTAAGTCCATACAAAGACTTCACAATCCTACAAACCTTATTTTCCTGACTAGGTACTGTTCTCCTTCGAACACAGAGACGCGACTGTGTAGGTTTTTCTTGCCTGAATTTGGGGGCAGATGCTATTTGGTTTTATCCGTCCACCTCTTCGAAAATGCCAAGTTGATTTATGGCACCGTATATCGGAGGTTTAGACGGATGCGGCCGTTGTAGCAGACTTCTTCAGATTCCCCCTCGTTTGAGGGGTTTTTGATTGTGGGGACGCTCTTCCTTGCAGGCGCAAGCCCCTGCAGTTAATTACGCTACCGCATCGCGGTAACCACTTTCTCCTTCTCCAGATGGTCACCTCATATCGTGTGTGTTTGTTTTATTTTTGGTTGCCCGTGGATTGTATACGGAGACTAATTTATGTTGTCGCCCGTAGGGCGTGGATTAGTCCAAATCCGTATTTTCTTAGATTTGGGTTTGGGTTGGGTTTAAGGATCGTTAATCTCATTTGAGACTAAGATCAATTTAAACGTTTGTTAAGGAACGTTAGTCTAATTTTAGACTAAGATCTACTCAACAGGATCATTTAGATCCAACAAAAGAGCATTTGGGCTCTATTGTTTAGTTTAGGGATATTGCGGTCCAGAAGTTTAAGGACATCATAGTCCGTGGAGTTTAAGGACATCATAGTCCTTGGAGTTTAAAGACATCATAGTCTGTAAAGTTTAAAGACATCATAATTTATGAGTTTAAGGACCCCATAGTCCGTGGAATGTCTGGTTGTCGGGACCCATCACCTCTCTAAAGACGTTGAAGGATTACAACGACAAATATCAAAGGAGTGAAGAGATGTACCCTTGAACCAATATTGGTTGGGGGATCTGTAGTTGGATTGATTTAAGGATCGTTAATCCCGTTTTGAGATTAAGATCAACTTAAATGTTTGTTAAGGATATGTTAGTCTAATTTTAGACTAAGATCTACTTAACAGGATCATTTAGATCCAACAAAAGAGCATTTGGGCTCTATTGTTTAGTTTAGGGATATTGCTGTCCAAGTTCTGATGCAAACATGGGTTTGGAAATGCACCGGATAGTTATTGGTCATTGGGACCCACCACCTCTCTGAAGACGTTGAAGAATTACAACGACATGTATCAGAGGTGTGAAGAGATGTACCCTCAAACGAAAGTTGATTGAAAGGCTCTGGGTTTTGCTTTGAATGTCATATGAGATGATCAATTTTGGAAGACAAGAGTGTATTTGAGGTTCAGTCAAAAGGGAGGGTCCTGCCTCTGGAAGACTTAGCTAATTCGGGCTAAGATTGACTCGAATATAGTGTTAAGCACTAGAGTACACTTGTCTATCACGTGCTCCCACGTGATGCGCTTAGAATAGTTTTAAACGCCAAGGATGAAACGCACAAAATAGTGTTAAACACTAAAAAAGAAGCGCTCACGTGGGGTCATGTGTGGCACCTGAGTGTTAGGCCAAACTTCCTTTATTTTATTCTCAGAATATGCAAGTAAGTGTTAAATACTTAATTTTCATGGCCATCACGTGTGGGCACGTGATGGGTACCCATGCATTAGATATTAAAAGGATTTGTTAAAGGGTCACGTGGGGACACGTGAGGGCGCCCATGCGTTGGATATTAATCCTTCAGTTTTTTTCCCATTTTCTCTTTTTTAGAGAGGTGTTTGTCAGGGATCACATGGGGACACGTGAGGCACCCAAAATCGATTCTGCCCTTTTTTATTTTGAGGAGTCTGTTCAAGAGTCACGTATGAGCACGTGACCTAATCTTATTTGTTCTCTTGTGATCATTGGAGGGGAGAGTCACGTGTTGCCACGTGATCATGTTCGGTACTTGATCCTTTTCCGTGCATGGAGAGATAAATCCCTTGTATAAGAGTTAAATTCTCTTATAGGGTTAAACCCGAATTTTATTTAGAGAAATTAAATTGCTATGTGTTTAACAGAATTAAATTCTTTAAACCCAATTCTCCTTCTAAGATTTAAATCTGCATGGCGGAATCTCCCTGGTGAGAATTAAATTCTCAACTTATGGGGAGATCTGCTTCTGCAGATCTATTACCATGAAGAAGAACTAAGTTCTTGTATTAATGGTTAAACCTTATCTTTGTTGGAGGAATTAAATTCCTATATGCTTTGTGGAAGAATAGAATTCTCTGAATTTAGGTCGTCCCTCAGATTTTAGATCTGCATGACAAAATCTCCCCGATAAGAATTAAATTCTCAACTTATGGGGAGATCTACTTCTGCAGATCTTCAACCAGAAGAAGAATTGAGTTCTTATTTAGAAGAGTTAAACTCTTAATTTGAGAATTAAATTCTCTTTTGTTTTGTGGGAGCTTATAGGAAGATCTCTTTCCCTCTCTTACCTAGGGTTTCTTTCTTTCTTAAAAGATCTTCTTTTCTCTCTGGAGAATTAAATTCTTTTTTTTTTGTATTCTCTCTCTGTTGTTCTAGCCTTCTTTTTTTTCTTCTTCTTGGCTCCTATTTATAGGAGAAAGAAAAGAATCAGTTTGTTTAGCCAATCTCTCATTGAGAGATTTTGATTAATTTTGTAACCAACGTGATCTTTTAGATCATTCGGTGAATTTTATTCACCTTTGGATTTTTAATCCAAAAGATATTTTATTTGTTGTTCCTGGCAGATTTTAGGAAAATATTTTCTTATGTAGAATCTTTCTATAAACTGGTGATTTTTAATCACCGCTGGATTTTTAATCCAACGATGCTCCACTTTACAGAGTGCAATCTTTTTGTTTGGAAAGATCTAGAGAAATATTTTTCCAATTAAGGTTTCTGATTCCCTTTTAATTAGAATTTAATTCTATTAGCTCAGATGGGTTAGGAGTTTATCACGTGTTGGTACGTGACCCTACTTGATAAAGCATTTGATTAGAATTTCAATTCTATTAGTTCAGAGGGCTCAGAGACCCATCACGTGTTGACACGTGACCCCATTGATTAAGCATTTAACTTAGAATTTAATTCAGTGTCTACAGGCTTTGCCTGTAAATGGTCACATGTCTGCACGTGAGACCTGGTCACGTGTGGACACGTGATGCCCACCAACACAGCATTTCCAATTTGTTTATTTTATTCAGTGTCTACAGGCTTTGCCTGTAAATAGTCACGTGTCTACACGTGATGCCCGGTCACGTGTGGGCACGTGATAATTGGTCACGTGTGAGCACGTGATGCTCCACCTGAGGGTTTTCCTTGCTGCTGTAACTGTATTTTATTTAATTCCCATGAGGGAACAAATGCCCTCACAGCGTTGTTCTCACGTGTTTGCGCGTGAGTGAAACGCTGTAGCTTTTGTGGCCGTTGGATATGCCTATGGAACAGGGAAGATGAACCGTTTCCCATCATGTCCTATAAATGCAGAGGTCTCTTCAACAGCGTCTCCACTCTTTCATCTTCTTCCTTTCTCGTTCTTGCCTTGAGAATTTAATTCTCTTTCTCAGAGCTCAGTTCTCTGTTACAAAAATTTTCAGAGTTTAACTCTGTCCACACAAAAGAATCCCTTTTCAGGTAAGGGTCTTGAACGGCCAAGGAACTTTTGTAGAAATTTTCTTTGGATTTTAAATCCACACTAAGGGTTTTTTCCTTTAAAAAAGAACTCATCTTTCTGAACTCCAAGAACGCACGATCTTTAGGAAGTAAGCCCCCTATGTTAAGCGTCTTTCTCTGATCTTAGGGGATTGATGATGGTACCCATTTTCTTTTGGAATTTAATTCCATTCCAAAGAGCTTAGCTCTGAAAATTTTCTTGGAATTTAATTCCTCTGTTCAAAAGGAATTTAATACCTCCAGAGAACTTAGTTCTAACAAAATGACTTCTTGGGATTTTTCTATCCTCAGCTGTTCTTAACAAAACAAACAAATTTTTTTAGGAAAGATTCTGTTTGATTTGCGTAGAGGTCATGATGGGTTTTGCCTTAGGGGAATGTGCAGAGATGTTTAAACTCCTATATTTATTTATTAAGAATCTTCCTTTTGTTCTCATAATGATTACCCTGCCTCATCATTAGTGAGCCGCCAGCTTGATTTTGTAGGGCCCCTATATTTTGCAACCAATGGTCCCATGAAATAAGCGGCTTGTCGTTTTCTTCCACTGTCTTTATATATATATATATGTATATGTATATGTGTGTGTGTGTGTATAGACACACACACACACACACACGTGTGGGTTTCATTAACAGTTTCTGTAAGTGCACGGCGGCGCCCCGGCCGTCAACCCGACGGCCAAACGCGGAAACGGTGACTAACTTAAATTTTTGCGGACTTGGCAAAACGGCACCACCGCGCACTAAAACCGGATCGGGCCATTAAACTAAATCTAGCTAACTACAAAGAGAAGAGATGTATACCATACGATCCGAGTCCTCCGGTCTTCATCTCCACTCCGATCTCCTCGCGGGATCTCCGTCCGTCTCCTCATCGTCGGAAAGGGCACCACGAAGCCGGGTACTTTTACGGGCTCCCACCTCAATACCGAGGCAACTCGGGCGCGAAGCTGGCGAATCGACGCGTCCAAGATTTGCTGTAGGAATATAGTGTAGAGTGTATGTCTCACTTTGGGGTTGGTTGCCATTTGTGGATGATGGAGGAAACAAGGATAAGAAAAATGGTGCTTGCATTTTTCTTGGCATGGAATGAGATCAAGAATGAAAACCTCTCTCAAAGATGAAGCTCTCTCTTCTTCTCTTTTCTTCTTCTCACTTTTCCTTCTCTCTTTTCTAAAATGAAAAACCCTCATCCATAGAAAAATGGTGGAGCAAGGATTATGAAGCAACAAGGGAGGTGAGTGTAGGAGAAAAGAAAGGGTGACCACAACCATAAACATAATCATCACAAAACTTTCCATCAACCTCAAATCCATCCTAATCACATAATTACATGAAAAGCAAAGATGCTTATCATATCAAACCTTATGCAATAAAACCCTCCACAATGTGTTATTTGCAAACTTGCAAATAACACCCTCCATCGGAAAAGTCCGGCCGGGAAAGAACAAAGGAAAACCGGCCGGAACGGAAAGCAAACTGGCAACTCCAGAAAACTGGTCCCGTAATAAATTACAGGAAAACCCCATACTGTGCATACACACCCGCATCTGTATTCCGTCCGGATACAAATGCAAAAAGACAAAATCTACACTGTACTAAACTAGGACCGGCTTAAAACAAAGCCGGCTAGTAATATCCGTCCGATCCTGATCCGTGCAATACCGCACGTATCTGATCGAACGCTGCCATATAACTATACGGCCACTAGTACAAAACCGTCCGATCCTGATCCGTGCAATACCGCACGTATCTGATCGGACCCTGCCATATCTCCATACGGCCTCTACAGCGTTTCGCCCGAAAGCTGAGTAACTGTAAGTGGGGGACTCTAAAGACTCGTCAACACCTTGGTTGTGGATTTAACCACTAGCACGTCAGAGGTATAAGCCAATACGTGACGGGCTACCAGGTACTGACCAAATGGGACGTCGATGAGGAAGCTCACCCCGACACCCAACTGAGCCTGTCAGTGACAATATCCGTGCAGTCCGGTCCGTTCGTCTATGAGTATCGCATGGCGGGCCTAGGGGGTTGGTAAAAGTCAGACCCCCAAAAGCGGTACAAGTCGTGTCGGAGTGTAGCCCAGAACACCCTGAGATACTACTGGAATACCTACCAGTAAATCTCCTTGCCTTGGCCAAGGACTTTGTGTAATGGCTCTCCTAGACACAGCACGACCTCACCCCCAATACCGGGAGAGACGAACCCCTGAAGATACGCTCACTGCCCCCATGTGGCTCGGGACTGTACCCAACTAAAACCTGTTTGCACGACTCCTTTGAGCCGTGGTAGGGTAGTAATCAAAGTACAGTGGGAACTCACACGAGACAAATGACGATCCCCAGGTCGATGAACTAACCTGCACACATGTCACCAGGGAACTGCCATCTGACGTCTGGTATATGACCAACTAGCATGTTCCCGGCGAGTCCTGTCCGGTGTACTCATAACCCAATGAGCACCTGTATACATCTTAGGTGATCCAACTGACACCAGTGGCTTGTGAGACCGGCCACCGCCCCTCGTCGGGGTCTCGACTGTATACACTAGTCTACTAATGGAGTATCGATGCCCGGTCTCGAAACTCCCACGACTAGGGACCTTTTAAGGATATGCTTGTAGACCCCCAGCTCCCACTTATATGATCGCCCTCATACTGCTGGTGGTCAAGCAAGAATCCTAGGGGCTCTATCAACGTGTAATAGCGACGTGTCAGGTCACCTAAAACAGTACACGATGATAAAGGTAAACCAGATAGCATACTATCATCTCGAGTAAGACTGTCCTACCGGGATAGGTCCTCCCTCAATCATTACAATCACGTACCTGTGACCTAATAATTGACTCTGAGGGCACTATCTCCAACAATCTCCCACTTGCACTCAAGGCTAATTATTGCGATGTCGCCTACTCACAGCCCGTGTGATACCGAACATCCAACTCCTCTACTAGTCAGTCTCACAAAGCTCGTTTGCGGAACTATTGCGTTCGAGAAATAGCCTCAGTGAGTGGATCCTCTTAGTTGTTTCTTTCTATGTCTCTCTCAAACTCTCAAGTTCGCGGAGAAAACCATCTCCCGAAAAGAGCAATACCTGTCTTAGAATGTGTCTGGATGTCTGATGGGACATAGCTCATAAATGAACTCCAAATCCAAACTTCTTAGACTGTATCGTTAACTGAACTTAATCAGTAACCTGCGCGCCATGCCTCCCTCAGTATTGCCTTGGACCACCTGTCCAAAATACTGCCCCTCATCAGAAGGAAAACTATAACTCTGACAACCTCCTTGTCGTCCATGTCACCTTAGAAGCCTGGAATGATAACTGTCTCCCGAATGAGGCTGTCGTTATCATATCCCTAGAACATCCTCTTATGTTCTAAAACTGCTTCCGACTGTTCCTCCAGGATTGGATCAATATCAACTTATTGCATTTCGTGCAAGAACAACATCTGGTGTGGTACTTGACATCTCACGATTGACTCAATTGCCTGAGCAAGTGATCTGCCAATCATGCACGTCCCTCTCCCCTTTAGTCTGTAAGACACCTTTGGAGAGGGTGACTCCATCTTCTGCAGGTACACTACCGTGCATGGAGTCGTCCATTCTAAATACTCTTAGAATGCTGTCAAGTACCCTGATTGGGAAACCACCCAAATCTAGATCTAAAAACATAGATCCAGTAACCTGTATGTCTGATATAAAATCCATTTCCTTTGTGGAGAAACCACTGTGTGACGACCAAAGTATAACCGATCGTAGCATAGGAATATCACTTCCTACTAACTTCTCAACAGATCCATCCCCTATTCTGATGACGTCAAACCTATGACTGTCTCATCAGAAATAGATGATCTATCTCCGCTATATCTGCTATAGTCTATAAATAGACATGAGCCTGATGTCCACCAATGCTTCCGCTGCTCCCACTGACTACGACAACCCTCTGGCAGAGTCATATAGACGTGCACTTCTAAAGCTAGTTTAGAACGACGCTATACTCATCCTCCTGCCGGGTCTCGCAGCCTGGAACAACAACAATGGCAAGTGTGGGTAAACAAGAACTTCCCTGTCACCGTCCTTGAGGTTACCGGAGTACCTCTCGGGTGCCTGAAGTTACCCACCTTATCTGCGGAGTGGCCAATGGAATGTCAAACCAGATTGAATCTTTAGGTTCCTTATCAAATCTTCAGTAATCGTTTGTGGTTCTAGAATCACTTCCAGTTCTACCATACTCCCACTACTGTTTTCTGAAAAAATCCATTTTTATTAAAACTGTGGCGAGTCTAGAACAATATCGCTATTGTTCATCCAGATGGTAGAAAGTCAACCCTCGTCATAGCCTGGGTCAACCCACAAACAGCCATTACAGAAACGTGCCTTGAGTTGTCCAGTGTCTGGTTTTAATCACAAACCGGACAACTCCCCGTACCTTAACATCGTTAAGATATGAACTGTTCTATATCCCATATAGGAGCAGAGGCACTGATTTAATTGAACCAGATGCAAATCATGCAACTGTCTCCAGTGCATGTCAACTAAATGGAAGGAGGCCAGATCAGCGTTACTCAACTTAGGAATACTTCCAATTATGAGTAACCTGAAAGAGAAGCAATTTCTCTTAATCATTACTATCAACTGAACACCATACACAAGTATCTACATCTTCGATCTCTTTGAAAAATCCCGATACTTGCTATACCTGGTTCTCTACTCTATTCAAATACATATAACTTCTCCAAATTCGGACCCTGTGTTTCCACGAAACACCTGTCTAAAAATTAGAGGAGTCATAAGTAAACCGAATATAGTACGAGGACCATCCCCTCTGTCCAGATGGACTCTGGACAACATACAATACTCTGTAAAAGTCCCTTGAGTCTGATTACTCATTCACTGTGTGTCGTAGGTTGAAAACTGTACTTATGGTTAAGAAGAATTACACCGCTGTTTAATGCTCCTTACCTAACCATCCACTGATATAGGTAAGTGTCGTAGACATAATTTCAGAAAGGTATATCTCACTCTATTCAAATAGACGTACAGATATATCAATTTGAAATTGGTGCATAACAGCGGATATTCAAAACCAAATATTTGCCGACCGGCAAACAACCCAGGTGATTTCCTCAAATATCACCGATTACAACGAATCCCGATATAATGAGGATAATCACCCAATTCCCAATAACTTACTCCCACTCATCATCTGTAAAACCATACAGATGTGAGAATCGTATCTGGTAAATACATACCCTGGAGTAAGTATCTAATCGGGAAATCAGTTTTCTATTAACAGTACACAGTGAAACTGAAACATTGAAATGTTTCGATGGGGTATCCTGGTATTCCTAGTAATGCCTCTTCCAGATTCACGACTGTAACCGTATAGTTCTTTGCCACCTCTCCAAATCCCTTCATATGTCTTTAGTCTTTACCTTCTGCACACCCCTTTAGGCCAAATGGTTTTCTTCCTTCCCTACCGTTCGGCACCAGCCTATGGTTTGGAAGAAGACTATCCAATAAGCATAATGGGTGTACTGTCCCAATCCTAGGAACACTCGCAACACGAGAGAAGGTGAAGATAAAAGACACATGAATGTACTTTATTCCTATTTCTCCTGAACCAGGATCCATCCCCGAACTGGAACAAGTTCCTTTCGAGTTCGTATATAACCATACGATGGAATATCCAAATAAACTGTGGATCTTCGTAGTGATACGGAGTGTCCTGGAGAAATACAAAGGTGATGTGGGAGTGGTAACGAAATATTTGGTTTGGTCGTGAATATCTGTTGCAATTTACTTTGCCCTCCTACTAATCCCTTGCTTTGTCTGAACTTAATACCTTCTGCACACCATCGTTATGCTAATTGGTTTTCTTCATTCCCTACCGGTCGGCACCAGCCTAAGGTTTGGAAGAAGACAATCCAATTTGCGTAATAGGTGTACTACCCCTAAACCAAGGAGTACTCGTAACCTGAGAGAGGGTAAAAGGAAAAGACAACTGAATAATCCTATCCGTTTTCTCCAGAACCGGAAACCATCCTCGAATCCCTTCGAGTTCGTATCTAACCATACGATGGTTTTGTCCAATGGAAGTGGACGTTCGCAGTAATACGGGGTGTCCTGGAGAAAAGGGTAAAAGTAGGAGTGGCAATGAGGTCTGCAACTCTGACAATCCAAAAGCCAGTGTTAAGTAAGTTCGGTCAACTTGGTCACGGAGTCATAGTCTAGGGTCGGGTCAATGGTCGCTGCCAGAGAGAGAGAAAAGAAACACTCAGCGTGCACTCTAACCTAGATCAGAATGGTTACCAATTTATCTAATCTGGAAACCTCCCACTGTACCTCAAATTCTCCTCCAAACCTGAAAGAAGAATTAGTCGGGGTCACCCGAGGAGTAAACCAACTCATCAGTGGGAATCGGGATCCAACTCTCATCGCATGATAACGTGACGGAATCCGCTCACGCTATCACACTCCAGAAGGTATGCGCATATCTGGCAAGTTTCAGTTCTTTTGAAACTCCCGATGTGATTTCTGCCCCATGCTCTTATGACCTTGACTAAGGCCAACAAATCATAAGTCACATGTCAAGTTCTACCCGTCATTGTCCAGGTTGATTTGAACCCACCCGTACAAGCCCTTGACTAAGGCCAACAAGGCTATACGACTGTCCCAAACCAACGCATCTATCTATGCAGCATATGAATACCCAATAGCTACCAAACACTGTGCCTTGACTAAGGCCAACAAACACAGCTTGAATACTATTGACTACCCATATGAAACGACGGAGGGCTACGAATGGTTTCTGGCGAAAACCTTTAACGTAGTGAACTTGATATCGTTGAAGGAACAGATAGCTTTTTAGAAAATATAGTGACGAAAACCTTTACTAAAGAGGTCACTCCCGGTGAAGGGATCTCGGCTCTTTCCCCGTAGAATGGGGTGCTGGATATTCATAACCGAATATCACTGTGCAAAGCAAAAGTAATCGGCTATAGTGAAGTTAATGCCCTGACGCAAACTTCTGTCCAAGGGGTCACTCCCGGTGAAGGGATCTCGGCCCTTGCCTCGTCGACTGAGGAGCAGGATATTCCAAATGAATACCACGATGCAAAACAAAAGTGAACGTCCTTGCAATAACAGCTTTTTGAAAAGTGTTCCAACAACATCAGATTAGGTTTGTTTTAACTTGCATTGATCCGAATCAATGCAGTCCCATCAATTGATCACACCACAAAGAACGAAAATATACTGATGTACGTATATGCCATCCGCATTCGCCACTGGGTCCCGTCATTACCCGTTAGGTTAGTTAACTAACGACAGAGCGGGGACTGGACTAGCGCGGATGCAAAACATATACAACATCTACTAATATATATACCAATATATTATATTCGCTCAAGGCGTGAATAAAATGCAACATCACAGAGAATGAACAGCATCACAGAACAATACAGATATCTGGGATCCCCGGGTTTCACAGAGCCACTACTGAAACCCGACGTTCCCCTGGTCGTATGGATAGCCTGTGCAATGAAAACCTAGACCCCTACGGGCGCGGCAAGTCACCCGCCAAAACCTGAAGCGAGGCAGCCCCCTTCAGCACCGTGAATGGACCACCCAGCACTTCACGGAATCCGGTAACTTGGGCACCCCTCCTGGGTCAACCTGTACCCCCTACGAGTGCGGCGAATAGCCCGCCAATTCCAGACTGAAGCCCCTCCGTCTCAATGCCCTGAGATGCTGGCCCGTTGCCCTCTAGAACCCGGCTATCCGTGCACCCCTCCACGGGGTAACCCTAGTACAGAAAGTAAAATATACATACACTGGGTACATCGACCGCAACCAGGTCGTGCCCCAAAATAATAATACAAACTGGCAGTGACGGCAGTCCACATGTCGGACGCTCGCCCCGCAATATCAAATGTACATAATACAACAGCACAGTACTAGTATTGCATCCAGGCTATCCCCCACGACCGTTCCGCAACAACACAGCAAATACATAGAACATCAACGTGAAAATCACGTTCGCAAATCCGTCTAACCGGGCTATAGCAGTTAGACCGGATTTACCGATCAAGTGACATTCACGGTCGCAGATATAATGTAAATACTGTGAAAAATGTGTTTAAAATTTTCCGATTGATCAAACAATTAACAAGTGGGCCCCAAAGAAAACTGTAGCACTCACAGAAATAATTGGCCCAAATTTAATATTCCAAAACCCATATTTTAAGCCCAGAAGGCCTCTGTAAAAAATTGGTGAAGTGACGTGAATAGTGCGCGGCGGAAGGGCCGCACAAATGGGGTTTTCGCGGCGGTTCCGCGCTCCAACTGTGGAGTTACTTCGTCAAATTTTTACAGAACTCTTAGATTTTCCAGTACATCAATATTTTACAACCTGAAAAATTTTTGGACTTCAAAAAATTTCGACAGAAACTGATGTGAAGGGAAAAATACGGTTTTTGGAATTTTGGTCGATCGGAACTTAAAAACACATTAAACCAAGCTAGACGAAGTTAATGGCGAGGCTCTGATACCACTGTAAGTGCACGGCGGCGCCCCGGCCGTCAACCCGACGGCCAAACGCGGAAACGGTGAATAACTTAAATTTTTGCGGACTTGGCAAAACGGCACCACCGCGCACTAAAACCGGATCGGGCCATTAAACTAAATCTAGCTAACTACAAAGAGAAGAGATGTATACCATACGATCCGAGTCCTCCGGTCTTCATCTCCACTCCGATCTCCTCGCGGGATCTCCGTCCGTCTCCTCATCGTCGGAAAGGGCACCACGAAGCCGGGTACTTTTACGGGCTCCCACCTCAATACCGAGGCAACTCGGGCGCAAAGCTGGCGAATCGACGCGTCCAAGATTTGCTGTAGGAATATAGTGTAGAGTGTATGTCTCACTTTGGGGTTGGTTTCCATTTGTGGATGATGGAGGAAACAAGGATAAGAAAAATGGTGCTTGCATTTTTCTTGGCATGGAATGAGATCAAGAATGAAAACCTCTCTCAAAGATGAAGCTCTCTCTTCTTCTCTTTTCTTCTTCTCACTTTTCCTTCTCTCTTTTCTAAAATGAAAAACCCTCATCCATAGAAAAATGGTGGAGCAAGGATTATGAAGCAACAAGGGAGGTGAGTGTAGGAGAAAAGAAAGGGTGACCACAACCATAAACATAATCATCACAAAACTTTCCATCAACCTCAAATCCATCCTAATCACATAATTACATGAAAAGCAAAGATGCTTATCATATCAAACCTTATGCAATAAAACCCTCCACAATGTGTTATTTGCAAACTTGCAAATAACACCCTCCATCGGAAAAGTCCGGCCGGGAAAGAACAAAGGAAAACCAGCCGGAACGGAAAGCAAACTGGCAACTCCAGAAAACTGGTCCCGTAATAAATTACAGGAAAACCCCATACTGTGCATACACACCCGCATCTGTATTCCGTCCGGATACAAATGCAAAAAGACAAAATCTACACTGTACTAAACTAGGACCGGCTTAAAACAAAGCCGGCTAGTAATATCCGTCCGATCCTGATCCGTGCAATACCGCACGTATCTGATCGAACGCTGCCATATAACTATACGGCCACTAGTACAAAACCGTCCGATCCTGATCCGTGCAATACCGCACGTATCTGATCGGACCCTGCCATATCTCCATACGGCCTCTACAGCGTTTCGCCCGAAAGCTGAGTAACTGTAAGTGGGGGACTCTAAAGACTCGTCAACACCTTGGTTGTGGATTTAACCACTAGCACGTCAGAGGTATAAGCCAATACGTGACGGGCTACCAGGTACTGACCAAATGGGACGTCGATGAGGAAGCTCACCCCGACACCCAACTGAGCCTGTCAGTGACAATATCCGTGCAGTCCGGTCCGTTCGTCTATGAGTATCGCATGGCGGGCCTAGGGGGTTGGTAAAAGTCAGACCCCCAAAAGCGGTACAAGTCGTGTCGGAGTGTAGCCCAGAACACCCTGAGATACTACTGGAATACCTACCAGTAAATCTCCTTGCCTTGGCCAAGGACTTTGTGTAATGGCTCTCCTAGACACAGCACGACCTCACCCCCAATACCGGGAGAGACGAACCCCTGAAGATACGCTCACTGCCCCCATGTGGCTCGGGACTGTACCCAACTAAAACCTGTTTGCACGACTCCTTTGAGCCGTGGTAGGGTAGTAATCAAAGTACAGTGGGAACTCACACGAGACAAATGACGATCCCCAGGTCGATGAACTAACCTGCACACATGTCACCAGGGAACTGCCATCTGACGTCTGGTATATGACCAACTAGCATGTTCCCGGCGAGTCCTGTCCGGTGTACTCATAACCCAATGAGCACCTGTATACATCTTAGGTGATCCAACTGACACCAGTGGCTTGTGAGACCGGCTACCGCCCCTCGTCGGGGTCTCGACTGTATACACTAGTCTACTAATGGAGTATCGATGCCCGGTCTCGAAACTCCCACGACTAGGGACCTTTTAAGGATATGCTTGTAGACCCCCAGCTCCCACTTATATGATCGCCCTCATACTGCTGGTGGTCAAGCAAGAATCCTAGGGGCTCTATCAACGTGTAATAGCGACGTGTCAGGTCACCTAAAACAGTACACGATGATAAAGGTAAACCAGATAGCATACTATCATCTCGAGTAAGACTGTCCTACCGGGATAGGTCCTCCCTCAATCATTACAATCACGTACCTGTGACCTAATAATTGACTCTGAGGGCACTATCTCCAACAGTTTCCCCTTCCTTTGTTTCAGGAACAATGGCTTCTCTTCAATACTTCCCTTTCACCCGCTCGGAGGCTGCCTTTCCTCAGTCACCGTCTGACGAAGAGGTGATGGCGATGATTAGAGCTCATGATCCGGACTGCGCCAATCTGCTTTTGTGGGGAGCCTGGTACGGTCATATCATCCGCGGTCGCCGAAGTTTTCTTTGCGAGGCGCCAACAGAACCTCTCCGCCCATTCTTGCCGTTGGATCGTCCGCAGACTGCTTTTGCCGTAAAGGTGGCGGATTGGACTCCTACGAGCCGTCTTGAGCCGTCTACAGTTGGGATACCGCACCAGCCTGTACCAGCCATAGATATCTTGGAGCGTCGCATTTGCCAAGGTGAAGCCCAGCCCTGGGGACAAGTCTACAAGATAGGGCCTACCCCTCGCCATCCCACGGCCTATCTTCTCTGAGCTCGTTACATCTTCATCGTGCACGACTGCAGAGGGTCGGGCTTTACCGGGCGGTGTACGCATCCCTCTTCCATTATCAGTCTCCCCATGTATGGTGGGTTAAAGCTTTCCTAAATCAATGGAATCTTCCAACCAACACTTTCTTATTAGGGGATCGCGAAGTTTCGATTTCTTTGGAAGAGTTTCGCGAAATCTCTGGATTGCCGATTAGGGGAGTGCCCTATGAAGAATTGCTGCCTCCTGACGAGTATGTTTTCGCAACTGTGCCTCCTACGCTTGACGGCTTGTCAACTGAAAATGCCGTCCGTCATAAGTATCCAAGTCTAATCAAGACTCTGGGTATCATTGAGAAGCTGTTCACCGAATCAGAGGAACAGTGTCACGACCCAAAATTGGCCCGTGACGGCCCTAATACTACGCAACGCCAAAAGGCGTAACGCAGTAAAAGAAAGCCAAAACCCAGAAATCTAAACCAAGAAAAATACGGAAAAGATAATATAAGTTTTTGAAACATTTGAAATCGCAACCCAAATTCTTTAAAAGTCTTACTTTCTTTCTTTAAAATTTTGGCAACACCCCCTTTTCGTAAAAACTAGCCAAGATGAATACAATACAAATATACGACGCCGTAGCGAAGAAATAAAGACAATAGAGAGAAAGCTGTATATAAAAGATATCAAATCCACGATAATACATAATAACGTCCTCACCAAGTCTCTAAGTCAACAATACAATAGTAGATGGAGAGTACAAAATACAACGAATGTACAATATGAAATACAGATAACCACCAACCCACCTAAGCAAAATAGTACTGTGAGCTGATGCGGTATCTGGAGCAAAAGATGATAGCTGAAAGCGGAATAGCCTGCCTCGACTACTCTGGGGAATAACCTGAAACACCTGTGGCACAACGGGGGTGAGTTGCCAACTCGTGAATAGTAGATAACATATACAGGTAATCGCAGGAATGTACGTACAACATGAATCTAAGAAATACGATTACAGTAATAACATGCCATGTGAATGCAAGGTAATGGAAAGTACAGTCAATATGTGAAGTAATGATGACATGATAATAGTATGCAATAACTATACAATAGGGATATGAAAAAGTAGATATGCAACTATCATAATGGTATGCTAATAGGTACAATCAATATATGAATCTGTGCATAAAAAAGGTAAGTGTGGGGTATGGGATGGAATATGTCATCTCCACGGAAACCTGACATCGTGGCCGGATCGCAATCCGTCAAGACACTCAAATCCCAAATCCTCAAACCAGCCCCCAAGTCGGGCTCTCATATCATATAAGTCTCACATCTCCTCAATGTACAATATCGAATAGATCTCCTATATCCCGAATGTACAAATCATCAATCTCTTTTATATCCAATATCCAATCTCAATGAATCACCTATATCCCAAGTCGAATCTCAAGTAAATTTCTAACATCCTAAATAAATATATATGCAGAAATAAATATGATGGGGGCAATACACATATATTAGCGTCCCATTCCACTAATATTGGTGTAAAGGTATATATAACAACGGCTAAATCTCCTGTTATATATACAAAGGTATTAAAAGAATATCATGAAAACAATGTGCCAAGTATCGACACAGAAATCCTGATCACGTATCATACGCTATCCCGAAAGCACGAGTGCCTAGCTCTGACCCTCGACTTTCGACGTATGCATACGTAGATGACTCCCAGCGGTGTCTCCGTGATCCCCCGCCGAGTCATGGGTACTGTCACCGGTAGGTACTCTATAGCCCGGCTCAATATTAATAAAATTAAAAACCCAGTACATCAAAGTCTTCTACCAACAACAAGAGAAAGAAAGAAAGATAATTACAAAATCAAAATTCGAAAACCGATTCGGCAGTCTTGAATAGTTACATGCCTTCCTTAATTAACACATCCTTCATTTTGTATGGTGTCCAAGATTACCCACAAAATAAAAAGAAATTCAATTGATCTCAACACCATCTCTTCTAAAGATATGTTAGAGTCAGTAAATATCTTTGAATTTCTTCCAATGTATAAACAGTAACAAGGGATTATTTTAATATTGGACCAAGCTAGAGAAGCCAGAGTATTCGGAGTTGGAGGCATGTATATATGATGATGCCCGCAAAAAAAAAGCATGTTTGCTTAATCTCAAAAAAAGGATTTGTTTTTTATTTAAGAATTAAAATTAAATACACAAATCACTCGAAAAGAAGCAAAAAAGATTCCATAACTAAAAGTCTCGGCTTTTAATAAGAGCAGTAAACTTCAATTTACAATAGGGTAACTTGTCAAAAAGCCTCGGGCCCTGTTCAAACTTGTGTCAAAACTCCTGAACCTTTTGCTCTGTTAAAAAAACCTGGGCCCAATTTAAGCCCCTTTTATACCAGTTGCTTGTAATATCTAAAAAGTTATCTGTAATATCTAAGCAGTTGGTGAGAATAAATGCTTAAATGAAATACAGCCCAGTGAGTTTTCACAAAGAATTTGAACTGTAGGTCTTTTCCAACTATTTTGAAATATTAGACGACTTGGGAGCGGCCGGGGTCGTTTTTACATTTACCCTTTTACAATATTCAAAAGCCTCAAAAGTTCAAATTAATTTAGTTCTACAAGAAATAAAACTATACTTTGTAACTAAGCTTTCAGTAAACCTAATACTTCTAAATTAAAACACAGAAACCCCTCACTTCTCACTGTAAAGCAGTAAATCCTCTTAAACTTGAAAAACATGCATTTTAACGCTAAAACACTAATGGTGTTAATGTGTTATGCCAAAAATGGCTCTCTAATATATTTAATTAACAAATCTGATATTCTCTTTTCTTTTTCTTTATTTTTTTCAAATCCATATCCTTTTGAATCCATTCTTACTCTTTTGAACCATTACAAAGAAATTAAATAGGTGATATTTTGAATTAGATATATAAGGAAAAAATGATTAAAAAAATTTTGAGAAGGAAAAAATTTATAGAGAAGAAAGAGAAAAAGAAGTTGAAGGAGAAAAGCCTGTTGGGCATTTTGGTTAATATACATCTTAGAAACTTACGGTGTTAAATTTATGTGTAAAACGTATGTATTTTTAAGTTTAGAGGGTTTGCCAGCTTTTCGGGCGAAATTGGAAGGAGTTTCACGCATTTTAGCCAAAAATAAATTATTAAATACTAGCAATCACAATTTCCATAGAAAGAACTCATCCTAAACAAATCACACTTACTAAAAGAAATATGATTCTTATTTTCATTCATGCTCCTGCATCATATTTTTGCTCTCATGGGCATTCTTAAATATCTCTTCTACTGCACCACCGTATCTCTATATAGCTATGATTCGAACTGAGAGATATAGTTTTATATTTTTCCCATAGGTCCATCTGTGGATTGAAACTCAAACATTTGCATAACCCTATTATTTAAGTGCATGTTTGGATGGATTTAAATCTAGGTTTCTCTAAAAACTAATTAATATAATATGACTGTCATTGTACCACAACTCTAAAGTTATGATGCGCATTGAGAAATATCTCTACTATTATATACTGTTATTATATCCCACATTCAACTGGTCCATGTGTTCTTTTTTCTTTCCGTTTTTCCCTTAAAAAAGTATAAGCAGATAAAGAAAAAGAATTCAACTTCTCAAACGGTCCACGTGGAAATATCTTTTTATGCATAACTTTGAAAATGTATATACGCATGCATGCCTGATGCCTGAAACATCGATAATCCTTTTTTCATGTACATCCACCAACTAAAGTGCCAACGCACACCTATCGTGCATGATTAGTCATCATTATTTTTCTTTGAGTGGTAACTTGATGCAAGCGGTCGTCGTCGAACCCTAGACCTCTGCACATGCAAGAAGGTTTTATACCACTAAATTACAACGACACTGACATCAACCGTGAAAATGAAAGCTTTCTTTCTTTTTATTTTTTATTTTTTTTTTCCATAATCAAGGTTTAGATGTAAATGAACGAGCAACTTTAATTTGCATGGAGCCCTTGGATTCGCCTAATAATATTGCACATAATTTAAAAGCATCCATGTCTCCACTAATTCGTTTATGGCTTTCTCATTCTTCACGTGCCTGGGCCTTATCCTTTCTCATTGACTTTTTAGGAGCACTATCACCATAGAGAGGGTCTTGGAGATATACTCCTAAAAAGTCAATGATCCAGTTAGCATCAGTATAACCTTCCATGGTGGAAGGAAAAGAGGTGTAGTGTAGTGCAACATGCAAAGTACCCTTTAGGTATCGAAATGCCCTCACTAGAGCTTTCCAGTGATCAGCATTAGGGGTACTTATGTATCTACTCAATCTACCTACAACATAAGATAAATCAGGTCTAGAACCATTAGCTAGATACAATAAACTACCAATTATCTTAGCATACAAAGATTGGTTTACAGATGGTTCAGAGTGGGATCTCAAGTGAAACAGAGAATCATATGGAGTAGAAACTGGTGTACAGTCAAAGTACCCAAATTTCTTCAATATAGCTTCAGCATAATGGGATTGTGAAAAGGTAATTCCATTATTGTTTCTAATGAGTTTAAACCCTAAAATGACATCAGCTACTCCTAAGTCTTTCATATCAAACTGGCTAGTTAAGAACTTCTTGGTGTCTGATATGATATTAGGGTTTGAACCGAATAGCAGAATGTCATCAACATAGAGGCAAAGGATTATGCATGCATCTCCTACAACTTTAGAGTACACACATTTATCATATTCATTAGAACTAAAGCCATAAAATTTAATTACTCTATCAAACTTCTGGTTCTACTGTTTAGGTGCTTGCTTAAGTCCATACAAAGACTTTACAATCCTACAAACCTTATTTTCCTGACTAGATACTGTTCTCCTCCGAACACAGAGACGCGACCGTGTAGGTTTTTCTTGCCTGAATTTGGGGGCAGATGCTATTTGGTTTTATTCGTCCACCTCTTCGAAGATGCCAAGTTGATTTATGGCACCGTATATCGGAGGTTTAGACGGATGCGGCCATTGTAGCAGACTTCTTCAGATTCCCCCTCGTTTGAGGGGTTTTTGATTGTGGGGACGCTCTTCCTTGCAGGCGCAAGCCCCTGCAGTTAATTACGGTACCGTATCGCGGTAACCACTTTCTCCTTCTCCAGATGGTCACTTCATATCGTGTGTGTTTGTTTTATTTTTGGTTGCCCGTGGATTGTATACGGAGACTAATTTATGTTGTCGCCCGTAGGGCGTGGATTAGTCCAAATCCGTATTTTCTTAGATTTGGGTTTGGGTTGGGTTTAAGGATCGTTAATCTCATTTGAGACTAAGATCAATTTAAACGTTTGTTAAGGATACGTTAGTCTAATTTTAGACTAAGATCTACTCAACAGGATCATTTAGATCCAACAAAAGAGCATTTGGGCTCTATTGTTTAGATTAGGGACATTGCGGTCCAGAAGTTTAAGGACACCATAGTCCGTGGAGTTTAAGGACATCATAGTCCTTGGAGTTTAAAGACATCATAGTCTGTAAAGTTTAAAGACATCATAATTTATGAGTTTAAGGACCCCATAGGCCGTGGAATGTCTGGTTGTCGGGACTCATCACCTCTCTAAAGACGTTGAAGGATTACAACGACAAATATCAGAGGAGTGAAGAGATGTACCCTTGAACCAATATTGGTTGGGGGATCTGTAGTTGGATTGATTTAAGGATCGTTAATCCTGTTTTGAGATTAAGATCAACTTAAATGTTTGTTAAGGATACGTTAGTCTAATTTTAGACTAAGATCTACTTAACAGGATCATTTAGATCCAACAAAAGAGCATTTGGGCTCTATTGTTTAGTTTAGGAATATTGCGGTCCAAGTTCTGATGCAAACATGGGTTTGGAAATGCACCGGATAGTTATTGGTCATTGGGACCCACTACCTCTCTGAAGACGTTGAAGAATTACAACGACATGTATCAGAGGTGTGAAGAGATGTACCCTCAAACGAAAGTTGATTGAAAGGCTCTGGGTTTTGCTTTGAATGTCATATGAGATGATCAATTTTGGAAGACAAGAGTGTATTTGAGGTTCAGTCAAAAGGGAGGGTCCTGCCTCTGGAAGACTTAGCTAATTCGGGCTAAGATTGACTCGAATATAGTGTTAAGCACTAGAGTACACTCGTCTATCACGTGCTCCCACGTGATGCGCTTAGAATAGTTTTAAACGCCAAGGATGAAACACACAAAATAGTGTTAAACACTAAAAAAGAAGCGCTCACGTGGGGTCATGTGTAGCACCTGAGTGTTAGGCCAAACTTCCTTTATTTTATTCTCAGAATATGCAAGTAAGTGTTAAATACTTAATTTTCATGGCCATCACGTGTGGGCACGTGATGGGTACCCATGCATTGGATATTAAAAGGATTTGTTAAAGGGTCACGTGGGGACACGTGAGGGCGCCCATGCGTTGGATATTAATCCTTCAGTTTTTTCCCATCTTCTCTTTTTTAGAGAGGTGTTTGTCAGGGGTCACGTGGGGACACGTGAGGCACCCAAAATCGATTCTGCCTTTTTTATTTTGAGGAGTCTGTTCAAGAGTCACGTGACCTAATCTTATTTGTTCTCTTGTGATCATTGGAGGGGAAAGTCACGTGTTGCCACGTGATCATGTTCGGTACTTGATCCTTTTTCGTGCATGGAGAGATAAATCCCTTGTATAAGAGTTAAATTCTCTTATAGGGTTAAACCCGAATTTTATTTAGAGAAATTAAATTGCTATGTGTTTAACAGAATTAAATTCTTTAAACCCAATTCTCCTTCTAAGATTTAAATCTGCATGGCGGAATCTCCCCGGTGAGAATTAAATTCTCAACTTATGGGGAGATCTGCTTCTGCAGATCTATTACCATGAAGAAGAACTAAGTTCTTGTATTAATGGTTAAACCTTATCTTTGTTGGAGGAATTAAATTCCTATATGCTTTGTGGAAGAATAGAATTCTCTGAATTTAGGTCCTCCTTCAGATTTTAGATCTGCATGACAGAATCTCCCCGATAAGAATTAAATTCTCAACTTATGGGGAGATCTACTTCTGCAGATCTTCAACCAGAAGAAGAACTGAGTTCTTATTTAGAAAAGTTAAACTCTTAATTTGAGAATTAAATTCTCTTTTGTTTTGTGGGAGCTTATAGGAAGATCTCTTTCCCTCTCTTACCTAGGGTTTCTTTCTTTCTGAAGAGATCTTCTTTTCTCTATGGAGAATTAAATTCTTTTTTTTGTATTCTCTCTCTGTTGTTCTAGCCTTCTTTTTTTTCTTCTTCTTGGCTCCTATTTATAGGAGAAAGAAAAGAATCAGTTTGTTTAGCCAATCTCTCATTGAGAGATTTTGATTAATTTTGTAACCAACGTGATCTTTTAGATCATTCAGTGAATTTTATTCACCTTTGGATTTTTAATCCAAAAGATATTTTATTTGTTGTTCCTGGCAGATTTTAGGAAAATATTTTCTTATGTAGAATCTTTCTATAAACTGGTGATTTTTAATCACCGCTGGATTTTTAATCCAACGATGCTCCACTTTACAGAGTGCAATCTTTTTGTTTGGAAAGATCTAGAGAAATATTTTTTCAATTAAGGTTTTTGATTCCCTTTTAATTAGAATTTAATTCTATTAGCTCAGATGGGTTAGGAGTTTATCACGTGTTGGTACGTGACCCTACTTGATAAAGCATTTGATTAGAATTTCAATTCTATTAGTTCAGAGGGCTCAGAGACCCATCACGTGTTGACACATGACCCCATTGATTAAGCATTTAACTTAGAATTTAATTCAGTGTCTACAGGCTTTGCCTGTAAATGGTCACGTGTATGCACGTGAGACCTGGTCACGTGTGGACACGTGATGCCCACCAACACAGCATTTCCAATTTGTTTATTTTATTCAGTGTCTACAGGCTTTGCCTGTAAATAGTCACGTGTCTACACGTGATGCCCAGTCATGTATGGGCACGTGATGCTCGGTCACGTGTGAGCACGTGATGCTCCACCTGAGGGTTTTCCTTGCTGCTGTAACTGTATTTTATTTAATTCCCATGAGGCAACAAATGCCCCCACAGCGTTGTTCTCACGTGTTTGCGCGTGAGTGAAACGCTGTAGCTTTTGTGGCCGTTGGATATGCCTATGGAACAGGGAAGATGAACCGTTTCCCATCATGTCCTATAAATGCAGAGGCCTCTTCAACAGCGCCTCCACTCTTTCATCTTCTTCCTTTCTCGTTCTTTCCTTGAGAATTTAATTCTTTTTCTCAGAGCTCAGTTCTCTGTTACAAAAATTTTCAGAGTTTAACTCTGTCCACACAAAAGAATCCCTTTTCAGGTAAGGGTCTTGAACGGCCAAGGAACTTTTGTAGAAATTTTCTTTGGATTTTAAATCCACACTAAGGGTTTTTTCCTTTAAAAAAGAACTCATCTTTCTGAACTCCAAGAACGCACGATCTTTAGGAAGTAAGCCCCCTATGTTAAGCGTCTTTCTCTGATCTTAGGGGATTGATGATGGTACCCATTTTCTTTTGGAATTTAATTCCATTCCAAAGAGCTTAGCTCTGAAAATTTTCTTGGAATTTAATTCCTCTGTTCAAAAGGAATTTAATACCTCCAGAGAACTTAGTTCTAACAAAATGACTTCTTGGGATTTTTCTATCCTCAGTTGTTCTTAACAAAACAAACAAATTTTTTTAGGAAGGATTCTGTTTGATTTGCATAGAGGTCGTGATGGGTTTTGCCTTAGGGGAATGTGCAGAGATGTTTAAACTCCTATATTTATTTATTGAGAATCTTCCTTTTATTCTCATAATGATTATCCTGCCTCATCATTAGTGAGCCGCCAGCTTGATTTTGTAGGGCCCCTATGTTTTGCAACCAATGGTCCCATGAAATAAGCGGCTTGTCATTTTCTTCCACTGTCTTTATATATATATATATATGTATATGTATATGTGTGTGTGTGTGTATACACACACACACACGTGTGGGTTTCATTAACAGTTTCCCCTTCTTTTGTTTCAGGAACAATGGCTTCTCTTCAATACTTCCCTTTCACCCGCTCGGAGGCTGCCTTTCCTCAGTCACCGTCTGACGAAGAGGTGATGGCGATGATTAGAGCTCATGATCCGGACTGCGCCAATCTGCTTTTGTGGGGAGCCTAGTACGGTCATATCATCCGCGGTCGCCGAAGTTTTCTTTGCGAGGCGCCGACAGAACCTCTCCGCCCATTCTTGCCGTTGGATCGTCCGCAGACTGCTTTTGCCGTAAAGGTGGCGGATTGGACTCCTACGGGCCGTCTTGAGCCGTCTACAGTTGGGATACCGCACCAGCCTGTGCCAGCCATAGATATCTTGGGGCGTCGCATTTGCCAAGGTGAAGCCCAGCCCTGGGGACAAGTCTATAAGATAGGGCCTACCCCTCGCCATCCCACGGCCTATCTTCTCTGAGCTCGTTACATCTTGTCCGCTCATCGTGCGCGACTGCAGAGGGTCGGGCTTTACCGGGCGGTGTACGCATCCCTCTTCCATTATCAGTCTCCCCATGTATGGTGGGTTAAAGCTTTCCTAAATCAATGGAATGTTCCTACCAACACTTTCTTATTAGGGGATCGCGAAGTTTCGATTTCTTCGGAAGAGTTTCGCGAAATCTCTGGATTGCCGATCAGGGGAGTGCCCTATGAAGAATTGCTGCCTCCTGACGAGTATGTTTTCGCAACTGTGCCTCCTACGCTTGACGGCTTGTCAACTGAAAATGCCGTCCGTCACAAGTATCCAAGTCTAATCAAGACTCTGGGTATCATCGAGAAGCTGTTCACCGAATCAGAGGAACGGGGCGTCACTTTTAAGAGCTTTATCGCCTGCTTCCTTCATGGAGACGTCCTATCAAAGGAGGCTCCGAAGTTCGCGAATATCAACGACCCCTCTGGGTTTGGGTTAAATAAGCTACCGGCCAGAGAAGAAGATCTGCCGTAGTTTTACATCCCAATCTTATCGGCTGTACCTTTTGATTCGATTGCGGCTCCCGGCGTGGATAAAGAAACTTTCTTCGTCGGTTTTATCAGCGTTTGGGTCAGTTGGTTTGGCGTTCCAACACATCGTCGATTTATGAGAGCCTCGGTCATTTACCCTGCTCATCGCATTGCCGAAGGGACGCAACTAGCCGTGGGCATTGCAGGGTTATCGCATCTGTACCATGGGCTAAGCACTGCAGCCAATACCTCAATCCCAGGCGTGGATGTGGTGAGTTTCTCTCTTCATTATTTTACGTCATGGATTGAGATGCACGTGCAAGGGGCATTGCTGCGCACCAGAGACCCGGCTTTTATGATGCTTATACTTTCCCGCGGCTCATGAGATTGGTGGACGCTTCTGCTCCTGATCCGACTCAGTTAGGGGTTCATGTGCTACTTAATCCTTATGCCAACGAAGGCGGGATGGTTTTTAATGATCGAGTCCTTTCTGCTCCTTCGGGACCTGTTCAACAGCAGTTTGATTTATCGAAAGAGAGAGCACCATCCTTGAAGCCCAAGGAAGCCATGCACTTGTACTCGATCAGGCCGGGTTATTTAGTGTTCCGCCAAAATGATGCGGTTCTTTTTATGCGGTATAATCCATACCGCTTTGCCCAACAATTAGGTTATGACCAGGGTGTTCCCTTTGAGGCATTCATGGTGGAGCCTAACTCTTCTCTCGAAGTTGTTCGCGACGCCATCCATCATTTCATGTGGCTCAACGCCGGTTCTCATTTCATGATCCCCAAGGCCGACTATATTCCGAGGTGTGTGGGGGCTTTCACGGGTTGGTACCGCCACCGAGTTAGTCCCATCATTGCTGAGGAGAGGAGGATACATTTTGGGCTTAGAGCTCCCGCTCCGCTCCAGGCTATGGGAGTCCCGCCGCGACCGCGGGCAATGGCTCGCCCTCCCTTGAGGGGTGTTGGCGCCTTACTTATTCCTAAGGCGGTGGATGCGGGTCTAACTTCTCCCACAGTTGGTATGCCGATGCGCACTAAAGCTCAAGCGAGGGCTTCTGATAAGGCGCCAGTAGTAGTTTCATCGGCTGCGGCGTCAGCAATGACAGTGTCATCATCGGTAGTACCGCCAAGAGAGGATATCGAAGGCGAAGTGGGTCAACGTCGCACCAAAGCGCCGAAGGAAGGAAGCGATCATCTTCCAGCGCCAGCTCTGGGTCGAAGCGGAAGAAGAAGACCGTCACTGGTCTACTTGACTTTTTAATGGAATCCGAGCCCATCATTCAAGACGAACCAATCTCTATGCAAGAGTCGGATGATGATCTTCTTTCTCCAGACTCGTCTGCTGAGGAAGCCACACAACTGGCTGAGGCTATAAGGCGTTCTCAAGATGAGATCGAGAACGTGCGCGTCTTGAAGAGTTCCTACCCTGCCATAATATTCTATGAAGATCCTCCATCAGTACGACGGGTGTTTATAGGCCCTCTGGAGTGGGGAGGCGAGATAGCCCTCAAACAGCCTATCTCTGTCGCTTCTGAAGATGCATTGTCGTTATGGACTGGCGGCCATGAATCCACCTTAGAACCCCGACGAGCATACCTTCTGAGGAAGGAACGTCAGCTTGAAAAGGCTATACTCGAGGCATCTTGGCGAATTGGTATGCACGTTATTTTTTGTATTTTTCCTTTGGCAAGTAATTTGTTTTGCTTTCCATATCTTCTTATCTCCGTAAAACCTTGCAGGGACTTCGGCGACGGCAAAGAATCTGGGCTCGAGAAGCGTCTTGACTGTGGACTCTGTAAATATCCCCGATGAGACACCAGTAGGTGTGGAGGGGGACGCTACAGTTGCTATTCCTGCTGCAGAGCTTCCATTGGCGGCTTCTGTTTCCCTTGTGCCCATTCACCCTGAAGAGATGACCCTTCCGGCTGTGGATTTAATGGACCTTTATGGCGATGGCCTGAAGATGGTGAAACAAATAATTGAAATTGTCGTCCCTGAAGTGGTGGCCGCTGCCCCTCGACTGATAGCCGTCACACCAGCAAGTGTCTCCGATGATGTGCCTGAGGGTACGGAGGAAGCTGCCGAAGCGGCTATCCCTCCTGTTCAAGGCGGGAGGAGTATCGAAGGTATTCTTTTATCTTTTGTTTTAATGATCTCTTCATTATCTGAATCCTTCCGTTTTTTCAGAGTTATGCGGATTGGAGGCGTCTATCGCTAATCTACCTCCTAGAAAATCTTTTCAGCGTTTACTCGAGATGGCTGCTCCGCAGGCAATATCGCCTTAATGCATCGTCCTTTCTTCTAGGCAAGATTAGTGTTATTTGTCTTCCTGATGGCATTATTATTATTTTATATAATGATACCGATGTCTTCTGTAGTTCTGGAAGCTGACGACGAAGTTGAGATCCTTGACGGGCCTGGAGATCTTTTAGACCCTTCTCGCATGACTGTGGGTAAGTAAGGTTTCAACGCTGTTCCATCTGCTCTTTGTTTGAAAATCTCGCTGATTTTTTTTATGAATCTTAACAGTTTTGCCTGTTCGTACCCCGCTGGAATCTCGCATTATTATGCCGTCTGGTCCTTATGCTCTACACGCATCTGAACGAATGGCGAAGCTAAGCTTTCATTCTTTGTCAGCTCTCATCGAAGACCTTAGTGCTGGTAGCTCGCTCATAGCCGAAGAATTTGCTGCCGAAGCCAACATTTCTCTCCCCTTTCTTGCTGCTTACCATGGTGAAACATTGGTACATGTCTGGGTTGAGTTTTGTCGTAGGGTGGAGGCTTGCTTACATGGTCTTGAGTGCATGCGCCTTCCTTCAGAGGTCGTGGCTGCAAAGGCGAGCTTGCGGGGGCTGGTTGAACGGTGCGCCGCAAATCTGCAGTCATGTGAGAAGAGGCTCAACCGAAAGTTTTCGGAGAGGGAGCTGGCTTCAAATGCGCTGGGGGAACTTCAAGACGAACTTACGGCTAAGACCACTCGTGCATATGAACTCTGGCGGGTGCTTCAAGAAGCTATCAGGGAGGTGGTAGCTATTGATAAAGCCGTCATTTTTACTCGCGAGATGGTTGAAGCCTACAAAGTTACCGAACAGGAGCTTGAAAGTCGGCTCGCCTAGTACCAGGCCCAACAGTCTCAGGCGGAGGCCCGTCTTATCGCAATAACAAATTATGAGGCCGAGACTCAGCGGAAGAGGGATGAACTGACGAATCTACTGAATCGTCCGCCGGCTTGAAAACAATGTATATGTTTTTTTTGTACATACTCCTGAATGAGGGTATTTTTTGATTCTTCTATAGATTGTACTTTGTATTCATTTTGATTTATGAATAAAAGACATATTTTGTTTCATGGTGATGTGTCCCTTTTTAGCAGATGCGTTTTGTAGATAATCTATTTTGCTCTTCTTGCAGGACAGCAATGGCTTAGGAGTCAGGATCAGATCTGCCTCCTGAGGCTTTCCAACTTTATGAGCCGTGAGGGTCTCATAAAGATTTTTCTCTCTACGAGTCGAGAGGATCTCGTAGGTGTATTTTCTCCTTAGGGATCGTGAGGATTCCTAAGTGTGTTTTCTTTTGAGAGTTGTAAGGATCTCACAAGAGAATTTTCTTCCTTACAAGTCGAGAGGACTCATAAGTGATTGATGAGTTGACCTGTTCCCAAATCAAAGTATTGCTTTGACGGGGAGGTCGAGAGTTGACTTTGGCCGTACGGGGTCAGTTGATGACGTGTTTCCGCGATGGGGTCATTGGATAACGTGTTTCCGTGACGGGGTCATGTGGATGACGTGTTTCCACGACGGGGTCATTTGGATGACGTATTTCCACAACGGGGTCATGTGCTAACGTATTTCCGTGACAGGGTCATTTGGATGACGTATTTCCGTGACGGGGGTCATATGCTAACGTATTTCCGAGACGGGGTCATTTGCTGATGTATTTCCGAGACGGGCTCATTTGATGACGTATTTCCGTGACGGGCTCATTTGATAACGTATTTCCGCGACGGGGTTATGTTGGATGACGTATTTCCGCGACGGGGTCATTTGATGACGTATTTCCGAGACGGGGTCATTTGGATGACGTATTTCCGCGACGGGGTCATTTGATGACGTTTTTCCGCGACGGGGTCATTTGATGACGTATTTCCATGACGGGGTCATGTGCTGACGTATTTCCGTGCCGGGGTCATGTGATGACGTATTTCCGAGACGGGGTCATATGCTGACGTATTTCCGTGACGGGGTCATGTGCTGACGTAATTCCGCGATGGGGTCATTTGATGACGTGTTTCCGAGACGGGGTCATTTGATGATGTGTTTCCGAGACGGGGTCATTGGCCGACGTATTTCCGCGACGGGGTCATTGGATGACGTATTTCCGCGACGGGGTCATTTGATGACGTATTTCCGAGACGGGGTCATATGCTGACGTATTTTCGTGACGGGGTCATATGCTGACGTATTTCCGTACCGGGGTCATGTGCCGACGTTGCGTCTGCTGTGATGAGACGAACGTCGAGGTGGTCTCCAGGCGGTAGATGTGGCCGTCGAGACTTGGAACTAGGGACTCTGCCATGGCTCCAAGATAGTCTCTAGGCTTTCTATGAACTTTCGAGATTTGGAACTAGGGAGTTTGCCATGGCTCTGCTTGATTGTCGCGTTCGAATCCTGTTGGAATGAGAAAGAACGCTGTTGTGGGTCTCCAGGCCGTAGATGTGGCCGTCGAGACCTGGCTCACTTTCTGACGGAGCCTGGTGGGATAATATGGTTCCCTCTTTGTTTGCGCCCCTGGATTGTACACAGGGATCGATGTGATCTTATTTGTAAGGAAAAAATTTCATTTCATATGTATTTTTGTTTTCTTTCCACGATGCTCTATCATTCAGCTTTTATATCGCGAAAGTCACGATTGCCCAATCATTTCGGCTATTTTTCGCGGTGCCTAATCATTTCGGCTATTTTTGTTTTTACTCGCTGCTTTTTATTGCGAGTTGCCCAATCATTTCGGCTATTTTGTATGCATTTTTGGCTCGCTGATTTTTTTTATCGCGAGTGTGGAACTTGGACTCTGGTGCCAATCTTAGCATCAGCATCGCTGCGACTGGAATATTGCCAGGAGCGAATCATCATTTGCCATGAAAGGGCTTGGAATTTGATACAATTTAGGCATCAGCATCGCTACCACTGGGACATTGCCAGGAGCGAATCATCATTTGCCTCTGTCGATGTCGAACAAAGGTGGCTTAGCAAACAGGGTTAGGATCTTGTTGACTAAGGCTTTTTGACTTTACGAGCCGTAAAGGTCTCATAAAGGTTTTTCTCCCTACGAGTTGTGAGGATCTCATAAGTGCGTTTTCTCCTTAAAAATCGTAAGGATTCTTAAGTGTATGTTCTCTTATAAGTTGTAAGGATCTTACTAGAGTGTTTTCTCCTTATAAGTTGAGAGGACCTACAAGTGTTTGTCACCGTGTGAGCATATCCCTAGTCACTGGTGGGACTATGTTAGGGAAATGTTTATTCATGCCCGTGGATTTTATACAAGGGTCAATATTGAACCGCTTGTAGGGCGATAGCGGGGTGTGTGACGGCTTAAGAATAGATTCAGATCCCTGTAAGTTAAGGCTTTTGAATCCCATGAGCCGTGAGGGTCTTAAAGAGTAATTCTCTTTACGAGTTGTGAGGATCTCGTAAGTGTGTTTTCTCCTTAGGAATCGTGAGGATTCCTAAGTATGTTGCTCCTTTGTGAGTCGTAAGGATCTCACGCAGGTATTTTCTCATTACAGGGTCGAGAGGACCTTGCAAGTGTCTTTTAATGAGATTGCGCCCTTTCGGGTTTTCACAAACTCGTCGGTAGTCCTGCTGTTTTTACTCACGGAGCCCTTTCGGGTTTTCATCCGTGCCCATTTTGTTTGTGGACGTACCATTTTTTTTGTGTCAGTCTTGGGATGTTGCGGTTTGTAGTAGTTTAACGACGTTTCGGTCAGTCGTTAGTTTAGGGACGTTTCGGTCCATTACAAGTTTTAGGACATTGCGGTCCATCGTTAGTTTAGGGACGTTTCGGTCCTTTGCAAGTTTTAGGACATTGCGGTCCATCGTTAGTTTAGGGACGTTTCGGTCCGTTGCAAGTTTTAAGACATTGCGGTCCATTGTTAGTTTAGGGACGTTTCGGTCTGTTGTTGCAACGGTTTCATTGGCTACCACTTCCAGAGTTTGGGCCTGGGAAGATAGCGAGCGGACATAGGTGTCGTCATCTATCATTACCCTGGGCCGTGACTCGTCAGGCGTAGTATTTCTTAAGGAACCGGCCATTTATTGGCCGGAAAGGTTTTTCGCCATGCATATCCATGAGCAAGTAGGCCCCACCTTGGTAGACCTTGTCTATGATGTACAGGTGTTCTTAGTTCGGCTTGAATTTCCCCCATTTAGCACGATTAGGGATCATAGGTCCTTTTACGACTAGCACGGGTTCGCCTTGGCTGAATGTTCTAGTCAGCCTTTCGTACGAGCGCGTCATCCTTACTTTGTAAGCCTCCAGGTTTTGTTGCGCAATGAGCCGGGTTTCGTCAAGGGCGTCGAGCTCCTCAAGCCGAAGATGAGCATTGTCTTCGTCCGTTAGTTCGTAATGAACCGCCACTCGTAAGGAGGGTAGCTCTATCTCCAAGAGGAGTACTGCTTCAGTGCCGAATACCAATGCATACGACATTGTGTTTGTGGTCATTTTGAACGTAGTTCGATACGCTCAGAGAGCTTCATGCAGTCTATCGTGCCGATCCTTCCTATTTTGAGACACCGTCTTCTTTATAATCTTCGTCAAGGTCTTGTTGAAGACCTCAGCTAGACCATTAGCTCGAGGATTATAGACCGAAGAGTATCTCCAGTCTATATTATGCTGCTGTGCGAAGCGGCTGATTTTATGGCTTCTGTAGGCTGGCCCGTTATCGGAGATAATCCGTCGTGGAGTGCCGAACCGATAGATGATGTGCATTTTGAAGAAATGGAGGATATTCTCCGTCTTCACTTCTCTCAGCGGTATCGCTTCTGCCCACTTAGAGAAGTAATCGGTTGTCGCTAATATGAACCGATGTCCTCTGCATGATGCTGGTTCGATGGGCCCGATTATGTCAGTTCCCCACATCTCGAACGACCAGCTAGCCACCGTTGGATGTAGCGGATTTGGATGTTGGTGGATGAAGTTCCCGTGAATCTGGCATGAGTGGCACTGCTTCGCGTATTCGAGGCAATCTTAGATCATTGTAAGCCAATAGGAACCCATCCTTTTGATCTTCAGTTTTATCTTCGGCCCGGATTGGTGAGAACCGCAGAGTCCATCGTAAGTTTCTTGGATGACTCTCCTTGCTTCTTCAGGTCCCAGGCATCTTAGCCATAGAGAATCAAATGATCTCTTATATAAAGTGTCATTGACGAAGGCGAAAGACAGAGCTCTTTTCATGAGCTGATGTCTCGAGGACGCATCTTCAGGTGTTCGACGGGATTTGAAGTAGTTTATAAAGACTTCTCTCCAATCCTTGACCTTTTCCTGATCCTTTATCTGTAGGGCCATTTGCTCAGTCACTCTCTTTTCTTCCGATGACTCCGGAGATATTTCTGTCGGTGTGAGAACTCGACGGCTTTGCACAACGGTCCTTACGTCATCGAGGTTCTTGTCAGCCAGTTCTTTAGCGAGCTTGGCTAATGTATCCGCCTTGCTATTTTTCGCGCGCGGTATGCTTTCCAGGGCGTAGGAAGGGATTTGAGTCAGCAATTGTTGCACTATCTCACCGTACTTTACCAACTCTGGTTTGCACGTTTGATAGTCGCCATTTACTTGACTAACGACCAGTTGGGAGTCTCTGTATATGAGGAGGTTTTCAATTCCCATGTCGACAGCGATCTCGAGACCTGCTATCAAAACTTCATACTCGGCTTCATTATTTGTCCTCGGCTCTGTTAAGGAGAAGGAAAAACGCATTATCCCTCCTTATGGAGTCACGAAGATGAGGCCTACCCCCGATTTAATTATAGGGGAGTTGTGCTTTCGCTTCTTCATGGAAGATGCTCCGTCGAAATAGAGTTCCCATCGGGTATCATTCTCTCTTCTCCTCCCGTCGATCGTGTCAAACGCGTGCTCATCTGGCAATTCGCAGTTCAAGGGAGAGTCGGCAGGTATTGGATGCTCAGCGAGAAAGTCGGCGATGGCCTGGCCTTTCACTACCTTGAGAGGACGATATGTTATCGAGAACTCCATCAAGAGGAGGGCCCATTTAGCGAGTCGTCCCGTTAATATGGCTCTTGACATCAAATATTTGAGAGGATCCACTTTTGATATGAGATGGATCTCATGCGCCAAAGCATAGTGCCTGAGCTTCGTTATCGCGAAGATCAACGCCAGGCAATGTTTTTCAATGGGAGAGTAATTTTTTTCTGCCCCCAGGAGAACTCGACTCAAATAGTAGAGGGCTCTCTCCTTCCCTTGATCATTCTTCTGTGCCCATAGTGCGTCTAAGGAACCCTCAAGGGCGGTTGTGTACAGAATGAGGGCTTTCCTTTGACCGGAGCGGTCAGCACCGGCGGGTTCTGCAGGTATTTCTTGATTTCTTCCAGTGCATTTTGGCATTTGCAATCCCAGACGAAAGGGCCCCCCTTCTTCATCAAGTGACTGAAGGGATGAAATTTGCCGGAAAGATTGGCTATGAACCGCCGAATATACGCGAGCTTCCCTTGGAGAGACCGCAGTTGCTTGAGAGTTCTTGGCGGAGGCATTTCCATGATCGCCTTGATCTTTGATGGGTCTATTTCGATGCTCCGGTGTCGTACGATGAATCCCAGGAATTTGCCTGAGGAAACTCCGAATGCGCATTTGAGAGGGTTAATCTTCAAGTTGTATTTCCGAAAATATTGGAACACTATTTTTAGATGCTCCCAATGCTCCTCGTGCGATTTGCTTTTTATCACGAGGTCATCGATATAGCATTCGACGACTTCATGTATGAGGTCATCGAAAATCTTTGTCATAGCCTCTGATAGGTAGCGCCGGCGTTCTTCAAGCCGAAAGGCATCACTTTGTAACAGAATATGCCCAGAGAAGTCCGAAAAGGGGTATGCTTCTGGTCTTCAGAATGCATCTTTATTTGATTGTACCCTGATGAGCCGTCCATGAAAGAGAAGACTTCATGAGTGGACGTGTTGTCTATCATCAGCTCGGTGACCGGTACGGGAAAGTCATCCTTCGGACATGCTTTGTTGAGGTCCCGAAAGTCTACGCAGATGCATACTGTCCCATTTTTCTTCATCACTGGGACGATGTTGGCGATCTAGTCAGGATACTGAACCTCTTGAATGAAGCCGGAGTCGATTAGCTTCTTGACCTCAGCATTGATGCTCATTTCAAGTTCAAGCCGCATTCTTCTTGGCGCTTGTTTGATTGGCTTGATGTCTGGAGAAATCGCCAATTTGTGGACGGCTATTTCTGGATCTAATCCTGGCATCTTGGAATAGTTCCATGCAAAGCAGTCTTTATACTGCATGAACACGTTTTTGAGCGTAGCCACCTTTTCTTCAGACAACAACTCACTGACGAACGTCGGCCGTTGGTCGTTTGCCGTTCCCAAGTCGATTTTTCTGAGGTTATCTGCAGTAATGTGTATCCCATCTTCCAGCTCTTTTGGCGCCAGTGGAAGTTCTGAGATCAACTCAACTTCATCCTCATTTTCGAAGCACCAGGAGAGGTCATCCATATCCCCGCGTAATCCTTCTCTTGTCAGCGTTATTACGTAATAGGTGAGAGATCGCTTCCAAGACCGATGTTGATCCGGCTCTACTTTCGTTGCATACGTGGCTTTCGGTTCATGCTTCTGTGGCGGGGTTACCCTCCAACTGCTGGATAAAGCAAACTTGCCTTGCTGATACTGGTCTTCTACCCAGTCTTTGAAGGTGAAGCAGTTTTTCGAGAGGATGTCCTATCGCTCGGTGATAGGAGCAATAGTCTGGGTGAGAGGCCTCGCCTGCTTGCTCGGAGTGCTTGGACTACGGGAGTGTCATCATCTGATATTTTATGACAAGATCAAATATCTTCCTTGTCTTGTCTTGGGGAAAAGAATATGCTCGACCCATCTTCTTTATAAGAGACGGATCCCGGATGCTTAGTTTTCGATTGCTTGACTTCTTGGACCCACTTTGCTGTTGTCGAACATTTTTTCCGTTCTTCAGTTTATTTTTGCTTTCGCGTCGAGTCTTCTTATGACTGTAGGGTGTTTTTCGTCACCCCATTGAGATGGGAATACACGCGCGCTTGTCAGGCGTACTACAAATTCCCCTGCCTAGGGTAGGCCAGTGTTTAATGATTGTGGGGATCCGAATCTCCGGCAGCCGCGGACTAAACTGCCGTTAATTACCTCTCGCCTTTGGAGTGAGGGAACCTCCGATTGACAGGTTAAACTGATCATGCGAACTCAATGTGCAGTGTATGTGTGTTTTGTTTTGGAGGGGGCTTGGATATATCGAGAGCCACGCAGAGTTTTTACGGGGGTCCCGCTACCCGGATAGCGGGCTGGGGGTCAATCGGAGTGGGGCCAGCGCCCAAAGGACGCGTCAATATATTTTTGCAGGTCCGTGCGCTTGTCATCAGGCTTCACGGGCTTTTTGGTCTTCTTCTTCTTCTTTGAAGGTTTTGACGGCTGGGCTTGAGCGTTTTGATTATCGCTGCCAGTTCTTGGTGTCAGGCGCGGCTTCAGCATTCCCTCATTGATCTCGGGCTCTAGCGGGTTTTTCCATCTGATCGCCAGGCAAGTGTGAAGACCCCTCAGCATTCTTCTCGTCTTGGTTGAAAGAGCGACCTCCCATGGAGCTTCTTCTATAAAAGAGCATGATGCCCCCGGTGTGTCCCCTCTTTTGAAAGTGTGCGGCTGAGGCAGGTTTACTTTCTAATTCTCGGACAGTGCGAATTTGCCATGTTGGTATTGGTCCTCAATCCAGCCTTTGAAGACGAAGCAATCTTCGATCGGATGGCCTACAGCGCTCAAGCGCACAGCGCCCACGTGTCGGACACGTAGTGCGCTAGCGCTTGAGCGCACAGCGCCTAAGCGCACTGCGCTCAAGCGCCCAGCGCCTACGTGTCGGTCACGTGGTGCGCTAGCGCTTAAGCGCACGGCGCTCAAGCGCTTAAGCGCACGACGCTCAAGCGCTAGGCACGCGAGGCGCTGTCCCCACGCGTCCTTTGGGCGCTTTTTCACCTTTTTTTTAATATATGTATACATGTATATATATATATATATATATATATATATATATATATATATAGATACTCACACACTCCATAACACCGTCCTTCTAAAAAAATTTGGGCGCTGGCCCCACTCCGATTGACCCCCAGCCCGCTATCCGGGTAGCGGGACCCCCGTAAAAACTCTACATGGCTCCTGATATATCCAAGCCCCCTCCAAAACAAAACACACGTACACTGCACATTGAGTTCGCATGATCAGTTTAACCCATCAATCGGAGGTTCCCTCACTCCAAAGGCGAGGGGTAATTAACGGCAGCTTAGTCCGCGGCTGCCGGAGATTCGGATCCCCACAATCATTAAACACCGGCCTACCCTAGGCAGGGGAATTTGTAGTACGCCTGACAAGCGAGCGCGTATTCCCATCTCGATGGGGTGACGAAAAACACCCTACAGATTCTGGCACGCCTGGTGGGACATTTCTCTCCTCCCATATTTCGGGTTAAACGTTCATGCGAACTCAATCAATATACATATCGATTGTCTATACTGAAATGATGTTTTTTTTCCATGCAGCAATCAACTTTCGACGACAATGTCTCCCAAGATGAATTCAGCTTCCAACGTGACCCCGATCCCGTACGTGGTCAAGGTCAATGCTCGTGTGGTTCTCCCCGCAAGCCTCAGTCGACAGTGGGAGGAACTGCCCCGCCAGTTTGGCTCCGTCACTATCTACCCTGCCGGAAGCGCTCATCTGGCAGAAATCCCGGCGAACAGGTGGCCAAGCCGGTCTTAAGGGGCAAGAGGCCGAATGTCGTGATCGCCAAGGCACCACAACCGAAACTTAAGACGGTGTCTGAACGACTCTCTGGTTCTCTAGCTGGGGGCAAGACTTCCGGTACAAAGGGCAACATCAAACGTTGCGGACGAGCCCAGGAGATGACTCCAACAAATGCACAATCAGGCGTATCTCCAATGCCCTCCGTCGCCTGGTCTACGGTGGCTTCCCGAAGAGCCGGAACCTGCCAAGCGCTCAAATCAGAAAAGTTAAGGCAGAAGCGGCTCAGGTATCGGGCCAACAAGAGGGCCAGGACTCCGGCCAGGTGAAATCTTGTGAGGTTCCAAGAGCAGGGTCGCCCCGTGACGATAGCTGAGTCGGACGTAAGAATCAGCAATTCCTTCAAGCCTCTGAAGTGGGTTCAGAAAAATGCCATGACCGCTAGAATCAAGAAGACAGCGGTCCGAACAATGCTACAAAGAGACGTGTCCCGGCCTCAACAGAAAAAGTATGACACCGTCTCTTCAAGAGTCTATCAGGCTCTCTGTGCCGCGCGAAAGCAGCGGGACAAATTCAGAAAAGAAGCGCCAGCACCATTCAAGAATCCAGCCAGGACATCCGCCTTCAATCGACTGCCCGCTACTGAAACAGGGGGGGTCAAGACAGCGATCTGTGAAATCAGCCGCCGATAATAAAAAGACGGTTGGATATATTATCCATACGGTCTATATGGCGGGCGGGCGCCCCAGCGACAACCTTCGCAGCAAAAGCAAGGATGGGGCCACCACATCCCAAGCCCAATCTGGCTTGAATGTGGTTGCCGCTGCCCAAGAACAGCCGCCTCCGCTGGATGAAGAAAGCCCTCTCGATGAGGATGATAGGCAGAAAGACCCCTCGGTCCATGCAGAGTCAAGCTCGGACAGCGAGGAAGAGCCGACTTTCCGCCCCAGGACTGCGGAGCAAGAGCTACTTCAAGAGCTTCGAAAACAGCTCAGGAGCAAAGATAAAGAGATAGCCAAGCTCTATTCGAAAATTGACGACCTAACAAACATTGTGATGCAGCTTACGGCTCAAATTGCTCGAGCGCCTCCCAATCAAGCACAAGTCGCTACTCATGAGCCGGATGATGACAATCCGAAGCGGCCGATACCTGTCCCTTTGGGTCCAAGATTGGTCGAGCCGCATGAAAGCCGGCCACATTCCGCTTCTGGGGACGCCTTGGCCCCAGATAACACTATCCCGCTAACACGAGACCGGATAATGGATTTGGTCACCAACAAAGCTAAAACATTGGTGGTTGAAGCTGAAGCTCAGAAAGAAATTGGCAGTAGTGGGTGGCCATATCCTGCACAGTACGATCTGATAGAGTTCCCGAGCGGCTACGTCATTCCTAAGTTCGGAAGATTTGACAGAACGGGGAATGCAAATCAGCACGTCGCCCACTTCAAAGCCTCGTGCGGAAATTAGGGGGCAATGACGCGCTCCTTCTTCATCAGTTTGTCAACAGCCTGACCGGTGTCGCCTTCGACTGGTACACGAGCATACCAGACGGGTCCGTTATTACCTTTGCCCAAATGGAGTCTTTGTTTTAGCAAAGGTTCATGAGTGTCAGTGATAAAATCTCCATTGCCGATCTTGTGAGGACCAAGCCGGGGAGGAATGAAAGAAACACCGACTTTATCGCCCGATGGCATAATCTCATGGTCAAGTGCGAATCGCCGCTGGAGCAGGACCAGTCCGTCAGCCTTCTCATTGGGAACCTCAGCAATTGAATGGTCCTATTCTTGTGTAAAGCGGGCCTCAAGACATTTCAGGAGTTAACCAAGAAAGTCCAAATGCTGGAATGCTCGAAGTAAGAGTTCTCCCCGGACTCTCAGAGAGACAAGACTTGGAAAAGCAAGCGGGACGACAACCGTAGAAGCGGGAGTTCCAGCAGTACTAATGTCTTCAATGCGTCCGACAATGAAGAAAAGCGAAGGGCGGGCGAATCCAAAACCAACCGGTCTCGAAAGCCAGTGCTGGGAGGAGAAGGGCCTTCCCTAGAGGAGAAAAAGAACAAGGTTTACTCTTTCAGAAGGGACAAGGTCCGGAAGATATTTAAAGATGCCTTGAACAACGGTATACAATTGCCAGAGTCGAAAAGACCCCAAGAAGAAAAAATGACCGACAATCCCCTGTATTGCCCGTACCACCGAGTAGTGAGCCATGCGATCGAGGATTGCTATATCTTCAAAGACTGGGTCGAGAAGTAGTACAAGGCTGGAGAGATTGAGCTGTCCAAAAGTGTGTTGGCGAACAATCAAGTTGCAACCACCAACTTTATACAGACAGAAGCTGAAGTTTTCTGCGAGCAGACAGCCGAACCCGCTGCCCTGAGAAATGAAACCGACTCATTGCAGCCTCCGTGGAGTACGCACATATCTAATAAGATGAAGAAGATGATGAAACTACTTCGGAAAGAGCCCAGAACGGAATGGGAAGGGCAGAAGAAACCTACCATTCCAGCTGCCAATGCGGCTACATTAGGCTCAAAATCCAAAAAGCTCAAGAAGAAGAAAAGTGCAGCTCGGCGCGAAAAGGAGTCTGCAGGGAGATCGACCATTCAAAAATATATCGATTACCTCGAAGACTATAAACAGAAGGAAAGAACTCTAATTCACTTGAAAGAGTTCTTCCCCGTAGAAGCAGCGGAGATTTTGGAGGAGTTGGAAGAAGGCTCCAATGAAGAGATCCCTATAGTGACCTGCTACGCCATCCATCTGGGCAGCGACTCTGAAGAGGACCTCTGTTTTCCCGAAGAGGACGAGGAGCTCGCCACAAAGGCCAACCAAGTCCAGCTCAGAAGCGGCAGGGCTCTACCGCCAAATCAGGGAAACGCCTCAAAAGGAAAGGAAAAATAGATGGCTAATGAGGAAGATGACAGAGAGCCGGCTAATGAAAACTCAAGTCCTTACTTAGTGGACTACAATGTCTTGGCTTACCTCCGAAAGCTTCCGTCTCTCCTTAGCATCTACGATGCCTTGGTCCTATCTAAGGAGCTTAGAGATGTTCTCATTCACGCTCTACAAAACCCCGAGCAGTATCAGGCTCGCTTTGCGGAAATTAGTATGAAAGAAGCCCAGTACGCTTTGCATGCCACCGCAGTCATGTTTACGGATGAAGACTTGCTACTGGGAACGGCTGAGCATAATCGGCCGCTTTACGTCACCGGGTACAGCGACGGAGATCGAATTAATCGCATATTGATTGATCCGGGGTCCTCAGTGAACATCATGAACTTGCGAACTCTGAAGAGTTTGTCAGTGGACGTCCGACACCTGTCAAGGGAAATGATTGTCATTCAAGGCTTCAACCAAAATTGCCAGCAAGTTCTGGGGTCCATAGCTCTGCCAATCAAATTTGGAGATCTGCAGACCGAAACTAAGATATACGTGATTGATGCTGACACGTCTTATAAGATTCTCTTGGGACGGCTGTGGTTCCACGATTACGGCATCATTCCGTCAACTCTCCATCAATGCATGAAGTATACTAAAAATGGCAAAGAAAGACGCATTGACGGAGACATCCAGCCGTTCGGTGTGCATGAAGTCCGATATGAAGATTCTCGGTACTTCATGAACCACCAAAATGCTAAGCCACAACTGACTGAGGATAGACCGGCCCCAAAACTCAAAAGCAAATCTACGCCGGCTTTCACTTTCAAAAGCAAAAACGCCCAAGTGCGCCCGCGTTTCGGTAGCGACACTGATGAGTCCGACGCTGGAAGTCCGTCCTTCCATAAAACTCGCCCTCATTTCGGTAGCGATACAGACGAATCTGATGCTGAAGGCCCATTTAGCAGCAAAATCCGCCCTCATCTTGGCAGCGACACTGAAGAGTCGGAAGAAGAGGACCTGTCTTGCAATAACTGCGTAGATTGGACCCCCATGCAACAAGCGAAACTACGAGAGACCTTCGAAATTGCAGAAGGGTCCCTAGCCATCACAAGGGTACCGGAGCAGATGTGCAAAGAGCTCGATGCGTTGTCAGTCTCCACCATGGACCAGCTGAAAACTTTCTACGTCCCCGGAAGAAAAAGTGGACAGAAAGGCATCCTGTTTTATGGGTCAAATCCCGTTGTGCACTCGGACGATTTGTCTGTCGCGTGCCTTCCATATGAGAGAGGCATAAGAGCCGTCCTCAATCCCAGATACTATGCGCCCGAGATGCGGGAATACTTTAAAAAGTGCGGATGCCGGTTATATCAAACGGAGTCCGAAGCAAAGTTTTACGAAGGGCTATGGCATCCACCTCTGGTCCGAGCACTCATCGATGGACGAATTCCAGATAGGCGGGGCATAGGTTTCATCCAGCCTGATTCTAAGACATGCTACATGACCCATATTGGGGAAGCCAGCGAAGAGTCAAATGATGAAGACGAGCTAGCCGAGCCAGAAGAAGCTCCTCAAGAGCTTGAAGATGGCGGTCAAGCAACCTTTGACGAGCTAACCGAGATTGACTTAGGAACACCCGATAATCCAAGGCCGGCCTACATCAGCTCACTCTTGTCGGAGGAAATGAAAGAGCAGATAATTTCCCTGCTGCATGAGTTCGTCGACTGCTTTGCGTGGACATACAAAGAAATGCCTGGCCTTTCCCCTAAAGTGGCCGTGCATAAGCTGGCTATATCTCCTGATGCTAAGCCATTCAAACAAGCTCCTCGAAGAATGAGAAGGGAACTAGAAGAAAAGGTCATCGAGGAAACCAAGAAGCTCATCGATGCCGGCTTCACCAAGGAAGAGAAATATGTGGACTGGATCACATGCATAGTCCCAGTGAAGAAGAAAAATGGGCAGATCCGAGTTTGTGTCGATTTCAGGGATCTCAACAAGGCATGTCCTAAAGACGACTTCCCGCTACCAGTCATGGAAATGATGGTCGATGACACCTCAAATTACGAGTTGTTCACCTTTATGGATGGCTCGTCTGGATATAATTAGATCAAGATGTCGCCTGAGGATGAGAAACACACAGCATTTCAAACCCCGATCGGAATATATTGCTACAAGGTGATGCCGTTCGGACTGAAGAACGCAGGTGCTACATATCAAAGGGCAATGAATAATATCTTTGATGACCTAATCCATAAAGTCGTCGAATGCTATGTTGATGATCTGGTCATCAAAACTAAAGCCAAGGCCGACCACATCCAAGATCTTAGGACCGTTCTCACCAGATTGAGGGAATACGATCTGAAGATAAATCCTTTAAAGTGCGCTTTTGGCGTGTCATCGGGAAAATTCCTAGGTTTCATAGTCCGACATCGAGAGATCAAAGTTGACCCATCAAAGATAAAGGCCATCATGGAGATGCCCCCTCCAAAGAGCCTGACACAGCTAAGATCTTTTCAAGGCAAGCTTGCTTATATACGGAGGTTTATCTCAAATTTATCGGGAAGATGTAGGCCCTTCTCAAAGCTCATGAAGAAAGGAGCTCCTTTTATCTGGGATGCCGAATGTCAAGCAGCGTTCGAAAGTATTAAACAATACTTGTTGCACCCTCCAATGCTGGCCGCTCCCATTCTAAATAAACCGCTGATTCTCTACACTGCCGTGCTAGATGAGTCACTCGGTGCGCTCCTTGCCCAGAATAACGAGGAGGGAAAAGAAAATGCCCTCTACTACCTCAGTCGAACTCTAGTCGGGGCGGAACAAAACTATTCCCCAATCAAAAAGCAATGCTTGGCTCTGATATTTGCTGTGAAGAAGCTGAGGCACTATCTGCTCGCTCATCGGGTTATGCTGATCTCCAAGGTCGACCCGCTCAAACACTTGATGACCAAAGCAAGCCTAGCCGGCAGAATGGCAAGATGGGCTGTCATGCTACTTGAGTTTGATATAGTTTATACTCCTCAGAAAGAAGTAAAAGGACAAGCTCTTGCAGACTTTCTCGCTGCTCATCCCATACCAGAAGGGTCACCACTCAATTGCGAGTTACCTGACGAACAAGTGCTGCACCTCGAGAATGACGATCCATGTTGGGAGCTCTACTTCGATGGGGCCTCATCGATGTGGACCTCCAGTAAATCAAGCGTCCCGGAGATAAAAGCAGGGATATGATTGGTGTTCATCACGCCATCAATGGGAACCCTACGACGTTCTTTTGCTCTCACCGAGCCTCGCATAAACAATGAGGCCGAGTATGAAGCTCTGATAGCTGGTTTGGAGCTCGCCATAGAAATGGAAATCCTTCGGCTACGGGTTTACGGTGACTCCCAGCTTGTTGTCAACCAAGTAAGCGGCGATTATAAGATATACAAACCCGAGTTAGCTTAGTACAGAAGCCGGGTGATGGAACTCATGAAACGGTTCACTCACATTGAACTAACGAGAGTCCCTAGAGCGTTGAACGGAAAGGCTGACGTACTCGCTCGCTTAGCTAAGGAGCTGGCTGATCCTGACATGGACGAAATTCTGATCACAGTCAGGAGCCGGCAAATTCTATCCCCCATCTCTCTACGAGAAGAGGAAAGTGCGGAACAGAAGAGAAGGCTCACCGAAGAAGCTTCGATCGTTCAAGACGAGCCCGATTGGAGAGAACCCTTCACAGAGTACTTCCGATGCGACAAGCTGCCCAAAGGAAGATCTGCGAGGGTTCAGCTGAAGAAAAGAGCTCTCCGATACGTGTTTATAAATGACACGCTATATCGCAGGTCATATGACCAACTCTGGCTCAGGTGTTTGTCATTGGCCGAAGCCCAAAAGGTCATGAAAGAAGTTCACTCGGGCGTTTGCGGTGCTCACTAATTTGGCCCCAAGATGCGACTTCAAATTAAACGGTTTGGGTATTACTGGCCCACCATGATACGGGATTGCGGAGAGTATGCAAAGAAATGTTATATCTGCCAAATTCACGGTGATTTCATTCACAAGCATCCCAATCCATTGTATCCTACGGTGGTGTCGTGGCCCTTCGAAGTCTGGGGAACCGACATAGTTGGCCCAATTGACCCTCCGTCATCTAGAGGCCACCGGTTCATACTGGCCGCAACAGACTATTTCTCCAGATGGGCTGAAGCTGTCCCGCTAAAAGAAGTCAAGACAGAAAATATTCTCATGTTCTTCCAGCATAATATTTTATACCGCTTTGGTACACCAAGAAGAATCATTTATGACAACGGGCCTTCTTTCAAGAGCTTCAAAGTCTCAAGATTCGCTACTCAACACAAGATAGACTGGAGATATTCCTCCATCTATAATCCAAGAGCCAATGGGCTAGCCGAAGCCTTCAATAAGATTCTATGCAAGCTTCTGAGGAAAAATGCTTCAGCCAACAAGAGAGACTGGAATCTCAAGCTTCACAAGGCGTTGTGGGCATATCGTACCACACACCGTACTCCAACTCAGTCCACTCCATACTCATTGCTCTTCGGAGTGGAGGTGGTCTTCCCCCTCGAAGTCGAAGTTCCAAGCTTAAGAATGGCTGTTCAGCACGAGTTGACGGAGGAGGAAAACGTCCTCCATCGGCTCGAAGAGCTCGACGCCCTCGAAAAAAAGGCTTGCAGTACAACAAAATCTGGAGCTGTACCGAGCCCAAATGTCACGAGCCTATGACAAAATGACTCGTCTCCGCGCTTTCAAGAAAGGTGAATTGGTATTGGTCCTCAAAAGACCGATCATCCCCAATCGACATGCCAAGGGAAAATTCGAGCCAAACTGGGAAGGACCATACGTCATCGAGAAAGTGTTCGACGGAGGACCCTACCAACTAATAAGTGACAAGGGAGAAAGGCCCATGCCACCCATCAATGGCCGATACCTCAAGAAATACTACGTGTGAATGCTCCAAGTCGCAGGCGTATTGAGCACACCAGCCTTTTGGTCTGGATCATACATCCTGCAAAACCGTATACAATCCACGGGCATAAACGACCCCTATCTCCCCCAAGTCCTGCCGGTGAGACTACTTTTAAAGTCCCACCAGCGCAAAAAAAAACGGTATTTCCACAAGCAAAATGGGCACGGATGAAAACCAGAAAGGGCTCCGTGAGTAAAAACAACAGGACTGCCGGCGAGTTTGTGAAAACCCGAAAAGGAGCAAACTCGTGAAAAGAGATAAAACACATTCGCAAAGTCCTCTCGATCTTGTGAGGAGAAAATCCCTGCGTGAGATCCTTACGACTCACAAAGGGGCAACACACTTAGGAATCCTCACGATTCCTAAGGAGAACATACACATGCGAGATCCTCTCGACTCGTAGGGAGAAAATGCTTTTATGGGACCCTTACGGCTTATAAAATTGAAAAGCCTTAGGTGATAGGGACCTAAACCTGTCTCCTAAGCGATCATTCCCCAACAGGCAAGGACAAATGATGAGTCGCTCCTGGCATTTGGCTTCAGTGTTAGCGGTGCTGATGCCGACCAAAAACCCAAATCCCAAGTCCTCCCGAGGCAAATGATGAGTTGCTCCTGGCATTGTTCCAGTGCAGCAATGTTGATGCCAAACAAGATCCAAATTCCAAGTCCCCAAACGGCGAATGATGAGTCGCTCCTGATATCATATTCCAGTGCAGCGATGCAGACGCCAACCAAAATCCAATTTCTCAAAATCCTCCCGGCCCTACGGTTAGTCCCCAAATTGACTATCGTATACAATTCACGGGCTCAAATAATTCTCATCATACCCATTCCCCACCGCAATCACCAGTCCAGCGGCCGGTCTCCGCCTTTGGACTTATGCTTCATTTAGGAAGACCCACTCATGTGTCCTCACGATACATGAGGAGAACCAACTTACGGGATCCTCATGACTCGTAAGAAAACACCTTCGTGGGATCCTTACGACTCACAAAGGAAAAACACACTTGGGGGTCCCCACGACTCCTAAGGAGAAAGTGCACCTACGAGATCCTTTCGACTCGTAGGGAGAAAATTCTTTTATGGGACCCTTACGGCTCATAAAATTGAAAAGCCTTAGGTGATAGGGACCTAAATCTGTCTCCTAAGCCATCACTCCCCAACAGGAAAAGGCAAATGATGAATCGTTCCTGGCACATGTGCTTCAGTGTTAGCAACGCTGATGCCTACCCTAACCCCAAAATCCCAAAACTCCAATCCAATAGACCCCTAAGTCGTTAAACTGGGAATGAGGGAAATCGCCTCGTGACAAATGATGATTCGCTCCTGGTACCATATTCCAGTGCAGCGGTGCTGATGTCAACCCAAATCACATCGAATCAGCAAGTCAACTTCAACCCTGACACCGCAAGAAGCGGAGCAAGTCAAATTAAGCACCGACCGTCCATATCGCTAAAAGGGCAACACCGACCGTCCAAGTCGCAAAAAGGGCAGAACCGACCGTCCACGTCGCTAAAATGGCAGCATCGACCGCCCAAGTCGCTAAAAGGGCAGCATCGACCGTCCGAGCCGCTAAAAGGGCAGAACTGACCGTCCACGTCAGCACTGACCGTCCATGTCGCTAAAAGGGCAGCACCGACCGTCCAAGTCGCAAAAAGGGCAGAACCGACCGTCCACGTCGGTAAAATGGCAGCATCGACCGCCCAAGTCTCTAAAAGGGCAGCATCGACCGTCCAAGTCGCTAAAAGGGCAGAACCGACCGTCCACGTCGCTAAAAGGGCAGCACCGAACGTCCAAGTCACAAAAAGGGCAGCACCGACCGTCCACGTCGCTAAAAGGTCAGCACCGACCGTCCAAGTCGCAAAAAAGGTAGAACCGACCGTCCACGTCGGTAAAATGGCAGCTCGACCGCCCAAGTCGCTAAAAGGGCAGAATCGACCGTCCAAGTCACTAAAAGGGCAGAACCGACCGTCCATGTCGCTAAAAGGGCAGCACCGGCCGTCCAAGTCGCAAAAAGGGCAGAATCGACCGTCCACGTCGCTAAAATGGCAGCATCGACCGCCCAAGTCGCTAAAGGGGCAGCATCGACCGTCCAAGTCGCGAAAAGGGCAGAACCGACCGTCCACGTCGCTAAAAGGGCAACACCGACCGTCCAAGTCCCAAAAAGGGCAAAACCGACCGTCCACGTCGCAAAAAGGGCAGCATCGACCGTCCAAGTCGCTAAAAGGGCAGCATCGACCGTCCAAGTCGCAAAAAGGGCAGAATCGACCGTCCATGTCGTAAAAAGGGAAGTGCCGGCTTCCCAAAAGCAGGAACCAAATCAAGTCGCCTCCATGTGAAAGAAGATCCATCAATTCTATGCACACGATCTACATGTGTGGTGTGCATTTATTGATGGGGGGCAATTTGCTTGGGTAAAAATTTACACCCCGGTTGACCAAGTCAAAATCAAAGTCAACCCCAAGCCAAGTGGGCCCAAGCCCAGATCAAGTGGGCCCATGCCCGGGTCGAGTCCGAACATGAAGCGGCCGGCCTCCCTCATATCAAGATAAAAATCTTGTAATAAATAATTTTATTGTATTTCTTTTATTTTATTTTACGAATGAATGTAAGAAAAATGGGCGTAAAGCTAAATTTTTGTGAAGCCCATGGCTTATGTGCAAAAAGAAATGGCATATGAGCCATGTGATAGGCAAAATGCCATTTTGTGAAGCCTAAGGGGCTATGTGTAAAGTGTATAGCCTATAAAGGCAAGGATAATGAAAATATCCCAACAACTTTTTCTCTCTCTAAAAACAAATCCAGATCTGAGATCTTTCTCCTTCCTCAAGGTTCTAAAACCTTCTTCTTTCTTTTGAATTAAATCAAGAGTTTTACTCTTCCCTTTATAAAACTAAATAGTTTTCCACCACAAAACCCACAAAGGGAAACTCAGATCTTCCATCAGATCTCAAAAAGAAGAGATTTTTAAAATCCCACATCTCTTGATCTTCAAGATCCTGCCAACAGAGGAGGAAGAAGGAGGCTCATCTCCGAAAACCTCATTTTTGGGAAGAACTAGGGCTCCAAAGAAGAACCCCTTTCATCAACTCCAAAACATCTTAGGAGTTTAACTCCACCCTAAATCCTCTTTTGGGATTTTAAATCCTTTTTCTGGGGCTAAAATCCCCTTTTCCTCGTCGGCACCCAAGCGCCCGAGTGTCTAGCGCTCAAGCGCCTAGCGCCCAAGTGTCGGACACGTGGTGCGCTTGCGCTTGAGCGCACAGTGCCTAAGCGCACAGCGCTCAAGCGCCCAGTGCCCACGTGTCGGACACGTGGTGCACTAGCGCTTAAGCGCACGGCGCTCGCGTGCTAGGCACGCGAGGCGCTGGCCCCATGCGTCCTTTGGGTGCTTTTTCCGTTTTTTATATATGTATACATGTATGTATATATATAGATATAGATACTCACACACTCCATAACACCGTCCCTCTAAAAATTTTTTGGCCGGGCGCTGCCCCGCACCCCGTAAGGGGGCTGCTAGCCCCCTTGACCCCCAGCCCGTTATCCGGGTAGCGGGACCCCTGTAAAAACTCTGCGTGGCTCCCAATATATCCAAGCCCCCTCGAAAACAAAACACACGTACACTGCATATTGAGTTCGCATGATCAGTTTAAATCGTCAATCGGAGGTTTTCTCACTCCAAAGGTGAGGGGTAATTAACGGCAGCTTAGTCCGCGGCTACCGGAGATTCGGATCCCCACAATCATTAAACCCCGGCCTACCCTAGGCAGGGGAATCTATAGTACGCCTGACAAGCGCGCGCGTATTCCAATCTCAATGGGGTGATGAAAAACACCCTACAGATTCTAGAACCACACGAGCATTGACCTTGACCACGTACAGGATCGGGGTCACGTTGGAAGCTGAATTCGTCTTGAGAGACATTGTCGTCGAAAGTTGATTGCTGCACGGAAAAAAACATTATTTCAGTATAGGCAATCGATATGTATATTGATTGAGTTCGCATGAACGTTTAACCCGAAATATGGGAGAAGAGAAATGTCCCACCGGGCGTGCCGGAATCTGTAGGGTGTTTTTCGTCACCCCATTGAGATGGGAATACGCGCGCGTTTGTCAGGCGTACTACAGATTCCCCTGCCTAGGGTAGGCTGGGGTTTAATGATTGTGGGGATCCGAATCTCTGGCAGCCGCGAACTAAACTGCCGTTAATTACCCTTCGCCTTTGGAGTGAGGGAACCTCTAATTGACGGGTTAAACTGATCATGCGAACTCAATGTGCAGTGTACGTGTGTTTTGTTTTGGAAGGGACTTGGATATATCAGGAGCCATGCAGAGTTTTTACGGGGGTCCCGCTACCCGGATAGCGGGCTGGGGGTCAAAGGGGCTAGCAGCCCCCTTGCGGGGTGCGGGGCAGCGCCCCGGCCCAAATCTTTTTAAAGGGACGGTGTTATGGAGTGTGTGAGTATATATATATATACATGTTTACATATATAAAAAAGGGTAAAAGTGCCCAAAGGATGCGTGGGGTCAGCGCCTCGCGTGCCTAGCGCGCGAGCGCTGTGCGTTTAAGCGCTAGCGCACCACATGTCCGACACGTGGGCGCTGTGCGCTTAGGCGCTGTGCGCTCAAGCACGAGCGCACCACGTGTCCGACACGTGGGCGCTGGGCGCCTGAGCGCCGGGCGCCTGGGCGCCGGCGAGGAAAAGGGGATTTTAGCCCCAGAAAAAGGATTTAAAATCCCAAAAGAGGATTTAGGGTGGAGTTAAACTCCTAAGATGTTTTGGAGTTGATGAAAGGGGTTCTTCTTTAGAGCCCTGGGTCTTCCCAAAAATGAGGTTTTCGGAGATGGGCCTTCTTCTTCCTCCTCTGTTGGTAGGATCTTGAAGATCAAGAGATGTGGGATTTTAAAAATCTCTTCTTTTTGAGATCTGATGGAAGATCTGAGTTCCCCTTTGTGGGTTTTGTGGTGGAAAACTATTTAGTTTTATAAAAGGAAGAGTAAAACTCTTGATTTAATTCAAAAGAAAGAAGAAGGTTTTAGAACTTTGAGGAAGGAGAAAGATCTCAGATCTGGATTTGTTTTTGGAGAGAGAAAAAGTTGTTGGGATATTTTCATTATCCTTGCCTTTATAAGCTATACACTTTACACATAGCCCCTTAGGCTTCACAAAATGGCATTTTGCCTATCTCATGGCTCATGTGCCATTTCTTTTTGCACATAAGCCATGGGCTTTACAAAAATTTGGCTTTATGCCCATTTTTCTTACATTCATTTGTAAAATAAAATAAAAGAAATACAATAAAATTATTTATTACAAAATTTTTATCTTGGTATGGGGGAGGCCGGCCGCTTCATGTTCGGACTCGACCCGGGCATGGGCCCACTTGATCTTGGCTTGGGCCCACTTGGCTTGGGGTTGACTTTGATTTTGACTTGGTCAACCTACAAAAATTTGGCTTTATGCCCATTTTTCTTACATTCATTCATAAAATAAAATAAAAGAAATATAATAAAATTATTTATTACAAAATTTTTATCTTGGCATGGGGAGGCCGGCCGCTTCATGTTCGGACTCGACCCGGGCATGGGCCCACTTGATCTGGGCTTGGGCCCACTTGGCTTAGGGTTGACTTTGATTTTGACTCGGTTAACCGGGGTGTAAATTTTTACCCCAACAATGACGGGCTGGCGACGAAGGGCATCGTCATTTTTCGTAGCCTGCTGAAGAAGGCGCCGCGTCCTAGCTTTCTCGTAAATGGCCATTTCGCGGCTATGGTCATCCCGGACCTTTTGACCCGCTTCCCTTATTAGCTTATGCATTTGTTCTTCGAACGACGGACTTTGCACTTTCATGGCGAGACCTCGTTTTGGTTCAGAGTTGGCTTCTTCTAACAGAGCATCTCCTTCTTCATCAAAGTCATGTATAACGTAGCAGCCATGGAATCGCTCTCGTCTCTTGGATTGAACATATCCAAGCCCGATCGTTTCCATTCTCCTATTGGGCAAGTTTCGCTGAGTCCCGGGGACGTTTCAGATTTTATTGTAGAACTGAGTTTGTCGAGCAGTCTGCTTCAAGGGTACGCCTTGGCGCCTCAATAGCCTTTTTAATCCTTCTGTGTAGTATCTGGGCAGACGGATGGGCTGAAGCCTGTCAAGCGTAGAATCGGAACCATTCCAGATCTCTTTCTCCACTTTTTTTTTCCGTAGATCGATAAAAGAGGATCGCCTTTTCATCTCTTCGCCTGGGAGATGTAGAACGTCTGCAGTTCTTGCACACTATAGGTATCAAGTGCGCCGAGCTCTTTGTAGTGCTGCCACGGAACCATAGCATTTGTAAACTCTGATTATCTCCAATCAAGGTTTGTATTGATGGCCGAACAGAAAATACAGCATTGACATCACCTTAAGAGTCGCTGCCGAAGACCAACATAGGGGTGGACGGTCCTGGCTTATTGCATTGGGGCGGTCCTGAATAGACTATCTCTTCCTCCTCCTCGGTATCGCTGCCGAAGACCGAAATGGTGGTGATAGCTTTTTCTTATTCTCCGGCTTATGGCACTTTTCCGTGTCTTCGAAGTCTGGCAAGAAGTATTTTGCATCTTCGTACTTTCAGAATTCATTCACGGAGAATGGGTTCAGCTCCCCTGTTACAGTGTATTCAATTCCATCTTTGAAATGCTTCATACACTGATGTTGTGTAGAAGGGATAATGTTGTACTTGTGTAACTAAGGCCGGCCGAGCAAAGCGTTGTAGTAAGTCTTGGCGTCAATGACATGGAACTTGATATCAGTGACGAGCAGCCCGAAGCGTAACGTCAGTATCACAGACCCGAGCGTCCGTGATGACTGAGAGTCGAACCCGGAGATAGTGATTTTATCCCGAGCGAGGTGTTGAACGCTCATGCAGATTTCTTTTAGCACCCTCACATTTAGGAGATTGACAGAGGACCCATTGTCAACTAGGATCTTCCCTATCTTAATGTCATGGTAATACCCGGAGACATATAGGGGACGGTTGTGCTCGCATGTTCCGAGGAGGAGTTCTTCATCGCTGAAGTTGATGTCGGCTGTGTGAACTTCTTCCAGCTAGTCTTTCATCTTTTCTTCGGCAAGGAAAGCTTGAAAGTGATCAGGTTCTTGTAGCGCCTTGATCAGAGAATCTCTCGCCTCTTTGATAGCAGGAGGGTGTCGAGAATGCTTAGCTGCGAGGATATCTTCCTCAGGTGTGCCAGAACATTGTAATCCACCTTGTTTTTCTTGGGCGGGTCCTTGGCTGCCATTTCTTCAATAATTCGGTCATCGAGGGCGATATCTTCAGGGACTTTTTCTTTCCCCTTATCCTTTTTGTTCGATCCCTTATTTGCGGGTCCGAGATTCTTTTCAGGTAATGTGCGATTGCGCAGCTGAATGTTCTCACAGGTCTTCATCTCTTCTGCTTCAGAGATGGATTCCTTGAAGAGAGGACCGAGGGCTATTTCTTCATCTGAATCGCTCCCGAAGGTGAGAACTTGTGATCCCTTGCTATCAACCATGTGATAGTTGCCGGCAGTTCTTTTGCGTTCATCTGTCGCGCTCTTCTGCTCTCGACGCGTCTTGCGCTTCATTCGCATGAAATGCTGCCGGTGGGCAACATATCCTTGCCACCAGTTTTTAAAGACGTTGCACTCTTCAGTAGGGTGTGTAGTCCTCCGATGGTACAAGAAGTAGTTTGGATGTGCGTCTGTTTCGTCGGGATGTATCACACCAGGAGTGTTTCCTTCAGAAGGTGGCAGTTTCATCCCCATCAATATGGGTTTGACGAATCGTTTCCTTATCTTGAACCTACTTTTGCTGGCGGCAGATGTGGTTTGATCCGGTGGGAGTGTTTTTACCCTTTCGTCTAGTCACCGACGTTTGGCTTTTTCGAATATGGCCAGCTCGCGCTCTTGATCAGCTTTGCTTTTCTGACGGGCCTCATTCAGGAATACGTCAATCATCTCGTCTGACGGTCCTAGGAGTTCCGGTTTGGGATCTGTCCCCTGTTTCTCTACATCAGGAGCTTCTTCACCATCTTCTGATGAGTGAGAGATCATGTGGCAGCTTGCCACATAATCTTCAGGTTTGTCTGACGAGTCTTCTCCCTCATCTTAGTCGCCATCTCCGTCTTCAAGTATGTGATTGAGAAACTCTTGGAGTGTGACTGGGATTCGCGCTTTCTGGTTATATTCCCCCAGCGCGTCATTATGTTTTTGCAGGTCCGTGCGTTTGTCATCAGGCTTCACAAGCTTTTTGGTCTTCTTCTTCTTATTTGAAGGTTTTGACGGCTGGGCTTGAGCGTTTTGATTATCGCTGCCAGTTCTTGGTATCAGGCGCGGCTTCAGCATTCCCTCAATGATCTCGGGCTCTAGCGGGTTTTTCCACCTGATCGCCAGGCAAGTGTGAAGACCCCTCAGCATTCTTTTCGTCTTGGTTGAAAGAGCGACCTCCCATGGAGCTTCTTCTATAAAAGAGCATGATGCCCCCGGTGTGTCCCCTCTTTTGAAAGTGTGCGGTTGAGGTGGGCTTGCTTTCCAATTCTCGGACAGTGCGAATTTGCCCTGTTGGTATTGGTCCTCAATCCAGCCTTTGAAGACGAAGCAATCTTTGATCGGATGGCCTACTGCTCGGTGGTAGGGGCGGTAATTAGGATGATTGGCTTCACTGGGTTGCAATGGGCGTTTCGGATCTGGCAAGGTGATGAGCCTATTGCGCACTGCCGGCTCGAACAGTCTCCTCGTTTTATCCCGGGGAAACGAATAAGGACGTCCCAGTCTCTCCTTGAGGGATTGGAGTGAACGCACGTTGCTTTGGCGAACAACGGAGTTTAAGTTGCTCGGCTGTTGTTGAGTATTGGCGACAAAGGTCGCTTTCGTTTTACCCTTTTTGTTTCGCGGTTCTGTCTTTGAAAAGGAAGGCTTATGACCCATCTGGTCCATTTGAGCCAGCTTATCAATCAGGGTCTGAAAGGTAGACGGCTTGAAAAACATCATGAACTGGGATACGGTCTCCTGCGGATCGAGGGTACCTACGAACATACCTACTGCAGGTGCTTCTTCGATACGCTGCTCGCACTTCGACCATAGATTTCGCCATCGTATTGCGTACTGGACCCATGTCTCGCCCGTCTTCACTCTGGCATTAATTAATGCTGTGATTGGGGTGCGTTCGCTAGCGCTCGCGAAACGTTGGGTGAACAGCAATTCCATCTTCGTAAAAGTTTTGACGGAGTCGTTGGGCAGCTCTGAATACCACTCAAAGGCCGTTTTCGCCAAGCTGCCGACGAACTGACAAAGCAACAATTTGTCGTCACCTCCGGTATTGCCGCAGAGAGCCCTGAACTGAGCGACATGTTGATGGGGATTGCCTGTCCCCTTGTATACGTGAAACTTAGGAATCGTGTATCCTGGCGGATACTTGATCTGATCATACCATCCTAGATATGGTCGCCCAGTTCTGAGGACTTGGCCGTTTGTTCATTCGCTTGATGAGCTCATATTTGTTGAGCTATATAATCATCGAGCATGGCTTTGGAGATGGTCTCCTCCTTGGCTGATGACAGAGCCGGCAGAGAATTTGATGTCTCTCCTCTATCATCTTCAATTATTACTGGAGGATTTTCGGCTGGAGGGTCCGGCTGGATCATCATGCCCACCATATCTTGGAATAGGAGGGCCATTTGTTTTATGTTGGCCGCTTGTTCCGCAGCCTCTTTGTCCTTCTTCTCAAGCATTCTCCGAAGGAATTCAGCATCTGTTTCCTGCTCACGACGCTGCTCCGATGATGTCTCCGGGCTTGCTTTTGGTCTTGTGAGTGCGGCCATGACTGTTAGCATCTCTTGGAGCTTTTGTTGTTGTTGCTCCTGGGTCTTAGTCACTGATCGCGTAAGCGGTCGATGACCTGTGGAGATACGACTATCCTCTTCTTCGGATTCCATATAGACGGTATGCACCACCATGCCCCCAGACTTAGGGCGTTTAGGCTCAGTGCCCTTGACATTTGTCGCAGACACAGGGATTTTCTCCGGCCTTCTCTTATTGTGGACTGGTGATGTCGAGGGGGCCATTGCAGCGGGCACCCATGTAGATGACACCTTCTGTGGTACGACAGAGTGGTCCTTCTCTTGCCGAACCTTTATCTTCTTCAGTTGGCGGGAGTAATCTTGATCAATCACCGAGTTTTGGACTTGACGCCAGACCTTATAAATTTTAGAGGACAGCCGCTGAGGGGGCTACTCCAGCTTCATCATTGTAACGTTCTCCATAGGTGGAGGAGATCTTTTCAGCATAGCAGTCGGAGAGTTCTTGCGGACCCTCCTGAGTGGTTCAAAACTGTTCCCAGTTGGAACAGCAGCATCAACTTCCACCGTTGGAGCTGGCGGCGTAAATCCATAGGGTGAACTGCCCCCAGCTTTCCTCACTCGGCGCCAGTGGCGACGTCGAGCATGTCGTGCAGCCGGGATCACCTCCGTTTTTGGATGAGCTTCCTCTTGCCCCTTACTTTGAGGAGAGATTGTTATTGGCGCTACCCTGTCGAAGACTGATGTCCGTTGAGAAGGGATAGTCAGTCTTGCGAAGGCTGACTTTCAAACGGGAGCGGAAATGACCAGTATTGCAAAGATCGACTCCTTAGCAGAGGAAGCCGCTCTGACGAATTCAGGGGTAGGAATAGCTATCCGCTTCGGGATAACCTCTTCAGGAATTGTGGGCTTCTTCATGGGCCCATCTGAGCTTCGGCCCAGTCTGTTGAAAACTGAGGCAATGGACTTGGACGACCCGTTGAGAGGGGCCGCAGTAGTTGCAAGCCGATCAAAGACCGACTTCTTCAGAGCTTCTTACGATGGTACAGGAGCGCTGAAGCTTGTTGGCGGGATCATGGTCCCGAAGAATAGCCCAGTGGTGGTTTGGGTCACTTGTTCCACCGGCATTGTGAAAAGGGAGGCCGTTTGGGGCCTGTAAGTCACTCCTCCTGACAGGACGGAGTGAGAGTTGCAGTGGCAGTTAGTGCAGTTTGAGGCCATTAATCTTCTGTTTTCTGCACGGAGCAAGACACCAAATCTTAGTACCTCGAATCCAGGGGCAACCACATCAAACCGCGATTCGTTCGCGAACACGACACACGAAGTGTGGAGTGGAAAGAGGAAAAGGTCCCACCGGGCGTGCCAGAATCTGTTCTCCTCCGAACACAGAGACGCGATCGTGTAGGTTCGTCTTGCCTGAATGTGGGGGCAGATGCTATTTGGTTTTATCCGTCCACCTCTCCGAAGATTCCAAGTTGATTTATGGCACCGTATATCGGAGGTTTAGACGGATGCGGCCGTTGTAGCAGACTTCTTCAGATTCCCCCTCATTTGAGAGGTTTTTGATTGTGGGGACGCTCTTCCCTGCAGGCGCAAGCCCCTGCAGTTAGTTATGCTACCTCATCGCGGTAACCACTTTCTCCTTCTCTAGATGGTCACTTCGTGTCGTGTGTGTTTGTTTTATTTTTGGTTGCCCGTGGATTGTATACAAAGACTAATTTACGTTGTCGCCCGTAGGGCGTGGATTAGTCCAAATCCGTATTTTCTTAGATTTGGGTTTGTGTTGGGTTTAAAGATCGTTAATTTCATTTGAGACTAAGATCAACTTAAACGTTTGTTAAGAATACATTAGTCTAATTTTAGACTAAGATCTACTCAACAGGATCATTTAGATCCAACAAAAGAGCATTTGGGATCTGTTGTTTAGTTCAGGGACATTGCGGTCCAGAAGTTTAAGGACATCATAGTCCGTGGAGTTTAAGGACATTATAGTCCATGGAGTTTAAAGACGTCATAGTCTGTAAAGTTTAAAGACATCATAGTCTGTAAACTTTAAGGACCCCACAGTCCGTGGAATGTCTGGTTGTCGGGACCCGTCACCTCTCTGAAGATGTTAAAGGATTACAACGACAAATATCAAAGGAGTGAAGAGATGTACCCTTGAACCAATATTGGTTAGGGGATATGTAGTTGGATTGATTTAAGAATCGTTAATCCTGTTTTGAGATTAAGATCAACTTAAATGTTTGTTAAGGATACATTAGTCTAATTTTAGACTAAGATCTACTTAACAGGATCATTTAGATCCAACAAAAGTGCATTTGGGCTCTATTGTTTAGTATAGGGACATTGCGGTCCAAGTTCAGATGCAAACATGGGTTTGGAAATGCACCGGATAGTTATTGGTCATTGGGACCCACCACCTCTCTGAAGACGTTGAAGAATTACAACGACATGTATCAGATGTGTGAAGAGATGTACCCTCGAACCAAAGTTGATTGAAAGGCTCTGGGTTTTGCTTTGAATGTCATATGAGATGATCAATTTTGGAAGACAAGAGTGTATTTGAGATTCAGTCAAAAGGGAGGGTCCTGCCTCTGGAAAACTTAGCTAATTCGAGCTAAGATTGATTCGAATATAGTGTTAAAAACTAGAGTACACTCGTCTGTCACGTGCTCCCACGTGTTGCGCTTAGAATAGTTTTAAACACCAAGGATGAAACGCACAAAATAGTGTTAAACACTAAAAAAAAGAAGCGCTCACGTGGGGTCACGTGAGGCACCTGAGTGTTGAGCCAAACTTCCTTTATTTTATTCTCAGAATATGCAAGTAAGTGTTAAACACTTAATTTTTATGGCCATCACGTGTGGGCACGTGATGGGTACCCATGCATTGGATATTAAAAGGATTTGTTAAAGGGTCACGTGGGGACACGTGAGGGCGCCCATGTGTTGGATATTAATCCTTCAGTTTTTCCCATCTTCTCTTTTTTAGAGAGGTGTTTGTCAGGGGTCACGTGAGGCACCTAAAATCGATTCTGCCCTTTTTATTTTGAGGAGTCTGTTCAAGGGTCACGTGTGAGCATGTGGTCTAATCTTATTCGTTCTCTTGTGATCATTGGAGGGAAGAGTCACGTGTTTCCACATGATCATATTGGGTACTTAATCCTTTTTCGTGCATGGAGAAATAAATCTCTTGTATAAGAATTAAATTCTCTTATAGGGTTAAATCCTAATTTTATTTAGAGGAATTAAATTCCTATGTGTTTAACAGAATTAAATTCTTTAAACCCAATTTTCCTTCTAAGCTTTAAATCTGCATGGTGGAATCTCCCCGAAGAGAATTAAATTCTCAACTTATGGGGAGATCTGCTTCTGCAGATCTATTACCATGAAGAAGAACTAAGTTCTTATATTAAGGGTTAAACCCTATCTTTGTTGGAGGAATTAAATTCCTATATGCTTTGTGGGAGAATATAATTCTCTGAACTTAGGTCCTCTCTCAGATTTTAGATCTGCATGACAGAATCTCCCCGATGAGAATTAAATTCTTAACTTATGTGAAGATCTGCTTCTGCAGATCTTCAACCAGAAGAAGAACTAAGTTCTTATTTAGAAGAGCTAAGCTCTTAATTTGAGAATTAAATTCTCTTTTGTTTTGTGGGAGCTTATAAGATGATCTATTTCCCTCTCTTACCTAGAGTTTCTTTCTTTCTGAAGAGATCATTTTTTCTCTCTGGAGAATTAAATTCTTTTTTTTTTGTATTCTCTCTCTGTTGTTCTAGCCTTCTTTTTTTTTTCCTTCTTGACTCCTATTTATAGGAGAAAGAAAAAAATCAGTTTGTTCAGCCAATCTCTCATTGAGAGATTTTGATTGATTTTGTAACCAACGTGATCTTTTAGATCATTCGGTGAATTTTATTCACCTTTGGATTTTTAATCCAAAAGATATTTTATTTGTTGTTCCTGGCAGATTTTAGGAAAATATTTCCTTATGTAGAATCTTTCTATAAACTGGTGATTTTTAATTACAGAGTGCAATCTTTTTGTTTGGAAAGATCTAGAGAAATATTTTTCCAATTAAGGTTTTTGATTCGCTTTTAATTAGAATTTAATTCTATTAGCTCAGATGGGTTAGGAGTTTATCACGTGTTGGCACGTGGCCCTACTCGATAAAGCATTTGATTAGAATTTCAATTCTATTAGTTCAGAGGGCTCAGAGACCCATCACGTGTTGACACGTGACCCCATTGATTAAGCATTTAACTTAGAATTTAATTCAGTGTCTACAGGCTTTGCCTGTAAATGGTCACGTGTCTACACGTGAGACCTGGTTACGTGTGGATACGTGATGCCCACCAACACAGCATTTCCAGTAACAACAACATCAACAACTGAGCCTTTTATCCCAAGCAGATGGGGTAAGCTACATGAACCAACATGAGCATCACGCCGGGTCCAGCACATGAATCCTCCGCCTCCACTCACTCCTATCGAACAATATACTTTCATCGATTCCTTTGGCAACCATATCATTTCGTATCACCTCCATCCATGTTTTCTTCGGTCTTCCTTTTGCCTTTTTGCCATTGCCCATATCTAGAGTATCTATTCGTCGAACTGGTGCTTCCATAGGTCTGCATCGCACATGACCAAACCATCTTAGCCGGTTTTCCCGCATCTTCTCCTCCACAGGTGCTACACCAACTTTTGCATGAATATCCTCATTTCACACCTTATCTTTTCTAGTGTTACCGCACATCCAACGAAGCATGTGCATCTCCGCTACGTGCATCTTCTGTGTATGAACCAACACAGCATTTCCAATTTGTTTATTTTATTTAGTGTCTATAAACTTTGCCTGTAAATAGTCACGTGTCTACACGTGAGACCTGGTCACGTGTGGGCACGTGATGCTCGGTCACGTGTGAGCACGTGATGCTCCACCTGAGGGTTTTCCTTGCTGCCGTATCTGTATTTTATTTAATTCCCATGAGGGAACAGGTACCACATACCCTTCAGGTTGAACCATGTAAATCTCCTCGTCGAGATCACCCTTCAAGAAAGCTGTCTTAACATCCATTTGATGTATCTCTAGATTGTAAATGGCTGCTAAGGCAACAAGCATTCTAATGGAAACACCTTTGGTAACAGGTGAGAAGGTGTCAAAGTAATCTACATCTTTCTTTTGACTAAAACCTTTAGCTACCAAACGCGCTTTAAACTTATTTATTGTACCATCTACTTTAAGTTTCTTCTTTAAGATCCACTTACAGCCAATTGGAGTACAGCCAGGAGGTAAGTCTGTAAGGATCCAAGTATGGTTTTGCATAATAGATTCAAAATCATTATTAATAGTTTCTTTCCAAAAACTAGCATCTATTGAGATCATGGCATTCTTAAACGTTGCATGATCTTCCTCAATAAGGTAGGAGATAAAGTCATTACCAAAGTTCTTTTCTATTCTGGGTTTTTTGCTTCTTCTAGGTTCCACATCTAAGCTGTGTTCTAAGTTGTCATCTAAATTATCATGCATGATTTCATGTGGAATCGGAGGAGAGGCAAAAGGCTCAACAGTCGATGAACTTTCAGCAGTCGTTTTATTTACTTTATCTTTAAAAGGAAACACATGTTTAAAATAGACAACATCTACGGGTCTACCTTCAATTATGGAGTTAACTCTAATATCACTAAAGTCGGACTTAACTACAAGGAACCTGTTGGCATTAAAGTTTTCTATAGGACCAATAAAGACACAGTCAACGTTTTTTTGTCCTAATTTCTTTCTCTTGAATTTAGGAACCTTTACTTTGGCAAGTGACCCCCACACTTTTAAGTGTTACAAGTTGGGCTTCTTACTAAACCAAAGTTCAAACTGTGTCTTATCGGTATGTTTAAAAGGAATTCCATTTAGAATGTGGTTTGCATTAAGTAATGCATCCCCCCACATTCTAGAGGGAAGACTGGATTCAGCAAGAAGAGAGTTTATCATGTCAACTAAAGTCCAGTTTTTCCTTTCAGCCACTCCATTGGACGGAGGGTTGTAAGGAGCAGTTGTTTGATGAATCAAACCATGTTCTTCACAAAATCTCTTAAGTTCAGTTGAGGTGTATTCACCGCCTCGATCTGACTTGATTCTTTTTATGAACTTGTTGGTTTGTTTCTCAACTAAGTTCTTATAGATTTTAAATTTCTTAAATTGTTCATCTTTAGTTTTCATGAGGAAGATGAAACAATATTTAGAAAAATCATCTATAAAAGTTATAAAGTATCGCATACCATCTCTAGTTAAAGTTCCATTCATGTCACATACATCGGTATGAATTAATTCTAATAACTCAGTTTGACTATTAACCGATTTGAAAGGTTGTTTAGGCAGTTTTGCCTGAACACAAATCTCACACCGCTTGGTTGTGTCTATTTGAGTTTTCGGAATTAATTCTAAATTCATCATTCTACGCATGGTATTCTTGTTTACATATCCTAAACGAGCATGCCACGTGTCACAACATTCAGAAGTAAGAATAGTTGGTGAAACAGAACTAGATGCAACCGATTTATTTAGAGATGAATCAACAATACAAAGTTTTAACAAGTCTCTACCACAAACAAATCCTTTTCCTACATACGATCCAAACTTGGTGATTACAACTTTATTGGATTCTATTACAAGCTTATAGCCTAGTCTCATCAATGCTATTCCACTAACAAGATTCTTCCTAAAGTTCGGCACGTGCTGCACATTTTGAAGAGATATCACTTTTCCTGAAGTAAACTTCAAGTCCACACGTTCATATCCTTCAATCCTTGCAGCGCTCGCATTTGCCCATGTCACACACCGTCTTGTATCGACCTGATACGAAGAGAACAAGGATCGGTCACAACATACATGGGCATTTGCAGCCGAATCTAACCACCAGTCGGTCGTTAGACTCAGCGTGTTAACTTCAGGGTTTTGAGTTATTAAGCCAGACCTGTCGGTGTTTACGGTTGATGAGACCCCCACAGTTAAGGTGTTCACTTAGGGGTTGGTAGGTGGTCCATCTTTTCTGTCTTTACAGTTCCGAGCTAAGTGACCCGGCCTCCCACAGAAAAAATAATTTCCACCTTTGTTCCCCTTATGATTGGCATTGTTTTGGGGTTTAGGCTTAAAATTAGGCTTGTTCTTTTGTTGGTGGTAGTTCTTGTTATGATTATGGTTATGGTTCTTCTGGAATTTGTTGAAAGGCTTCTTATGAAAGTTTTTAGCCTCAACAACATTCGCTTGGATAGAAGAAGCCTTGCTTTTCTCCCTATGAATATCTTCAGTTTTAAGAGTTTGGATAAGGGAGTTCAAAGAAAGGTTACCCTGACGATGACGGAGCTTGTTAGCAAAGTCATCCCAGGACGAAGGTAACATTTCAATGAGGATAGCTACTTGTACATTTTCCTCTAGGTTGTAGCCTTTAATCTTAGCACTAGTGATAAGGTTTTGGTATTCAAGGATTTGGTTTGTAACAGTCTTGGTCTCTACCATCTTGAATTTTAATCAGTTCACAAAGGAATACCTCTCTAGGCCAACATCTTCTTGTCCAAATTTCGAGTCTAATGCTTCCAAAAATTCTTTAGAAGTTGGGATTTGGCAATAGATGTCGTAGAGTTCATTGGACAAAGTAGACAGGATTTTACCATGGCATAGATAGTCTATCTCTAAGGGTGTGTAGGCCCAGGTGGAGGTGGTGGAGGAGTTGGAGGCGAGGCATCTGAAAATGGGGCAGAAGTCAGAGCAGGGGTAGTAGAGGGTGGCTCTGACGGGGTAGGCTCACAAGTTATAGCAGAAATAAGATCTAAAGTGGTCAGTCAGTACCGCATTCGATTTTGCCAATGCTTGAAGTGTTGACCAGCAAAAGTTTCGGGTCTGGCTGAGACTAAGTCATCTAGATTAACCTTAGACATGTTTAGGTTCATGGTAAAAAAACTAACAATCTATTATATTATAGAAAAAATTCTGTTCTTAGTTGTTAGGTCAGGTTGCTAGTAAGACCAAAAAACAAATTAAATTAATATTTTTCAAGGAATAGTATTTAACTATGTTGCTAAGCATGCACCCTATTAAACAAATAAGTAAAAATAAGAAGAACAAGATTCCGAGTTGCCTGGGACGGAAGCACGCCAAATGATTGCTGTCCTAAGAACAGAATTCGCCGCCTCTAGCATAGATCTCGCCGACGATCTGTTCTCAAGATACGACCGCCCCACCAATAGGGACTCCACCCGAAATGCAGTAGGATGATGTGTCAAACCGGTCGCCGACTCTCGTCGCTCAACAAGAAAAAAAAGGTGGCTCGAACCCGAACTGGACAGAGGTAGTAGCAGCAGTGGGCTTTGGAATGTATTGGAAGGGAAAGTGAGAAGAGAAGGTGCTCGTTGAGCAGAGCAGTGGAGAGGAGAGCTCGCCGAGCAGAGCAGTGGAGAGGAGAGCTCGCCGACCAGTGGAGAGCTCGCCGTGCAGAGCAGTGAAGAGGAGAGCTCGCCGAGCAGAGCAGTGGAGAGCTGAGCAGAGCAGTGGAGAGGAGAGCTTGCCGAGCAAAGCAGTGGAGATGAGAGCTCTGTTGAGAGGAGAGCTGTTTGTTGTATATTAAACCAAGAGAAACAAAGAGAAGGGGTGCTCCTTATATAGGCGTCCCCATTACGGTCGGCCATTAAGCCCATTATTGCTCTTCAATACACGGATTAATGCAGGCCCAACGTCTCTGTCCTCCAACGGGCAGAAACGTCTGCATTAAAGTTCATCCAACGGTCCACTCTTTATGAGCCCATGGCTGCTGCAACGGTCCAGGAACATGTCCAAACAAAAACATTTTTTTGTGTAAAATAATAAGCGCACGAGCCGGGATCGGGACGAACAGATGGCACGCGCATGTGTGGAAAAGGCCAAGCCCACTAGCCCTTGAACTACCTCAAGAGGCTAAGACACATCCTCATATATAAGGACAGTAACATCTTGTTGCCTAGACGATGTGGGACTAAAGAAAAAGGAAAGATAGATTTTAAACCATTAAATAAAGCATAAAATCCATCAATTATAATAGCCCCTCCCCCCTCTCCTCCCCTCCTTTTGGTCGAAGGAGTGCAACTCTAATTAACTTTGGTCAAAGGACTATAGCTCCAAATATCATCTGATCATATATGACAAACAATATTGTAAAGTATGATAAATACATTATAATCAAGCTGTATGTTTCCACTATGATTTTGTGAGTTGATCTTGGTAATAGGAGTATGGTGCTGGTTGAAGTATAAATAAATATCATTACCGATTTCAATAGATGCACAAGAGAGGAGGGGTAATTTCGGAACAAAAATACAAAATCAGTCACATGACGGATTAAATTGAATGAAAAAGTTAAAAAAAACTAACGGCGTGGAGGAGTTGTTTAATGGATTGAAAGTTTGAGGGGTTTTGGTGATGGTTTTAAACGTGAGGATGGTTTTGAACAAGTCGGGTAAATTACATGATGACTTCCATGAAATAAGCCATTTTTATAAGAAAGGAAAAGAAAACACCATTAATTTATTAGGATATCCGTCCTCCCCTCTCTCTCTCAATCAAAACAGGTAAAAATGGAAATTAAACTTCATGTAGCCTCCTAAATTTTTATTATTTATTATACATCTCGTATAATTTCCTCATATATTTTATTTTAAAATTTCTATTTCCTAACAATTTAAGAATGCTGCCAATTTAAATATGCTACCGCTCCAAAGAATAGACTAACACCTACCTATCGATCGACTAAAAAAGACAATATATCTTACTATATATAAATCTTGTAACTTATATACACGTGTTCGCACATGCAAAACACCAGTCGAACCATAATTCGTTGAGGTAAATTATATATATATATATATAGAGAGAGAGAGAGAGAGAGAGAGAGAGAGAGAGAGAGAGAGAGGGTGGGTGGGTGTTTCATCTCCTGCGCACGTGCATGGCAGGGTCATGTAACAAACGTTTTATTAATTTTAGTGATCAAAATATAGAAGAATTTATAATTTGGTTAGAGCTCTCTCTCAGCAAACAGTAATGGGAGTTGGAAGTGGAGCAGATTGGTAGGGCTTTGCTCCCTTCTCTTCAATTTTCAAATTGATTTGATATGAAAGAAATTTATTTTATTTATTTACATTAAATCTGATCTAAATTTGCACTGCTTTAAAAACATGTACTCTATGATTTTTCTTATCGAAAAATTATTTTTCTGTGAAAAATTATTTTTCTTACACAGTACATAAGACACTGCTTTGCAAAAGAATTTTATTTAAAGATTCAAATTAATTTTTTTTTATCGTTTTTAGCTAATTAATTAAGATACACAATTCTCTGCATCCATAATATACTAGAATATAAAAAATGGAAAAGTTTGATGATATATATGAGTCCAATTTTCATTAATAATCTTTCCGAGACGTGTGGGGTTTGCCCCTTCCAATTATTTAGAAGCATCCAACAATGGTCAATTCCATTTTCTGCTTTTTTTAAGACAACACGGGATGTGAAATGTCCTTTTTACTGCACTGAAAACTCCGATATTATGACGAGGGTCGAGAAAATATATTTTACATTCCAACATGCGCTAACATGAAGTTTGATGTCATTTTCACATAATTAAGATAATATATATGCATGGTTAATTTTACACTTTTGTGGCCTAGCTATAAATTAAGCTTGATGAAGCTTAAGAGAGGTTGCAACCTTACCTACATACACAAACATGGCCTCCTCTCTTCTGTTCAAAATCTTTTCCTTTGCATCATTATTATTCCAATGGAATCATTTGCCAGAAAAAACTCCAAGTACTGTGCCTGCAATTTTTGTTTTTGGAGATTCATTAGCTGATGTTGGAAACAACAATGACTTGGATATTGTTCTTGATATGAAGGCCAACTTCCCTTTCAATGGCATTGATTTCCCAAGTAAAGCAGCTACTGGGAGGTTTAGCAATGGATATAATGTTATCGACTATCTAGGTATATATTTTCCATATATATAGTTTGGTTGTATGTACTACTTCTTGTGTCTTTGTTATTTATTCCTAATCAAGGTTATAAATATTAGATATCGGCAGATCTATACCAATATATCGGATAAGTGTTTGATAGATCAAATCAACCGATATATCAGCCAATATCATTATATGGGATGACATATCGGCTGAAATATATTGGTTTTATCGTATCGCGATGGTTGGTTCCCGTTATGATATTACCAATCTTTGATTCGATGATGCTAATATATACATTTATTTGGGTATTTATTTAATTATGTGATGAATATCAGCCAAGTGTGTAGGGCACAAGCAAAGTCCACCGGCATTTCTTTCCCTAACACATGAAGCTGAAATGATACGTGGAGTTAACTTTGCTTCTGGAGGTTCAGGAATTCTTGATACCACTGTAAGTAAGCTATGATACAAATTAACAATTTGTTTTTCTTTTTCCTTTCTTTTCTTTACTCTTTTTTGGCCCTGAACGTTATTGATCCTGCGCATAATATTGCATCATAAATTAGGGTCCGGCGATACCCTTCACAACTCAGATTGCAAATTTCAAGGAAGTGGTCGATGTTCTGGTGAAACAAATCGGCGAGAAAAGGACAGCTCACCTCCTCTCCAATTCCCTTTTCCTCATTACTACCGGAAGCAATGACATGTTCGGATTCTATCTGAGCTTGGGACCCCAAAACGAAACAGAGAATGAACGATTTGTTTTCAGTCTTGTCGATAAATTCGACAGGCATTTGACAGTTCGTATCTCTCTCTCTCTCTCTCTCACAGATGTAACATTTTTTCGCAATGAATCTGAAATGGATTAATATGCAGACACTCTATAAGTTTGGAGCGAGAAAGTTCGGGGTTATCGGAATCTCGCATATCGGATGCATTCCAGCGATGAGGGTTGCTAACGCTGCAGGTAGTTGTGTTGAAGATCTAAATGAATTGGCTAGGAGTTTCAACATTGCTGTAAAAGCTAAGCTCCATCATCTCAAGTTGAAGTTACATCGGATGAAATACTCATATGGAAATGTTTATAACATGATGAGCGTTGCTATAGCCAAACCAGAGTTATATGGTACGATTTCTCATTTTATCCCCCGTGCGCGCAATAGAAATCCAAAGTTTTCATTTGCATTTTCCAATAGAAATTCTTTTTTTAGATGGATCAAGTATGCATTTGCTAATAAAACATATTCATTTTTTTATGGATAACAATATATAGGACTTAAAACTGGTAAGTTCCGATCATATGATAAATAAAAAGGCTCTTAACATGTCGAAATGGAAAAAATTAAGGGTTCATGTAGCCGAACTATGTGTTTGTTGTAAACATATTCATAATGAGCCATCAGTCTAGTTTGTTGCTAATCGGCAGTGGCTGAGTCTTTTCCCTTAGAAAAGCAAAAAATTATGTGTAAATTACTATCTTTTAGTGCCTAAATTTAATATATAGAAATGCATGATATTTCACCTTTGTAGAAATATTCCTCCTCCTTTTTTTTTCTGATATAAACACCATAAATTTAATAGCTCAAATTGAAATCATCATTTCTCAATAATGTTGAAGTTTAATATTTTATGCCGCAACAACCGGATAATAAATATAAAAGGCTCTAGATGTAAATTACCCACAAATGGTTAATTATGAATTAAAAAGCATGGTGAATTGTGATGTTTATTTGCAGTTTGGTAAGCTAATTTATGATATTTATTTGTCACTAATAAAAGGCTAATATATATTTATCTGAGAGATATTGAAGCTCAGGATAGTTTATACATTTCAATTCACATAATTAAAATATGACATAAAATAATAAATTTTTACCTAGCCATATATTAAGAGAGACAATCAATGATTTAAAAAAATTTGAATTAAAAATATTTATATTGTTATATATACACGAGCCTAACAGTACTGAAAGAAACCTATCATTTGCAAATGGGTTTATTGTGTTTAATTTGTTTTTGGATGTGAATGGAATTATTGTTGAAAGCTATATATATCTTATTACTCATTTAATTTTGTCCCCTACGTATAATTTTCTCTTGCAATTTAAAGAAGAGCTCCGCTTTACATACCTGCCATGTGCCTTGTAGGGTTTTTACTTCTTACTCTGGGCTAGGTACAATAAGGAACAACAACGAGGCTTCTGCTTTACTTGGCCTCCAATATAGGAGCCTAGATAAAAAGATTGCCAGTCACATAGCTGATAGGGTAAAGAATTTTTTCCTTAAAGAAAAAAAACTATGAATGAATTATGACAACTGACAACTCGCACATCTGATAATAATTGACAGCACCAAAGATGAATAACTCTTGTAGTGAAACTTTAATTTTCTTACCAAACCATGAATGAATAATGACATAATAGAGCTTAGAATCAAACAAGATTAATAGATTTTGTAGTAAAACTTTTTCCTTTAAAGTTAAGAGGTCACCGATTCGACTCGCTAAAGGGTCGCATCCGAGAAAAGAAGTCATAGTTGCATCAAGTAGGCCTACCCTCATGTTGGCCGGTAAAAGTTGCTATACTGATAATTATTATTGCAACCACTAATTCATGATTCAAGTTTACTTTATACATGTCATGTGAAATCCAATTGTAAATATTGAATCACATAAATACTCATGATAAAAGAACGATCTTCTGCACAAAAGTTGTTTTTTGAAATTTTCCCTGCATCTTCCTCTAAATTTCATAAGAGCAAGTTTTTTTTTTTGACCGCAACGAAGTCCACCGGCGCGTGCCCCCTCTTTGAAGCACTAAATGAGAGATCCCGGGTCTCCTCCCGCAAGCTTCTATTGCCCGTCACTGGGCTATGTGCTCCGCACATCATAAGAATAAGTTGCTCACTAATTGATATATAAAAGCCTTAAAGATGGTTAGAAGACTCATATTGGATATGTTGGTAAAATCAATGTTGCCTCTCCATTTAATCCCATATATAAGTTTGCCATCCACATGTCCTGCCTGAAAAGGTTATGGACGCATATTTTCGTGTGCATCTAACTCCAAATATTTATTCCTATGAGTACGTGACCTGCTACCTGCAATGATCCATCCCAGGTATATATTTTTGCTGACCTCTCATGTATTGTCTTTGCCTTGGCGTATAGGGTACGAGGAATTGGAGAGTGCTTGTTGTGGATCAGGGAATTTTAATGGTGCAAGCCTTTGCACATCAAATGCGACGCTTTGCGCAAATAGGGATCAGTATCTCTTTTGGGATCGCTTTCATCCAACAGAGATTGCTTCTAAGAATACAGCAAATGGGCTCTATGGAGGCCCACCAGAGTTTGCCGACCCCATTAATTTTAGGTTGTTGGCAAAGTATTAAGAAATTAAAAGGGGAAGAGAATAAATGGTTTTTTTGCCTTTCTATGCTATGATAATAAAAGGCTTTTATGTTGGCTATATTGATGTTTATATAAGAAGCTTTGAAGTTGAAATTTCAAAATAACGATAGCGTGTAGCATGACGTTCCATTACTGAATAGCGAAAAGCGTAAATAGCGTTCCGCATAACGTAAATACATGAATTATTAATAACGTAAATACAGGAAATTGCTTAAATATTATATGAAACTACTTAAGTATTATGGGCAACTGCTTAGATATTGAATGAAACTTGGCAGATATTGAAGACAACTGCTTATATATTGAAACTTGTTATATATTGTATGAATATTGTTACGTATTGCACGGAACTTGTTATATATTGTATGAACAATGTTATGGATTGCACGAAACTATACATATACTGCATGAATTACATTGTTGCATATTGCACAGAACTCTCGATCACTATCACCGCCACCTTCATTTCTTTCCAATCTCTCGGTATTTCGTCGTCGCCGCCGCCGTCTTCTCCTTCGCCGAAATCCTAAACCTAACCCCAATATCACCGCCCGAATCCTCCATCTCCTCCATCTTGTCTCTCTGCCACTCCTTCCTGTCACGTCCCGCTTCTCAAAATACGGAATGCGAGGGGTGACTAGACCAGCCATGCTTCTACGGTCAAGGAATATCCAGCCATAGTCACACTTCAGCTTCTAGCATTATATGGTATTCAGTAAACACAACACTAGAGTAAAGAAAATCACAGTTCACAACTTTATTATATTAAAATAACAGAGTTTATGATACATTTATTTGCATGAAAGAAACAACTAACCAAATAAATAATAGTATTCTTATAGCAAGAAAAGGGGATGGCGCTAATGTCGCGGTCTAAACCTCCGCGATCTCGAATGGCAGGTTCTGCTCCTGAGCTGGGTCCACTCCGTCCTCTGAGTATACACACTCAGATCGTCAGGACGACACGTACATCAATAAATATATAGTGTGTGTACAATATTAATAAACATGAAATGCACGGCAGAATACAATAACACGAGAATAAGAAACATCAAGTGAATATGAATTATGCAGTATATGTATCATGTTGGCAAACCAGGCAATATGTATGTCACTACTTATCAGTCACAAAGTCAATTGAAATCAATCGGTGGAAAAAGATGTTCGTGTTTAACAAGGGTCTCGTGCGTGCCCGAGACGATGGTCCACTGTTGCCCGGGACATAACCCTGCATCCTAGCAGCTAGGCCTACGACCTAATGTGTGTGTGTGTGTATCACTAATATCGAATGATCATTCTCTAAGTCACTATACTTCGCTAAATACGAGTTCAATTCCACCTTGATTTCCCATTTTCCCCATATCACAATAACTATACGTATAAGACTATTTGTGTACAAGCACACGTCAAATCACGGTTTTATTCACTTTCATTGCACTGTTCACTTTCACGAATCAACCACTTATCACTAGCGTACTTAACACAAATAATCCAATGCCACTCATGTTCGACAATGCAAAGTTCGCTATAAATTACTAAAGGTGTCACAGTCGGGTAAAAATACGGGAATGATGCAATATAGCAAGTTATGTATGATATGAAACACAATGTGCATTACGAGTTCAGAAAAAAACATATTAATTCGTACGATCGTAATTAGACAAAATGCTACAAAAGAGGCATTAAGTAAATTCAAACAGAGATGCAGAAAAATTGGTTCCATATCAATCGGGTTTCAGGTTTGCGAGATGCGGTCGTTTCATTTAAGTTTTCATCACTGGAATTTCAGTTCCTGAACTGAAAGTCCAATTTGTAACACATTTTTCACCCTATTGGATCATAATTAGGTAACGCTACAGTTGAGTGAAAATTAGATCTTTTAATTAAGTTCCCAACGCACTAGACGGATTGACAATATCTACTGTGTGCTAGGAAATACATTCTGTTCAAGGTCGAGGTATCCGTTCTGTCCCTGCTTGGAACTGCAGTACACTTCGACAGTTTAAATTGCACTTAAAATATCAAACGGTAGTAAAAACAAATGAAACTAAAACCTACAGTTAGCTAACAGGATTATCTTTACAATGGTATAGGGTTACGCATAGTTCCATATTCATACGACGCTACACATTTACTTAAGTCAGGTGTCAAAATGGAATGCTGCTCTGGAGTGCAGTTCAGAGCCTCATTCCAAGTCAGTTTTCGATGGTTTGATATATCATTATCGAAGTATAAACTATAGAGGGTTCTAGCTTATCGAGTCGGCTTCGATATGAGGCATAGAACATTACATTCCGTTATGTATCTAATTTTATATTAATTTAACTTCTTGACATGTATAGTAAAACTAGAATTGACGTCGTCTCTTTGGACATCGTTTTTCGTGCGATACTTCATTATTTTGAGTTCAGTTTTCTACACAATATTCGCAAGCAGCAAAAGGAAATATGGGTAAAAGGTTTGAACATGATCGACGGGGTTTTAGTTCAGTTCTCCACATCGGACTAACAACACAAAATATCGAGAATTATCGAATTAAATTTGGTTTTGCCTAACTCGTGAAAACGGTATCTAATATGTACAACTTCCACGCGATATTAATATGACGTTTTGGATCCGATTTTGCTCAAAACTAACACTTTAGAATTAATACGATGATGGCATACAAAAATATATGTGATAGCATACTACGTATCACAGATTCGCAACAATCGGACTAATATAATATTAACATGAATTTATAGATCTATGTACATAGCATGTTAAACCAAGTGAGGTTTCACTTGCCTTTAGTCGCTGATATAGAAGCGACACAATGTGTAGATTTCGTCTCGACACACGAGACGGTGCGATGCTGGACATGGTGTATGGCGCATGTGCAATGCATGGCGATTCGGTACTGGACGCGGTGGTGACGCGGACGTGACACGGTACTGGGAACGATCTTGGCTCGGTACGTGGTATAGGTGTGGCACGACGTGACACAGGAGTGGGAACGAGATGTTTCCCCAATAAAAGAGCAAAGCTCTGTTCAAAAACTCTGAGGCAGCGTCTCACGTGCCTTGCATGAGGGCGCCAACGCCAAGAGTTAAAAACTCTGAGGCAATGCCCCACGTGCCTCGCACGAGGGCGCCAGCGCCAGAACTAAAAGCTCTCTGTTAGACAAAGCTGTTGGATCAAAGATCCAACGGAGGTGATAAATCATCAAAATGCAGGATTAAGTTTTGCTGAGGAAATATTCCTCAAATCTTTCTAAACAAGAAAGATTACTCTCTGTAAAACAGAGCACCGTTGGATTAAAAATCCAATGGTGATGAAAAATCAGCTATCTGCAGAATAAATTCTGTATGAGAAAATATTTTCCTAATCTTGTTAAAAACAAGAAAGATATCTTCTGTAAAACAGAAGTCATTGGATCAAAAATCCAACGGTGGATAAAATCCCCAAATCAATTAAAGATCCCTCAATGAGAGATTTCTTTAACTAAATCAACAAACTTGCCTCTACTATATAAAGGACCCAAGATTTCAAGTCTTGTACAGAGGAACCCCCTTATAAGATTCAAACTTAAAAAAAAAAGTGCAAGCAAGAAGAAAGCTTTAAGAGGGAAGAAAGAAGAATACCTCTCTTCAAGGTAAATAAAAATAATAGAGATCAGAGCATCTCATCTGCATATCCAAGGATTTAACCCTTATAAAAGAACTTAGTTCTTTCTCTGGATCTGAAATCCATGAGACAGGTCTCCCATAAATGAGAATTTAATTCTCATTGGGGGTGAACTTGTTCTTGGGGATCAAAGATCCAGAAAAGAACAAAGAATTGAACTCTTCAGAACAGAATATACAAGGAAAACCTAGCGCCAAGCGCATCACGTACCCCTTACGTGAACGCTACTCAATAAGGAGTGCCTAGCACTCAGTGGTTGGCGATCAGCGCCAAGCACCTCACGTGCCCCTCACGTGGGCGCTACTCAATAAGGAGTGCCTAGCACTCAGTGGTTGGCGCTCAGTGCCAAACGCCACACGTGCCTCTCACGTGGGCGCCATTCAACATAAAGCGCTTGGTACTCATCAGCCAGCCCCGAGCGTCCAGCGCTTAGCACCTAGTGCCTTACGTGCTCCGCACGTGGGCACCATAAAGAGTGTTTAACACTCCATAAAAACAAAAAAAGGGAATGTAAAGTAAAGTATGAGTGTCAGAACCCATATAAATGCTCAGTATTGTTTGCACAGGAAGGGGACTGAGCCAAAGCAAGTGTTTAGCACTTTATTTAAATGAAATGACAAAGACTGAGGTGGCTGAGCCCAAGTTGACCAGATCCTTAATTCAGATCAACCGAACCCATGTGCTCATTATTTTCCAAGTTGGTCTTAGTCCTAAACACGACTACTAATCTTCTGACAGGATATTCATCTCACACCTCCCCTCAACCTGGAATTTGGTTCAAGGGTACATCTCTACACACCTCTGATACATGTCATTGTAATTCTTCAACTTCTTCAAAGAGGTGGTGGGTCCCGATAACCAACAACTCTTTGGTGCACTCCCAAATCGATGAGTACATCCCAAGACGGACCGCAACGTCCTTAAACTAGCTACGGACCGGAACGTCCTTAAACTAACACCATAGAGCCCAAATGCTCTTTTGTTAGATCTTAATGATCCTAAAACCATATTAAGTAGATCTTAGTCTAAAATTGGACTAACGTATCCTTAACAAACATTTAAGTTGATCTTAATCTCAAACGAGATTAACGATCCTTAAACCAAACCAAACCCAAATATAAGAATATACGGATTTGGACTAATCCACGCCCTACGGGCGACAACATAAATTAGTCTCCGTATATAATCCACGGGCAACCAAAAATAAAACAAACACACACGGCACGAAGTGAACTTCTGGAGCCGGAGAAAGTGGTTATCGCTACGTGGTAATGTAATTAACTGCAGGGGCTTGCGTCTGCAGGGAAGAGTGTCCCCACAATCAAAAACCCCTCAGAAACGAGAGGGAATCTGATGAAATCTGCTACAACGGACACATCCGCCCAAACCTCCGATACACGGTGCCATAAATCAACTTGGCATCTTCGGAGAGGTGGACGGATATATCCAAATAGCATCTGCCCCCAAATTCAGGCAAGACGATCCATCCCGGATCTGTCTCCATTTTCGGCAGTAAACAGATTCTGGCATGCCCGGTGGGACCTTTTCCTCTTTCCACTCCACACTTCGTGTGTCGTGTTCGCGAAAAAATCACGGTTTATTATGGTTGCCCCTGGATTCGAGGTACTAAGATTTGGCATCTTGCTCCTGTGCAGAGAAAAGAAGATCAGTGGCTTCCTACTGCACCTGCAACAGCAACTCCCACTCCGTCCCCGCCGGAGGAGTGACTTATGGGCCCCAAGCAACCTTCATCTTTGCAATGCCAGTGGAGCAGGTGACTCAAGCCACCACTGGACTGTTTTTTCGGACTATGATCCTGCCGGCAAGCTTCAGCGCAGCGGTACCATCACAGGAAGCTCCAAAGAAGTCGGTTTTCAATCGACATGCAGCCACCACGGCCCCTCTCAACGGGTCGTCCAAGTCTTCCACCTCAGTATTCAATAGACTGAGCCAAATCTCCAGTGGGCCTGCAAAGAGGCTCGCAATATCTGAAGGGGTTATCTCGAAGCGGATAGCCATTCCAGTTCCGGCAGATGAAGTCGTCAAAGAGGCTTCTCCTACTAAAGGATCGGTCTTCGCAAGACTGGCCGTTCCAACTCCTGTTACGGGTAAAGTCATCAAAAATGCTTCCCCTACCAAAAGGTCGGGCTTCGAAAGATTGACCGGTCGTTGTGACAGGCACCTGTTTAGGAGAAGTCTCTTGTTGTATGGCGGAGGAGTGGTCTTTTTCTTGTCGGACCTTAGATTTCTTTGGTTAATAAGAGTAGTTTTTGTCAATCACAGAGTCTTGGACTTTTCGCCAGACCCTATGAATTTGCGAGGAGAGCCGCTGATAAGGCCACTCCAGCTTTGCCTGCACTGTAACTTTTGCAGGTGGGGGAGATTCTTTAGCACCGCCGTTGGGGAGTTTTTACGCACCCTCTTAAGCGGTTCAAAATTGTTCCCAGTTGGAACAACAATGTCGACCTCCACCATAAGAGCTGGTGGGGTGAGTCCAGAGGGGGAGTTGCCCCCAGCTTCTCTCACTCTACGCCAGTGGCGACATCGAGCGTGCCTTGGTGAAGGGACCGCCTCAGTTTTGGAAGCGGTTTCATCATGCTCCTGGCTTTGCTGAGGGATTCCAATCGGCGTCGGCCTGTTGAAAACCGACGTCCTTGCTGGAGTTTGAGGAGAGCCGACCAATCTTTTGAAGACTGACTGTCTAATGGGGGAAGCACCTTTGTCGGCTTCATCTGTAGCAGGAGTAGGGAGAGCTAGCCATTTTGGGGAAGCCCCTTCAGGTATCACGAGCTTCTTTACGGGCCCATTTGAGTTCTTGCTCAGTCTGTTGAAGACTGAGACGCCAGAGTTTGACGGCTTGCTGATGAAAGCTGTCATGGTTGCCAGTCGATCGAAGACCAACTTTAGGGGAGCTTCTTCTAGTGGCGTTGAGGCACCGAAACTCACAGGTGGGAGCATGGTCCCGAAGAATAGTCCAGCAGTGGCTTGTGTGACCTGCCCTACCGGCATTGAGAAAATCAAGGCCGCGTTGGGCCTGTAGGTCACTTCTCGAGTTGGGGTGGAGTGGGAGTTGCTGTTGCATGAGGTGCGGTTGAAAGCCATTGATTTTCTGCACAGGATCAAAACACCAAATTTCAGTACCTCGAATCCAAGGGCAACCATAGAGAACCGCGATTTTGTTCGCGAAACACGACACACGAAGTGTGGAGTGGAAAGAGGAAAAGGTCCCACCGGACATTCCAGAATCTGTTTACCTCCGAAAACATATACGAACTGGAATTGAACGTATTGCCTGAATTTAGGGGCAGATGCTATTTGGACATATCCATCCACCTCTCCGAAGATTCCAAGTTGATTTATGGCACTATATATTGGAGGTTTGGATAGATGCGACCGTTATAACAGACTTCATCAGATTCCCCCTCATTTGTGAAGGGATTTTGATTATGGGGACGCTCTTCCCTGCAGGCGCAAGCCCCTGCAGTTAATTACGTTACCGCGTTGCGATAACCACTTTCTCCTTTTCCAGTAGTTCACTTCATATCGTGTATTATTTTGTTTTTTAAGGTTGCCCGTGGATTGTATACGGAGACTAGTTTATGTCGTCGCCTGTAGGGCGCAGATTAGTCTAAATCCGTATATTTGAAATTTGGGTTTGGGTTTTGAATTTAGGTTATATGTTCCTTTAGTTCAAATTTTTTTTTGATTTAAGGACCGTTAATCTAGTTTAAGATTAAGATCAAATTAAATATATGAGCATTTGGGCTCAATTTATTTTAACTAAGAATACGTTGGTCCTATTTGAGACTAAGATCAACTTAGCAACATTTTAAGGATCATTTTTTTTATTTAAGATCCAACAACAGAACATTTGGGCTCAGCTGCAAGAAACTTCAGAGAGGCTTTTAGCCAATTTGGATTTGGTCTGCTCAATCTTTTCTTCTTTCTTCTTTTTTTTTTATTTAAAAGTGCTAAGCACTTATTTGGGTTCTGTTTACTCATCCCCTTTTTTATGCAGGAGTGCTAAGCACTTGTTCGACGCTCTGGCGCTCACATATGTATCATGTGAAGCACTCAGTCATGGGCGCTGCCCAATCAGTACTAAGCACTTTAGTCATTTTGACTGAAGATATAATGCTAAACACTTTTGTATGGTGCTCACGTGTAGAGCACGTGAGGCGCTGAGATATGCGCGTTGCTCAATCAATGCTTAGCACTTTAATCACTTTAACTGAACATGAAGTGCTACGCACTTTTACCCAGCGCTCACGTGTATTTCACGTGAGGCGCTGGCCTTCTATTTTGAGCGCTCACGTGGGAAACACGTGAGGTGCTGAGTCCTTTGTTTATGGCGCTCACGTGGGAAGCATATGAGGCGTCGGGTTCCTTGTTTTGGGAATCTCTTGGGCACTCACGTGTTTTTCACGTGAGACGCTGAGTTTCTTTTCTTTTCTAGAGATTGGATCTCTGTTAATGGCATTTGGACATTAATTATCATCAAGATCTTTGTTTTTTAAGATCTGGGATCTTTTTTTTTCTGTTTATTGGAGAACTAAGTTTCTTTTTATATTATGTTCTTTTAGGGTTAAACCCTGCTTGCAAAGAAATTAAATTCCTAGAATTATAAGTTCTCTTCTCTCTCATTTTTTATCTAGTTCTTTCCCATAGATTTTGAGTTTGAAGAACAAAATCTCCCCAATGAGAATTAAATTCTCAACTTGTGGGGAGATTTGCTTTGCAAATCTCAGATCATAGGAAGAACTAAGTTCCTTTCAAGAAGGGTTGAACCCTTATTTCTTTACGCCATGCAAAAGAGATCATTTTGTCTCTGCTACATAGGGTTTGAAAGAACGAGTAGATCTTTGTTGAAGTAGAATTGAATTCTCAGTCGCAGTTTCTATCTTTTTGTTTGCAGAAGTTTATGGGGGTTCTCTCTATATGAGACTTGAAGTCTCATATCCTTTATATAGGAGAGGAAAATTGTTAATTAGTTTGATAAAATATCTCATTTGAGAGATACCAATTGATTTAATTGGCCTCAAAATTTGTTCGGGGGATTTTACCCACCGTTGGATTTTTGATCCAGTGATTTCTGTTTCACAGAATATGTTTTTTTGTTTTTAATAAGATTGGGGAAATATTTTCCTATATACATAATTTTATTCTGTCAAACGGTGATTTTTAATCACCATTGAATTTTAATCCAAGGGCTCTCTATTTTACAGAGAACAATCTTTCTTTATTTAGAAAGATTGGGAAAATATATATTTCCAAAAATAGAATTTAATTCTATCATTGGATTTTTGATCCAACCGAAAATATCTTTCTCACTTAGAAAGATTAGGGAGATATTTTCTCCTAATAGAATTTAATTCTATCATTTGATGATTTATCATCACTACTGGATCATTGATCCAACGGATCTGTTTAATAAAGAATATCCCAATTTTTAGAGAAATAATTCTCATGTAGAATTTAATTCTACCTATTTTAGTTTGGGCGCTGGCGTTCACGTGTTATGCACGTGGGCGCTACTTAAGAATTTAATTCTTATATATGGCAGGAGCTCCTGTGCTTTGCGTATTGGCACTCACATGAACTTCACATGCAGCGCCACTATAGGATTCAATCCTATAAGACTGGCGCAGGCACTCTCGTGGGGAGCACATGGGGCGCTGCCTCATTGGAATTTAACAGAGCTTACCTCGTATTGTTATGTTTAATTATAAGGGGAACACCACCTATTTAGAAAAGGAATTTCTTGCAGAAGAAATTAATGGGGGTATGGTAAAACTGGAAGTGATTCCAGAACCGCAAACGGTTAATGAAGATTTAGTAGAACCTGAAAATTCAATTGACCCTGACAGACCTTAGCTTAATCCGCAAATTTGATAGGTGATCTCAGCCACCTGAGAGGTACTACGGTTTCCTCACTAAGTGAAAAGGAGGCTTGCATCGTATGATGATGACCCTGCTAGTTATCAGCAGGCCATGGGAAGTGGTGACTTCCGATTGATGGCTGGATGCCGAGTTATTCTAGTTGGACTTCATGCACTGCAACAAAGTGTTGATTTTGTTGGGTGCACCTGAAGGGGTAAAACCCATAAGGAGTAAGTAGATCTTTCGAGATCGGTGCAAATGGAAAGGTATTGACCTAATAAGGCTAGATTTGTAGTAAAAAGTTTTCATCAAATACCCGTTGTGGATTGTGATGAAACTATTACTTCAGTATCTGTGCTGAAGTCCATATGGATAAAACTTGCCAATGTTGTCTTTCATGACTATGATGTCTAACATGTGGATGACTATAACGTCTCTCAATTAGATTTAGAAGTGTACGTGTATATGACTCTGCCAGAGGGTTATCTTAGTCAGTGGGAGCAGCGGTAAGTGTCTAAGTTGCTTAAGTCTATGTTTAGACTAAAGCAGGCATAGCGGAGAAAGATCATATGTTTTGCTGATACTGTCAAAACGTTTGACTTCATCAAAATGAGAGATGAACCTGGTATTTGTGAGAAGGTAGTAGGGAGTGTTGTCAGATTTTTCATATGGTATGTGGATAACATACTCATAATAGGAAGTGACATTCCTATGCTGCAAATCGTTAAAACAAAGGTGATCATATGTGTTTCTCCATATAGGATATGGATATCAATCCAATCCTGGAGAAATATGGGGCAGCAGTGAAGAGTATTTGATGTTCTTGGTTGATAATGGCAGCCTCCTGAAGGTGGTGGTTACCAATTCTATCTTCTCAGGAAACATGGGAGACAGAGCGTCTGTCACGAGTTATAAGTTTACCTTCTTTTGTGGAGCAGTATATTGGAAAGAGTTCCAAATGGGATATTGAGGCAGTCGTAGCGCTAGATACTGATTGTAAATCAGCAAAAGTATACCGCATGAGAATTCGCTGGATAATATTGTTCATTTATGGACATGATCCCATCATCTATCCAGGCAAATACTAAGACAGGTATCGCTCAGTTCGGGAGATATTTGATCTCCGTAGAGTTGAGATTCAGGGAGAAACAGAGAGAAGCGCTATGCTGGGTTCACTCATTAAGGCTGGTTCTCGAACACAGTTTTCGAAACTTTTGGTACAGAACTTGGGTATGAAATACCACAATAATTGGCCTTAAGTGCAAGTGGGAGATTGTTGGATATAGGTGCCCTCAAGGCAATTATTGTAATTGAAGGAGCACACATATGAGAGAACAATCTTACTCGAGATGATAGTATACTATCTGGTTTATCTTTATTTTTCATGTGATGTGTTTTATTTACTATCACGTATCGTTTAGACATGAGATAAAACCCAAGGATTTTGCTTGACTACCAGGACGATGATGGAGATCATACTAGTAGGACCTGAGTAATCGATAAGCACATTCTTAAATGTCCCTAGTCGTAGGAGTATCGAGACTGGGTATCGATACTCTAGTTTAGACTAGTGTGTACGTTTCCTGACCCGGTTAGAGGGCGATAGCTGATCCTACAGCTATTGGTGTTTGATATTGAGAATTGTATACAGGTGTTCATTGGATGAGTTACACTGGACGGACTCACCGAGAACTCCTACTTGGTAATATACCAATGTCAGGTAGCAATTCTCTTGGGACATGAGTACAGGGTAGTCCCTAGGATCTGAGATCGCCAAAGTGTCTCATGTGTGTTCCCATTATACTTAGACTTCTACCCTACCACGGCTTAAAGGAGTCGTGCAAACAGGTTTTTGTTGGGTATAGTCCCGAAGCACGTGGAGGCAGTGAGCGGTCGAGGGGATTCGTCTCTCTCAGTAAAGGGAGTTGATGTCACGATGTGCAGGACATGATTACAACCACAAGTCTATGACCATCGCAGTGGAGATAAACTGATAAGTATTATCAGTTGTATCTCCAGTTGGTTATGAGTTATCTGTCACATGACTTATCGAGTTATTGGGGTCTGATAAATTCCAAACCCTAGACCCGATATGCGATACTCTTAGACGAAGAGAACGGACTGTACGGTAATGTCACTGATAGACTTTACAGGGTTCAGATGAGCTTGCTCGTTGACCTTCTTTCAATCAATACATGGCTAGCCGTTACGTGCAGCTAGTACCGCTGACGTGCTTGTGGGTTATGGATATGATCCTAACCTAATGCTAGCATATTATCGAGTCTTTAGAGTCCCACATAGAGATTTCCCATCACATACGAAATGATGTAGGACACGTATTGGGATACGTGCAGGAGTTCGATTAAACACGTGTATTTGATACACGTATTTTAATCGGGTGTTTATTGATATTAGCCGGTATATATATGATATAGCTGGATTATTAAATCAAGTGTTGATTTAATAATTAAATATATATTTATATAATGATATATTTATATTAACTAATATCATGCTCACTTAATTATTTTCTTCTCTTTAAATTAATATTTATATTTGATATAAATAATGAAACATGTATGTTGATACATGTATGATGAGAGTATAAGACTTATATGATAGAAATGAGTATGACTCATGATTGTAGAATTCGTGAGATGATTCTTTTTTAATGTCTCATTTGTGTGAGTCGGTAGTGGTTCATGACTCATTCTTGTTTCTAGTGGACATGTTGATTCATGCTTATCTTCTTCATTCTCTTATCACCTTCATGCTTCTTCTTTCTGCTCTTGATTTTTCTTCAATTGAGGAATGGAAAATAAAAGAGAAAAATTAAGTGAACTAATTATTCTATATCTCCTACTAATCATTCTTAGCAGGTTTAATTAGTGGGTTGCTTCATTTTGATGAGATCAATTTGAAGCTAGAGTTTGTGTTGGAGTTATCTCAAGGTGGATCATCTTCGGCTAGGAGATAATCGAGCAAGCTTGTTCTGAGCTTCGTAGAGACTAGCCGAATTCCAAGAAGAGGTGGCTAACGCTCTACAAAGGTTGTAGTCCACTAAACTCTTGTATTTACCTTACTAGTTTAGTGACATATTTAGTAGTTTGGTTTGATTCTTGGTTTGGATTTGCTAAAGCTCTCTAGATTTTTAAAATTACCGCTTCCTCCATGCTTTAAACCCTACTAGAGGTGCGTAGCATCCCAACACCTTTGACATGAGATCATCATTTGTCTCGTGTGAGTTCTCACTGTACTTAGATTACTACCCTACCATGGCTCAAAGGAGTCGTGCAAACATATTTTAGTTGGGTACAGTCTCGAGCCACATGGAGGTAGTGAGCGATTGTCAGGGATTCATCTCTCCTTATATTAGGAATCGATGTCACGCTGTGTTCGGTTGGCCATCACCCTAAATCCGTGGCTATGGTGGATGAGATTTACAGATAGGAGTTCAGTAATTTCTCGGTCTGTAATGAGCTTGACTCCGGCACGACTTATCGGATTATTAGGGGTCTGACGTTATCCACTCTTAGACAAAGAGACCGGACTGTACGGATATTTTCACATTTAGGCTCAGTATAGTATAGACGGACTTGATTGTCGACCTCCCTTTCAGCAGATACCTGCTTAGCCGTTATGTACAGCTAGTGACGCTGACGTGCTTGTGGTTTTGGATTTATCCAGTAAATCATCGACAGCGTATCGAGAGTCTTTAGAGTCCCACATAGAGAGTTTTCCCGGTTCAAGCGATATGATGTAGAGCTTGTATATTTATACATGCAGGGGTCCGATTAAATATGTGTACTAGCTACACGGACTTTAATCGGACGATTGATAATACTAACCGGCTTAGGATTTAAGCCAGATTATTAAATCAAATATTGATTTAATAAATTATATATATTTTTAATATATATTCTAGTATTATGTTCACTATTCATTTTCTCTTGGCTATTCGTATTTTTATACGGATACGCGTATATATATTTCAATACGTATGCCAGGTTGTATTCCGTATCTATACGGAATACTTTTAGAAGGAGGACGCCTCATTTATGAATATTCAAGGAAATGAGGTGCTTTTGGGTATGGTTGAGAGCATCTAGAGAGCGATGGGCTTCTATTGTTTATGAAAAATATATTACATCACATTTTATTTTAAGGTTGAAAATATTATGAAGCCATTCCACTCTCATCCATTCACTCATACACACTGTTGGTGAGTTGTGCTCACTCTACATCAAAGTAGAGAGGCGGAATGCACAAAAATTAAATTTTTAAGTAAGCACAACAAACTTAACTCAAGTGATCAAACCATAACCCTAAATTAGCAACTAATAGGAGTGTTATCTACTATGAGAGAAGGTTATACCCGAAGATCCGTGTCCTTCAGGTCTTCACTCCTCTTCTTAATCTCCTAGGGATCTCCTAGATTAACCTTGATGGCGGGCCTCCTCGATCCTAGATGATCCACCCGAGAGTTTGTAATCCAAACTTAGCTTCATTAATGAAGCAACTCAACAACCTAGTTTGCTAATCTAAGTTGCCAAGATGATGTAGTGAGTTTTCTAGTGCATTTCTATCTCTCTTCCTTCCTTGATTCTCAACTCATGAGATGGTAGGAGGAAGATGAAGAAGAAGGTGGAGGAACTCTAGAAAGGGTAGAGAGGAGAGAGAAGCTCATGGTGAGAATGAGAAAAATCATCGCTTGAAACAATAATGCAAACATGGTTTTATAAAACATATTTTGTAATATAAATATATCAGCCATACTTGAATAGTTTACACAAATGAATTTTAAATTCATTTTTAAAGACTATTCAAGTATGGTTCTCACCATTTCTCTCCTTACTACCTTTACACCTCATTTCCATTTAAAAGAATAAATAGATAAATAAAAAATAAGGTGTCCACCTTCTAGAATATTTTCCGTATAATCACGGAATACATTCTACCGTATATACATACCCGTATTCGTACCAAAATACGAATACCCAAGAGATAGAATAATACCACTAATATAATATTAGCCTTAAATCAATATCTGATTTAACAAACTGGCTTAATTCTAAGCCCGCTAGTATTATCAACCGTTCGATCGAAAATCTGGATAACACTAGAATATACATATCGAAATAAGTATATGTAAATTATTAAATCAATACCTGATTTAATAATCCGGCATAATCCTAGGCCGACTAGTATTATTATTCGATCAGAACCCTGCTCGATCGAAAACCTGGATGACACTAGAATATACATATCGAAATGTGTATATGTAAATTATTAAATTAATACTTGATTTAATAATCTGGCTTAATTCTAAGCCGGCTAGTATTATCATTCGATCGAAACCCTGCACGTATAAACATACAGCCACTACATCGTTTCGCCTGAACCAGAGAAACCCTCTGTGTGGGACTCTAAAGACTCGACAGTACGCTGGCAGTGGGTTTAACCACAAGCACGTCAGCGGCACTAGCTGTACGTAAAGGCTACTCAGGTACCTGTCGAAGGCCGACAAGCAAGCTCATCTGAACCCTACTGAGCCTATCTGTGACAATCTTCGTACAGTCTGGTCTCTTCATCTAAGAGTATCGCATACCGGGTCTAGGGATGGTAAACATCAGACCCTACTGATCCGATAAGTCATGTCGATGTGGCTCAGGACCAATTCGAGAAACTACTGATCTAACCATCAGTAAATCTCAACTGCCTTGGCCAAGGTCTTATGGTTCTGGCCAACCGGACACAGTGCGATATCGACTCCCAATACCGGGAGAGACGAATTCCTGACAATCACTCACTGCCTCCATGTGGCTCAGGACTGTACCCAACCAAAACTTGTTTGCACGAATCAGTATAGCCGTGGTAGGGTAGTGATCAAAGCACAGTGGGAACTCACACGAGACAAATGATGATCTCAGGTGTAAAGAATAACATGTACTAATGTCACCTGAGAACCGTTATCTGACGATAGGTATAATACCATCTAGAGGATCTCGACAAGTCCGTCCAGTGTACTCACCCCCAGTGAGCACATGTATACAATCTTAGGTGATCACACCAATGACCGTAGGACCAACCACCGCCCCTCGTCGGGGTCTAGAAACATATACACAAGTCTACTCTAGAATATCAATGCTCGGTCTCGATATTTGTAAATCCCCAGTTCTTTGTATATATTTTTCCAGTATTTTCCCAAATTTTTCCTATTTTTTTTATATTTTTATATTTTTCTATTTATTATTTTCCCTAATCTAAACCCAATCCCTAACCCCAATCCCGACCCGACCCGACCCATTCCCTACCTCCTCTTCTTCTTCTCCTCCTTCTTTCTCACTTTCCCGCCTCAATCCTAACAACCCCCCTCCTTTCTCGCATTCAAACCCGATCCAGTCCTCGTCGATGCCGCTCTCGATCCCAAAAACCCCGAGATCCTCTCTGCCTCCTCCCAACTCCCTCCCTTCTCTCTTTTTCCTCCTCTTTCCTTTCCCCCACATTCGTAGACCCAGCGCCGCGTATAACCCCTCATGAGAACCACTCCATGCTGACGTGGCCTCGTCGCCAACAACCCCGAGATCTTCGCACCTGCCTCCCGTCATCTCGCCAACGTCTCTCTCACTTTCCATCTTTTAATGTCTCCCTCTCTCTCTTTCTCTCTCAAACTCCCTCTCCCTCTCGAAGCCCCACCATCGACGACGACCTCACTAGAACCACCGCAACACCACCAACCACCCCCCTCTTGCTAAGACCGAGCCAACCTCGACAGCACCACCCCTCTCTCCTTCTTCCTCATCGCTTCCCCTTCAAAACCGAACCTATCGCTGCAAACCCATCGCAAGCCAGCTCCGATCGCCGCCAGCGACTCCAGCCTGCCTCCGACCTTCACCACGAGCTCTTTGACCTCACCGCAAGTGAACCCACCGCAACACCATCCCAGCTTCCTATCTTTCACCGAGCTCTGTTGCACCAAACCAATGCTTCGCACCCACGCTGCCTGAGCTACTGTCGGCGACCTTCAGCTCCTCCGTGCATCGTCGCCGCATGTGCCCACTCCATCGCCGACGACCCCAAAGAAACTCCAACCGAACCGAGCTCCACGACCACCGGGGACGCTGCAGCCGCAGTCCCACGCCAGCCCTGTGCCACCGCATCATTTGCACCGTGCCACAACCGTGCCCGCCTCCATGCCATACCGTGCCAGCCTCCGTGCCACCCCATGCCCCGATCCAGTGCACACACCGTGCCTACTCCCACACCAGCATCGCGTCCAGTACCGTGTCACGCCGTGTCACACCCGCACCACGCACCGAGTCAAGACCGTGCCCAGTACCGTATCATGTCCGCATCGCCACCACACCCACTACCGTATCACGCTCGCGTCGCCACCACGTCCTTTACCGGGTCACCGTGCCTCGCGCACACGCCATGCATCGTGTCCAGTATCGCACCGTCTCGTGTGGCGAGACGAATCCTGCACGTGGTATCGGTTTTATATCAACGACCAAAGGAAAGTGAAACGTTCACTTGTTTATCATGCTACTACAAACTTTAGCCGTGATAGTTACAACAACTAGGTATATATATATAGAGAGAGGGGGGGTGTAGGGTGTTTTTCGTCACCCCATTGAGATGGGGTTACGCGCGCGCTTGTCAGGCGTACTACAGATTCCTCCTGCCTAGGGTAGGCCGGGGTTTATTGATTGTGGGAATCCGAATCTCCGGCAGCCGCGGACTAAGCTGCCGTTAATTACCCCTCGCCTTTGGGGCGAGGGAACCTCCGATTAACGGGTTAAACTGGTCATGCGAACTCAATGTGCAGTGTACGTGTGTCGTGTTTTGAAAGGGGGGGTTGGATATATCGGGAGCCACGCAGAGTTTTTACGGGGGTCCCGCTACCCGGATAGCGGGCTGGGGGTCAAGGGGGCTAGCAGCCCCCTTGCAGGGTGCGGGGCAGCGCCCCGTTAGAAATTTTTTCTAACAGGGACAGTGTCGTGGAGCACGTGTGCGTGCAAATATGTATACATATGTATATATATATATGTATATATGTATATATATAAAAGAAAGAAAGGGGAAAAGACATCTAAAGGATGTGTGGGGGCAGCACCTTGGGCGCTGTGCGCCTAGGTGCCGTGCGCTCAGGCGCTAGAGTGCCACGTGTCGGCCCGTGGGCGCTCTGCGCTTGAGCGCCTGCGCTTGAGCGCAAGCGCGCCACGTGTCGGCACGTAGGCGCTTTGCGCTTGAGCGCAAGCACGCCACGTGTCGGCACGGGAGAGACTTGCGCTCGAGCGCTTGCGCTTGAGCGCAAGCGCGCCACGTGTCGGCACCGGGACGACTTGCGCTCGGGCGCTTGCGCTTGAGCGCAAGCGCGCCACGTGTCGGCTTGCGCTTGAACGCAAGCGCGCCACGTGTCGGCACCGGGGCGACTTGCGCTCGGGCACTTGCGCTTGAGCGCAAGCGCGCCACGTGTCGGCACGTGGGTGCTCTGCGCTTGGGCGCTTGCGCTTGAGCGCAAGCGCGCCACGTGGGCGCTCTGCGCTTGAGCGCCGGCGAGAAAAAGTGGCTTTTAGCCTAAGAAACAGAAGCTAAGCTTCAGAAAGGAAATATTTGTTATGTATATATGTATGGAGTTAAACTCCTGGGATGTTTTGCAGCTGATGAAGGGGGTTCTTCTTCTTCCTTCTGTTGTTTGGCCGGATCTTGAAGATCAAGAAGTGGGAGATTTTAAAAATCACTCCTTTTTGAGATCTGATGGGAGATCTGCGTTCCCCTTTGTGGGTTTTGTGGTGGAAAACTACTTAGTTTTGGAAAAGAAAGAGTAAAACTCTTGATTTAATTCAAAAGAATTGAGAAGGTTTAGAACCTTGGAGAAGGAGCAGGAGGCACAAAGAACCCTAGTTTTTTGGGGAATGAAAATGTCTATCCTTTTATTCATCATCATGTTGCCTTATATAGGCTTACATATTTACATATAGCCCCTTGGGCTTTGCAAAATGGCATTTTGCCTATCCCATGGCTCATGTGCCTTTTCATTTTGCATATAAGCCATGGGCTTACAAAAATTTGGCTTTATGCCCCTTTTGCATACATTCATGCACAAAAATTACATAAAAAATTATTTGTTACATGATTTTTGTTGTTGGCATGGCGGAAGGCCGGACGCTTCGTGTTCGGGCTCGACCTGGGCATTGGCCCACTTACTTGGGCTTGGGCCCACCTGGCTTGGGGTTGACCTTGACTTTGACTTGGTCAACCGAGGTGCAAATTTTGACTTCAACAAAGTGCCCCCCATCAATAAATGCACACCACATATGTGAGTCGTGTGCATGAAATTGATGGATTATCTTTCACGTGGAGGCGACTTTCCTTGGTTCCCACTTTTTGGGATGCACTGCCCTTTTTACGACATGGACGGTCGGCGCTTGACGCGTCTCCGAGACAGAGTGTCCGTGGTAGACGTTTCCCTTGCTCGGAGCGATCCGGTTCCTGCTTTGTAGGAAGCCTGCACTGCCCTTTTTGCGACATGGACGGTCGACGCTTGACGCGTCTCCGAGACGGAGTGTCCATGGTACACGTTTCCCTGACCCGGAGTGATTTGGTTCCCGATTTTTGGGGAGCCTGCACTGCCCTTTTTGCGACATGGACGGTCGACGCTTGACGCGTCTCCAAGACGGAGTGTCCGTGGTAGACGTTTTCCTGACCCGGAGTGATTTGGTTCCCGATTTGTGGGGAGCCTGCACTGCCCTTTTTGCGACATGGACGGTCGACGCTTGACGCGTCTCCGAGACGGAGTGTTCGTGGTAGACGTTTCCCTGACCCGGAGTGATTTGGTTCCCGATTTGTGGGGAGCCTGCACTGCCCGTTTTGCGACATGGACGGTCGACGCTCTGATCCGGAGCGATTTGGTAGACGTGTCCCCGGCACGGAGTGTCGCTGGTCGACGTTTCCCTGAGGCGGAGTGTCGTTGTTGGACTTTTCCCTGATGCGGAGTGTCTGTGTTGGACGTTTCCCCGATGCAGAGTGTCGCTTGCTGACGTGTCCCCGGCGGAGTGTCGTTGTTGGACTTTTCCCTGATGCGGAGTGTCTGTGTTGGACGTTTCCCCGATGCAGAGTGTCGCTTGCTGACGTGTCCCCGGCACGGAGTGTCTGCTTGACGTTTCCCCGGCACGGAGTGTCATTGTTCGACTTTTCCCCGGCACGGAGTGTCGCTGATCGACTTTTCCCCGGCACGGAGTGTCGGGTTGACTTTTCCCCGGCACGGAGTGTCGCTGATGGACTTTTCCCCGGCACGGAGTGTAGCTGATCGACTTTTCCCCGGCGCGGAGTGTCGGGTTGACTTTTCCCCGGCACAGAGTGTCGCTGATGGACTTTTCCCCGGTGCGGAGTGTCGCTGATCGACTTTTCCACGGCGCGGAGTGTCGGGTTGACTTTTCTCCGGCACGGAGTGTCGCTGATGGACTTTTCCCCGGCGCGGAGTGTCGGGTTGACTTTTCCCCGGCACGGAGTGTCGCTGATCGACTTTTCCCCGGCGCGGAGTGTCGGGTTGACTTTTCCCCGGCACGGAGTGTCGCTGATGGACTTTTCCCCGGTGCGGAGTGTCGCGGGTTGACTTTTCCCCGGCACGGAGTGTCGCTGATCGACTTTTCCCCAGCGCGGAGTGTCGGGTTGACTTTTCCCCGGCACGGAGTGTCGCTGATCGACTTTTCCCCGGCGCGGAGTGTCGCTGGTTGACTTTTCCCTGGCACGGAGTGTCGCTGATCGACTTTTCCCCGGTGTGGAGTGTCGGGTTGACTTTTCCCCGGCACGGAGTGTCGCTGATCGACTTTTCCCCGGCGCGGAGTGTCGCCGGTTGACTTTTTCCCAGCACGGAGTGTCGCTGATCGACTTTTCCCCGGCGCGGAGTGTCGCTGGTTGACTTTTCCCCGGCACGGAGTGTCGCTGATCGACTTTTCCCCGGCGCGGAGTGTCGGGTTGACTTTTCCCCGGCACGGAGTGTCGCTGATCGACTTTTCCCCGGCGCGGAGTGTCGCTGGTTGACTTTTTCCCGGCACGGAGTGTCGCTGATCGACTTTTCCCCGGCGCGGAGTGTCGGATTGACTTTTCCCTGGCACGGAGTGTCGCTGATGGACTTTTCCCCCGCGCGGAGTGTCGGGTTGACTTTTCCCCGGCACGGAGTGTCGCTGATGGACTTTTCCCCGGCGCGGAGTGTCGCGGGTTGACTTTTCCCCGGCTCGGAGTGTCGCTGGTCGACTTTTCCGAGGTGAAGCATAATTCCGGCAGGGAAGGTAGATATCCCGTGGCGAAGCATGATTTCGACACGGGGTAAATTCTGGAACGGAGCATGATTTCGCCACAGAGGTTGTTGGTTTGATTTGACTTGGGTTGACATCAGTATCGCTACACTGGAATATGGTACCAGGAGTGAATTATCATCTGTCTTGAGAGGATGTGGGAATTGTTTTTTTTTTGTTTGGCATCTGCATTGCTGCACTGGAATAATGCCAGGAGCAACTCATCATTTGCCCCGAGAGGATTTTGGGATTTTTTTTTGTCGGCATCTGCATTGCTGCACTGGAATGATGCCAGGAGCAACTCATCATTTGCCCCGAGAGGATTTGGGGATTTTTTTTTGTCGGCATCTGCATTGCTGCACTGGAATGATGCAAGGAGCAACTCATCATTTGCCCCAAGAGCATTTGGGGATTTTTTTTGTCGGCATCTGCATTGCTGCACTGGAATGATGCCAGGAGCAACTCATCATTTGCCCCAAGAGGATTTGGGAATTGGTTTTTGCTTGGCATCAGTATCGCTACACTGGAATATGGTACCAGGAGCGAATCATCATTTGCGTTTGCTTATCAGGAAGCGATGGCTTAGGAGACAGGTTTTAGGTCCTTATCACCTGAGACTTTCAATTTTGTGAGCCGTAAGGGTCTCACAAAGCATTTTCTCCCTACGGGTCGTAAGGATCCCGTAAGTGTATTTTCTCCTTAGGAGTCGTGGGGACTCCCAAGTGTGTTGCTCCTTTGTGAGTCGTAAGGATCTCACGCGGGAATTTTCTCCTCACAAAGTCGAGAGGACCTTGTGAGTGCATTTCATCTCTTTTTCATGAGTTTGCCCCCTTTCGGGTTTTCACAAACTCGCCGGCAGTCCTGCTGTTTTTACTCACGGAGCCCTTTCGGGTTTTCATCCGTGCCCATTTTGCTTGTGGACATACCTCTTTTTATTTTTATTTTATTATTTTTTGAGAGATTGGGATTGTTTTACACCCGTGGATTGTATACGGTTTTGCAGGATGTATGATCCAGACCGTAGGGCTAGAAAAATTTCAGGACTTTGTTGGCGTGTGCATCGCTGCACTGGAATGTGGTACCAGGAGCGACTCATCATTCGCCGTTGGGGTATGGGATTTAGAATTTGGTTGGCGTCTGCATCGCTGCACTGGAATATGGTACCAGGAGCGACTCATCATTCGCCGTTGGGGTATGGGATTTGGAATTTGGTTGGCGTCTGCATCGCTGCACCGGAATATGGTACCAGGAGAGACTCATCATTCGCCACTTGGGGGTTGGGGAGCGATGGCGTAGGAGACAGGTTTAGATCCCTGTCACCTAAGACTTTTCAATTTTATGGGCCGTGAGGGTCCCATAAAAGCACTTTCTCCCTGCGAGTCGTAAGGATCCCGCGGGTGTATTTTCTCCTTAGGAGTCGTGAGGACTTCTAAGTGTGTTTTTCCTTTGTGACTCGTAAGGATCCCACAAAGGTTTGTTCTCCTCATGTATCGTGAGGACACATGAGTGGATTTCCCTCGTTCCCAGTTTAATGACTTAGAGGTCGACTGTTTCCAGTTTAACGACTTAGAGGTCATCTGTTTCCAGTTTAAAGACTTAGAGGTGTGCTGTTTCCAGTTTAATGACTTAGAGGTCATCTGTTTCCAGTTTAAAGACTTAGAGGTCTACTGTTTCCAGTTTAACGACGTAGAGGTCATCTGTTTCCAGTTTAAAGACTTAGAGGTCTACTGTCTCCAGTTTAATGACTTAGAGGTCATCTGTTTCCAGTTTAAAGACTTAGAGGTCTACTGTTTCCAGTTTAATGACTTAGAGGTCATCTGTTTCCAGTTTAACGACTTGGTGGTCATCTGTTTCCAGTTTAACGACATGGAGGTCATCTGTTTCCAGTTTAACGACTTGGAGGTCATCTGTTTCCAGTTTAAAGACTTAGAGGTCTACTGTTTCCAGTTTAAAGACTTAGAGGTCTACGGATGGCGAGCTTGGAATTTTGGGGTAGGGGCCGGCATCAGTGTTGCTAACACTGAAGCAGAGGTGCCAGGAGCAATTCATCATTTGCCTATTCGTGTTGGGGGAGCGGTGGCTTAGGAGACAGGTTTAGGCCCCTATCGCCTAAGGCTTTTCAATTTTATGGGCCGTGAGGGTCCCATTAAAGCATTTTCTCCCTGCGAGTCGTAAGGATCCCGCAGGTGTATTTTCTCCTTAGGAGTCGTAAGGACTCCTAAGTGTGTTTTTCCTTTATGAGTCGTAAGGATCCCACAAAGGTTTGTTCTTCTCATGTATCGTGAGGACACATGAGTGGGTCTTCTCAATGGAGCATAATTCCAAAGGCAGAGACAAGCCGCGTAACTGGTGGTTGCGCTGGGGCATAGGTATGATGAAAATTATTTGAGCCCGTGGATTGTATACGGTAGTCGATTTGGGGACTAAACGTAGGGCCGGAAGAATTTTGGAAATTTGAATTTTTGTTTGTGTTTTTTTTTTGTTTTTATTTTACCGCGATTGCTCTATCCTTTCAGCTTTTTTATCGCGAAGATCGCGATTGCCCCATCATTTCGGCTTTTATTCGCGGTTGCCCCATCATTTCGGCTTTATTTCATTTTTATTTTTACTCGCTGATTTTTATTGCGAGTTGCCCCATCATTTCGGCTTTTCTCTATTTTTCTTTTATTTACACATTTTTTTTGTTTATTTACATATATATGTATACATATATTTTTACATTCCCAGTTTAACGACTTAGAGGTCGATTGTTCCCAGTTTAATGACGTGGTGGTCAGCTGTTCCAAGTTTAACGACATGGTGGTCCTTTTTGCTTATCCCAGCTCCTTGAACTTTTGATCTTGGCGGAGCTGTGTTGATGACCTAGCTCTGTGGCTTGCCGATATATCCGAGGATTGTGAGGTTTTTCCAAGCTTATATTGGTCCTCTGCCCAATCTTTGAAAATATAGCAGTCTTCGATGGTATGACCCACCACTCTATGATATGGGCAGTATATCGGATTGCCGGTCATGTTCATTTCCTGTGGCCTCTTTGGAACAGGCAGTTGCAGACCGTTGTTCAAGGCGTCCATGAATATTTTGCGGACTTCATCCCTCCTGAAGGAGTATACCTTCTTCTTTCTCTCCATTGGAGTAGGTGCCTTTGCTGATGCTGGTCCTCGAGGCACATGTCTGAGAGGATTAGGTTCCCGAAAGGCTTCAGTCTCCATTTGCATGAAATCGGCGATCGTAGCTTGACTGTTCGCTAACACGCCTTTAGACAGTTCTATCTCTCCCATCTTGTATTGCCTTTCGACCCAATCTTTGAAGACAAAACAGTCCTCAATGGCATGACCTATCACCCTGTGATAGGGGCAATATTTTGGGTCGTTGGTCATATTCTCTTCTTGCGGTCTCTTTGATTCTGGCAGTTGTAGACCGTTTCTTAGGGCTTCCCTGAATATCTTGTGGACCTTTTCCCTCTTGAAGGAATAGACCTTTTCCAGCTTCTCTTTCAGAGGCGATTCCCCCCCGGCGTATGTATCGGAGGGACTGGAGGCTGATTGCGGCCGTTTTTCGCGAAGGCGCTCCGCTTTTAGGTTGAAAGGGATATCAGTTGGCTGCCCCCGGGTATCAATCCCTGGCTCATAAGCCAAAATTTGATTCTGCTGTAATTGCAATCGGGCGACTTGGGTCGCGAGATCTGCCACGACGTTTGCCAGCTCGTCGACTTTGGAATAGACCTCGGCCATCTTCTCATCCCTGTCCTGAAATTGCCTTTGAAGCCATTGGAATAATGCTTGTTCTGTAGCTCCGGCTATGACAACCGGGTAATCTCTATTGCCTGAGCTCAATTCCGTAGGAACCACGGGCTCCTTTGGCTTATCGGCGTGAGCGGGCTCTTCATCATTTAGATCGAGTCGATGCTGGGTAGCGTCAACCATATCATCATCATGGCTATGAAGAAGAGGAGGGTTCGTTTCTTCTTGTCCGGCCATGTAGACAGTGTGGACTACGTACCAAGCCATCTCTTTATCTTTGGTGGCTGATTTCGCGGAGTGGTCCGGGCTTTGGAAATTCATAAATTCTAACATGGCCGGAGCCCTAGCCCTTTTGTTGGCTCTGTGTCCGAGCCGCTTCTTCCTCAGTTTCTCTGCTTTGAGCGCTTGGCAGGCTTCTGCTCTCCGGGAAGCCGCCATAGGCTGAGTGATGGGGAGCTTAGAGAAGATACCTGATCGAGCAGTTGTCAAGGGCACCGTCGGAGCTTGCTCAAGAGGCCTTGTTGCTTTGTCGGTGTTGATGGCCTTGCCCCCAGTTGGGGCCAAGGAAAGTCGTTCAGATACCGACTTGCGTTTGAGTTGGGGCGCCTTCGAGACCACCACATTCGGCCTCTTGCCTTTCGAGTCCGGTTTGTCTGTTGCTGGAGCTTGAGGAGCTGGGATGGCGCCAACTGGCATGAACATGATAGAGCCGAATAGTAGCAGTGGCTCCTCCCATTGTCGCCCGAGACTGGCCGGAAGGACCGTCCTAGAGTCTATCCTCATCGTATAGGAGACGGGAGCTGAGTTCATCATCGAAGACATCGTCAGAAGGTGATTGCTTGAAAATCTGCATGAAAAAGCATTATTTTCAGTATAAATACAGGTGTGTATATTGATTGAGTTTGCATGAACGCTTAACCCGAAATATGGGAGGAGAGATTGGTCCCACCGGGCGTGCCAGAATCTGTAGGGTGTTTTTCGTCACCCCATTGAGATGGGGTTACGCGCGCGCTTGTCAGGCGTACTACAGATTCTTCCTGCCTAGGGTAGGCCAGGGTTTATTGATTGTGGGAATCCGAATCTCCGGCAGCCGCGGACTAAGCTGCCGTTAATTACCCCTCGCCTTTGGGGCGAGGGAACCTCCGATTAACGGGTTAAACTGGTCATGCGAACTCAATGTGCAGTGTACGTGTGTCGTGTTTTGAAAGGAGGGGTTGGATATATCGGGAGCCACGCAGAGTTTTTACGGGGGTCCCGCTACCCGGATAGCGGGCTGGGGGTCAAGGGGGCTAGCAGCCCCCTTGCGGGGTGCGGGGCAGTGCCCCGTTAGAAATTTTTTCTAACAGGGACAGTGTCGTGGAGCACGTGTGCGTGCAAATATGTATACATATGTATATATATATATATGTATATATGTATATATATAAAAGAAAGAAAGGGGAAAAGACATCCAAAGGATGTGTGGGGGCAGCACCTTGGACGCTGTGCGCCTAGGTGCCGTGCGCTCAGACGCTAGAGTGCCACGTGTCGGCCCGTGGGCGCTCTGCGCTTGAGCGCATGCGCGCCACGTGTCGGCACGTAGGCGCTTTGCGCTTGAGCGCAAGCGCGCTACGTGTCGGCACCGGGGCGACTTGCGCTCGGGCGCTTGCGCTTGAACGCAAGCGCGCCACGTGTCGGCACCGGGACGACTTGCGCTCGGGCGCTTGCGCTTGAGCGCAAGCGCGCCACGTGTCGGCACGTGGGCGACTTGCGCTTGAACGCAAGCGCGCCACGTGTCGGCACCGGGGCGACTTGCGCTCGGGCACTTGCGCTTGAGCGCAAGCGCGCCACGTGTCGGCACGTAGGCGCTCTGCGCTCGGGCGCTTGCGCTTGAGCGCAAGCGCGCCACGTGGGCGCTCTGCGCTTGAGCGCCGGCGAGAAAAAGTGGCTTTTAGCCTAAGAAACAGAAGCTAAGCTTCAGAAAGGAAATATTTGTTATGTATATATGTATGGAGTTAAACTCCTGGGATGTTTTGCAGCTGATGAAGGGGGTTCTTCTTCTTCCTTCTGTTGTTTGGCCGGATCTTGAAGATCAAGAAGTGGGAGATTTTAAAAATCACTCCTTTTTGAGATCTGATGGGAGATCTGCGTTCCCCTTTGTGGGTTTTGTGGTGGAAAACTACTTAGTTTTGGAAAAGAAAGAGTAAAACTCTTGATTTAATTCAAAAGAATTGAGAAGGTTTAGAACCTTGGAGAAGGAGCAGGAGGCACAAAGAACCCTAGTTTTTTGGGGAATGAAAATGTCTATCCTTTTATTCATCATCATGTTGCCTTATATAAGCTTACATATTTACATATAGCCCCTTGGGCTTTGCAAAATGGCATTTTGCCTATCCCATGGCTCATGTGCCTTTTCATTTTGCATATAAGCCATGGGCTTACAAAAATTTGGCTTTATGCCCCTTTTGCATACATTCATGCACAAAAATTACATAAAAAATTATTTGTTACATGATTTTTGTTGTTGGCATGGCGGAAGGCCGGACGCTTCGTGTTTGGGCTCGACCTGGGCATTGGCCCACTTACTTGGGCTTGGGCCCACCTGGCTTGGGGTTGACCTTGACTTTGACTTGGTCAACCGGGGTGCAAATTTTGGGGGATAGTCGTTTTTATTGAAATTGTGTAGCGAACTATGGTACCGTATTATTTATTGGAGCCCAACTATGGCTTATTACTGTGTTTGGCATCATGTAGGAGTCATATGGTCATTATCTAAGTTAGTTTGGCTAAATGAAACGGGAATTACGATCGATAACCGAACGGTTACCTAGATGTTCGATAGGTTAACCGAATGAGAATCCTATTTAACATGCCTATGTTTTGGGAACGTTGAATTCCGTTATTGTTGATAACTTTTGTTTAGTGATTTAAGTTTAAGATGTTGAGAATATCGTCACGAAACATCGCCCCAAAGAGGCGACGCCAAATCAGGGTTTTACTGTACATGTCGTAATGTTAAATTGATATTAAATTTGATACATGTCGGAATGTAATGTTCTATGACTCATATAGAATTTGACTCGATAATCTAGAACCCTCTATAGTTTATTCTTCGATACTGATAGATCACAGTAACGAGAACTGACTGGTAATGCGGCTCTGGACTGCAGTCCGGAGTAGCATTCCACGAAAATGCCTGACTTTATATGAATGTGTAGCGCTGTACGAACATGGAATTATGCTTAACCCTATAACGTTGTAAAGATAATCCTGTTAGCTAACTATTGGTTTTTTTTTCATTTAATTTTACTACCATTTGATATTTTAATTGCGATTTAAACTATCAAAGTGTACTGGAGTCTTAAGTAGGGACAGAACGGATGTTCTGACCTTGAACAGAACGTATCTCTCAGTACACAACGGATATTATCAATCCTTCTGGTGCGTTGGAAACCTAATTAAAAGATATAAATTTTACTCAACTGTAGATTTGCCTAATTATGATCCCAATAGGGTGAAAAGTGTGTCGCGAATTGGACTTTCAGTTCAGGAACTGAAATTTCAGCGATGAAAACTTAAAATGAAACGTCCGCATCTCGCAAATCTGAAACCCATTTTATATGAAACCAATTTTGTTAGATCTATGTTAGAGTTTACTTTACCTCTTTTGTAACATTTTGTCTAAATACGATCGTGATCGTGTAGATTAATACATTTTTCTGAAATCATAATGTGCATGGTATTTCATATCGCATATGACTTGCTATGTTGCATCACTCTTGTATTTTACCCGACCGTGATACCGTTAATGATAGCGAACGTTCATAGTAATTTTTAGCGAACTTTTTATTGTCGAACGTGAGTGGTATTGGATTAGTTGTATCAAGCACGCCAGTGATAAGTGATTAATTAGTAAAAGTGAACAGTGTAGTGGAAGTGAGTAAGACCGTGAATTGGTGCGTGCTTGTATACAATTAATCCTATATTTATAGTTATTGTGACCTGGAAGAATCAAGGTGGAATTGAACTCGTATTTAACGAGATACAGTAACTTAAAAGATGATCATTCAATATTAGTGATATATATATATATATATATATATATATATATATATATATATATATATATATATTAGGTCACGGTCTAGACCGTAGTCTCGGGTATGCACGAGACCCTTGTTAAACACGAGCATCCTTTCCACCGACTGATTTCATTTGACTTAGCGACTGATAGGTAATGACATATACATTGCCTGGTTTGCTGACATGTTACATATACCATGCTGTTCATATTCACCTGATATTCATTATTCTCATGTTTCTGTATTCTGTCGCACATTTCATATTTAATAACATTGTACACACACTATATATTTATTGCCATATGTGTCACCCTGATGACCTGAGTGTGCATGCTCAGAGGATAAAGTAGACCCAGCTAAGGAGCAGGACCTGCCATTCGAGATCGCGGAGGTCTAGACCGCGACATCAGCGCCATCACCTTTGCTTGCTAAAAGAACGTTGTTACTCCTTGGTTGGTTATTTCTTTCATGCAAATAAATGTATCCTAAACTATGTTATTTTAATGTAATAAAGATGTGAACTGTGATTTCCTTTACTCTAGTACCGTGTTTACTGACTATCATGTAATGTTAGAAGCCGAAGTGTGACTACGGCATGATTATTCTCTGATCGTAGGAGCATGGCTGGACTAGTCACCCCTCGCATTCCGTATTTTGGGAAGCGGGACGTGACAATATTCCTGCGATTCGGGACCTTTAAGGATGTGCTTATGGACTACCCAGCTCCTACTAGTATGATCGACATCATAACGCTGATAGTCAAGCAAAATCCTACGGGCTTTATCAACATATATCCGCCATATGTAATATCGATTATAACATATGCACATGCTAAGATAAAGTCAAACTATAATAGTAAACTACTGTATCGAGTCTTTATCAATATGTGTAAGTATTATAAAGCAACAAGAGAAAGAAATACACATATTAAGACAGAGACGTCTCAAATAATATACTATATACAACTGAGCAAGATTGCCCTGTACATACATATCCCGAACATCCTATACAATACAGGTATTTAGGATATACATATCCAATACACACACTCTCTCTTCTTTTCTCCTCATTTTTCCTCTTGAGTGAGGATGCTCTCTGGAGGATGTAAAATGAGAGAAGTTTATAGTGAAAAAATCCTACATCCCCACACTCCATTTCAAGCAAGTTTGGAGCGTCGGTTGCTTCACAAGGTGAAGCAGGAGCTTGGATCGGTTTCTCTCGGGTGGATCATCTTCGATAAGGGAAATCGTCTCTCAAGCTTGTTCCCGACGGCCTACAAGGAGCTTGGAGGAGTTTTCCATGATTGGGTGGACACGCATCAAAGGTTGTAATCAATAGACCTTGCATGCTTAGTTTACTAGTTTAGTGTTTGGAACGATCGCTAGGGATAAGTTTCTAGTGCTCCCCATAAAATTTTTTGTTTTTCGGTTCTGCATCGGCCGCGGTTGTAGCGACAAGGGCATTAGGAACTTTCATTAGCAACAAAAAAAATTGTATCATGCTTTGCAACAAATGATGCATATGGCATTTGTTGCAAAAAAAGAGCTCAAATCCATTGTTTGGTTATTTTCAAGTTTTGTAATTGGATTTCCAAATCTAAACCATTTCTTGTGTTTGGTTGAACAAAAACCTAAAGAAAATGCAACATTTGTTTCAAATTTGCATATGTGGCATATGCAAAGCTTATGTGGAACCCATAATAATTACCTTATTCACCATTTCCGAAGTTGCAACTCTTGTTACAACTAAAATGAGTGTAACAAATGTTGCAAGAATCTGATAATTTTTGCATCTCCATCTCCATATCCATTTCCATCTCAAGTTTGTTGCTAATTAAATATAGAAAATAGAGATTTTTTTTGCAAAAAATGTTGCAGCATCTTCAAATCCTATCTACCAAACAACCCCTTAACATACAAAGCTTTTAAACTTAACTTTCCCTAGCCTAGTTATAAGGTTTTGAAAGTTGAAGTGATCCATCGCAAAGCGGTCTGTATTTTTTATTAACGGAAACTTTCGATCTACGACATATTTTAACGATCCGATCTTTTCAAGTTGATCAACCTATCCTTAAATGTAAGTGTATGAAAAATCAAAGGATTTGAAGTCCTCTAACCTATGTATCGAGTGAAATTTATGTTGCATTATCGAAAGACGTTTATTTTTGCACCCATCAATGTATTGATTAGAGGCCTTCAAATCCCTTGATTTTTCATACACATACATTTAAGGATAGGATGATCAACCTGAACGGTTCGGATCGTTAAAATATGTCGTAGATCGAGAGTTTCCGTTTTTAAAAAACACGGACAGGCTTGCAATGGGGCACTCCACTGTATAAAGCCATGAGTACTCAAAACTTGGGCATGTTAACTTTTGCTAATTCAATATATTTTTGAGTCAGTGCCAAAAAATAAATATTTTTGAGTAAAATTTTAGCAAATAAAAAATTAAGACTATTTCGTGTTAAAACAAAATAAGTTTAACAACAATCCATCTCTAACGGATAAAAGGAGCACTTCAATTTACAAAATCAAGAAACTCTCAAACTCTGAAAACCAATGAGCACCAGCTCAGTTGCTATTAACACTTTTCCTTTTAGAGAAAGTGCGGGGTTCGAACCCTAAGAATCCTAAAAAGGGAACTGGCCATAAATTAACGTTTTTGGAACAATTTCATGGGTCTGTTGTGTGTGTTGTGTGTGTGGACGGGGCAGTCTCAAAAAAAAAAGAAACTCTGAAAGCAAGTAAATTTAACGAACCAACTTGAAAGCTGCACATGAGAACTGTATGGAAAAAAACGATTTCACCATGCATCTTGTCCTGTGTTTGATTATAGATTTTCAAGTGGGTAATGGAATTGATCCGGTCAAGTACCACAGGAAAATTTAAACAAATTCGGAATCATAATGAAACTTTGTAGCATTTTAATACAATTGAATGACCTGACATTCATATCGTATGATCACATATATAGTCTAATAGAATCAAACAAAAGCAGCTGATTAGTTTGTAGGAATTTTCTTTTAAGTCCTTTTTTCCTTGTTAAGATTGTTTCGTAGGTTAATCCTGTAATCCGGTCGTAAAAGATCTTTACCAGCATGCAGCAACTAATGAACGAAAAAAAGGGGAAAACATCCACATCCAAAAAAAAAAGGTTAAAAAGAATATAGTAAAAAAGCAAAAATAGCTCAATCCTACTTTCTTTCTTTACCTCTCACTCTCCCATCCAAAATATGAGGAACGCCTTTATTCAATCTCTACAAATAGAGGGAAAGAGAGAAAGAAAATGAAGAACCCAACCTATAAATCGGCCTCTCATCTCTAAAACAAGACCATAACTTGAGAAATATGTACTCTGCCTCATAAATTCAACATAGTTACGTTTTTCAGTGTAATTTTTTCCCTGAATGTCTCTCCATCCTTTTTTTTCACTAATTTCTTTCGTCTTTTCTTTCCTAAAATTTTCTTGCTCCTAATTTTTTACGCTCTATCCTTCTCCTAATCTCCAATTCAATTCTACAAGAAAAGGTAAAAGAAGATCGCATTTATATCTTTACACAACATGGCCTCCCTTCTTCTCTTCAAGCTCTTATGGTTTGCATCACTATTGCTATGGAATTTGCCGGAATCAACTGCAGCCGATGTCCCTGCAATTTTTGTGTTCGGAGATTCTGTGGCTGATGTCGGAAACAACAATAATTTGAATACTACTCAAGATATGAAGGCTAATTTTTTTCATAATGGCATTGATTTACCTGGCAAAATAGCCACAGGGAGGTTTAGTAATGGCTATAATGTCATAGACTGGTTAGGTATGTGCCTTGTCTAAATATATAAGGATTCCATATATTTGGTCATAATTTTCTTTTTCTTATTCTTAATGCTAATATATTTTGCATTTTGACTATTTTGGTATCTTGTTGGAGATTTTGATAAAAAATAATAATAAGAGAAAAAACCCAAGTTATTTTATGTAATTAATTCCCCTTGTTATTTCCTTCATTCCCTCGTTTAACCTATTTATTTTGGTTGGTTAATATAATAATTAGCCTAATTGCTATTTACCATTGTCAGGTTTTATTCTTTGCTTTGTCTTCCTATTGATATTTGTCTTTACTTGCTCATTCATGTTTTCAGTTTCAAGTAATTTATTATTACCATGCATGGTGCAGGGGGAAACTTAGCCATCAATGTAATGATTAATTGGCTATTAAAAGGCAGCATTATTTTTCTTCTTTACTTTTGCAGTTTGATAAATTTAATTGGTGATTAATTATGGCCTCATGACTATATGAATACTTAGGCTTTATAAATATTATTCTTCTGTGTTTCTAATAGACAGTGAAAAATATATATTTTTTATATCAAAGATTTTCCCTTTCAATTATAGAACAAATTCCTTCGTATTTTTTTATCTATTACATCGGGCATTTAAAGCATTGATCTCGAGGTCAAACTCCTAACCGTCCATGCGCTGTCAGGACTCTGGCGAAAAGGGTATTATACCGCTGGGAAAGGTAATTTCTTGATGACCTGCACGGGAGGCGGCGTCATCTTCCCTAAGGGCAAGAGCTCGTAAACTCACCTTGCCCCTCAAGCTAGAAACCATTTAACCCTATTTTCTTATTTTAATTATTTGCAATTTATATTCACTATGATTTCGGAAAGGATAAATATTATCAATCAATTAATTGCTGAATTAAAATGATATAGAAATTATTTATGAAATATTTTTTTCCAGCAACAATATGGTTATCGACTACTTATGTTATAGTTTTTCCTGTCACATACCCAAACAGTCGCGTACCTATGTACACAAATTCCAATTGTCATAAGATTTTGTTGTCCAAACTCTCGATGTTTTGATCCATCTGAGTTCAGAGATATTATCCCTGTATTTTTATTTCCTTATGCGTCAAGTTATAATTTACTTGTTGCCAAGATATCTTTACATGCATATTCATTGATTCAATTGCATTCTCTACCAATTCCAGTTCCACTAAATATACAGGATTCCATATGTTTTGTTACATTTCTTCTTTTATTCGTAAGGCGGCTAATAATTTTGGGCATTTATCAGCCAAATTTCTAGGATATGAGCAAAGTCCACCGGCTTTTCTTTCTCTCTCGAATGATACACAAATGTTGCATGGGGTTAATTTTGCTTCTGGAGGTTCAGGAATTCTTGATACCACGGTAAGTAATTAACACCACGAATTTGAGAGACGACAATGCATTTAACTCTTTATATTTGTTTTTCTCTAACAATACTGGTCATGTTGCTTGAATCACGAGTTAGGGTTCCTCGACGATATGCTTCACCACTCAGATTGCGTATTTTAAGAAGGTCGTGGAATCTCTAGTGAAACAGATCGGAGAGGACAAGACACGTGATCTCCTCTCCAAGTCCCTTTTTCTCATTAGTACAGGGAGCAACGATTTCTTCGAGTACTTTCTAGCCTTGGAAGCTCAAAACAGTACACAGGACGAACAATTTGTTGCGACTCTAATCGATAAATTTGGCGATTACTTGACAGTGAGTCTCCTCCACACACTCACAGATATATAATTGTATGAACAACAACAAAATATAGTACATTTCTTCAATATTTGTTACAACATGTTGAAAACATTGCAAATTCAGGAAGTGGAGATATAAATCATTTGCTCGCAGTAAATTCCGCCTTTTTTTAGTTTGCATCAAACCAAACATATTTTCTGAAACAAAGTTATTTAATTTACAGACGCTCTATAAGCTTGGAGGGAGAAAGTTCGGGGTTATAGGCCTGTCACAAATCGGATGCCTTCCGGTGATGAGGGCTGCTAACACTGAAGGTGGATGTTTCGAGGAACTAAATAGTTTGGCCAGGAGTTTTAACCTGGCTACCAATGTTAAGCTGCTTCAGCTCAGGTTCCGGTTACCTGGAATGAGATACTCATACGGAGATGTCTATCGCATGACAAGTCTGGCCTTTAACCTGCCACAAGCTTCTGGTAAGATTTATCGTCTCCCATATATATCTTATAGACATAAATTGAACACATATAGGGTTCTGATTGTTTTGATTTTCTCTCCGTCTTCGCATTAGGGCTCAAGGAAATTCATAGTGCTTGTTGTGGGTCGGGAAAATTCAATGGTGCAGGCCTTTGCACATCAAATGCAAATCTCTGCTCAAATCGCAAGGAATATCTTTTTTGGGATCATTTTCATCCAACAGAGTTTTCTTCCATGACTACAGCAAAGGAGTTGTATGGAGGAGCCCTGTGGTTTGCGTCGCCCATCAATATCGAGTGGTTGGTTAAGTTTTAACGTAATGCAAGCAAGGTTTGAACCTCTGCTGGACAACAAGAAGTTTTAACGATATGCTACAGAGCATTTTACGTATCTTTTTGTGTATGGGAATTTTGGTTTTTTCCCCCAATTGTTTATTGATAACTGACTTGTTTGTGTGTTCTATTGGAAATTTTGTAACTGTGCAATTTTGTTCTTTATGAAAAGTTATTTGTATAGCTTGTAATGAATAATTCAGGGCTGCTCCATAAATTATTGTGTAAACATTATATTATAAGACGCGATTCCTTGAGAGAGAGAAAAGCAGTGAAAATTAATGGCAGCAGAATTGTAGGAAAACATCTTCATGGCATCAGATATTATTCGGTTAAGAGAGAGAAATAAAAAATCATTTGGTATGAAGGTCTATTTCATGATATTGTATACTAATTAATTGAGTATTAGTCGAGAGTATCGTGCCATAACAAGCTGCAAATGAGATCATTAGGTATGATGGTCTATTTCATGATATTTGCATTGAGCTTGGTTTCCTTTTGAATTTTTGTTTACTCCTCAAGTCTTTGATGTGATGTTAGTTAATTAAAAGAGGAGATCGCCATTTATTAATCACAGTCTAAATGTGATGATAAATACTATATATGTTTTTTTGGCATGTTAATTAATCAATTAGCTTCACTTGATTATATATTTGCAGTGTGATCATCTTTGATTCTCTGGGCCTTAAGATCCATCACTGATGGAGGTCAGAATCTCCCTCATATGTTGTCCTCCGTCGATCTTGCGGTCAGCAGGGCTGAACGGTTGAGATTTGGTATGAGAATTGAGCATGAGGATCCCAATGGAATGTTGTTGACGTCGAACTACCTGCAAGGAAAGTCCCGGAGTGGGAAACCACCGTAGGATCCTCCGACGATCAAGTACCGAGGAATAATGACAGGGTAGCGGCGTATTGGATTCAGTTCGAGTTACTTGAGTCGTTCTGGTATAGGGTTTTATATAGCGGTCGCATAGAGCGAAACGATGCGAGATTCTCGCCGTCCGTTACGTCCTGCGTCACGTTCGCGTTGACGGCGGGATACGTCCATTAATGGCGAGATACGCTAGCGTAGGACGCGGGACGTAGAGCGGCGGAGATCTCGGCGTGGCGAGACACACAGAGCCGTTACAGAGACGTTCGGGCTCCGTGCTCCTGGCCAAATAGGGAAACTGAGGAAGCTCAGCTCGGTGAAAGCTCGGTAGCGAGCGAGGAGACTGAGGAAACTCAGCTCTGTAATAGCTCGGAGATGAGCTCGGAGGCTGAAAGAGCTCGGCTGTAAGATAGCTCAGAGGCGAGCTGATGGCTGGTTGCTAGACGAATAGGGAACGTACTCCGGAGAGGTCTTCTAAAAGGTCTGGTGCAACCTCGGAGGCGGGGTGCCGAGGAACATCCCTGATGCGTCATATTTATCCCAACTCTGCTGCCCCCGGGAATCTAGTGGGTTTGCGCGGATGGCACATCACCTGCCACGTGTCGTGGTCTGGAGAATTCCTACTTACGGGTATCATCACTAGCCCCCCACTCTCGTTCCGACCAATTTGTTGGCCAGACCGAGAGTAGCTATCATCCTGGTCTTTAATAATTCAGCTCGGCGCCGAGGATTCTTTGTAATGGGTTGTCTGAGGATGATGCGACGTTTGGCGACTACGCCTCTCGGGCTTCTGGATCCACGTGGCGACTCACGAAGCGTCTTGATTCCCGTGCGTACCTTTGATAATGATAGCGGATCGGCAAAATGATTGCGCTTTAAAAAGGACGCCGCTTCGCTCGCTCGGTCTATTGGCCTTCGTGCTACGTGTTCGCCGCGGGATGGTGGGGCGCGAGGGGTCATCAGTTGAATCCGAATGAGGGGAGGTGTCCAATGGTCGATCGCCACGTAGAGTCCTCGTAGCTATTGGGTGCAACGCTTCATTTTGGCGGGAACAGATTTGGACTATTGGATGTTTTTTTACTGAGTGTATAAATAGGGGAGGCTATCCCTTGGCAAACATTTTGCCCTAATCGTTTCCTGCCATCTGAAAATGGCCCAACACACCTTTGCTTAGGTCATACTTTCAGCCAAAAACCGTTCTTCGGCCAATCCTTCCTTAAATCAGGTTAGATGTCTTCTTCCGAAGTATCCATTGATGTAGTTGGGGTTGAGTCGGACGATAAGGCTTCGGCCAAGTCCAGTGGGTCTTCTTCCTCCTCGGCTTCCGATAGCCAAGGAAGTTCTTATTCCTTTTCGTTTTCGTCTTCTGCGTCGGGCTCGCCTTTAGGGGGGAGATGCCCTTGCACTTCATTGTCGAGGGGCGAAAAGGACTCCCAAGGTGCGCATCAAAAATACTCGCAATACGCCCTCGATGTTGAATCGCTTGGACGAATTTCTGATATCCGGGCTCGTTTCCATATTCCCCCTGGTTATTCGCTTCGTCTGGCCAGGGAGGGTGAGCGAGCAGACCAGGTGCAGGGCAATGAGATTGCTCTGTATTTGGAAGCGTTCCGGGCAGGGATGCGTCTGCCTTTCTTGCCCGAAGTTTGCACCACACTCTATTGCTTCCGTCTTGCTCCGGGCTAGGTTGCACCGAACTCGTGAAGAATCCTCCTCGGATTTCTGGTCCGGTTGAAAATTGATCGGATCCCTTTTTACTTGAGTCTTCTCCTCTCATTTCTTTTTTATAAGAATCATCCCGGTACCAGTAAGGACGAACTGAGCTGGGTGTACCTTTCTTTCAAAAAACATAAGGGTAGGACGGTCGGGTCTAGGGTAATGGTCATCCCTTCTCCCATCCATGAATAGAAGGAGAAGTTTGTCTTCGTCGGGCCTCCCGAGGCTGAGGATTGGCCCGTGCACACCAAGTGGCATAGGGTCGATTGCCTAAGGGTCAAACCGTCGAGTGCCCCAGAGCTGAGGGTGGTGTCGCGGTGGGAACTAATCCAGCGGGCCGATGTCCTGCATTCCGAGCAGACTTTGAACTGGGCAGGACTCAGTCCTGCATGTTGTGGGGGTAAGTTAGGGCTTCGCCAATCAATTTAGACTTAGCATAATTCTAGCATAATTTTGTTGTTTTAATTACTGACCCCCCTCTTTTTCTTATATTCCGCAGAGCCGATGGATCGCTCGAAGATTATGGCTAACATGGCCGCTATGGTGTAAGGGAGGAAGGGCAGTGGCGCTGGCTCGTCCCGAGCTGCACCGAGCATGGTTCCCCGGCAAGCCCCTTCCGTCAGGGTCCCCGTAGCCCTCCCGTCCCAGAAGAACGCCGTGGAAGAGGGCAGAAACATCCCCGGGATTCGGCGCCTCAAGCCAGAACAGAGGTGCCGCCTTCTGACAAGTCTCCGCTCAAGAGGCAGAAGATAGTGGTTTCCTAGACATCCCCGGCCGGGATACAGGTGCAGGAGGGCGACTTCTGCATCGAGGTGCCTTCGGGGCTCTCTGTGGCAAACAGTTTACTGGTGGACAAGGAGAAGGTGATAGGGGCTAAGATTCCCTGAGGCACCCTGAAGGCCTAAGTGGCGGCGATAGCTCAGGAGTCCGTTCAGGTTGGTAATTTTTCCAAAATTTCTCCAAGTGTTTTTACCTCTTCTTGGCTCCTAAAACGGTTCGTGTTTTCCGCAGGTCCTCCAGCATTGCGCCCTTCTTTCCGCTAAGGAGGTGGCCCCAGCAATGAAGAAGGCCGGTGAATCTTTCTCGCGTGAGGAAGAGCTCCTCGTCCAGCTGAAACAGATGGAGGATAAGGCAGCCTCCTTAGACTTGAGCTTGGTCGAGGAGGGCCTGACGGTCTCCAAGTTGAAGGAGTCGCATCTCCTCCTGACCGAAACCAACCGGGTTATTCAGGCCAAGATGGAGGAGTCAACGGGCTCTATGAAGTCATGAAGAGGTAGGGGGCTTGTTCAAACAGGATTCCCGGGCGGCCCACGAAGTGGTAAAGCATGCTGAGGGCAGGGCAGAAAAAGCCGTGGAGGAGTACAAGGCTTCCGACCAATTTTACGTCGACCTTGCCGACTCCGCGACCGTCGGGTGGCACAACGCCCTCGACGCCGTCAAGGAAGTTATGCCTGGGTTCGACGACCAGGAGTTTCGTGCGAGGTATCCCTTTGCCGAGGAAGTGCCCCAGGGAGGCAGCACCGAGCCAGCAGGAGGAGGCGAGGCGACGGGCGGAAGCGTCAAGCCGGAGGCCACGACCGAAGCTCCTGGCGGAAGCGCCGAACAGGGGGAAGTGGCAGCCGAGAAGGCAACTTGAGCAACCCCCCTTTTGTTATTAAATTTTTGTAAGCCTCCGGGCATCTTATAAGGATGGGGAGCCCATAATACCTTGCACATAACCCGAAATATCAATAAAGTATTTTTAGCTCGCCTATGCAATGTTTTTACTTTTGTAAGTGTAGATAGGCCGGTGTCCCACAGACGCCAAGTATATATAAAGTCGAGTGACGAGCGAGCGCGGCATACGTACAAACGAACGCCAAATATAAGTAGATGAGCGTCCCTCCTCACCCTGGAGTCAAGATGGTGAGCGAACGTGACATACGCACAAACGAATGCCAAGTATAAGTAAATCGGTGTCCCTGCTCACCCTGGAGTCGAGGTGACGAGCGAGCGCGACATACACATGAACGAATGCCGAGTATAAGTAGATCGGCGTCCCTTCTCACCCCGGAGTCAAGGTGACGAGCGAGCATGATATACAAACGAACGAACGCCAAGTATAAGTAGATCGGCGTCCCTACTCACCCCAGTGCGGAAGGGATATCGAACGATCATTCCTGCCTTTCATAAACGTATGATTTATAGGAAGGATGACAAGGCTGATCAATTGGTACAACTGTCTCTTTCTTGGTTCAGCTTGGCTAAGCTAATTCAATTAGCCCCCCCGATTAAAAAGGGTACCTTTGAAAGTATAGTGCGCCATTAGCACCTGATATATGCCCTGACGGGCTTATTGAAACCTTTAAGTCGGAGTTTCAGAAACTCGTTCACTTTTTTATCCCTTTAGTATCAACTATCCATATAAGTCAGGGGTTAGTTTGGGAACCAACTTGGAAGGTCGTTCCTAATGTATCGCAAAAGGTCATTGACAGGAAAAACTTAACTACGAAAGTGGTTAAGTATTGTTTCTGAGCTCTCAAACAAGAGTTAGGAACCTTTCTTGTCATTCAGACTTATAATGAAAAGTATGCAAATGAACTCTTTCAATATAAGCCCAGCCTCGGATTATGGTCGGAGCGCACTATTTACGCTCTTGATCCCTCTAATGATGAGTTATCTAAGGTGGACTTTGCGAGGTGACGAGCGAGTGCAACATACGCACGAACGAACGCCGAGTATAACTAGATCGTCATCCCTCCTCACCTCGGAGTCGAGGTGACGAGCGTGTGCGACATACGAACGAACCAAGTATAAGTAGATCGGCGTCCCTGCTCACCCCGGAGTCGAGGTGACGAGCGAGTGCGATATATAAATGAACGAACGCCAAGTATAAGTAGATCGGTGTCCCTGGACTCGACCTTGGATGAGCCGAGCAGGAAACTACTCGGCCGCCTTGCGATGAGGGCTTTGGATCTGCAGTGTAGCCAGACAGAAAGCCGCCCCCCGTGGATGAGCTGAGCAGGAAACTACTCAGCCGCCTCGTGATGAGGGCTTTGGATTCGCAGCGTAGCCAGGTAGGAACCTGCCCCCCCCCCCCCCCCCCGCGGATGAGCCAAGCAGGAAACTACTCGGCCGCCTCGTGATGAGGGCTTTGGATCCACAGCATAGCCGGGCAGGATGCTGCCCTCCGCGGATGAGCTGAACAGGAAACTACTCGGCCGCCTCGTGATGAGGGCTTTGGATCCGCAGTGTAGCCGGGCAGGAAGCCGCCCCCTGCGGATGAGCTGAGCAGGAAACTACTCGGCCGTCTCATGATAAGGGCTTTGGATCAGCAACGTAGCCGGGAAAAAAGCTGCCCTTCCCCTCCCCCCTCCCCCGCCCCCCCTGCGGATGAGCCGAGAAGAAAACTACTCGACCGCCTCGTGATAAGGGCTTCCATATCTTAGCCTCCCTGATTCTTTGGGTTTCCTGGATATGTCGTTCAACCTTCTTTGACCCGCATGGGAGGGAGCGGGCCAGTAACCGGACGCCATATGATCGTGCCTTATCGAGAAGATGCGAAACTCCGTGATTTGTGTTGTGGCGTAGGAAGATCTCGGTCATTGGAAGACTTTTGTTGAGGTTATAAATAGTGAAGGCATGTCCCCCTTCAATCATCCACGTTGATTTCCTTCTACCCATTTCGCCCTTTCCTGATGACGGGCTGCATACACCATCCGAGACATTGTATTTTGAGATGATGTGTATTTCTATGGACTTGATCGTTCCGAGACAACGTATGAGGCCGTGATAGGTCGTCCGGAGGGTCCTTGTGGGCGTCTACTACCCCGTCGATCCCTTCTCCTACAGGTGCTTATCTATGCGATATGGAGGTCTTCCCCGGGTCTTTCTAAGGCTCTGTCCCCGCAGGCAATAGAGGAGGCGTTCGACAAGATGCACACTGCCCACGAGCTAGGTCTGATCTCAAAGCGCAGGCAAGATCGCTCAACAGATATTCTTCTCGAATGTTTCCAGCAGGGGTTGATTATAGCGTTTTTCTCTGCGGTGGGATCCCCCGGCGAGTCTGTAGCTTCTAGGGTCCATAGATACCGACAGAGGGAGCGGGTAGAGATTGCTTGGGCTCGGCTGGAGGAACTCTCCTCCGAGTATCATCGTCAATATTTTCTCAACCCACTTCCCCCTTTGTTGTAATAGTTTAGGGGTTATGTGCTTTTTCCTTTGCTTTGTAAGAATGTGGAGCCGAGAATACCTCCTAATAAATTCTTAATAAATTTTCTTTGGCTTAAAGACCTTTCTTTGCCCATGATTACAGAACATCAAACCTCTTTGTTTGTTTTCGAAGCGTAGGTGGACCAATGCTTTTCCCCTACCCCTTACCTTAGAGCTGAGGTAGGGAGGTCAGAGCTAGACTTAGGTCGGATGCTCTTTGAGCGCGCCTGGGTTCTTGTGCTGGGACACCTTTGCTGCTTCTGAGCTGGGCTAGAGAAAGCCCGTGGCCGGATGCTGTAGGGTCCGTATTTTGTCAGGCGGGAGAGTGCTCATTTTTAGTGAGTGCGGCAGATAGAGGACTATCCGCCGGCCTTAGAGCGGAGCAGGAATCAAATCGCGTGAGAGCTTAGCTTAGAAATTTTAGCCGACACAAAAGGGAATTTTATTACTCGAAAGGGTACATGTTCATCTATACAATTTAAGCTTTTCGGCGTTAGATGGCCGAGGAAAATCATGCCCCCAGGAGTCTTGGAGACGGTAGGCTCCGCCGGGCAATATCTCTGTCACGAGGAATAGCTCGTCCCACTTCGAGGAGAACTTGTGTAGCTTCCCTTGGTCCACAAATCCGTTTCGTCGTAGGACTAAGTCTCCTGTTTTGAAGGCTCGATGTTTAACCCGGGCATTGTAGTAGCGGGCGGTCTGCTGCTGATATGCGGCCAACCTGATTTGTGTCCGATCTCTTTTCTCCAATAAGATGTCTAGGTTGCTTCGAAGCGCTAAGATGTTAGCCTCGTCGTCGAAGTGGTCGACTCGATAACTGGGCAAGCCAATTTCTGTGGGGACCATTGCGTCGGTGCTATAACATAGGCTAAACGGGGTTTCCCTCGAAGGTGTTTTTCTCGACGTTCGCAACGCCCACAGTATCCTAGGCAGTTTTTCGACCCAGCTGCCCTGTCTTCCCTCCAAGCTGTTGGCTATAGTGCCCTCAAGTAGATTATTGAATCGCATGCACGCGATTGTGATGATTGAGGGAGGACCTATACGAGGAGAACAGTCTTACTCGAGATAATAGTATGCTATTTGGTTTGTCTTTATCATCATGTACAGCATTAGGTGGCATTACAAATCACTATTACTTGTTTATAGAGCCCATAAGATTCTTGCTTGACTACCGGCATTATGATGGCGATCATATAAGTGGGAGTTGGGTGGTCTATAAGCACATCCTTAAATGTCCCTAGTCATGGGAGTATCGAGACTAGGCATCGATACTCCGGAGTAGACTAGTGTATACTTATCGAGACCCTGACGAGGGGCAGTGGCCGGTCTCACAAGCCATTGGTGTCAATTAGTCACCTAAGATAGTATACATGTGCTCATTAGGTTATGAGTACACTGGACGGACTCGCCGGGAACATGCTGGTTGGTATTATACCTATTGTCAGATAGCAGTTCTCAGGTGACATGAGTACAGGTTAGTCTGTCGACCTGAGATCATCATTTATCTTGTGTGAGTTCCCACTGTGCTTTGATTACTACCCTACCGCGGCTCAAAGAAGTCGTGCAAACAGATTTTAGTTAGGTACAGTCCCGAGCCACATGGAGGCAGTGAGCGGATTGTCGGAGATTCGTCTCTCCCGGTATTGGGGGTTGATGTCGCGTTGTGCATGGGTGGACATCACCAAAAATTCTCGGCCGAGGTGGACGAGAATTACTAATTTGGATCAGTAGTTTCTCAGTGGGTGATGGGCTTCATACCGAGACGAAATGTGGCGTTATTAGGGGTCTGACTTTATCCACCACCCTAGACTCGATATGCGATACTCTTAGACGAACAGACCGGAATATATGGAGATTGTTACGGACAGGCTCAGTAGGGGTTTGGATGAGCTTGCTCGTCGGCCTTCTTTTCGCTCAATACCTGGGTAGCTTTTACGTACAGCTAATGCCGCTGAAGTTCTTGTGGTTAAACCCACTGCCAGCGTATTGACGAGTCTTTAGAGTCCCATACAGAAGGTTTCTCTTGTTCGGGAGAAATGATGTAGTATCCGTATTGGATACGTGTAGGGTTCCAATCGATTGATTGTACTTTGTACCCGCACTTTCGATCGAACAGTTGGTAATACTAGCCGACTCGGGTTTGAGCCGGATTATTAAATCAGGTATTGATTTAATAATTTACGTATATGTATTTCGATATGTATATTCTATTATTATGTTCTTTGTGTTATTCTATCTCTTTGGGTATTCGAGTTTCGGTACGAATACAGGTATGTATATAAAGTAGAATGCAATCCGTATTTTTCCGGAAAACATTCTAGAAGGTGGACATCTCATATTGGTTTGACCATTTATATTAAATGGATTATGAGGTGGCAAAGACTTGATGGGAGTATAGTGAGGACCATGCTTGCATAGTGTGCACAAATGAATTATTAATTCATTTGTGCATACTATTCAAGTATGGGTTGTATTTTAAAATGAAAGATATTGTTTTTACAAAACCATTCTTCATGTGAGATTTTTCCTCACTTGAGAACACTTGCTCATTTTGGAGAAAAGAAATGAGATGGCTCCTTTTTCTTTGGCATGTCATCTTCCTCCTCACCATTAGCTTCACTTCCTCTTAAGTTTCTTTAGTTCAGCCATCTTCATCTTCCACCTCCTCTCAACCATCTCATATGTTAAGAATCATGAGAGGAGGTGAAATGAGATAGACCAACACTTAGAACACTTAATACATCCTAGGAATTCTAGACTAGCATCCTAGAATCCCTAGTTGCTTCACTTGCATTCATTATGTGGATCTAGAGCCATGACTACATCCCTCGGGTGGATCATCTTCAACGGAGGAAGACCGGCGGCCAAGTTCGTTCGAGCATGTCTCAAGGAGCTTAGGAAGGTGATGGAAGAACGAAGGACTTGGTTCTTTTGGTATACCACTTCTAACCCTTTAGTTTAGCTTCTTTAGTTTGCTAATATAGATTTATGGTTCAATTTTGGACGTGGTTTTGTTTGCGCCAATTTTTTTAAACGCCAGTTTTTGTTCCGCATTGGCCACGGTAGATGACCAGGGTGCCGGCGAAACCCAATATGGTATCAGAGCCAACCCATAAACCGTATACTGGCAGTTTAAACGATATTTTAAATAACGAAACCGAAACAACTCCAAAACAATACCCTATATATTCCAGTTTTTGTCAATTTTAAATTGGTCTTCAAAAATTATTTAAACAATTGCAGAAGACTATTATTGTGACAACTAGAACACACCTCAAAAACGAGCCCAAAATATTTCACTTTGGCCGGCGAGATCGGTAGAATACCCGGCGCCGCCGGTTTTGTTGAGGAGTTGGGGCTTGAGTTTTCTGGTGTGTTCTGGTCTCTGGAATATTTGATTTTTGGTATTTTTTGTTTTTTCCCAGATTGCATATTATGTTATCTTTGGTTTGGGGGCAATACGGAGTATTTTGAAGTCGGTATTTTTTAACACTGTTTAAAAGTTTTCAGTACATACATTACTATCTGCGACCGTGAATGTCATTAGAGCGGTACAACTCGCCTAATTGCTATATATCTTTTAGAAGGGTTTGCGAACATGACATTCATGTTGATGTTCTGTGTTTTATTGTGGTTGTGGTTGGATCGTCGTGGTGGATAGTCAGAGGTGCAATGGTAGTACAATTTAGATTCATTTTTATATTTGATATTGCAGAGCGAGCGTCCGACATGTGGACTGTCGTCTCTGCTAGTTTGTATATTATTTATTTGGGGCACGACCGGGTTGAGGTCGATGTCACCCTTATACATATTTTTTTCCTTTTCTGTGCAAGGATTACCCCGCGGTGGAGTGCACGAATAGCCGGGTTCTAGAGGAAAACGGGTCTGCATCTCAGGGCGTTGAGACAGATGAGACCTTACTCAAGAATTGGCGGGCTATTCGCCGCACTCGTAGGGGATATAGGATGACCCACGGAGGGGTGCTCAAGTTACCGGATTCCGTGAAGTGCTGGGTGGCCCATTCACTTTGTTGATTGGGGTTGCCTCACTTCTGGAATTGGCGGGTAACTTGCCGCACTCGTAGGGGTCTAGGTTTTCATTGTACAGGCTATTCACACGACAGGGAACGTCGGGTCTCATTTGCGGCTCAAATGAAACCTGAGCCTCCTAGATTATCCACCATTCTGTGTTGCTTGCTGAGATTCTGTGATGTTGCTTATATATCATGCCTAGGACGAATGTTATATATATTTATATATATACTAGTAGATGTTGTATAAGTTTTTCACCCGTGCTAGTCCAACCCCCGCTCTGTCGTTAGTTAAATAACCTAACGGGTGATGATGGGACCCAGTGGTGAATGCGAATGGCATATACGTACATTATATTTTCATTCCTTTCTGTGGTGTGATATGATTAATTGATGGGACTGCATTAATTCTAATTAATGCAAGGAAAACAAACCTATATGGTGTTGTTGAAACCAAGTTTTTTGAAAACTGACATTACAGACGTTTCCTTTTACTTTGCACAGTGGTATTCGGTTATGAATATCCAGCACCTCATTCGACGAGGCAAGAGCCGAGATCCATTCACAGGGAGTGACCTCTTGAGCGAAAGTTTGCGTCAGTGTAATGACTTCACTTTTGTCGATTCTTTTTCTTTGCATCGTGGTATTCAGTTAAGAATATCCTACAGCTCATTCGATGAGGAAAGAGCCGAGATCCCTTCACAGGGAGTGACCTCTTTAACAAAAGTTTGCGCCACTATATACTTGTAAAACAACTCAGTTCCTTTAACAATATCAAGTTCATTACGTTAAAGGTTTTTCGACAAAAACCAGTCGTAGCCCTCTGTCATTTCTTACAGGTATTATTTAGTATTCATGCTATGTATGTTGACCTTTGTCAAACCACAGTGAATGGTACCTGGGTAATGCTTGTTTGTTGCATAGATATGCGATTATTTAGGACAGTCGCACGGTCATGTTGACCTCTGTTAAGAGCTCGTGCGGGCGGGTCTAAGTTAATCCAGGACAATGACGGGTTAAACTTGACTTGCGACTTATGATATGTTGACCTCTGTCAAGCTCATAAGCCGCTTGGGGCAAAAACCACATCGGGAGTTTCAAACATATAGGAAACTTGCCAGGCATGCGCATACCCTCTGGAGTGTGGTGAATTGAGTAGATTTCATCAAGTTATCATGCGATGATAGTTAGATCCCGATTCCCACTGATGAGTACGTGTTACTCCTTAGGTGATTTTAGATGATCCTGACTAATTCTCTTTTTGGGTTTGGAGGAGAATTCGAGGAAACAGTGGAAGACATCCTAATTAGATAAAGTGATTAATCATTCTGATCTAGGTTAGAGTGCATGCTGAGTATTTCTTTTCTCTCTCTCTTTGGCAGCGACCATGGCCCGACCCTAAACTAAAACTCATGAACCAAGTTAACTGAACCTTCTTAAAACACTTTGACTTTTGGATTGTCATTTAGTCGCATATATCATTGCCACTTCTATATCACCTTTGCATTTCCCCAGAACACTCTGTATCACTACGAAGATCTATCTTTCTTGGATATTCCATCGTATAGTTACATACGAATTCGAAGGAACTTGTTCCAGTTCGAGATGGATTCCGGTTCTGGAGAAATTGAATAAGATTATTCAGTTGTCTTTTTCCTTTACTTTCTCTCAGGTTGCGAGAGCTCTGGGTATTAGGAGAGTACACCAATTATTCTTATTGGATAGTCTTCTTCCAAACCTTAGGCTGGTGCCGAAGGGTAGGGAATGAAGTAAATCGATTAGCCTGAGTATGGTATACAGAAAGTAATAAGTAAAGACATAATAAAGGGATTAGATTAAGAGCAAAGGAAATTACGACTACTATCATTCACACGAAAATGCGTATACCCCTGCCACTCCTACATCACCTTTTCTTTTCTTCAGAACATTCTGTATCACTACAAAGATCCATATTTCTTGGATATTCCATCGTATAGTTACATACGAACTCGAAGGAACTTGTTCCAGTTCGAGGATGTTTCTGGTTCTGGAGAAATAGAATAAGGATTATTCAGTTGTCTTTTCTCTTTACCTTCTTTCAGGTTGCGAGGGCTCCTAGTATTAGCAGAGTACACCAATTGCGCTTATTGGATAGTCTTCTTCCAAACCTTACTGGTGCCGAAAGATAGGGAAAGAAGAAAACCAATTAGCCTAAGTGTGGTATACAGAAGATAATAAGTAAAGACATATGAAGGGATTGGAGTGAGGGTAAGGAAATATACGGTTACTGTCATGAATCTGGATAGTGGAAGAGGCATTACTAGAAATACCCGGATACCCTTTCGAAACATTTTCATATTTCAGTTTCACTGTGCGGTGTTAATTGAAAACTGTTTTCCCAATTAGATTCTAACTCCAGGGTATGTATTTACTAGGTTTAATCCTCACATCTGTATGGCGTTACAGATGCTGAGTAGGAGTAAGATATTGAGAATTAGGTGATTAGATCCTATATATATCAGAATTCTTTGTAATTGGTGATATTTGAGGAAATCACCTGGGGTTTGCCTGATGGTAAATATTTGGTTTTGAATATCCGTTGTTATGCACCAATTTCAAACTGATATATCTGTAAATTTATTTTATAAAGTGAGATATAACTTTTTGAAATTATTTCTATGACATTTACCTATATCAGTTGGTGATTAGGCAAGATGCATTCAATAACGGTGTAATTCTTCTTAACCATAGTACAGTTTTCAGCCTACGACGCACAGGGTTTGAGTTATTAAACTCAGTGGACTTATACAAAGTATTGTATGTTGTCCAGTGTCCATTTGGACAAAGGGGTTGGTACTTGTACTATATTCTGTTTACTTTTGACTTCTCTAGTTTTGGACAAGTATTTCGTTGAAATACAAGGTCCAAATTTTAAGAAGTTATAGGTATAAGAATAAAGTAGAGAACCATATGTTGTAAGTATCAGGATTCTTCAAGGTGATCGAAGATATAGATACTTGTGTTTGGTATTCCGTTGTAACTAATAGTTTTGAGAAATTGCTTCTTTTTCAGGTTACTCATGCGTGGGTGCATTCCTTGATGAGTAATGCTGCTCGGCCTCCTTCCATTTAGCTGATATGCACTAGAAAAGGCTGCATGTATTTTGAATCTGGTTCCAATTAAATCAATGTCTTTGTTTCTATAGTGGATATAGAATGGATTCATATCTTAACGATGTTAAGGTATATGGAGTTTTCCGGCTTATGCTTAAAACCAGAATCTAGACAAACTCCATGCACGTTTCAATAAGGGCAATTTGTGGGTTATCCCGGGCTTTGACGAGGGTTAACATTCTACCATCTAGAAGATCAATAGTTATATTGTTCTTGACTCGCCACAGTTTTAGTAAAATAGATTCTTTTCAGAAAACATTAGTGGGAGTATGGTAGAACTGGAAGTGATTCCAGAACCACAAACGACTACTGAAAATTTAGTAGAACCTAAACATTCAATTGGATTCGAAAATCAATTATCCTCTCCGCAGATTTAGTGGGTAACCTCAGCCACCCGAGAGTTACTTCAGTTCCCTCAGAGACGATGACAGGGAGGTTTTTGATTACCCAAACTTGCCACTGCTGTTGTTCTAGACTATGAGATCTGGCAGGAGGATGAGTATAATATCGTTCTAAACTAACTATAGAAGTACACGTGTATATGACTCTGTCAGAGGGTTGTTGTAGTCAGTGGGAGCAGCGGAAGAATAGTGGGCAAGTAGCTTATGTCTATTTATAGACTAAAGCAGGTATAGCGGAGATAGATCGTCTAGTTTTGATGTGACATTCATAGAGTTTGACTTCATCAGAACAACAGATGGACCTGGTAAGAAGGTAGTAAGGAGTGATGTCCTGGTATTTGGATGAAATACTCTTGGTATGAAGTGATATTCATATACTACGATCGGTTATACTGTGGTTGTCACAAGGTATTCTCCACATAGGATATAGATAAAATATCAGGTATTCTGGTTACTAGATCTATGGTTTTAGATCTAGATTTAGGAAGTGTCCCAATTTGGGTACTTGACACTATTCTAAAAGTGTTTAGAATGGACGACTCCTGGCGTGGTGGTATACCCGCAGGTGATGGAGTCACCCTCTCTAAAGAGATGTCTTTCAGACTGATGAGGAGAGGGATCTGCATGATTGGCATATCACTTGCTTAGGCAATTGAGTTAATCATGAAATGTCAAGTACCATACCAGATATTTATTTTGCACTAACTGTATTAAGCATATATATTAATCCAATCCTGGAGAAACGTTGGGAAGCGGTTATGAACATAAGTGGATGCTCTTGGTATATGGTAACGGCAGCCTCCTTCGGGAGGCGGTTATCATTTTAGGCTTCCAAGATGACTTGGATAATAGAGTAGCTGTCAGAGTTATAGTTTTCCCTTTTTTGAGGGATAGTATGTTGGACAGGTAGTCCAAGCGGATACTGATTAGTAGAGAAGTTGGGTGTTCGGTATCACACGGGCTGTGGGTTTGCAACACCGCAATAAATAACTTTAAGTGCAAATGGGAGATTGTTGGCTATAGTGCCTTCAAATCAATTATTGAATCACATGCACGCGATTGTGATGATTGAGGGAGGACCTATACGAGGAGAACAGTCTTACTCGAGATGATAGTATGCTATATGGTTTGTCTTTATCATCATGTACAGTATTATATGGCATTACAGATCACTATTACATGTTGATAAAGCCCATAGGATTCTTGCTTGACTACCGGCATTATGATGGCGATCATATAAGTGGGAGCTGGGTGGTCTATAAGCACATCCTTAAATGTCCTTAGTTATGGGAGTATCGAGACTGAGCATCGATACTCCGGAGTAGACTAGCGTATACTTATCGAGACCCTGACGAGGGACGGTGGCCGGTCTCACAAGCCATTGGTGTCAGTTAGTCACCTAAGATAGTATACATGTGCTCATTGGGTTATGAGTACACTGGACGGACTCGCCGGGAACATGCTGGTTGGTATTATACCTATTATCAGATAGCAGTTCCCAGGTGACATGAGTACAGGTTAGTCTGTCGACATGAGATCGTCATTTGTCTTGTGGGAGTTCCCACTGTGCTTTGATTACTACCCTACCACGGCTCAAAGAAGTCGTGCAAACAGATTTTAGTTAGGTACAGTCCCGAGACACATGGAGACAGTGAGCAGATCGTCGGAGATTCTTCTCTCCCGGTATTGGGGGTTGATGTCGCGTTGTGCACGGGTAGCCATCACCAGAAATCCTCGGCCGAGATGGACGAGAATTACTGATTTGGATCAGTAGTTTCTCAGTAGGTGATGGGCTTCATACCAACACGAAATGTGGCGTTTTTAAGGGTCTGACTTTATCCACCACCCTAGACTCGATATGCGATACTCTTAGACGAACAGACCGGACTGTATGGAGATTTTCACGGACAGGCTCAATAGGGGTTTGGATGAGCTTGCTTGTCGGCCTTCCTTTCGCTCAATATCTGGGTAGCCGTTGCGTGCAGCTAGTACCGCTGACGTGCTTATGGTTAAACCCATTGCCAGCGTATTGACGAGTCTTTAGAGTCTCACACAGAGGGTTTCTCTGGTTCTGGCGAAATGATATAGTAGCCGTATTGGATACGTGCAGGGTTCCGATCGATTGATTGTACTTTGTACCCGGACTTTCGATCGGACAGTTGGTAATACTAGCCGGCTCAGATTTGAGCCGGATTATTAAATCAGGTATTGATTTAATAATTTACGAATATGTATTTTGATATGTATATTCTAGTATTATGTTCTTTGTGTTATTCTATCTCTTTGGGTATTCGTGTTTCGGTACGAATACAGGTATGTATATAAAGTAGAATGTAATCCGTATTTTTCCGGAAAACATTCTAGAAGGTGGACACCTCATATTGGTTTGACCATTTATATTAAATGGATTGTTTATCGCCGAAAACAGAGAAGAATCGCGTAGGTTATCTTGCATGAATTTGGGGGCAGATGTTAATTGGATTTATCCGTCCACCTCTTCGAAGATACCAAGTTGATTTATGGCACCGTGTATCGGAGGTTTGGGCGGATGCGGCCATTGTAGAAGACTTCGTCAGATTCCCTCTCGTTTCTGGGGGGGTTTGATTGTGGGGACGCTCTTCCCTACAGGCGCAAGCCACTGCAGTTAATTACGTTACCGCGTAGCAATAACCACTTTCTCCGGCTCCAGAATTTCACTTCGTGTCGTGTGTGTTTGTTTTATATTTTGTTGCCTGTGGATTGTATACGGAGACTAATTTATGTTGTCGCCCGTAGGGCGTGGATTAGTCTAAATCCGTATATTCTTAGATTTGGGTTTGGTTTGATTTAGGGATCGTTAATCTTGTTTGAGATTAAAATCAACTTAAATGTTTGTTGAGGATACGTTAGTCTAATTTTAGACTAAGATCTACTCAACAGGATTTTTTTTAGGATCATTCAGATCCAACAAAAGAGCACTTGGGCTCTATTGTGTTAGTTTAAGGATGTTGCGGTCCGTAGCTAGTTCAAGAATGTTGCGGTTCGTAGCTAGTTTAAGGACGTTGCGGTCCGTAGCTAGTTTAAGGACGTTGCGGTCTGTATTGGGATGTACTCATCGATTTGGGAGTGTACCAAAGAGTTATTGGTTGTCGAGACCCGCCACCTCTCTGAAGACGTTGAAGAATTACGACATGCATCAGAGATATGGAGAGATGTACCCTTGAACCAATTCCCGTGTCCGAGGGAAGAGATCATGGTGGACTATCTAAGAATCATTAGCCATTTTTGGGGGACTAAGATTAACTTAGGAAATGTGTGATGAACATGAATCATGATTGGGACGCCATGAACCCATGGGGTTCAGTTGATCTGAATTAAGGACCTAACCAACTTGGGCTTGACCCACTCAGTTTTCTTTTTATTTTGAAAAGAAGTGCTAAGCACTGGTTTGGGCTCAGTCCCATTTCCTTACAAAAAGTGTCGAGCACTTATATGGGTTCTGACACTCATACTTTACTTTACTTTCCTTTTTTTGTTTTTATGGAGCGTTAAACACACTTTATGGCGCCCACGTGCGGAGCACGTGAGGCGCTAGGTGCTAAGCGCTGGACGCTGGGCGTTAGCTGGTGGGTACCAAGCGCTTTATGTTGATTAGCGCCCACGTGAGACGCTTAGCGCTGAGTGCCAAACATTGAGTGCTAAGCACTCTTTATTGAGCAGCACCCTCATGAGGGACACGTAAGGCGCTTGGCGCTGAGCATCAACCATTGAGTGCTAAGCACTCTTTATTAAACAACGCCTATATGAGGCGCTTGGCCCTGAGCGCCAACCATGGAGTGCTAAGCACTTTTTATTGAGCAGCGCCCACGTGAGGCACTTGGACGTTAGGTTTTCTTCGTATATTTTGTTCTGAAGAGTTCAATTTCCTTGTTCTTTTCTGGATCTTTGATCCCCAAGAACAAGTTCATCCCTATGAGAATTAAATTCTCATTTGTAGGAAACTTGTCTCATAGATCTCAGATCTAGGGAAAGAACTAAGTTCTTTTATAAGAATTAAACTCTTGGATATGCAGATGAGATGCTCCGATCTCTATTATGTTTATTTACCTCAAAAAGAGGTGTTCTTCTTTCTTCCCTCTTAAAGCTTTCTTCTTGCTTGCTCTTAATTTTAAGTTTGAACCTTATGGGGGGTTCCTCTGTAGAAGACTTGAAGTCTTGGGTCCTTTATATAGTAGAGGCAAGTTTGTTGATTTAGTTAAAGAAATCTCTCACTGAGAGATCTTTAGTTGATTTGGGGATTTTATCCACCGTTGGATCTTTGCTCCAAGGACTTCTGTTTTATAGAAGATATCTTTCTTGTTTTTAACAAGATTAGGGAAATATTTTCCCAAACAGAATTTATTTTGCAGATAGATGATTTTTAATCACCATTGGATTTTTAATCCTACGGTGCTCTATTTTATAAAGAGTGATCTTTCTTGTTTAAAAAGATTTGAGGAATATTTCCTCGGTAGAATTTAATTCTGCACTTTGATGATTTATCATCCCCATTGGATCTTTGATCTAACGGCTCTGTCTAACAGAGAGCTTTTAGTTCTGGCACCGGCGCCCTCGCACGAGGCACGTGAGGCGCTTCTTCAGAGTTTTTTTAACTCTTGGCGCTGGCGCTCTCGTGCAAGGCACGTGAGGTGCTGCCTCAGAGTTTTTAACTCTTGACGCTGACGCCCTCATGCAAGGCACGCGAGGCGCTGACGCCCTCGTTCAAGGCACATGAAGTGCTGCCTCAGAGTTTTTAACTCTTGGCGATGCCTTTCAAATTTTGAACAGAGTTTTGCTCTTTTATTGGGGAAACTAATGCCCCCTCCACCGTTGCGCTCACGTGGCTCACACGTGAGTGCAGCGGTGGCTGCTTTTCCAACGTTGGATTTTCTTAGAAGTTGAATCGACTTCCTGTGCCTATAAGTAGGGCCTTTGGCCCTTAAGATGACTGTTGCTCATCTTCTCTTGTTATTCTTTGAGAATTTAATTCTCCTTTCAGAGCTTAGATCTCTGCCCAAAGAAATCCTTTCTAAAGTTAGAACTCTGCCCCAAAATTTGGTAAGGATTATAATCGAACCCATGAACAGAGCTTTGCTCTTCTCAGATCATAGATCTTAAAATGTATTCTAGGGTTGCTTAACCCATTAATCAGAGCATCATTCATCTTCCATGAAGAACTCTTAGAGTTCCTAGGATTCTTCTTTCAGATTCTTAAAGATCTTGGGGTTTTGCCCTGTTAATAAGCTTTGCTATTGAGGGTTCTGGTAGATTATCCTATTGTTTTTACAGAGCATAGCTCTTAGAAATTTTTGGGGGAATTTTATTCCCCTCTCTTAATTAAAGTTGACAGATGTGAAATCTGTTTGCAGAGCACAGCTCTCAAGGGAGTTTAACTCCTTAGCCCAATGAGGTTTCTCATTAAATGAAAATCCTTTTAGGATTCCATCCTTAATGAGTGACTGCCTCATCAATGATGAGGCGTTACCACTGATATTTAATTTCTAACCTTTTACTGAATTTTCTTTCCAGATACTATGGCTTCCCATCTGTATGATCTTGACGAGATAATCTCCTATGAAGACATCCGCGTCCAAGGCCGCTGTCAAGGCCAGGAGTTTACGGATGCCCAATGTACTGAGGTGATGCGTCACTTCGATGAATACAACGGTCGACTACTCCCGCGTCGTACCGCTCTTTTGAAAATTATCGTAGAGGCGATTTGGGAAGCACTTCCTTTTTTCCCCCCAATAAAAGAGCAAAAATCTATTCAAAATTTGAAAGAGGCAGCGCCTCACGTGCCTTGCATGAGGGCGCCAGCGCTAAGAGTTAAAAACTCTGATGCAGCGCCTCACGTGCCTCGCACGAGGGTGCCGGCGCCAGAACTAAAAGTTTTCTTCCGTTGGATTCTAACGGAGATGATAAATCATCGAAATACAGAATTAAATTCTGTTGAGAAAATATACCTCAAATATTTCTAAACGAGAAAGATTACTCTCTGTAAAAAAAAGGCACCGTTGGGTTAAAGATCCAATGGTGATTAATAATCACCAAGCTACAGAATAAGCTCTGTATGGGAAAAAAATTCCTCAATCTTTCTAAACAAGAAAGATTATACTCTGTAAAACAGAGCACCGTTGGATTAAAGATCCAATGGTGATTAAAAATCACCAAGGTACAGAATAAGCTCTGTATGGGAAAATATTTTCCTAATCTTGTTAAAAACAAGAAAAATATCTTCTGTAAAACAGAAGTCTTTGGATCAAAGATCTAACGGTGGATAAAATCCCCAAATCAATTAAGAAATCTCTCAATGAGAGATTTCCTTAACTGAATCAAAAAATCTGCCTCTACTATATAAAGGACCTAAGACTTCAAGTCTTGTACAGAGAACGCCCCCCCCCCCCATAAACTTCAAGTTCAAAAAGAAGAGCAAGCAAAAAAGAAAGCTTGAAGAGAGAAGAAGGAAGAAGAACTTTCTTCAAGGTAAATAAAGATAATAGAGATCATAGTATCTCATCTGAATATCCAAGGGTTTAACCCTCATAAAGAATAAAGTTCTTTCCCCTGGATCCGAGATCCATGAGACAAGTCTCCCACAAATGAGAATTTAATTCTCGTGGGGACGAATTTGTTCTTAGGGATCGAAGATCCAGGGGAGAACAGAGAATTGAACATCTTCAGAAAAAATGCATAAAGAAAGAAACGGCGCCAAGCGCCTCACGTGCCCCTCACGTGGGCGCTGCTCAGATAAAGAGTGCTTAGCGCTCAATAGTTGGCGCTCAGCGCCAAGCGCTTCACGTGCCCCTCACGTGGGCGCTGCTTAAAAAAGTGCTTAGCACCCAGTAGTTGTCGCTCAGCGCCAAGCGCCTCATGTGCCAATCACGTGGGCGCTGCTTAACATGAAGTGCTCTGCACTCATCAAACAGTGCCTAGCGCCTCGCGCCTAGCGCCTCGCGCCTAGCGCTAGGCGCCTCACGTGCTCCACACGCGGGCTCCATAAAGAGTGTTTAACACCCCATAAAAAACAAAAAAAGGGGAAAAGCAAGATAAAGTGTGGGCATCAGAACCCATATGGATGCTCAGCATCGTTGGTACAGAAAGGGGACCAAGCCCAAGCGAGTGTTTAACACTTTATTCAAAAATAAAATGACTGGGCTGAGCCCAAGTTTGGCCAAACTCCTAATCAACCGAGCACATGGGCTCTTTATTTTCCAGAGTGGTCTTAGTCCCAAACAAGACTACCGAGCTTCTGACGAATATTCATTTGTTCTAGGGTACATCTCCCCACACCTCTGATATATGTCATTATAATTCTTCAACGTTTTCATGGCGGGTCCCGATAACCAACAACTCCATGGACCGAAACGTCCTTAAACTAATAATGAACCACAACGTCCTTAAACTAAGACAATATAGAGTCCAAATGCTCTTCTGTTGGGTCTGAATGATCCCAAAAATCTTGTTGAGTAGATCTTAGTCTAAAATTAGACTAACGTATCCTCAATAAACATTTAAGTTGATCTTAATCCCAAACGAGATTAACGATCCTTAAATCAAACCAAACTCAAATCTAAGAAAATACGGATTTGGACTGATCTACGCCCTACGGGCGATAACACAAATTAGTCTCCGTATACAATCCACGGGCAACCAAAAATAAAACAAACACACATGACACGAAGTGAACATCTGGAGCAGGAGAAAGTGGCTATCGCTACGCGGTAACATAGTTAATTGCAGGCGCTTGCGCCTGCAGGGAAGAGCGTCCCCACAATCAAAAACCCCTCGCAAAAGAGGGGGAATCTGACGAAGTCTGCTACAACGGCCGCATCCGTCCAAACCTCTAATGAACGGTGCTATAAATCAACTTGGCATCTTCGAAGAGGTGCACGGATAAACCCAAATAGTATCTGCCCCCAAATGCAGGCAAGACGTTTTGTTTTTCCCTGTTTTCGGCGGTAAACAGATTTTGACACGCCCGGTGGGACTTTTTCCTCTTTCCACTCCACACTTCGTGTGTCGTGTTCGCGAACGAATCGCGGTTTAATATGGTTGCCCCTGGATTCGAGGTACTAAGATTTGGTGTCTTGCTCCATGCAGAAGAGAAGATAACATCAATAGCTTCCAACTACACCAATTGCAACAGCAACTCCCACTCCGTCCCTGCTGGAGGAGTAACTTATGGGCCCCAAGCGGCCTCCATCTTTGCAATGCCGGTAGAACAGGTGACTCGGGCCACCACTGGACTGTTTTTTGGGACCATGCTTCCGCCAATAAGCTTCAATGCCTCAATGCCATCATAAGAGGCTCCAAAGAAGTCGGTCTTTGATCGGCTCGCAACCACCACGGCCTCTCTCAACGGGTCATCCAAATCTGCCGCCTCAGTCTTCGATAGGTGAGCCAAAGCTCCAGTGGGCCCGCAAAGAGGCTCGCGATACCTGAAGGGGTTATCCCGTAGTAGATAGCCATTCCAGTTCTGGTAGACGAAGTCGTCAAAGGGGCTTCTCCTTTTAAAGGATTGGTCTTCACAAGGCTGGACGTTTCGACTCCCGCTGCGGGGGAAGTCACCAAGGCTGCTTCCCCTGCCCAAAAGTCGTCCTTTGCAAGATTGACCATTCCCTCTCAGCGAACATCGGTTTTCGACAAGCTGACACCAATAACACCACATCAGAGCAGAGGGCATGACGAAGTCGCTCCGACAACAGAGATGGTCCTATCTGCACGACATGCTCGACGTCGCCACTGGCGCCGAGTGAAGAAAACCGGGGGCAGTTCCCCCTCTGGACTTACTCCACCAGCTCCAATGGTAGAAATTAATGCTGATGTTCCGACTGGGAACAGCTTCGAGCTGCTCAAGAGGGTGCGCAAGAACTCTCCAACCACCATACTGAAGAAGTCTCCGCCACCTGTCGAAAACACAACACAGGTGAAACCGGAACAGTCTCCTCAGCAGTCGTCCTCCAAGATCCATAGAGTTTGGCGGAAAGTCTAAGGCTCTGTAATTGACAAAGATTATTCTTGCCGGCTGAAGAAGATGGAGACTCGGCAAGAGGAGGACCATCCCTTCGTCATACCACAGAAGGTATCATCTGCATGGGTGCCTGCTGCAATGGCCCCCTCAACTTCGACCTCCCATAAGAGGAGAAGGCCGGAAAAGATTCCCATGCCTGCGGTAAATTTCAAAGGCAGTGGACCCAAACGCCCCAAGTCTAGGGGCATGGTTGTGCATACCGTCTACATGGCTTCCGGGAAATAGGAAAGACATACTTCCATGGGTCATCGACCACTCACACGGTCTGTGACAAAAGCTCAGGAGCAATAACAAAAGCTCCAGGAGATGTTGACAAGGATGGCCACACTCACTGGGCAGAAAAAAAGCCCGGAAGCATCGTCTGAACAACGCCAAGAGCAGGAGACCGACACCGAATTCCTACGAAGGGTGCTTGAAAAGAAAGATAAAGAGGCCGCGGAACAAGTGGCTAATATAAAACAAATAGAGCTTCTGTTCCAAGACATGGTTGGGATGATGATCCAGCCGGATCCTCCAGCCGAAGATCCTCCAATAGTCATTGAAGACTATAGAGGGGAGACATCAAACCCTCCTCCAGCTTTATCAGCAACCACGGAGGAGATGATCTCCAAAGCTATCCTTGATGACTACATAGCTCAACAAATACGAGCTCATCAAGCGAACGAAGCGGCAGGCCAGGTCGTTAGAACTGGGCGACCTTATCCAGGCTGGTACGACCAAATTAAGTACCCGCTTGGATATACAATCCCCAAATTCCATGTGTATAAGGGGACAGGCAATCCGCACCAACACGTTGCTCAATTCAGAGCTATGTGTGGCAATATTGGATGCGATGACAAACTATTGCTTCGCCAATTTGTCGGCAGCTTGGCAGAGACAGCATTTGAATGGTATTCAAAGCTTCCGAATGATTCCATCAAGACATTTACAGAAATGGAGCTACTGTTTACGCAAAGGTTCGCAAGCGCTAGCGAGCGCATCCCGATCACGGAATTAATCAATGCCAGGTTGAAGCCGGGAGAAACATGGGGTTCCGTACACAATTCGGTGGCGGAACCTATGGTCGAAATGCGAACAACGCATAGAAGAAGCTCCTGCTGTGGGCATGTTCGTGGGGACCCTTGATCCTCAGGAAACTATATCCCAGTTTATGATGTTCTTCAAGCCGACCACCTTCCAGGCCTTGATTGACAAACTGGCCTAAATGGACCAGATGGTCCATAGGTCGTCCTCTTCAAAAACAGATCTTCGGAATGAAAAGGGCAAAGGACCTTCGTCGCCAATGCTCAACAACAACCGAGTGACCCGAAACCGGTTGCTCGCCAAAACAACAAACTAAGATCCCTCGAAGAAAAGTTGAGACGTTCTTACTCGTTCCACCGGGATAAAACGAGGAGACTATTCGAACTGGCGGTGCGCAACAGGCTCATCACTCTGCCAGATCCGAGACGCCCACTGCAATCGGGCGACGTCAATAATCCCAATTACTGCCCTACCACCGAATAGTGGGCCACCCAATCGAAGATTGCTAAGTCTTCAAAAACTGGGTCGAAGACCAGTACCAATAGGGCAAGTTCGCGCTGTCCAAAAACTGGGAGGTAAACCCGCCGCAGCAGCATGCTCCTAAAAAGGTGGATACGCCAGGGGCATCATGTTCATTTGTAGGAGAAACTCCGTGGGAAGTGGTCCTTTCAGCTAAAACTAAAAGAATGCTGAAGGATCTTCAAACATGTCCGGCGATTAGGTGGAAAAGCCCGCTGGAGCCTGAAATTATTGACGGAATGCTGAAATCGCGCCCAACGCCAAAAGTTGGTAACGATGGACAAAACCTTCAGGCCAAGCCTCTGAAGTCTTCAAAGAAAAAGAAGAAGGCCAAGAAGCCCGTCCAGCTCGACGGCAATCGTACGGGTCTGCAGAAATACATCGATGCATTGGAGGAATACAACCAAGAGGCACGGACCCCGGTCACACTGGAAGAGTTCTTCAAGCATGTTCTTGAGAACGGAAACAATGATATTGATGAAGGAGAGGATTCTTTGGAAGAACCCGAGGATTATGTAGCGAGTTGCTATATGATCTCTCACTCGTCGATAAATAGCAAAAATGCTCCTGACGTAGAGAACTGGGAGCAGGTCCAGAACCAGAATCCATGGAACCGTCATATGACCTCATCGACAAGCTGCTGAACGAAGCTCTTCAAAAGAGAAAAGCTAATCAAGAACGTGAAGCGGCCATTTATGAAAAGGCCAAGCGTCTGTGTCAGGCCGAAAAAGCTCAGGTGTTGAGAAACCATAAAGTACCTCAACCGGATCAAAGTGGCCTTACCACTAGCAAGAGCAGAATCAAGATAAGGAAGCAGTTTGCCAAAGCTCTGTCAATGGGAATGAAGCTACCACCTTTTAAAGAAAATACTTCTGGGAGTATGTGCCCCGACGAACTGGATGTACATCCGAACTACTGCTTATACCATCATAAGGTCACGCACTCTACCAAAGAGTGCAATACCTTCAAGAAGTGGTGGCAGGGATGCGTTGCCCATCGACAACAATTCAAGCGAATGAAGCGCAAAGCCCGTCGGGAGCAGAGAAGCACGACAGATGAGTATAAAGGAACAGCCGGTAACTGTCATATGGTCGATGCTATCTCGACAAGAGAAAAACCTCAAGTTCTTACCTTCGGGAGCGATTCGGATGAAGAAATAGCCCTCAGCCCTCTCTTCAAGGAATCCACCTCTGAAAAAGAAGAGGAGATGAAGAACTGTGAGAACATTCAGCTGTGTAACCGTATGTTGCCCTAAAAGAATCTCGGACCTTCAAACAAAGGTTCGGGCAAAAGGGACAAAGGGAAGGAAAAAGCCCCTGAGGAGATTGCCCTCGATGATAGAGTCATCGAAGAGCTCACAGCCAAGGAACCGTCCAAGAAAAACAAGGTGGATTATAATGTCCTGGCACATCTGAGGAAGATACCTTAATAATTAAGTATTTTGGATGCCCTTCTCCTGACTAAAGAGGCACAAGATTCCCTGATCAAAGCATTACAAGAGCCCGATCAGTTCCAAGCTTTCCTTACGGAAGAAAAGATGAAGGACGAGCTGGCAGAGGTTCATACAGCTGACATCACATTCGGCGATGAAGATCTCCTCCTCGGAACGTGCAAGCACAACCGTCCTCTGTATGTCACTGGGTACTGCCACGACATCAAGATAGGGAAGATTCTGGTTGACAACGGGTCCTCCGTCAACCTTCTCAATGTGAGAGTGTTGAAGGAGATTTGCATGAATGTTTAACACCTAGCTCGGGACAAAATTACTATCTCCGGGTTTGACTCGCAGTCATCACAAACGTTCGGGTCTGTAATACTGACACTATGCTTCGGCCTGCTCGTCACCGACATCAAGTTCCATGTTATTGACGCTAAGACTTGCTACAAAGGTTTGCTCGGCAGGCCTTGGTTACATGAGTACAACATCATCCCTTTTACACAACATCAGTGTTTGAAGTACTTCAAGGATGGCATCGAGTACACAGTTACAGGGGAGCTGAACCCATTCTCCCTAAATGAAGTCTGCAAATATGAAGATGCCAAGTACTTCTTACCAGGCTTCGAAGATGTGGAAAGATGTCGCAAACCCGAGAATATGCAAAAAGCCATCGCCATTATCCCGATATTAGGGAGCGATACCGAGAAGGATGAAGAGATGGTCTACTCGGGACAACCCCAAGACAACAGGCCAGGACTATCTACTCCTATTCTGGTCTTTGGCAGTGACTCTAAGGACGAGGCCAACACAGTGTTCTCCGTCCGCACGTCAATATAGACCTTTGCTGGAGCTGACCAGAGTTTACGAATTACCATGGTTCCGCAGCGGCATTACAAAGAACTTGATCCACTTGATATGTACAGCGTGCAAGAGCTGCAGACCTTCTACGTCCCTCCTAAGAAAAGATGTGAAAATTCGATCCTTTTCTACCAATCCACGGAGACTAAAATAGAGAAAGAAGTATGGCACGGTGCCGAACCTGCACTCGACAGACTTCAACCAATCCGACTGCCCAGATACTACGCAGAGGGACTGAAAAGGCTATTGAGATGCCAAGGTGTACCCTTCAAACAGACTGCTCGACAAGCCCAGTTCTATAACAAGATTTGGGATGCTCCCGGGACTCAGCGAAAGATGCCCAACGGGAGAATGGGGACGACTGGCCTTGGATACATTCGGTCCAAGAAAAGGGAGCGATTCCATGGCTCCCATATTATAAATGATTTCGGTGGAAAAGAGAATGCCTTTCCAGATAGCGCTGATATTGAAACAGAGCGAAATCTAACCATGGGAATACCAAGCCTGTCATTCAAAGAACAGATTGGCAAGCTAATAAAAGAAGCAGGTCAAAAGGTTCGGGATGACCACGGCCGCGAAATGGCCATTTACGAAAAAGCCAGAATGCAACGTATCATTCAGCAGGCTACGGAGGATGACAATCCCCTTCACCATCAGCCTGCTGTGCACTCTCACAGCAAGGGAAAAGTCCGATGCAAAAACAATGATAAGATCAAGAACGAGGACGGCATTCAAAGACAGAGAAATCAAAGAAGCCACGGGAACGAGGAAAAGTCAGCTGGAACCTATCTTTTATGAAGAAGATAAGTCGGGAGTACTCTTTCCTCAAGACAAGACAAGGAAAATATTCAGCCTTGTCATGAAGCATCAAATGATGACGCTCCCGGAGTCTCAGCACCCTAAATAAATAGATGAGGTCCATCACCCGGCTGATTGCTCCTATCACCGAGCAATAGGACATCCTCTTGAAGACTGCTTCACTTTCAAACACTGGGTCGAAGACCAGTATCAACAAGGCATGTTTGCTCTATCCGAAAGTTGGAGGGTAATCCCACCATGAAAGCATGAGCCAAATGCAACCTACACTACGAAGGGAAGTTTAGATCAACATCGAGCTTGGAAACGAGCTCGTACCTGCCACATGATAACATTCTCAAAGGAAGGAGAGCATGAGAATGTGGACGACCTCTCCCAGTGCTTCGCAAATGAAGATGAGGACGAGGTGATCTCATAATTTCCACCGGCGCCAAAAGAGCTGGAAGATGGAATACACACCACAGCAGACAACCTGAGAAAAATCGACTTGGGGACGGCAAACGAGCCAAGGCCAATATTCATCAGTGAGCTGCTGTCTGAGAAACAGATGGCTACGTTAAAAGACGTGCTTATGCAGTATGAAGACTTCTTCGCATGGAACTATTCCGAAATGTCAGGATTAGATCCAGAGATAGTTGTGCATAAACTGGCGATATCTTCGGACGCCAAGCTAGTCAAACAGGCGCCAAGAAGAATGCAGCTAGAGCTTGAGATGAGTATCAATGCCGAAGTCAAGAAACTAATCTACTCCGGCTTTATCCAAGAAGTTCAATACCCTAACTGGATCGCCAATATCGTTCCGGTAATGAAGAAAAATGGGACAGTACGCATCTGTGTAGATTTTCGGGATCTCAACAAAGCTTGTTCGAAGGATGACTTCCCAGTGCCTGTTACCGAGCTGATGATCGATAACACATCCACCCATGAAGCCTTCTCCTTCATGGATGGATCTTCGGGGTATAATCAAATAAAGATGCATCCTGAAGACCAAAAGCACACTGCTTTCTAGACCACGCTAGGCATATTCTGCTACGAAGTGACGCCCTTCGGTCTGAAGAATGCTGGCGCCACATACCAGAGGACCATGACAAAGATCTTTGATTACCTCATACACAAGATTGTCGAATGTTATAATGAAGACCTCGTGGTGAAAAGAAAATCGTACGAGGAGCACTGGGAGGATCTGAGGATAGTGTTCTAGCGCCTTCGGAAGTACAACATGAAGATGAACCCTCTGAAATGCGCGTTTGGATTTTTCTCAGGCAAATTCCTAGGATTCATCGTACGACACCGGGGCATCGAAATAGACCCGTCAAAGATCAAGGCGATTATGGAAATGCCTTCGCCAAGAACTCTCAAGCAACTGCGGTCTCTCTAAGGAAAGCTCACGTATATCCGGCAGTTCATAACTAACCTCTCCGGCAAATGCCGCCCCTACAGTCATCTAATGAAGAAAGGGACCCCGTTCGTTTGGGATCGTAAATGCCAAGGCACTAAACGAAATCAAGCAATATTTGCAGAATCCGCCGGTACTGACCGCTCCGGTCGAGGAAAAGCCCCTCATCCTGTACACAACAGCCCTTGAAGGTTCTTTAGGCGCATTATAGGCACAACAGAACGACCATGGGGAGGAAAGAGCTCTCTATTATTTGAGTCGAATTGTCCTAGGGGCAGAAAACAATTACTCCCCCATCGAAAAGTATTGCCTGGCACTAATCTTCACGGTAATGAAGCTCTGACATTATGCCCTGGCACATGAAGTCCATCTCATATCAAAGATAGATCCTCTCAAGTATTTGATGTCGAGAGATATATTAACAGGAAGGCTTGCCAAATGGGCCCTCCTCTTGACGGAGTTCTCAATAGTATATCGACCCCTCAAGGCAATAAAAGGCCAGGCCATCGCCGACTTTCTCGCTGAGCATCCAATACCCGCCGACTCTCTCTTAAACTGTGAATTGCCGAATGAACACGCGTTTGACACAATTGACGGGAAGAAAGAAGGGAGTGATACCCGATGGGAACTTTACTTCGATGGAGCGTCCTCCTTGAAGAAGCAAAATCAAAACACCCCCTTGATTAAAGCCGGGGTGGGCCTTATCTTCGTAACCCAACAAGGAGGGATAATGCGTTTTGCTATTTCCTTAACGGAGCCAAGAACAAACAATGAGGCTGAGTATGAAGCTTTGATAGTAAGTCTCAAGATTTCCGTCAACATGGGGATCGAAAACCTCCTCATATATGGAGACTCACAGCTGGTCGTTAGCCAAGTAAATAGCAACTACCAGACGTACAATCCAGAACTGATCAGGTATAGTGAAAGAGTGCAGCAACTGCTGACGCAAATCCCCTCCTACATTCTAGAAAGCATACCGCGTGCGGAAAATAGCAAGGCGGATGCGTTAGCCAAACTCGCTAAAGAACTGGACGACGAAAACCTCGATGACGTAAGTACCATTGTGCAAAGCCGCCGGATTCTCATGCCACCAGAAATATCTCCGAAGACGTCTAAAAGAAGGGGAGCGACTGAACAAGCGGTCTTCCAAATAGAGGATGAAGAAAAGGCGAAGGATTGGAGAGAAGTCTTTGTAGACTACTTCAAATCTCATCATACGCCCGAAAACGCATCATCAAGACATCAGCTCATGAAGCGAGCTCTGTCTTTCGCCTTCGTCAATGATACTCTATATAAGAGATCATTCGATTGTCTGTGGCTAAGGTGTCTGGGACCAGAAGAAGCAAGGAGAGTCGTCCAAGAAACTCATGACGGACTCTGCGGTTCCCACCAAGTCGGGCCAAAGATGAAGCTGAAGATCAAAAGAATGGGTTACTATTGACCCACGATGATTCAGGACTGCCTAGAATATGCGAAGCAGTGTCATTCATGCCAAACTCACGGGGACATCATCCACCAGCATCCGAATCCGTTACACCCGACCTTGGCTGGCGAGCCATTCGAAATGTGGGGAACCGATATAATCGGGCCCATCGAACCAGCATCATCGAAGGCACATCGGTTCATACTAGCAATAACCGATTACTTCTATAAATAGGCAGAAGCAATACCGTTAAGAGAGATGAAGATGGAGAACATCCTCCATTTCTTCAAGACACATGTCATCTACCGGTTCGGCACTCCACGACGGATCATCTCGGATAATGGGCCGTCCTGTAGGGTTCCTAGGCACCTTAATGAGGTCTCATAAGGCATCAACCATGCCAATTTCAAATTTTACAAGTGCCGAGAAACCCTAATACGGATTCGTTGACTAGAGTTTAGGCAAAAAGTAAAACTAGTTAACGACTTAACTAAAAGTAAGAAGCTACAACCTTTGTAGATCCGGTTCTCCACTTCCTGAGCTCCACGTAGACGTCCTCTCGCTGTCCATGTCGGATCTCGGACTCTAGCATCGGCTTCATCGGAGAAATGAGCGGACTAGTCATCGGCTACGATGCCGAAGATGATCTACGTCGAGGTTACACCAGATCAAGCTCCAACTTCACCAAGTCGTGAAACTTGTGAAGAAAACACCCTATACTACTTGGCAAGAGGTAGAGGATGAAGAAATAGGAGGTGGGTTCACTTTAGAATTGGATTTCTCACTCTTTTACTCAAGATGCCATTGTTGGAGGAAAGCTTTTCTTCTTGATGAAGATGATGAAGAAGAAGAAAGAATATGATAAGTGTTATTCAAAAAGAAAAATAAAATGAATACTTATCATATCCTAACCTTGGTTAGGTGTAGAGAATAGACCATGGTTAGTGGGAATGGTTAGGGTTAAGCATGAAGACAAAATGGTCACTTTAGTCAAAGTTTCATGAAGCTTCAACAAGCTTCATGATAAAAAGAAACCATTTTGTTTTCTTTTATCTATTTCTCAAAAAAAAAAAAGAATGGATAAATAAATAAGTGAATAAATCAAAACCCTAACCATTATCATAACCATGGTATAAGTCTTTACACAAAGCCAATTTACATGTATCATCAAACATGATACATCCAAGTGCACAAAAGTATATCACATATACAATCTGTGAACTTCAAGTGAGAAAATCCATTTAAAATGAACCAATACTAGTTAATGCAAAGTAATATATCAAATATATAATTACACATTAAATCATTAAATCAATATTTGATTCAATGATCCGGTCATGTTGCACATAACCGACTAGTATCCAATGTATCGATTTATCGAATCAACCTTCGATTCGATAACTAGGTTATATCGTATACAACCAATCGAAAAATTCATCGCGAGAATGAAATACGGTATCACATACACGCATTACTCTCGGTCCCGCACATATCTCATATGCGCTCCTATTTCGTTTCGCTTGAGCCAGGAAACCTCTGTGTAGGACTCTAAAGACTCGTCAATACGCCGGTAGCAGATGATGATCATATCAAGCACCCACAAGCCGCAAGCAGTCTGCTAAACGTAACGGCCACCCGGGTATTGAGCGATCAGAAGATCGACGAGCTAGCCCGCTCACACTCCTGTGAATCCAACCAGTAACACTTACCGTACAGTCCGGTCTGTTCGTCTGATATGTCGCATATCAAGTCTAGGGGTGGTAAACGTCAGACCCCAATAACCGATAAGTCGTGCCGATGTGAGGCTCATAACGGGTTGAGAAACTACTGGTAACACTTACCAGCAAATCTCTGATCAGCCCTGGCCAGGGACTTCCCTGTTACGGCCAATCGAGCACAGCGCAACATCAACCCCCAATACCGGGAGAGACGAAACCCCTCCTATCGCTCATTGCCTTCATGTGACTCGGGACTGTACCCAAAAACCACCGTTTTGCACGCCCTCATGGACGTGGTAAGGTGGAGATCAAAGCACAGTGGGAATCACACAAGACTCTATAACAATCTCGGGTCTACAGACTAACCTGCACAAGTGTCACCTGAGAACTGCCATCTGACGTGAGGTATAATACCATCTGGGAGTTCTCGGCGAGTCCGTCCAGTGTACCCAGTCTCCACTGAGCACCCGTATACCATCTCTGATGTCAAACACCAACGGATATGGGATCATCCATCGCCCATCTCATGGGTCGAGAAGCGTATACGCTAGTCTACACTGGTATATCAATGCCCCGTCTCGATACACCCACGACTAGGGACCTTGAAGGATGTACCTATGGACTACCATGTCCCCACTAGTATGATCTGCATCATAGTCCAGGTAGTCAAGTACACATCCTAAGGGCTTTACCAACATGTAACTATAAGACAGTTTAAAGAGACTAGTATACATGTTAAGATAAAGAGCAACCAGATAGCATACTATCATATCGAGCAAGAAAGTCATCTCTATATATGTCCAAGCATCCAATATAATATACATCATCTGTACAATACTGGCCTCTAGGGCATACACACAACTAACAATCTCCCACTTGCACTAGGGCCAGCTGCTGTAGTATCGCATACCGAGCATCCCGAAGAGTCTCTCAAATTGTATCTGGGGAATGGCCTTCGTGAGTGGATCCGCCGTGTTGTTCTTCGTGTCAACCCTCCTGACCTCGATCTCCCGGCGATCAACTATCTCCCGGATCAGGTGATACCGCCTCAGAATATGCCTGGATCGCTGATGGGACCTGGGTTCCTTGGCCAAAGCCACCGCTCCATTGTTATCGCAATACAAAGGTATTGGATGCTCAATGGATGGAACCACTCCAAGTTCGGTAATGAACTTCTTGATCCAGACAGCCTCTTTAGCAGCATCGTTGGCAGCGATGTATTCAGCCTCCATCGTCGAGTCTGCCACGGTTTCCTGCTTGGAACTCTTCCAGCTAACCGCCCCTCCGTAAAGGGTAAAGACAAATCCCGATTGCGACTTAGAGTCGTCCTTATCACTCTGGAAGCTTGAATCGGTAAAGGACTCCACTTGGAGTTCTCCGTTACCATACACCAAGAGCATCTCTTTAGTTCTTCGCAAGTACTTGAGAATGCTCTTCACAGCTGTCTAGTGACTCTCTCCAGGATCAGCTTGATACCTGCTCACTACACTTAGTGAGTATGCTACATCGGGTCTGGTACATAGTATCGCGTACATGATAGAGCCTACAGCCGAAGCATAGGGTATCCCTTGCATGCGAGCTCTCTCCAAATCAGTCTTGGGAGACATCTCTTTGGAGAGAGTGACTCCAGAGATCGTGGGCAAGTTCCCACGCTTGGATTCTTCCATACTAAACCTCTTTAGTATGGTGTCAATGTACCTGGATTGGGACAATCCCAATATCCGTTTGGATCTATCTCTATAGATCCTAATTCCCAATATGCAGGAGGCATCACCAAGATCTTTCATTGAGAATCTTTGTGATAAGAAGAGCTTGACCGATTGCAGCATAGGAATATCACTTCCTATCAAGAGTATGTCGTCCACGTACAATACGAGGAAGACAACCTTACTCTCTGCCACCTTCTTGTAGATATAAGGTTCATCTGGGTTTTTGACGAAATCAAACTCTTTGATAATGACGTCAAAGCAGATGTTCCAACTCCGCGATGCTTGCTTTAATCCATAAATGGATTTAAGCAGCTTGCACACCTTCCCGCTGCTCCCACTGTCTACGAAGCCCTCTGGCTGAGTCATGTACACGCACTCTTCTAAATCACCGTATAGAAAGGCGGTCTTAACATCCATTTGCCAGATTTCGTAATCATGATATGCAGCGATGGCAAGCATGATCCGGATGGATTTAAGCATAGCCACTGGAGAAAAGGTTTCGTCATAATCCACACCTGGTCTTTGACGAAAACCCTTTGCAACAAGTCTAGCTTTGAAAGTCTCCACTTTCCCATCTACACCAAGTTTCTTCTTGAAGATCCATTTGCTCCCAATGGGTTTTACCCCTTCAGGAGCAACTTCCAAAGTCCACACTTTGTTGGTGTACATGGATTCCATCTCGGACCGCATTGCATCCAGCCATTTCACTGAGTCCCTACTCGTGATGGCCCGCTCGAAGCTAGTTGGGTCATCATCCTCTATGATGCAATCCTCGCTCCCACCATCCATGAGAAAACCGTAGTATCTCTCAGGTTGGCGAGGAACCCTACTAGATCGGCGGAGTGGCTGGGGTTCATTAGGAACTATTGAATCCTCTGGTTCCACCAGATCTTCTGTTGTAGCTTCTGTAGCTGGAACCTCTTCCAGTTCTACCTCATGACCACTAATCTCTTTTTCAAGAAATTCCTTTTCTAAAAAGGTGGCATGCCGAGAAACAAACACTCTTTGTTCCTCAGGGTGGTAGAAGATATACCCTTGTGAATTCTTGGGATATCCTATAAATTTGCATAGAACAGACCGTGCCTCGAGTTTGTCCGGATTTTGTTGTTTGACATAGGCTGGACAACCCCATATCTTAACATAGTTAAGACATGGTCTCTTCCCTTTCCATATCTCATATGGAGTGGTAGGCACAGATTTGGTGGGGACCATATTCAATAGATATATGGCTGTCTCAAGCGCATACCCCCAGAAGGAAATAGGTAACTCAGCTGTGCTCATCATAGAGCGCACCATATCTAATAGGGTGCGGTTCTTCCGTTCTGATACACCATTGTGCTGTGGTGTATATGGAGGAGTCAGCTGAGAAAGAATCCCATTCTTTTTTAGGAAGTCCAGGAATTCATTGCTCAAGTATTCACCTCCTCGATCAGATCGAAGGATTTTGATACTTTTTCCGGTTTGGTTCTCGACTTCTTGTTTATATTCTCTAAATTTCTCAAAAGCTTCAGACTTGTGTCTTATCAAGTACACATGTCCGTATCTGGAGAGATCGTCAGTGAATGTAATGAAGTACGAAGAACCATCCCTGGCATGTGTAGACATAGAACCGCATACATCACTATGTATCAGTCCCAAGAGTTCAGTAACTCTTTCTCCGTGTCCCGTAAACGGAGTTTTGGTCATTTTGCTTTTGAGACATGACTGACAAGTGTCATAAGATGAAAATTCAAACGGTTTCAAATATCCATCTTTATGCAACTTAGCCAGTCGTGTCGCATTGATGTGACCCAGTCTACAATGCCACAAGTAGGATTCGTTCAATTCTGAACTCTTCCTCTTGTGTGTGTTTGTTATGCTCAGAACTGTTGATTGATTTAGAACATAAATGCCATTGCACAACGTGCCTGATCCAACCAACTTTTGGTTACGGAAAATGTTCATGACATTATCCTGTAATACAAAATTATATCCCTCTTTACTTAATAAAGAAACCGATATAATGTTGCATATCAGGTTCGGCATGTAATAGCATTCGTTCAGAACCAATGTATTACCAGTTGGTAATACAAGGTGATATTCCCCGACAGTCTTAGCTGCAACAATTGCACCATTTCCAACTCTAATGCCTTTATCACCTTCTCCAAGTTCTCTACTTTTCCTAAGCCCATGTAACTGATTACATATATGGGATCCTGACCCGGTATCTAATACCCAGGACGTAGAGCAAATGGAGAAACAGTTCTCTGTAACGAACACACCCGAAGAAAATGCATCAACATGTACTTTCTTCATTCGGGTGGCATGGGAATCCTGGTATTCCCCTATATCCTGTTCAGTCCTATAACTCTTATAGGAAAGAACGGAACCAACGTTCCCCAGCACAGTATAACATGCGGATTCGGTCAATACATCCATATTATTATCTTGATTAGGGCATGACATGGTCGCTACCTGGAGAGGGAGAGAGAAGAAAACACTTTAGCGTATGCTCTTGCAAGATCAGATTGGTTATTATCTTATCTAATCAGGATGGCTCCCACTGGTTTTTATCAAATCTTCCTTCAAACCCTAAAAGGAAAGACTAGCCGGGATTAATTGCACCCTACAACTTCGTCGATCTTTCAGCCAGGCCAGTGTCGGTACTTTGAGGGAGGTTCCCCGTGCTTTCGCACGGACCTAATTAAAGTAAACCTCATTTTCCCAGAGGCGTAACCCCGTTGACACCTTTCTAGACACCTACTTGATCGGCTAATTGTAATGTGTAAAACTCTCCCAGGAGTAACTCTTACTCGCAGTGGGTATCGGGATTCAACTATCTCATAGAAGGTATGCAATCTCATTGCAAATTTCAACACTTGAAATTCCCGATAATGCTTTTGCCCCCAGCGTGCTATGACCTTGACGAAAGCCAACAAACCACAGCGCGCTAGTCAAGTTCAACCCATACATTTCTTGACTAAATTAAACCCACCCGCACGACCCTTGACGAAAGCCAACAAAGCCGTACGACTACCCTAATCCAGTCGCATCATAAGCAGCAGATAAGCAGCACATAGCTACCGCACACTACACCTTGATGAAAGCCAACAAATGTAGCACGAATACTGTATGCAACTTATCTGAAATGACGGAGGGCTACGACAGGTTTTTCTGAAAACCTATTGCGTAATGAACTTGATATCGTTGTAGAATCAAATGAAGTTTTAAAATGGAATGATTTTGAGGCTTTTCTAGTTTTGCTAAAGGGGTCACTCCCTGTGAAGGGATCGTCGGCCCTTTCCTCATCGAATGAGGTGCGGGATATATCATATATATCACTGTGCAAAACATAAACTATAGAAGCAATCAAAAGTCAAACCGAGTATGTAGTATCTGCCAGTTATTGCTAAAGGAGTCACTCCCGGTGAAGGGATCTCGGTCCTTTCCTCATCGAATAAGGTGCAGGGTATATCATATATACCGCTATGCAAAGCAAAACTGTAGCTACCCTTTTTGTTTAAAATTTGATTCTATAACATCTTTTAGGTTTCTTTTCTTTCATTAATCACATTAATGAAGTCCCATCATTTAAGTCACCTAAACATCACAGATAAATACGACGTACACTTATACCATCCGCATTCACCTCGATGTCCCCTCGTGCACCGTTAGGTTAGGTAACTAACGACAGAGCAGGGCAGGGATAGTGCGGGTGCAAAACATAAGTAACGTCTATATAATATATCATATATACTATATACTGTATCCATCAGAACATATCAAATGATCACATCACAGATATCGCAGCAGAAAATATCATATGAAATATTGGATATACTAGGACATCCGTGTTTTCAATACGAGCCAGTATAAAACACGGATTCCACGGTCGTGATGAATAGCCAATCCCACACCCCTAGACCCCTACGAGAGCGGCAAGCAACCCTACCAATTCTAGGGTTAGAAGACCCGGACTCGACTCCTCGAGATGGTCTCCCACTGGACCCTAGAACCCGGTTACTTGTGCTCCCCTCCTTAGGTCTATCCTAATGCGGAAAAGTAAATAATATACAAAAGGTGACAACTTCCGCAACCTGGAAGTACCCCAAATAAAAGAATATTAAATACAAGTTTTTACATGAATGAAAATGAAAAACACTCATCTCACATAAAAAAAACCCGGCTATTCAAACACGACGATCCAATATAACATATCCAGCAACACATAACATCACATGTCATCAACGTAAGTAAGTATGCATACACCGATTGTCGTCGACGTATAGCAACGACAATCGGCAATACCACTACATACTACACTTACGGTCACAGAAAAGAAAGTGTAAAACTACAACAGTTGGAATCCGCAACCTCTTTAGACATCTCATGCCTAATCAAATGAAATACTTAGACATCACATGCCTAACAATTATAAACCCCGCATTTTAGTCTCATTATCGAAAACTCTTTTCAATATCAAGTGAGACTAAACCGCTAGATTTATAACATTCATTCAGTTATCTCATAACTGTTTGTGAATTCCAATTATTGTATCCCATTCCGGATAAATAGAAAATATTAAACATTCCGATCGAACATTCGAACACCCAAGTTTTCCTGAAACCGTTCAACACATGAAATAAGTTCAAAGACATTCACTTCATGCCTCAGTACCAACGGTCCAGCCGTAGAAGGGTCAAGCCAACGCCTCACATGTGGCACGCCGTACTGCCCCAAACCCTAAGGTTCAAAGGGCAGTTCAAGACGGTCACATAATCGAGTTAAGGTTTGTTGTCTTCTGGAGGGACCATCGCGTTACTTGCACTACTTAGAACGTCATTAAACTACGGAAAAGTCCAACAATTGGAAATTTCCCGGCAGGGGAAAGATTGGGTATTTACATCCGGTCGAACTTTTTAACATATTCTAAAATTATCCGGAAAAACACATAGACAAAATTTGATAATCCGATCGAATCTTCGATTCCCAATACAACCCCAGAACACTCAACTCTTTAGTCATAATAAAAATACCCAGAAAATATAGCACTGCAAAATAGGAATTACAGTGTAAAATTCATTGAACAAGGAGACCGTACGGCCGCGGAACCGCCGCATGAGCCAAGCTCATGCCGCGGAACCGCGGCGGTTTGATGGACTTAGCCACTCGAATTTCACAGTAACTCTTACAAACCCCTGCTTGTTTTTCTGCATATTTTTAATTCACAAAAATCCAAATTTTCAGAAAATTTCCAGAGAGCATTTTGGATTAGGGTTTCGATGTTCGTTCGGATTTCAAACGTCGTCTACGCATCGCCTAAGGCTCTAGCTAGGCTCTGATACCACTGTAGGGTTCCTAGGCACCTTAATGAGGTCTCACAAGGCATCAACCTGTAGGGTTCCTAGGCACCCTAATGGAGTCTCACAAGGCATCAACCATGCCAATTTCAAAAATACGGTGCCGAGAAACCCTAGACTACGGATCGTTGGCTAGATATCTAGGCGAAAATATAAACTAGTTAACAACTTAACTACAAGGAATCGGAAATACAACCTTTGTAGATCCGGTGCTCCACCTCCATAGCTCCGCAACGAAGTCCCTTCGCTGTCCAAGTGAACTCCCGGGCTCTAGCGTCGGCTTCGTCGAAGAATAAGCGAGCTAGGTCGTCGATGTCCATGCCGAAGATGATCTACGTCGAGGCATCGCTAGATCAAGCTCCACCTTCACCAAGCCATGAAAACTTGTGAAGGAAACACACTCTACTACTTGGAAAGAGGTAGAGGATGAAGAAATAGGAAGTGGGTAGACTTTAGAATTGGATTTCTCACTCATATTCATCAATCACCATTGATGGATGCTTGGTTTTCTTCTTTGAAGAAGAAGAAGAAGATGAAGAAAATATTATGATAAGAATAATAGAATAGAATAATGAATAATCATTCCTTATCATAATCAAACTATAGTAATGTGTAGAGAGTTGACCATAGTTAAATGAATGGTTAGAGTTTAATAGATGAAGACAAAAGGGTTAGATTGGTCAAAGCTTCATGAAGCTTCACTTAGCTTCATGAAAGAAACCCTTTTGTTTTCTTTTTCTCATTTATATTTTAAATCCAAATGAAAAGATAAATGAATGAATAAAAGAAAACCCTAATTATTTATTTAACTTAGGTTTACTTCATTACACAAACCCTAGCATTCTTGCATCATCAAACATGATACAAACAAGTGCACAAAATCATATCGCATATGTAATGCGCACAATCGAGCGAGAAAATCCATTTAAAGTGAACCGATACTAGTTAATGCAAAGTAATATATCAAATATATAATTATACATTAAATCATTAAATCAACACTTGATTTAACGATCCGGTCATATCACATATAACCGACTAATATCCAATGTATCGATTTATCGAATCAATCCTTGATTCGATAATTAGGTTATATCGCATACAACCAGTCGACACATTCATCGCGAGAATAGAATACGGTATCACATACACGCATTATTCTTGGTCCCGCACATATCTCATATGCGCTCCTATTTCGTTTCGCTTGAGCCAGGAAACCTCTGTGTAGGACTCTAAAGACTCGTCAATACGCCGGCAGCAGATGATGATCATATCAAACACCCACAAGCCGCAAACGGTCTGCTAAACGTAACGGCCACCCGAGTATTGAGCGATCTGAAGATCGACGAGCAAGCCCGCTCACACTCCAGTGAATCCGACCAGTAACACTACCGTACAGTCCGGTCTGATCGTCTGATATGTCGCATATCTCGCCTAGGGGTGGTAAACGTCAGACCCCAATAGCTCGATAAGTCGTGTCGATATGAGGTCTATAACTATTCGAGAAAGTACAGGTAACACTTACCAGTAAATCTCAGCAACCCTGGCCAGGGATTTCCTGTTATAGCCAATCGAACACAGCGCAACATCAACCCCCTATACCGGGAGAGACGAATCCCCTCCTATCGCTCATTGCCTCCATGTGACTCGGGACTGTACCCAAAAACCACCGTTTTGCATGCCCTCTTGGACGTGGTAAGATAGAAATCAAAGCACAGTGGGAACCACACAAGACTCTATGACGATCTCGGGTCAACAGACTACTCTGTACTAGTGTCACCAGAGAACTGCCATCTGACGTGAGGTATAATACCATCTGGGAGTTCTCGGCGAGTCCGTCCAGTGTACCCAGTCTCTACTGAGCACCCGTATATCATCTCTGATGTCAAACACCAATGGATATGGGATCATCCATCGCCCATCTGTATGGGTCGAGAAGGTATGCGCTAGTCTACACTGGTATATCGATGCCCCGTCTCGATACACCCACGACTAGGGACTTTGAAGGATGTACTTATGGACTACCATGTCCCCACTAGTATGATCCGCATCATAGTCCAGGTAGTCAAGTACAGATCCTAAGGGCTTTACCAACATGTAACAGAGAGACAATCAGTGTACACGTTAAGGTAAAGAGTAACCAGATAGCATACTATCATGTCGAGCGAGAAAGTCCTCCCTATATATGTCCAAGCATCCACTACAATATACATCCTATGTATAGTAATGGCCTCTAGGGCATACATATAACTAACACAACCATGCCAATTTCAAATTTTACAAGTGCCGAGAAACCCTAATACGGATTCGTTGACTAGAGTTTAGGCGAAAAGTAAAACTAGTTAACGACTTAACTAAAAGTAAGAAGCTACAACCTTTGTAGATCCGGTTCTCCACTTCCTGAGCTCCACGTAGATGTCCTCTCGCTGTCCATGTCAGATCTCGGACTCTAGCATCGGCTTCATCGAAGAAATGAGCGGACTAGTCGTCGGCTACGATGCCGAAGATGATCTACGTCGAGGTTACACAAGATCAAGCTCCAACTTCACCAAGTCGTGAAACTTGTGAAGAAAACACCCTATACTACTTGGCAAGAGGTAGAGGATGAAGAAATAGGAGGTGGGTTCACTTTAGAATTGGATTTCTCACTCTTTTACTCAAGATGCCATTGTTGGAGGAAAGCTTTTCTTCTTGATGAAGATGATGAAGAAGAAGAAAGAATATGATAAGTGTTATTCAAAAAGAAAAATAAAATGAATACTTATCATATCCTAACCTTGGTTAGGTGTAGAGAATAGACCATGGTTAGTGGGAATGGTTAGGGTTAAGCATGAAGACAAAATGGTCACTTTAGTCAAAGCTTCATGAAGCTTCAACAAGCTTCATGATAAAAAGAAACCATTTTGTTTTCTTTTATCTATTTCTCAAAAAAAAAAAGAATGGATAAATAAATAAGTGAATAAATCAAAACCCTAACCATTATCATAACCATGGTATAAGTCTTTACACAAAGCCAATTTACATGTATCATCAAACATGATACATCCAAGTGCATAAAAGTATATCACATATACAATCTGTGAACTTCAAGTGAGAAAATCCATTTAAAATGAACCAATACTAGTTAATGCAAAGTAATATATCAAATATATAATTACACATTAAATCATTAAATCAACATTTGATTCAATGATCCGGTCATGTTGCACATAACCGACTAGTATCCAATGTATCGATTTATCGAATCAACCTTCGATTCGATAACTAGGTTATATCGCATACAACCAATCGAAACATTCATCGCGAGAATGAAATACGGTATCACATACACGCATTACTCTCGGTCCCGCACATATCTCATATGCGCTCCTATTTCGTTTCGCTTGAGCCAGGAAACCTCTGTGTAGGACTCTAAAGACTCGTCAATACGCCGGTAGCAGATGATGATCATATCAAGCACCCACAAGCCGCAAGCGGTCTGCTAAACGTAACGGCCACCCGGGTATTGAGCGATCAGAAGATCGACGAGCTAGCCCGCTCACACTCCTGTGAATCCAACCAGTAACACTTACCGTACAGTCCGGTCTGTTCGTCTGATATGTCGCATATCAAGTCTAGGGGTGGTAAACGTCAGACCCCAATAACCGATAAGTCGTGCCGATGTGAGGCTCATAACGGGTCGAGAAACTACTGGTAACACTTACCAGCAAATCTCTGATCAGCCCTGGCCAGGGACTTCCCTGTTACGGCCAATCGAGCACAGCGCAACATCAACCCCCAATACCGGGAGAGACGAAACCCCTCCTATCGCTCATTGGCTCCATATGACTCGGGACTGTACCCAAAAACTACCGTTTTGCACGCCCTCATGGACGTGGTAAGGTGGAGATCAAAGCACAGTGGGAATCACACAAGACTCTATGACGATCTCGGGTCTACAGACTAACCTGCACAAGTGTCACCTGAGAACTGCCATCTGACGTGAGGTATAATACCATCTGGGAGTTCTCGGCGAGTCCGTCCAGTGTACCCAGTCTCCACTGAGCACCCGTATACCATCTCTGATGTCAAACACCAACGGATATGGGATCATCCATCGCCCATCTCATGGGTCGAGAAGCGTATACGCTAGTCTACACTGGTATATCAATGCCCCGTCTCGATACACCCACGACTAGGGACCTTGAAGGATGTACCTATGGACTACCATGTCCCCACTAGTATGATCTGCATCATAGTCCAAGTAGTCAAGTACACATCCTAAGGGCTTTACCAACATGTAACTATAAGACAGTTTAAAGAGACTAGTATACATGTTAAGATAAAGAGCAACCAGATAGCATACTATCATATCGAGCAAGAAAGTCATCTCTATATATGTCCAAGCATCCAATATAATATACATCATCTGTACAATACTGGCCTATAGGGCATACATACAACTAACACGTCCCACAGAAGCCACAAGATCAGTCGCTTCGCACAGTAGCATAAAATAGATTGGAGATATTCTTCATTCTATAACCCCCGAGCTAACGGTCTAGTTGAGGCTTTCAACAAAACCTTGATGACGATCATAAAGAAAACGGTGTCCAGAAATAGAAAGGACTGGCACGAGAGATTGCATGAAGCTCTTTGGACTTATCGGACCACGTTCAAGACGGCCATGAATACAACGCCATTCACGTTGGTATTTGGCACGGAAGCAGTACTTCCCTTGGAGATAGAGCTACCCTCTCTACGAGTAGCGGTTGGATACGAGCTGACGGATGAAGAAAATGCCCATCTTCGACTTGAGGAGCTCGACGCCCTCGATGAAACTCGTCTCATGGCACAGCAAAACCTAGAAGCTTACAAAGCAAGGATGGCACGCTCATACGAAAGATTGATTAGGCCGAGAACATTCCGCCAGGGCGAACTCGTGCTAGTCGTAAAAAGACCTATGATCCCCAATCGTGCTAAACAGGGGAAATTCGAGCTGAACTATAAGGGTTCGTACATCGTAAATAAGGTCTACCAAGGTGGGGCCTACTTATTCATGGATATGCATGGCGAAAGACCCCTTCGACCAATAAACGGCCAGTTCCTTAAGAAATACTACGCTTGACAAGTCACGGCTCAGGTTAATGATGGATGATGATGCTCGTGTCCGCTCGCTGTCTTCCTGAGTCCAAACTCTATAAGTAGTATCCAGCGAAACCTCACCTCAAAATCCCAATGGACTGCAACGTCCTTAAACTAGCTATGGACCCAGATGTCCTTAAACTAACGATGGACCGTGATGTCCTTAAACTAAATACGCCGCATTAAAACTTGGCGACAGTGGAATCCAGGTCCAAAAGTCCTAGCAGCGAGGATTGCAACTTAACTCCCCCTGGCTCCACAGCTATCCCGGTTGGCGAAGTCCTACCGTAAAAAAAACAAAAAAAAACGGTACGTCCACAAGCGAAATAGGCACGGATGAAAACCCGAAAAGGCTCCGTGAGTAAAAACAGCAGGACTGCCGGCGAGTTTGTGAAAACCCGCAAGGGCGCAGACTCGTAAAATAATTTCATGCACACTTGCAAGGTCCTCTCGACCTTGTAAAGAGAAAATACCCGCGTGAGATCCTTATGACTAACAAGGGAGCAACACACTTAGGGATCCCCACGATTCCTAAGGAGAAATTACACTTACAAGATCCTCACGACTCGTAAGGAGAATCCCCCTTATGAGACCCTCACGGCTCATAGGATTCGAAAGCCTTAAGTTACAGGGATCTGAACTTATTCTTAAGCCATCACATCCCCTAGATTGCCCTAAAAGCGGTTCAATATTGACCCTTGTATACAATCCATGGGCACAAATAAATGTTTCCCCACCAAGTCCCACCAACAACGAGGAATGTCCTCATATGGTGAACGACACATGTAAGTCCTCTCGACTTATAAGGAGAAAACACTCTTGTAAGATCCTTACAACTTATAAGAGAACACACACTTAGGAATCCTCATGACTCCTATGGAGAAAACACACCTACGAGATCCTCACGACTCGTAGGGAGAAACACCTTTATGAGACCCTTACGGCTCATGAAATCAAAAGCCTTAGTCGACAGGATCCTAACCCTGCTTGCTAAGCCACCATTGTTCGAATCGAAAGAGGCAAATCATGATTCGCTTCTGGCAGTGTCCCAGTGGTAGCGATGCTGATGCCTAAGATTGGTATCAAATTATGAGCCCTTTCACGGCAAATGATGATTCGCTCCTGGCAATATTCCAGTCGCAGTGATGTTGATGCTAAGATTGGTATCAGACCTCAGGTTCCATACTCGCAATAAAAATCAGCGAGCCAAAAATGCATATGAAATAGCCGAAATGATAGGGCAACTCGTAACAAAAATCAGCGAGTAAAATATATGTATATAAAAATAGCCGAAATGATTGGGCAACTCGCAATAAAAAACAGAGAGTAAAGAAAAAGAAAAATAGCCGAAATGATTGGGCGATCGCGACTTTCGCGATATAAAAAGATGAAATGGTAGAGCATCATGGAAAGAAATAAAATGAAACTTTTGCCCTGCAGGTGAGATCACATCGACCCCTGTATACAATCTATGGGCACAAACGAAAAGGGAACCACATTGTCCCACCAGGCTTCGTCAAAGGTCAGTTAGATCTCGATGGCTACATCTACAGCCTAGAGATCAATAATAGCATTCTTTTCCCCTCCAGCAGGATATAAATACGACGTCAGTAAAACGGAGCCACGGCAAAGTCCCCTAGTTCCAAATCTCGACGGTTCACAGACAGCCTAAAAACTACAAACGGAGCTATGGCAAAGTCCCCTAGTTCTAAATCTCAACGGTTCACAGACATCCTAGAGACTACCTCGGAGCCACGGCAAAGTCCTCTAGTTCCAAATCTCGATGGTTCACAGTCAGCTTAGAAACTACCCCGGAGCCATGGCAGAGTCCCTAGTTCCAAGTCTCGACGGAAGCATCCATAGCCTAGAGATCAACAACAGCGTTCTTCTTCCCTCCAGCAGGATGCAGACGCGACATCAACAAACGGAGCCACGGCAAAGTCCCCTAGTTCCAAATCTCGACGGCTCATAGACAACCTAGAGACTACCTTGGAGCCACGGCAAAGTCCCCTAGTTCCAAATCTCAACGGTTCACAGACAACCCAAAGACAACCTTTACATTCGTCGCAATATTGCAGACACGGTGTCAACAAACGAAGTAAAGGAAGATCCCTAGCTTCAGGGTCTTCACGGCAACTCAAATGAGACCTGAAAGACCATCGGAGAGATCCTGCTCCAGTGCGGAGTGGTCATGACTCATCGGGGCTCCCAAACTGAGCCTAAGCTCAAGTAAAAAGCGACATGGAATATCCCTAACGCTTGCTCTTTCGACGGTAATATTAAATGGAAGATTACTTGAAGACATCTTGTCCAGCCACTGAAGGGATCAGAGACACGACAATCGCGGGCTACCCGAACAGCAAGATTGCATATCGGGGAATACATCGGCCAACGCGACGGTGTGACGGGTAAAAAACCCTAGTACCACAGACCCTAACGGACTTCTATTAGCAGGATTTAACTGTGACGTTAGGACACCCTTGCGAGAACTTCTCGACTCGTGAGGAAATTAGTGTCCTTGCGAGAACTTCTCGATTCGTCTCGACTCGTAGGGAAAAACCTTAGGCAATAGGGATAAGGACCTGTTTCCTAAGCACTGGGGCCCTGCAAGTCGGTCCAAGATAGACTATTGAATACTACTCACGGGCCACACTCTCCAAAGTTGAATATCGACAAGGAGAGAAACAACCACTTACGAGTCCTCTCGACTTGTAAGGGGAAAATTTCTGTTGTGAGATCCTTATGACTCTCAAGACAAAACACACACTTAGGGGTCCTCACGGCTCCTAAGGAGAAAATACACCTACAGGATCCTCTCAACTCGTAGGGAGAAAAGTCTCTATGAGACCCTCACGGCTCATAAAATTGAAAAGTCTTAGGTGGCAGATCTGAACCTGTCTTCTAAGTCATCGCTGCCCTGCAAGGAGATCAAGATAGACTATCTATAAGACGCATTTGCTAAAGGGACATGCCAGTATGAAATAAAATATGTCTTTTATTCATGAATGCAAATGAATACAAGATACATTCCACAAAGGAATCGAAATGAATGCATGTTATTCATAAATCGCAAGATTACAGTAAATAAAAAAAAAGAGGGGTACAAAGACGGTTATTGAGGAGAAGGCGTCTTCAACAAATCAGCAAGCCGCTGGTGTGCTCCTCTCAATCCTTTCTTATGATCAGGCACCGCGGCCAACTCCGCTTCAAATTGAGCCTGTTGCCGTAAACAGTATGCAAGCTTCCTATCGGCTTCTAGCATGGCAGCTTCACAGTCTTGCATAACCCTCTCGGCGAAGTCAAGTGTCCGCCTCAGCGTCAACCCATCCGAAATACATCTATGGAGATTGTCAAAAACAACTTTTAGCTATGCAGCATTCGCTTCAATCTGGACGCGCAGTCGGACGGATTCGCTGGAAGCCACCTCATATTCCTTTCATCTCAGGGTCGCCTCTTGTTCAAAATGGCGAATGAAAGGAACACTATGCTCGATCCAAGCAGCCCGCTGAGAGTTCAAAGTTAATACTTCAGGAGCTGGACGCTGGAGCTCAATCTCGTGCAAGCAAGCCTCGATCTTTCTGCAGTAATCAACCCAAGAGCCGACAATAACTTCATCATGGAAATTCACGAGTGTCGCCAGCATTAGATTGACTTCCATGGAAAAATCCGTAGCATAAGTGAGGGGCTCGGCATTGAGATCCTCAATGAATTCACTCAACGTTCGCCGGCTATTTGTGGCGCCCTTGGAAGACATACGTTTCGCAAAGGGCCCTGCGGGCATTGGAAAGCGAGACTCGAAAGGAGCTGGAGCCGGCGCAATTGCTGCAAAATGAATTAGGGTCAAAAGGTTGACTTGGGGAATAAAGAAAACACATCAGCAGTGAAGTCTATCATACCGGCTGTGAAAGGTGGCAGGATGGGGAGTACCGGGGGCACGGCTATTCTCTTGTCTGCTTCTCTGACTCGTGACGCTATGATCAACATGAAGAAAGATTAGCAACAATACATCTATTCGTAAAAGAAAGTAAGAGACGTCAGTTGAAGAATATACTAACCAATACCAGAAGGCGGAACGACTTCCGACTGAAAGGAGAAATGCGGGTTCAACATCTGGTATAGATGGTCGAAAAGGACTCCTACAGAATTGTGACAATATACTGTCAATACAAGGAGGATGGTACCCACAGTAAAACAGATAATTCGCAAACCCATACCTTCCAATATTTGAGTGGGCACAAAAAAAAGCGAGGGGATAGCGACCGGCGACACTTCTTCAGACGGCACAGCCTCAGGGTTCACCGCACCTATACTCAGGACAAACGAAATATCATTGGAAGGGCTGAACAGGATTGAAAAACTGGAAAATAATGACCCAGCGATTACCTGATAAATCATGGACCGAAACCATGACGAAGGCATCACCAGGTGTAACGGCTTCTTCGCTCTCTCTCTCGGAGGAGTAGATTCCACGCCCATAGCTTCATCCCCTGACTCAACGAGGGTCATCGTGATGCTTGCGATGTCCGCCGATACCAAGGAGCCACAGGGAGAAAGGGTAGCGGTCTGGACAGTCCCAGATTCCAGAGAAAGAGTAGCAACTTTGGGCACCATAACCGGCAGAGTTTCACTTGTCATCCCATCGCCAAGACTTGGCCCTGTAGAAAATTCCTATGTCAAAATTCGAAGATCAAGTTCTAGTAAAAGACTGGGCGTTACATTACCTTGGAGTAGCTTTTCAGTTTCTTCCCGAGCTGCGCATGCAACCCGTCTATGGGTGGTAGACAAGGCGGAGAGAACATCCGCCGAAGGAGTATTAGCAAGCGGAATACTGCTTGAACCTGCACCTACGGCCAAACCGGCATCGTGTTCCCTCGCCGCATGCTTCCTGTGTTTCCTTTTGGTCTGAGCAGTGAGGAATGATCTCCTCACGACCTCTGATAAGGGGACGTCGTCTTCCGAACCGAGCTCTGCCTCCGGAGTCGTTATGGCATCCGTCATCTGCTGCTTCAGCAAAACCTCCTGCGGTGGCGTTGGGAGAGCTGGGGCCACAGTAGTTGGCTCTAGAAGTTTTGCCGCATCGCTACTCGGGATCGGCACTGCACTTGGAATAACCTGAGTCAAGGTAGTCCCTGCAATAAAGTAAAGGAGAGAGTCAGAGCATGAATAAAAAGAATAAGAGCGTAATGAAGCGACTCATACCAAGACCCAAAGAAGCACGGAGCCTCTCTTCCTCCTCGAATGTCCTGAGGGAAGCCACGAGAGCCTCTTCAGCAGAAATACCTGTTGAAAATGTCATGATCCGATGGTACGGAACATGACTGGCAGTTAAACGACGAAACGTCTCAAGGCGCAACGTAATCTAAGTAAGCCAAAACCCAGAAAACTAAACCGTTTGACAATTAGAGTGAAGGAAAACTTGTTTTAAAGCAAGTGGTTTTAACAAAATAAGTGGCATTAAACATTTAAAAGCAACATCAGATTTTCCCGAAAATTTCGGCAGAGTCTCCTTTTTAAATACTGGCCCCCAAATGGGTACAACACATGAAAATACGTATAAATGATGAAATAAGCCATCCCCAAGTGGGAGCTAGCTCTTCGCCATTGGCGGAATCACAACCACATGCAATATGTATAACAAAAGTGTGAAATAAACATCTGAAAGCAATAAATGAGAAACACCATGTCGGCTCAAGTGAGCATCGACAACAACATCACCAATACAAGTCCCACGAGTCTCACCATCTAGTCAAATATACAAAGATAGATGGAGTATACTAGATACAAATAATAATATACATGATGGGATAAAATATCCTCGCAACCCACCTACGAGCAATGCCGCAAGTCCAAGAAAAAGGAACAAAATGAGGAAGTGCGCCCGCTGCTACTGTGCTGACAGGTCGGACCTACAAGATACTATGGCACAACGGGGCTGAGTTGCCAACTCGTGAGTAGTAAGTAACATCTAATAAGGCTATCGTAAGCATACACGCCAATGCGTCACAACCCATGTATCTCAAAATGATACTATGTACTAGCATGAATGCAACATGAATGCATAATTAAACACGAAACCTGCACAAGTTAGGTATGAGAAAATCTTTATTCTTATCTTAGAAAAACCTCTGTGCAATAAACTGAAGTATCATTAATGAAATCAACAGAAAATCAGTGTCAAGTATCGACACAAAATATATATCCCAATATCTGAATGTCTCAATATCTCAATTTCTCAATATCTTAATATCTCGGGCTCCGTCAGTCCGGATCGGCCCATATTATCAAATCTCACAACTACGTCGGTATCCTCCGGATATCCACCGCGTCAAAAATAACCAGTCAATAGTGCTCCCCTGCCGAGCTCAATGCCATGATCCGCGACCCTCTTTCCCCGGGTACCGTACCGAGTCCACCATGCACCCGCAGACGGTCCCTCCCCTACCTCGAATCGGATGTATGATACTTCTTAAGAACCGAGAAAACCCATGGTGGACACCACACATATCATATCACGAGAAAACCACAACTTACATTTTCTAAATGGTAATACGTTTTTAAAATCCTTGTGGTTTCTCCAAAATCCATAAATCTCATAAATACTGAAATCCTCGAGAAGAATCATAATATGTAAACATGTCGGTGATGATGGATGTCTATGATACAATAGTATATATCATGCGATGTACGGCCAGAAGCTATGCATGAATCATGATGTAATGAGGTATGTATATATGACTAACAATCCTGCGTATCTGTCATGACCCGAAAGTACCGAGCATGACTGGCACTTAAATTACGAAATGTCTCGAGGCGTACGTAATCTAAGTAAGCCAAAACCTAGAAATCAAAACCAAGTAAAGCAGTAGAATGAAGGAAAAACCAATCTTAAAGCAGAAGTTTAACAACATAAGCCGAGATGTGCAATTTTAAAATCATCAAGTTCTTTCTAAAAATTTCGGCAGAGTTTCCTTTGTAAATACTGGCCCCAAAAGGGGTACAACATGCATAATATGAATAAGGGCATCCCCAAGCGGAAGCAAGCTCTTCGTCAATTGACGGTCACAACCACGCAAACAATATAATATATAACGCCGAAGGGTGAGGATTAAAACTCAAAAGAAAGCCCATATCCACCAGAAAACCATAATAATACAAGCGCGGCTCTAAGGTCGAAAGAATAAACACTGGTCTTCTAGTTCTATCAAATATACAAGTCTGTTGATGGAGTTTACTAGATACAACTGAAATAATAAATGTACAATGGTGGTCATGATGCAAGTGAACCCACCTACCAATGCAATCACCCGGAATGAAAGCAGTGTGCCAGCAAAGCCGTCAAGAAACCTGTACGGCAAAACCTGCAAGAAACTGTGGCACAACGGGGGTGAGTTGCCAACTCGTGAGTAGAAAATATCACAGAGCAGAAATCGAATGTATGACACTATCCTAGGTCATATCGAGTAATATCCTCAAACAAATATCCTGATCCATCTACATATAAGTGCAATACCACATCCTCGTGTCAGTGCCTCAGATAGAAACATATCAGATATATGATGTATGAATGCATTACTAATGGAAACAGAATACATCATGAAATCAACAGAGAAATCAGTGTCAAGCATCGACACAAAACAGAAATCCCAGTATCTCAATATCTCAGTATCTCAATGTCTCAAAACTCAATATCTCAGTATCTCAATATCTCAAAACTCAATATCTCAGTATCTCAATACCTCGGGCTCCGTCAGTCCGGATCGGCCCATATCATCAATCACACGACCACGAACGGCATCCTCCGGATATCCACCGCGCCAAACAATCACCGGTAGGAAGTCTGCCCCTGCCGGGCTCATCGTCTACAACTCGAGCTTCTTGCCCCGGGATACCATACCGGGTCCACCATGTACCCACAGACGGTTCATCCGGCTCCTCGAATCGGGTCTCAAAATCCAACAGCAATCATGAAAACTCATGGTGGACGACTCATACATCACGAGAAAACCGCAACTTGCATTTTTAAAAAGAGGGAGAGAGAGAGAAGTTTATATATATTCTTGCGGTTTTCCCCCAAATCTAAAAATCTCATGGAAGTCCGAAATCCAAGAATCAAGAGTAAGTAAATAGTGAATATCGGCATAAAACCCCAAAATACTGCAGGACCAATGAATATATGAATGCCACTGATATCATGAAATGAGTGCAATAGTTAAACTAGCATATGAAAATGATAACATATTGCAACTATCAGCTAGCAAGCTATATCAATGAAATAATATTCTCTAAAGTGTACGTGATATGGCAATTACCGATGATGACGTGTGTGAGCCGGTATGCAAGTGTACGTGGAACATATGCATCATCGGTAATAGTGCTGGTGTCCTGACAGCAGGGTTTCATAATAACTACAGATAACATATGTACAAGCATGCAATGAAACATCATGAATATACAGAAAGTGATGTAGTAACAGCAACATCGAAAAAATATACCTACCCAATATACGAGTCATACAGTTTACTCACAATTCTCCACCTTTGAAAACTAGTATGACTCGAGCCAAGTCAAAAGGGTACGGGATTCCACCAAAGTCTGAGTCGATCTATATATATATCTAGTAGTCGGTGATAGTATCACGTACGATAAAATAAATAATATGACATCCTCGAGTCAAGAGTGCGGATCTATCCTCATAACTATATCTCATACGGTAAATCTAGCGTACGGCATCCCAAATCTGGGTACGGGTCAAATATCATATTTATCTCATTACTCATCTGGTATCCTTATCATCATGTGTCATGAACTGGGGTACAGATCTAAGTCTAGTACAAGCTGATACCATCAACAATATATGTGCATGTGTCTGAAACACCTCGCCTAAAAATCCGCTATAATACTATGTCGTATCTCCTAATACGAACCAAATCATACCACCGATCTCACGGCATCAAGCCCAATCACATCGACTCATCTCCAAGTACCATATACTATCCTCTATCATCCGTGTACCCGTATATGTATATATATAAACCCACGCATCCACATCCATCTACATACATATAACATGTACACCCAAAACCATATCCCGTGCGTGCATGATCAGTCGAAAATATTGCATTTTTAACACATCAATTTCCCTACTCTTTGCAATCATCTAAAGGTGTTTGGTATAAATATAGCACATATTATCAATTTGTCTGCAAAATACCAAATAACATGTGTTATACATTATAACCGGCATTTTAAGGGAAATTGAGTGTTTATTATTGCACACGTGATCTTTTGTATATCGCAACGCTTGTCTCGAGATTGTGTATAGGAAATTCCAGGAAAAAGAGCCGAAAGTGCTAAAAGTGCTGATAAAAATACACCAAATCCAAGACTTGTGGTCTGGCAGTAAACAAGAAAGATTTATAAAATTCCAGAGATCAGAAAAGTACCATGAAGCCAACACAAATCAGCACAGAAATTTGCATGCAGTAACTCCACCAATAGGCCGCGGATCCGCGGCCAAATTGGCCTATCCGCCGCGGATCTGCGGCCTGTTAGACACGTCACCAGCTCATATTTCTCCACATGCCTTCTTGTAACGGCCTAGCTTCCAGAAGACTCTTAAAGACCACGTGGCTTCTTCCAGAAGGCTCTGCATAACAAACTCACTCTAGAATATTCCTTGCAACAACCTTATTCTAGAAGGTTCCTTCCAACAACCTTATTCTAGAAGGCTCTCTCCAACAACCTTCTTCTAGAAACCTCCTTGTAACAAGCTTCCTCTAGAATATTCCTTCTAACAACTTCATTCTAGAATATTCGCTCTAACAAACTCATTCTAGAAGGCTCTCTCTAACAACCTAGCTTTGAAGGGAAGATTCAAATGAGGTGGTTATAAAAATGGATCTAGATCATGAATTTGGAGGTTATTGAATTTGGAGGGAAATCAAAATTATAGTGGCATCCAAATCAATTCTAATCAAATTGAGTGACACAATTTGATCCAAATCAAGATCCATTGAGTACCGAGCCAAAGCAAGCCTTCAACGAGCCTTTTTGAAGCAACACCGATCTTCATCCGAGCAAGTGATCCGCGACGATCCGCAACTCAAGAAGACGATGCGAAGCTAGTTCGACGATCGAGTTCTCTTCTCAATTCTTGTAGTCTTTGAGTGAATTGTAACGAAACGTTGAATAATAAAAGGTGAAAATTCTTGATCTTGCTTTACTTTACATTTGAGAATTATGAAGAGTTATCAATTCTTGATTGTTTTCTTTTCCATGATGTTTGAGTGAAAACTCCGCTTGTGGAGGAATCGAGAAAATAGGTAGATGATGATGACTAAATTCTTGAACGATTCTTAAGTCTTATGAGTTTTGTAAACTTTAGGAAATTGAATTATCGACATCCTAGTTTCGAGCGAGATGCTTTCTTGAATGTTTTCGCTCTAAATTAGATATCAACGCTTGATGATTGAATTTCCTAGAGGCTAGAATTTGAATGCTAATCAACGAAAGGACAAGGGATAGAAAGAGAAACCCTAGTTTCTTCAATAGATCCCTAATCCCCATTGATCATCATCGATCTGAAACAAATCATCAATAGATAAAAATTGTAATCATAATTCTTCATCATCACTATAAATTGGATCGATTCCTACAAGCCTCTTTACAAATCTTGATAATTCATTAGATTTGGACATCTTCTTGAACTTTATTGATTCTTGATTTTAGATCTAGTTATTTACGATTCTTGAAACTAAATTTCAAAATTCTTGAATCAATTTTCTTGCAATTGTTCTTTTACCTTTTCATTTTGACTCATCTAAAACAAAATCGATCAAAACACACATCTCAGTGGACGATCCGTATTCATTAACGCGGTTCATCGACACCGTTAATTGATTGCGGTATAAATTTCTTTGGTTGTGAAATATTTCCAAATACACACGAAGAAACGATCAATCAGTGCATGTGTATGGGTAACAATCTCACGCTAGGGTTCGCGACTAAGAAACCAACTAAACCACTTTCCTTAATTCTCGCTAACATTAACCCATGATCTCCTAAAGCTTTTCTTGCTAAGTGTTCATATCCCTCAATAGCACATCTAAGTATATCTATATCACATCATATCATTTCTTACGACATTGCGGGGGTGCTATATGCCATCCACCCGACTTCCCCCGTAGATATAAATCTACTCACCTTGATCTTCACTCGCTGTAGTCGATGACACCACGCTCTCCTCGTCGTCTCAAAATCTATATAGGGGTACCTACATATATACACACAAGATATCGTAACCGAAATCACGCATGAAAACCAAATCGGCACTAGTATCACACATAGGTTAAAACCTATCGTTTACGTATGCAAGAATAACCAACAACTCTCGACGATTGACTTATAAACGTGAATCGACCAATAAAAAAACCAATACCAAAACTTCATTTCACAAATATCACGAAATACAATGCAGTAACTCAAGAAAATAGTCCCAGATTTTACCCTAGGTCAAATTAGCCAATTTTGCACATATGGAGAGAGGGTCTAATTTACTGGAGATAAAGCTACAGAACAAACACGAGACCAAATGATCCTACCCTGGCCACAATTTGCGGCCAGATTGATTAAATCTACAGCCATGGTAAGGGATTAGGGGCTAGGGTTTCAGTGGGGGGTCTTAGGTTGCCTGCATGTATCACTGTCTTTGCTAAATAATTTTCCAGGTCCCCGAGTGTTAGCAGATTCAATTTTCTCATCACAATTTCCATAATTTCCGTATCTGCAGAATTTTAAAGTTCGTATTTGGGGTTTTAGTCTCAGGTTTAGTCCACTATATCATCACAACAGGGTTTGTATAGCCTCTACTAACCTCAATTACGCTTTTAGAATCAATTCAAACCCTAATCCTTTTCTAGGAATTTCCAAAGTTCGCATATTCTCACTAAATCGGTTCTAAACAAACATGGATGTAAAAGCAATGGTAATACTATGCTAATGGTTAAGAAAATATCTCATTTGGCAACTCAAGAAATTTCTTAAGTTGCCCCAAGTTCCCAAAATCCTTGCTTTCTTGGTCCAAAGTGTAGCTTGTGAGCTTGTGCATGATTTTTGTGAAATGGAGATGGACTTTTGGGTTTGTTTTTGGATTGTTTTGAGGGTTGAAGAGATGGGGGAGGAAGAGGGCAGCCATGGGAGTTGAGGGGAGAGAGAATGTAGAAGAGAAAATGAGAGAGGAATGAGACCTACACCAAGGTTGACCCCCCTCACATCTCTCTCTTTCATGCCCATACCTCTTACTATATTCATTTCTTTTCTTTTCTTTTTCTTTTCTTTTCTTCTCTCTTCTCATAATAAAACCCAAATCAAGCATGAAGAATAAAGTAAAGCCATGATAAAATGTAACAAGTGTTAAAAATGACATGTGCATGTCATGTGCACAAAACACGCTTAAAGCACGATTAGCGATATTTAATCGCGATTAGTATTAAAATAGAATATAATATATCATAAAATTTCACAATTTGCTTAAATCCAATAAAACGCTCTCTTTTAGTAATTTCTATAATTTTCCAAAATTTTCCCAAATTTATCGGTATTTAATTATACCGCCCTATTTAAAATATTCAATATAATATTATTTAATTATAAAAAAATTCCCAAAAATAATATTTTATTTTTCTGAAATGTTACAATCTTCCCCCCTTAAAGAAATTAGGTCCCCGAATTTAAATTTAAACCCCTCAAATACTAAAACATTTCAGTAAAAAGTCCAAGTCGTCGGGCTCCGAAATCATCAATACATATAGCACATCGTAGCGCAATGCACGTGCATGAAACGAGTACATAAACCAAAATCAAAACTCCGTCAAGCATCCCGCAATCATCGGAGTCATGGTGAAGACACAAATGTCAAATCCAAAACGAAACCAATATGATATATATCAAAACTATACATGTAAACATCAAATCTATACATATAAACATCTGAAGGAAATGCATGCCAAACCTTTCATGTTGCTGTGCGATGCGCATAACACTGCATAGTGGCGGACGTCTATTGTAAGAAAATAACCATATATGTATATATCTTTTATTTAATATGCACGTCCCGCCGTTTTGAAAACAATTTAGAAGGGTTTCCTTATTTTAAATGTTTCGTGTCATATCAGACACGTAGGTAAATACTGAGACTATAGCTCTCTTTTTGGAAATCCCTTCGATAACTATCAATGCATGCCAAAAACATATTCAGGTACTGTCCTCTGACTAGTCCTGCTCAGTACGAAAACAAATAGCAGTTATCATTAAAACGTACTGCTCCATAAGAAGTCAATCCCAAAGTGTGCATAAGAATGCCGCATGCGTCTGGTGCGCACGTAAATCAAAATTCTTGAATGTGACATACATGTGCACAGAAACAACATCTAAATGCAACGGGTGTGCACGAAACACCTGTCAAAGGCAACGGTGTGCCTGACAGCAATATCAGGTGCATCTGATATGCACAAAGAATCCCGATTTAGTGCATCTGGTGTGCACCAAAATCGCATCTTATAACATGCGCCCAACATGCGCAAAAATCCAAATCAGGTGCATCCATCATGCACGAATAAAATCTAAATCATGTGCATCCAACATGCATAAAATTATGAAATCCAATATCAAGCGCCGAACATGCGCAAAAGTCCAATCCAAGTGCGTCAAATATGCGCAAGAATCCAATCAGGTGCACAAAGTGCACAAAACAAATATCAAGTATCACAATCGAAATCGACGGTATACAACACATTTCAATCCAAATCCAAATAAGGTATACCGTGGTATATAATCTCACAACCATGTGCATCAACGTGCACAAAAGCAAATCAAAATACTAAAAGTGCATGAAAACTATGCCGAAAGCATAATTCAAATCATATGCATGCCCTAGGCATGAAATCACAATCAATATCTCAGATGACATCAACACGAAGTCAGGTGCAACCGTGGTGCAAAAAATACGTATCAATACACTGCAAGCATATGTGAACTATACCGAGTGCGAAAACCAAATCGAGTGCGTACCACATGCACAAAATTAACCCAACTGTATGAAATCCATGAAATCATAAACATGTGCAGCCAAGGCATAAAACGTTATCAAGTGCAATAACTGTGTACAAATCATAAATATCCAGTAGGTGCAACCATGGTGCACGAAAACAAATATCATGAAACTCAGTCATCAAAACTCAATCATGCGAATAGATCGCCCAAAATACCGAAATCAAGTATGGCGGAATAGTTCCGCTCAAACACATCCTCTAAAGAATCTCTGGCCAACTGTCGTGGTCACTCATAACATGTCTCGTCGACGATGCCGAACTCTGGCCTGCTGGGTGTGCGTAATATGACCACTCCTGAGTCCAAGTCTCCTCGTATAATATTCCAGAAAGGTCATGTCGAAGTCTCTCCCAAATCTTATTTCTGCCTAACTGCCCGGAAGTTATTATCTTTTACTAAACCCATTTCTTGTTCCGGAACGGCTGCAAACTCATCGCGACTCCTTCTGGAAGATATATCCATATACAACGCCTCTGCATGCGTATCCCATCTCTGATGTCAGCGGAGTGGAACGTTATCTCATCAAGATCTCGTACGAACCGCTTACTCCACTTTTCTCTAAGATCGACTGCTTCGGACTCGTCTCTTCATGGCTGCATAGACTGCGCTCCAACGGCTATACTCGTATCTGGAGTCTCCCAAGCAATGTATCCTGTCACATGATATCCGAATGATGTCAAACTTTTCGATCGATTAGTCAAGGTCCCATAATCCCCCAAGAGCTCAACATCTTGAGTACAGTTTAGTAGTATCGAATATATGCCACAGCACCTATAGACCAACCGTAGAAGGACAAACCCAAGCCTCATTAATGGTACAGCTGAACTGCTGTAAACCCGAAGGTTTTGAAGCGTTCTCATGGTCATTATATCGAGTTAGGGTTTCATTCTTCTAGAGGGTCCGTAAAATTACTTGCATTGCTTTCCGAATACTTTAAACTTGGAAAATGGGTTATGACATTCGATCGTCTATATCGACTCTCAACGTATCAGCATGAAGTCGTCTCTAGCTGGAATCAATCAATCTGATGACCTCACATCGGGGTAGGCAATGAATCACATATCCTAGTCTTCCTCATTGGATGACCAGCGATCTTCTATCATATCTCTAAGTACAACTCGTGCGGAAATAGCTCCAAACATCTGGGGCGATATCTCATCCTTCACAGCAACAACTGGCTCACTCGTCCGCACGCTAAACAGTGCCTCAATCATCAAATATAATTGGTGGATTGACGGTCATCACATTCTGGCTAGTCTCTAGCAATGGCCCAATACTGTGGTGCTGATCTGCACGTCCAAGAAATCTCGTAAAATCGATCTATCAAACGCTCGTGACGCGAAAACACAAATAAAATAACACCTCTATGCAATCATGTGCCGTCGGAATTACGCCCTGGTCAGTCCTCGTCCATGACGAGCTTGTGCTGACCGCAACTCTAGCCGTAACTCTCCATGCCCGTACAACCGTGGTAACAAAACCATAAACCGATACTGAAGAGGATAGATCATATGAATGAATATAATACGGTGCAAGGAAATGTACATCCTAAGGCATCTTAAGCGGAGTATCGTATCGTAAGAATGCCACGGAACATACACACGGTACGTCACTCTACTTGAGTCACCTACTCCATCAACCAAAAGTCATCCTACACTCAGAAGGTAAAACCTAACGCTCTGATACCAATTTTGTCACGACCCGAAAGTACCGAGCGTGACTGGCACTTAAATTACGTAACGTCTCGAGGCGTACGTAATCTAAGTAAGACAAAACCCAGAAATCAAAACCAAGTAAAGCAGTAGAGTGAAGGAAAAACCAATCTTAAAGCAGAAGTTTAACAACATAAGCCGAGGTATGCATTTTTAAAACCATCAAGTTCTTCCTGAAAATTTCGGCAGAGTTTCCTTTGTAAATACAGGCCCCAAAAAGGGTACAACATTCATAATATGAATAAGGGTATCCCCTAGCGGGAGCTATCTCTTCGTCAATTAACGGTCACAACCACGCAAGAAATATAATATACAACGCCGAAGGGCGAGGATTAAAACTCAAAAGAAAGCCCATATCCACCAGAAAACCATAATAATACAAGCGTGACTCCAAGGTCGAAAGAATAAACACTGGTCTTCTAGTTCTATCAAATATACAAGTCTGGTTGATGGAGTTTACTAGATACAACTGAAATAATAAATGTATAATGGTGGTCACGATGCAAGTGAACCCACCTACCAAAGCAATCACCCGATATGAAAGCAGTGTGCCAGCAAAGCCGTCAAGAAACCTGTACGGCAAAACCTGCAAGAAAATGTGGCACAACGGGGGTGAGTTGCCAACTCGTGTGTAGAAAATATCACAGAGCAGAAATCGAATGTATGACGCTATCCTAGGTCATATCGAGTAATATCCTCAAACAAATATCCTGATCCATCTATACATACACGTGCTCGTGTCAGTGCCTTAGATAGCAACATATCAGATATATGATGTATGAATGCATTACTAATGTAAACAGAATACATCATGAAATCAATAAAGAAATCAGTGTCAAGCATCGACACAAAACAGAAATCCCAGTATCTCAATGTCTCAAAACTCAATATCTCAGTATCTCAATATCTCAAAACTCAATATCTCAGTATCTCAATACCTCGGGCTCCGTCAGTCCGGATCGGCCCATATTATCAATCACACGACTACGAACGGTATCCTCCGGATATCCACCGCGCCAAACAATTACCGGTAGGCAGTCTGCCCCTGCTGGCTCATCATCTAAAACTCGAGGTTCTTACCCCGGGGTACCATACCGGGTCCACCATGTACCCGCAGATGGTTCATCCGGCTCCTCGAATCGGGTCTTGAAATCCAATAGCAATCATGAAAACTCATGGTGGACGACTCATACATCACGAGAAAACCGCAACTTGCATTTTTAAAAAGAGGGGGAGACTAACTAAACCAGCTATGCCATTTCTGCGCCACATCCATCACCTCTGCACCCGATCCTAGAAACGTACACAAGGAAATAAGGGAATAAATATATAAATAGTCGCGGACACAAAGAATAAAAGCCAACCACGCGCACTAACTAAACGCGCACGCACTTGGTGCACAAAACGCACTCGCGACAATGCCACAAACCACAACAAGAGTCGCTATACGTGAAAACCACTAAGCCTAAAACCCAATCGTACCCGTCGCGCACTCACAACACTCTAGATATCATATGAAATAGGTGGCAAACCATCAAACCTCAAACTTAATTCACATCAATTTATTCCAAAAACGTAGTAAGTAACCATTAACCATTTTAATATTAATCTAGATATTTTAGCAATTCTAACGGCCACATAGCTCCCTTAATATCTTAATTAGGTCACACAAATATTAATTAGATTTTAATCTCACCTATTTACATTAATCCTAAAAATCTAGTTTGCAAAATTATGTAATTAAGACAATTTAAAGGTAACAATTTAAAAATTAACAACTAGACTAGATTTTGCATGTCATAAAAGGTTAAACTACTCATCATAACCATAATCAAGTGATAAAACCCCAACTTGAATTTAAACCCTTTTCTTGTAAATCTTAAACTTGTAATTATAACCAAATTAACATCTAAATAAGCTAGATTAAAGCAATTGCACAACAAATTCACTATAGGGTTAAGATTTATACCTCACAATTTTAAGATCTAGCATGCAATCTTAGCCTCCCAAATTGCTCTCTTGCACCAAGATTCCAAGCTGGTTTGGCCAAAGAAAATTGGATGAAGGTTAAATGAAGAATTTGTAAGGTTTTGTATTGATTTTTGATGGAAAATGAGAAGATTTTTGATGGAAATGAGGTGGAGAATTTAGGGCTGCTGCCAAGGGAGGTCTTGGCCGGAACTTGGAGTGAGGAGAGAGAGTGAGAATTGTGTTTGTGGCCAAATCAAAACAACCCATACCTCAATTAGTAAAACCCATACTTCTTTCAATATTAAATTCCTTTTTTCTTTTTTTTTTCCTCTTAACTTGGAGTGGGAAATGAGTGTGGAAATTGGGAATGGGGGCAGCCCAAGGCTCAGCTAAGAAAGGGAGAGAGAAGTGAGGGTGTGTGTGTGTCTTTGGTCAAGTCAAGAAAAGCCCCATTTTCACTTCTATTAATTAATATCTTAATTACATTATTTTCTACTTAACCCTAGAATAGTCTAGAACCATGGAGACAACAAGAGAAGAAAGGAGCATGTTACAAACTAAATTTTGTGTTGTCATGGTGCACTAATATGGGTTTAACCCATTCCAATTTGTAATTATCACTAATCAAATGTATAAGTGAAATCTTAAAATAATATTAAAAATAATTAATTAATGAAAATATTTATGTAAACTAACAATTTATAAGTGACTAATTAAATATCAATACTAGCCATTACATAGCTAGAATAGGTATATTTAAGTCTATGTTGAAAATTAATTATATCTTGGTTTTTAAGGAAAACACCGGTTATTTTACCGATTATCGGAAATTTCACCTAAACGATTTTCAAAACGTTACAATCTTCCCCCTTAAAGAAATTCGGTCCCTGAATTTAAAATTTAACTGCGCGTACTCTCGAAGAGATGAGAATATTTCTTTCGCATCTCGTCCTCGGTTTCCTACGTGACCTTTTTCGCCGTTCTGCCACGTCAAAGAACCTATACGGACGGTATGACCTCGAACCTCAGTTTCTTCACCTACCGATCTAGAATGACTATCGGCAGCTTGGTGAAAGAAAAATTGCGCTCCAGCTGGATCGTCTGATGCTGTATCGCGTAAGAGGGGTCATGAAGGTACTTGCGGAGCATTGATACAAGAAACACGGGGTGAATATCTGGAAAGCTGGGTGGAAGAGCCAAACGATAAGCAACTGCGCCGACACGCTCGAGAATCTCGAAAGGGACCCACATATCTGGGACTAAGCTTCCCTTTCTTTCCGAATCTCAACACGCCCTTCATCGGAGAAACCCTCCAGAAAAACATGATCCCCAACGGCGAACTCAAATTTGCGACGACGTCCATCCACATAATATTTCTGCCTGCTCTGGGCCGCTCTCAACCTATCCTGAATCCACTGAATCTTTTCGGTCGTCTCCTGCATCATCTGTGACCCCAAATACTACTGTCACTGAGCTCTGTTCAACAAATTGGTGATTGACCTTTCCTCCTATATAATATCTCGAAGGGTGCCATCTGAATCGTTCTCCTGGAAGTTGTTATTATAAGAAAACTCTATCAAGGGCAAGTGGCGATCCCAACTGCCACAAAAACTAGAACGCAAACTTGGAGCATGTCCTCAAGAGTCTGAATGGTCTGCTTTAATTGATCATCATCCCACGGATAGAAAGTTGTACTGAACTCAATCGGGTATCCAAAGTCTCTTAATGTTTCTACAGTAGTCGGCTGGTGAACTGGGTGCCTCTGTCGGACACAATACAAATCGGAACTCCATGTAGTCACACAATCTCATCAACATATATCTGAGCATACTGAACGAATCTGAAGGTAGTCTTCACTGGCAGAAAGTGAGTTGCTTTCGTCAATCAGTCTACAATCACTCAAATAGAGCCATACTCGCGACTAGTCCAAGGTAGACCCACGATACAATCCATAGAAATTTATTCCCATTTCAACTCCGGAATGGGCCAAGGTTGTAATTCTCCTACTGGCCTTTGATGCTCAGCCTTGACTTGCTGACAAGTCAGCATCCCGAAATAAAATCTGTGACATCTCTCTTCATCCTTCAGACTAGTAAACTTCTATCAAATCACAATTCATATATGCTGACTGATGCGCACCCTCTAAGATCTCGCGTTTCAGTCCCTCGGAATCTGGTGCACACGGTCGAATCCCAAATCGTAGTACTCCCTGATCATCGATCACGACCTCTGAATCTCTGCCCTATCAAACCTGCTCCAAGATCTCTGACAAACGAACGTCATCGGACTATGCCTCACGAATATGATCAAATAACTGTGGATGTGCACAGACACGGACACGGACAAGTTGTCCCCCGGTCGACGTAAACTTGAACTGTACTCGGCTGTCACATAGAATCTGCTAATCTGCCATCGACTGTCTCTGAACTGTGCTCAAACAAGAAAAGCTACCTCTTGGCTTCCGACTCAAAGCATCTGCCACATCATTCTTCTTGCCCGGACGATAAAGAATCTCGCAGTCATAGTCTTCCACTAGCTCTATCCATCTGTGCTATCTCAAATTTAGATCTCGCTGCTGAAAAATATACTTTAAGCTTTTTGTGGTCCGTAAATATCTAGCACGACTCGTCGTATAAGTAGTGTCTCCAAAACTTAAGTGTAAAAACCACCACATCCATTTCTAAGTCATGCGTGGAATAATTCCGCTCGTGCTTCTTCAACTGCCGAGAAGTATCGCAATAACCAACAAAACCTCCTAATCCTAAAGGTAAAGATAATACTGGAACCATAATCAAACGGGTCTTCAACTGCTGAAAGTCCTGCTCGCATGCTTCGGTCCAAAGAAAAAGGGACTTCCTTCCGGGTCAACCCGGTCAACGTTGCAGCTATCTATGAAAAATCATGCACGAAATATCAATAGCACCCGTCCAAACCCAAAATGCTGTGAACCTCCGTCACTGATACAGGTCTGGGCCAGTGATGAATGGCCTCGATCTTTTTCGGTTCCATATTTATCATTTCTCGTAACTAGTGACCCAAAAAGTCAACATCATCCAACCAGAAAACACACTTGGATAATTTAGCAAATAGCTGGTACTCCCTCAAATTCTGCAATGAAATCTTCAATTACTGCCCAGGCCCCACTCGGCTCCAAAAGTGTAAAAAAAGTCATCAACGAACACGATAGTAGCTGATTAATAAACGGCCTGAATATGCGGTTCATCAAGTCCATAAACGCTGTCGGGGCATTGATGAGCTCGAAAGACATCACCAAGACTCATAACGCCCGTAACGTGTGAAAAGCAGTCTTCGGAATATCATCCTCTTGAACCCGCAACTAATGGTAACCTGATCACAAGTCAGTCCTCGAGAAATGTCCCGCACCCTGGAGCTAACCAAATAAATCGTCGATATAAGGTAAGGGATATCTGTTCCGCACAGTAACCCGATTCAACTGACAAAAATCGATGCACAAACACAACTTTCGTCTTTCTTCTTGACGAACAGAAAAGGAGATCCCCAAAGTGATGCACTCGGATGAACAAGACCTTTATCCAACAAATCTTGCAACTGATCTTTCAGTTTTTTAAGCTCCGCCGGGTCCATCCGATATGACGGTATAGAAAAAGGCTCCATGCTGGGAATCAAGTCAAAGCAGAACTCAATATCGCGCTCTGGCGACAAACCAAGCAACTCGTCAGGAAAACATCTTGAAATTTCCTCACAAACGGGACCTGGTCTAACGGGACCTCTGCGGCTCTAACATCACAAACATGCACTAAGAATTCCTGACATCCTTTTCTCAAAAGCTGACTAGCGCGAAAAAAAGAAATCAAACTGGGAAAGGCGATGCTGTGGTCTCCCCGAAAACAAACAAGAACTGGCTTACCCGGAAAACTAAATCTGACTGCCTTCTCACGGTAGTCCAAAGATGCATAACGCGTGGCTAACCAATCCATGCTCAGAAGAACTTTAAAGTTGAACATATCGAGAAGCATCAGATTGACAGAAGAATCCCGATCTCCGATACGAACAAAACAAACACGAATGAGAAACACATAGAGCTACAAAAGACTAGCCTATGGAAGAAATCACAACAAGCGGCTGCATAAGTGTTTAAATGCTGGGCATCAACAGCAAGAAATCATTGCATGTCCAATTTCCACATGAACCTCTTTATCCTCTTCTCTTCAGTATCCACCAGGTAAGGAGCATATCGGACCGCTGAGTAAACTAAATGTCGTACTCGGACACCATCATCCCTGAAGTCTTACGCAAAGGCTCGAAACTACGAGCTCGGACATCTCAAACGCTCTCCGGAAGGAAACGAGCAAGAAATATAGCTATGAACTCATCCCAAGTCATAGGAAGTAGATCTGCAGCTCGGCCTCTCTCAATTGACTCGCACCACGTCTGAGCAAGATCTCCCTAGACGAAAACTCGCAAGCTCAATCCGTATCTCATCAGAACATCTCTGTGAACGACAAATCCTAACCATCCTGTCGAGGATTGTCTACGGATCCTTCACTACATCTGTGCCGGTAAAAACTGGAGGCTTCAGCCTCAAAAACTCCTATAAGGATACGGAAATAATCTTGGTAACCACAGAAACAGCTGCCTGTGCAGTAGGTACAATCATAGTCCCTGCAGTAGGAGGGACATCATCGGCTCTCAGAGCTCGGCTAACCTCAACTAACAATCCAACCATCTGTCGCAAGTCTTGAATACTCTACTCCAGCCTAGCTATCCATCCTGGAGAAGGCGGACCACTCTGTCCCTAAGGGGTAGGCGTACCGCCATGATCGGTCCTCGTCTCAAACGAGCCTACTCTAATCTCATCCCTGGCGGCAGCCCTCTGGCCTTCGTAGTCTCCGGCGGCATAGTGGCTGGAACAAGAAACAGGATTGATAGAAACATTGCGATCGAATCAAAGGGTTTCCGGAATCAAGAAAGGAGATACAAGCAAATATATATCCTAAGGTTACTTAGGCGGAGTATCTTATCGTAAGTATGCCGTGGAACATACACATGCTACGTCACTCTACTTAAGTCGCATACTCCATCTACCAAAGGTCGTCCTATACTCAGAAAGGTAAAACCTATCGCTCTGATACCAACTTTGTCACGACCCGAAGATAAGGAACATGACTAGCACTTAAACTACGAAACGTCTCAACGCGCAACGTAATCTAAGTAAGCCAAAGCCCAGAAAACTAAACCGTTTGACAATTAGAGTGAAGGAAAACTTGTTTTAAAGCAAGTTGTTTTAATAAAATAAGTGGTATTAAACATTTAAAAGCAACATCAGATTTTCCCGAAAATTTCGGCAGAGTCTCCTTTGTAAATACTGGCCCCCAAATGGGTACAACACATGAAAATACGTATAAATGATGAAATAAGGCATCCCCAATCGGGAGCTAGCTCTTCGCCATTGGCGGAATCACAACCACATGCAATATGTATAACAAAAGTATGAAATAAACATCTAAAAGCAACAAATGAGAAACACCACGTCGGCTCAAGTAAGCATCGACAACAACATCACCATTACAAGTCTCATGAGTCCCACCATCTAGTCAAATATACAAGGATAGATGGAGTATACTAGATACAAATAATATACATGATGGGATAAAATATCCTCGCAACCCATCTACGAGCAATGCCACAACTCCTAGCAAAAGGAACAAAATGAGGAAGTGCGCCCGCCGCTACTGTGCTGACGAGTCGGACCTGCAAGATACTGTGGGACAACGGGAGTGAGTTGCCAACTCGTGAGTAGTAAGTAATATCTAATAAGTCTATTGTAAGCATGCACGCCAATGCGTCACAACCCATGTGTCTCAAAATGATACTATGTACTAGCATGAATGCAACATGAATGCATAATTAAACACGAAACCTGCATAAGTCTGGTATGAGAAAATCTTTATTCTTATCTTAGAAAAACCTCTGTGCAATAAACTGAAGTATCATCAATGCAATCAACAGAAAATCCGTGTCAAGAATCGACACAAAATATATATCCCAATATCTCAATGTCTTAATATCTCAATATCTCAATGTTTCAATATCTCAATATCTCGGGCTCCATCAGTCCGGATCGGCGCATATCATCAAATCTCACGACTACGTCGGTATGCTCCGGATATCCGCCGCGTCAAAAATAATCGGTTGGTAGTGCTCTCCTGCCGGGCTCAACGCCATCATCTCCGACCCTCTTGTCCCGGGATACCGTACCGGGTCCACCATGCACCCACAGACAGTCCCTCCCTCTACCTCGAATCGGGTGTATGATACCGCTCAAGAACCGAGAAAACCTATGGTGGACACCGCACACATCATATCACGAGAAAACCGTAACTTATATTTTTTAAATGGTAATACGTTCTTAAAATCCTTGCGGTTTCTCCAAAATCCATAAATCTCATAAATACTGAAATTATCGAGAAGAATCACAATATGTAAACATGTCGGTAATGATGGATGTCTATGATACGATAGTATATATATCATGCGATGTAAGGCCAGAAGCTATGCATGAATCATGATGCAATGAGGTATGTATATATGACTAACAATCCTGCGTATCCATCCTGATGAAGTGACTATACAAGTACAAGTCTACAAATCATATATGATGCAATGCACAGATACCGATTCTAAGCAAGTTCTATACTGTTCGTGACATAGCAATTACTAAAGGCGTGTGTGTATGCATGAATAGTGCACATGCGGCATGAACCAATGGTAATAGTGCAAGTGTCCTATGAGATAATATCATATATATCTATGATGATGCAATGCAATGAGATAAATGACTAGGAGACTACGCATATAAATACAAGCACTACTAGAAATCCTAACTATTGGGAGTCTCGCGCCATCCAGACGATTCCCCCGTAGATGTGTACATCTACTCACCGGGACGTCTCGGCTAATCTGATTCAATTTCAGCTCTGTCATTTCCGCGCCACATCCGACGCCTCTGCACCTGATCCTAGAAACGTACACAAGGAAATAAGGGAATAAATATATAAATAGTCGCGGACACAAACAATACAAGTCAACCACGCGCACTAACTAAACGCGCACGCACTTGGTGCACAAAACGCGCTCGCGACAACGCCACAAACCACAACTAGGGTCGCTATACGTGAAAACCACTAAGCCTAAAACCCAATCGTACCCGTCGCGCACTCACAACACTCTAGATATCATATGAAATAGGTGGCAAACCATCAAACCTAAAACTTAATTCACATCGATTTATTCCAAAAACCTAGTAAGCAACCATTAACCGTTTTAATACTAATCTAGATGTTTTAGCAATTCTAACGGCCACATAGCTCACTTAATATCTTAATTAGGTCACACAAATATTAACTAGATTTTAATCTCACCTATTTACATTAATCCTAAAAATCTAGTTTGCAAAATTATGTAATTAATTCAATTTAAAGGTAACAATTTACAAATTAACAACTAGACTAGATTTTGCATGTCTTAAAAGGTTAAACTACTAATCATAACCATAATCAAGTGATAAAACCCTAACTTGAATTTAAACCCTTTTCTTGTAAATCTTAAATTTGTAATTAGAACCAAATTAACACCTAAATAAGCTAGATTAAAGCAATTACACAACAAATTCACTATAGGGTTAAAATTTATACCTCACAATTTTGAGATCTAGCATGCAATCTTAGCCTCCCAAATTGCTCTCTTGCTCCAAGAATCCAAGCTGGTTTGGCCAAAGAAATTGGATGAAGGTTAAGTGAAGAATTTGTGAGGTTTTGTATTGATTTTTGATAGAAAAATGAGAAGATTTTTTATGGAAATGAGGTGGAGAATTTGAGGCTGCTGCCAAGGAAGGGCTCAGCCAGAACTTGGAGTGAGGAGAGAGAGTGAGAATTGTGTTTGTGGCCAAGTCAAAACAACCCATACCTCAATTATTAAAACCCATACTTCTTTCAATATTAAATTCCCTTTTTCTTTTTTTTTCTCTTAACTTGGAGTGGGAAAATGAGTGGGGAAATTGGGAATGGGGGCAGCCCAAGGCTCGGCCAAGAGAGGGAGAGAGAAGTAAGGGTGTGTGTGTGTCTTTGGTCAAGTCAAGAAAAGCCTCATTTTCACTTCTATTAATTAATATCTTAATTACATTATTTTCTACTTAACCCTAGAATAGTCTAGAACCATGGAGACAACTAGAGAAGAAAGGAGTATGTTACAAACTAAATTTTGTGTTGTCAGGGTGCACTAATGTGTGTTTAACCCATTTCAATTTGTAATTATCACTAATCAAATGTATAAGTGAAAGCTTAAAATAATATTAAAAACAATTAATTAATGAAAATATTTAAGTAAACTAACAATTTATAAGCGACTAATTAAATATCAATACTAGCCATTACATAGCTAGAATAAGTATCTTTAAATCTATGTTGAAAAATAATTATATCTTGGTTTTTACGGAAAACACCAGTTATTTTACCGATTATCGGAAATTACATCTAAACGATTTTCAAAACGTTACAGAAAAAGAAAGCGTCAATACAAACATAACAAAGAGAAAAGAGATAACCGCGGAAGAACATAACTGAAAGTATACCTGATCTCGCGATAGTAATCAGCGCCGCTTCCTCGCGAGCTAGTCGCTCGAAAGCCACAAGGGCGGCCTGGAGATCAGTATCATCCGCAGGCACGATGAATAAACCCTCATTGGTCCCGTACTCATACAAACCCATGCTATAGGGAGCATGTGGCTCCTGGCCAAATATGACATCGGCAGAGAATAGCGACTTCTTCTTTTTCTGCGAGCGGACGCCGTCGGCCGATGACAAGAGCTTGCGCTTGACGGGCATTTTCGGGCGACGGGTCCCAATTTTTGCACCAACGCCGGATTCCGGGTTTGCTACAGCTACCATTTCTACAGGAAAACGGGGTGGAGGCTTCTCAGGGAAAGCGCGCTGGACCACAACCGCAGCAATTTCTCTTAAGGAGGGAAGAACAGCGGTCCGTCACTTCAAAGGAACTGCCGGATTACCGGTTGGGAAAACATCCTTATGATCAAGTAATAGCTGCCTCTCTTCCCTGATAACAACACCTGTCGCATGCTGATACCACGCCACGTAGGCATTCGAAGCTTTCTCCACGTAGCTTGGCTCGCTGATGAGAAAGTTAGACCCCGTATTTAACTGCATAAAGTGGTGCAACGCGCTGCGGATACCCTCTTCTGTAGCAACCGGCTTGGCTAAGAAAGCCTCGAGCAGGACACCCTGATCGTAACTCGACTGTTGAGCGAAATGGTGCGGGTTATAGCTCATGAACAATGTCGAGGCGCCTTGCCTGAACACTAGAAAGCATGGCCTAATCGAATATAAGTGTAGGATCTCCCGAGCCTTCAACGTAGGAGCCCTATCTTTGAAAGTATCACACAGCGGTTGCACTGCCTTGGTAGATTCCTTGCCAATAGTTAAGACTCTATCGACAAAAGTCATACTATCCCCAACCATACACGGGCGAAGGACCAGACGTCGAGCCTCTCGCTGCGACGGATCTAATGCGGAAGCATCAACTAGAAACATGACCCGGGGAAAGTTATAGCTGTCGTAGAAGCGGGGCCGTTTGTGGACTCCGAAAGCACCAAGCACGTACATCTCGACCCAGGACGTGCAGTAGTGCAACGGAAGATGTACAGGTTTTACCTCTGGCTGAGTAGTATCTGTTGCTAAGCTTAGACCGTGATATAGATGAGCTAACCCAGCTATCCCAACGGCCGCACGAATCCCTGCAACCATGCGGTAGGCGGGATAAAAGACAGACGGCTTCATGTAGCGAGGGTACATCGGAAGCACAAACCAGCTCAACCACGGGCCGATAAACCCTAAGAAGAACGTCTCTTCATCGACATCTAAAGAAGCAAGCTCTGCGAAAGGAACAACCAGGATGTCCGGAATAAAGAAGCTTCTTAAATCTACTTCCACCGTTTGCTGGTTATCCAAACCAAAACCAAACGGGTCGTCAAGCTTGGAGAATTTCACGGCTTGTTTTGATAAGACTTCTGGGCGAAGAAAGCGAGTGATGAAGTCTGTGAAGCTGACACCATGCCCTCCAGACTCTAGAAATAGACTCTCGTAAATATTCAACACCTTGATTAGGCTCGGGAATTGATGTTGAACGGCATTCTCCGGGGTAAGGCCCATCACCACTGATTTGGTGGCGAAGATGTACTCATCAGGGGGAAGTATCTCCTCATAATGTTTCCCTCTGACGGGTAAGCCGGAGATCTCCGCGAACTCCTCCAAGGAAATTGAAACTTCCCGATCCGATAGAAGAAAGGTGTGAGTCGGGATGTTCCATTACTGTAGGAGATCTTTGACCCACCATACATGCGGCGCGGGATATTAAAAAAGCGGCGCATAAATTACAGGATACAACCCGAGCTTCAACAACAGCGACTTCTTGGCCGACAGGATGTATCGAGCCCCTGCAGGTATCCGGCTGAATGGCGAGGAGTCAAACCAATCATATATACTTGTCCCCAAGGGCGCAGCTTTCCTTGACATATGCGTCGCCCTAAGATATCCAAAGCCATCGGAAGCTGTACGGGTATTGAAGCCATAGAAGGCTGAAGGCGACCCTCCGAGGTCCAGTTAATCTCCTCTACAACGTAATTCACTTGAGGCGAGTCGGCATAGTGAATTGCAGAAATGGGCCCCGAGGGTACTGCACAAGAAAAACTGCGCCGACCCTGGATGATCTGATTGTATCACGACCCCCATAAATGAAGAGATTTCTTCTCTGGATCGTGATATTTAATGAACGTGAAGACTTCCCGATCCACGGGCGCGTCGGCGAAAGCGCTCTCTGAACGAACAAAAGGGAAGGAAGAATCGAAAGCCATAGTACCTGCACGAAAAGAGGCGAGGGTTAGCTGCCAACGCTATAATCTGAATTCTGACACTTGTTACTTTAAAATTGTACTGCAATGCAATGAAAGAGAAAGGGAATGAGGGGGGACCCATAAAATCAAAGTGACGGCTCATAATTGATGAGACAGTCACTCATTAAGGATGGAATCCTAAAAGGATTCTCATTTAATGAGAAACTCATTGGGCCAAGGAGTTGAACTCCCTCAAGAGCAATGCTCTGCAGACAGAAATCATATCTGTCAAATGTAATTAAGAGGGGAATAAAATTCCCAAAAAAAATTCTAAAGAGCTATGCTCTATAAAAACAATGGTATAATCTACCAGAAGCAAAGCTTTTTACAGAGTAAAAACCCAAGATCTTTAAAGATCTGCAAAACAAACTCTAAGATTTCTTCATGGAAGATGAACAGTGTTCTAATTAATTGGTTAAATAACCCTAAAAATAACTGTGATCTAAGTAGAGCAAAGCTCTGTTTAACGGATTCGATTATGATCCTTACCAAAATTTTGGGCAGAGTTCTAACTCTAGAAAAGATTTCTTTGGGTAGATATCTAAGCTCTGAAAAGAGAATTAAATTCTCAGAAGAAGAAAGAACAAAAGAAGATGAACAGCGGTCATCTCAAGGGCCAAAGGACTTACTTATAGGCATGGGAAGACAATCCAACTTCCAAGAAGATCCAACGGTGGAAAAGCTGCCACCGCTGCACTCATGTGTAAGCCATGTGAGCGCAACGATGGGGGGGGATTTGTTTCTCCCAATAAAAGACCAAAACTCTGTTCAAAATTTGAAAGAGGCGGCGCCTCACGTGCCTTGCACGAGGGCGCCAGCGCCAAAAGTTAAAAACTCTGAGGCAGCGCCTCACGTGCCTTGCACAAGGATGCCAGCGCCGAGAGTTAAAAATTCAGAGGCAGCGCCTCACGTGCCCCGCACGAGGGCGTCGGTGCCAGAACTAAAAGTTCTCTGCCGTTGGATCAAAAATCTAACGGAGATGATAAATCATCAAAATAAAGAATTAAATTCTGTTGAGAAAATATTCATCAAATCTTTCTAAACGAGAAAAATTACTTTCTGTAAAATAGAGCACCATTGGACTAAAAATCGAATGGTGATTAAAAATCACCAAGTTACAGAATAAGCTCTGTATGGAAAAATATTTTCTCAATCTTTCTAAACAAGAAAGATTATGCTCTGTAAAACAGAGCACCATTGGATTAAAGATCCAATGGTGATTAAAAATCACCAAGCTACAGAATAAGCTCTGCATGGAAAAACATTTTTCCAATCTTGTTAAAAACAAGAAAAATATTTTCTGTAAAACAGAAGTTCTTGGATCAAAGATCCAACAGTGGATAAAATCCCCAAATCAATTAAGAAATCTCTCAATGAGAGATTTCCTTAACTGAATCAACAAATCTGCCTCTACTATATAAAGGACCCAAGACTTCAAGTCTTGTACAGAGAACCCCCCCTCCCATAAACTTCAAGTTCAAAAAGAAAAGCAAGCAAAAAAGAAAGTTTGAAGAGCGAAGAAGGAAGAAGAACTTTCTTCAAGCTAAATAAAGATAATAGAGATCATAGTATCTCATCTGCATATCCAAGGGTTTAACCCTCATAAAGAACATAGTTCTTTCCCCTGGATCCGAGATCCATGAGACAAGTCTCCCACAAATGAGAATTTAATTCTCGTGAGGACGAATTTGTTCATTGGGATCGAAGATCCAGGGGAGAACAGAGAATTGAACATCTTCAGAAAAAATGCATAAAGAAAGAAACAGGGCCAGGCGCCTCACGTGCCCCTTACGTGGGCGCTACTTAAATAAAGAATGCTTAGCGCTTAATAGTTGGCGCTCGACGCCAAGCGCCTCACGTGCCCCTCACGTGGGCGCTACTCAGATAAAGAGTGCTTAGCACTCAATAGTTGGCACTCAGCGCCTCACTTGCTCCTCATGTGGGCGCTGCTAAAAAAAGTGCTTAGCACTCAGTAGTTGTCGCTCAGCGCCAAGCGCCTCACGTGCCAATCACGTGGGCGCTGCTTAACATGAAATGCTCTGCACTCATCAAACAGCACCTAGCGCCAAGTGCCTCACGTGCTCCACACGCGGGCGCCATAAAGAGTGTTTAACACCCTATAAAAAACAAAAAAAGGGGAAAAGCAAGATAAAGTGTGGGCGTTAGAACCCATATGGATGCTCAGCATCGTTGGTACAGAAAGGGGACCAAGCCCAAGCGAGTGTTTAACACTTTATTCAAAAATGAAATGACTAGGCTGAGCCCAAATTTGGCCAAACTCCTAATCAACCGAGCACACGGGCTCTTTATTTTTCAGAGTGGTCTTAGTACCAAACAAGACTACCGAGCTTCTGACGAATATTCATTGGTTCCAGGGTACATCTCCCCACACCTCTGATATATGTCGTTGTAATTCCTCAACGTCTTCAGAGAGGTGGCGGGTCCCGACAACCAACAACTCCATGGACCGAAACGTCCTTAAACTAATAATGGACCGCAACGTCCTTAAACTAAGACAATATAGAGTCCAAATGCTCTTCTGTTGGGTTTGAATGATCACAAATATCCTGTTGAGTATATCTTAGTCTAAAATTAGACTAACGTATTCTCAACAAACATTTAAGTTGATCTTAATCCCAAACGAGATTAACGATCCTTAAATCAAACCAAACCCAAATCTAAGAAAATACGGATTTGGACTAATCCACGCCCTACGGACGACAACATAAATTAGTCTCCGTATACAATCTATGGGAAACCAAAAATAATATACACACACACGACACGAAGTGAACATCTGGAGTAGGAGAAAGTGGTTATCGCTACGCGGTAACGTAATTAACTGCAGGAGCTTGCGCCTGCAGGGAAGAGCGTCCCCACAATCAAATATCCCTCACAAAAGAGGGGGAATCTGACGAAATCTGCTACAACGACCGCATCCGTCCAAACCTCCAATGCACGGTGCTATAAATCAACTTGGCATCTTCGGAGAGGTGAATGGATAAACCCAAATAGCATCTACCCCAAATGCAGGAAAGACGTTTGTCTTTCCCTGTTTTCGGCGGTAAACATTCATGAATTTAACGAGGCTATGCCGCTTGAGGCACTTGATGATGCCGAAGATAAGGTGCACTCAGTATATCTGATGGGCCTGATCTCGTAGAGGCGGCAAGATGATCTTGTCGATGTTTTGCATCAGGACTTCCAACAGATGGCGATAATCTCCGCCTACCAGAGGACTGACGATATCAGCGGGGATCCCGACACTTGCATTCGTGAGAAAATGCATAAGAAAATGGTCAGAGAGGCCAGAAGCATCTTACTCGGACTTGCTTCTGAATTCCTAAATCCATGTCTGGGATTCAGTGTCTTGCCATTGTAAACATTTTGATGATATTTTTGTTTTGTTGTTATCACTGATGTATAAATTTTCTCAAGTATGAATGGCAAAACTTCCCTTTCTTTTATACCACTGCTCATAAGTGCCTCATGTGAAGTAGTAGTTACTCATATATATATATATATATAATGTCGGGGCCCTCGCGTTCTACGTGCGAGGCACTGTGATTGGTGTTGGCGCCCATATGTTATACGCATGAGGCGCTATCACTGGTTCTAATTGTCTGAAGGATTGGTGCTAAGGCAGAAGCTTGACTTCACCGAGCGGGTCACACAGGATTGCGAAACTGCCAAGCAGGAAGTCACTGAGAAGCTTTCGTCCTGCTTGCAATAACGGGCTCAAATTGAAGCGGAGTTGGCCACAGTAGCTGACCACGAGAAAGGATTGAGAGTAGCGCTAGCGGCTTGTCAATTTGTTGAAGATGCATCCTCCTTAATAACTGTCATTATACCTTTTTTCTTATACGAACTGTAAACCTGTGCTTCATGAATAACATATATTCATTCTGATTCCTTTATGAAATATATCTTGTATTCACTTGAGTTCATGAATAAAAGACATATTTTATTTCATATTAGCATGTAACTTTGGCAAATGTGACCCGTATATAGTCCATCTTGATCTCTTTGCAGGGCAGCGATGGCTTAGGAAATAGGTTTGGATCTGCCGCCTAAGGCTTTTCAACTTTATGAACCGTGAGGGTCTCATAAAGACTTTTCTCCCTACGAGTCGAGAAGATCCCGTAGGTGTATTTTCTCCTAGGAGTCGTGAGAACTCTTAAATGCGTTTTCTCTTGAGAGTCGTAAGAATCTCACAAGAGAATTTTCCCCCTTACAAGTCGAGAGGACTCGTAAGTGGTTTTTTCTCCTTCTTGTCGATATTCGACTTTGGAGAATATGGCCCGTGGATAGTATACAATATTCCATCTTAGACCTACTTGCAGGGCCACGGTGCTTAGGAAACAGGTTGATATCCCCGTTGCCTAAGGCTTTCCACCTTCATAATCCGTGAGGGTCTCACGAAGATGTTTTTCCCTACTAGTCGAGACGAATCGAGAAGTTCTCATAGGAACATTGTTTTCCCTATGAGTCGAGACGAATCGAGAAGTTCTCACAAGAATGTCCTAACGTCAAAGTTAACCTTTGCTCTTTACGACAGAGGTCCGTTAGGGTCTATGGTACTAGGGTTTTTGTCCGTCGTACCGTCGCGTTGGATGATGCATACCCCGATACGCAATCTTATTGTTCGAGTAGCCCTGCGACTGTCGTGTCTCCGGTCCTTTCGGAGGCTGGACAAGACGTCTTCAAGTAATCTCCCAGTTCATATTACCGTCGGAAGAGCAAGCGCTAGGGATTTTCCATGCCGCTTTTTATTTGAGGTTAGGCTCAATTTAGGAGCCCCGATGAGTCATGACCACTCCGTGCTGGTGTGGGATGATCTCCGATAGTCTTTCAGGTTTTATTTGAGTTGCCGTCAAGACCCTGAAGCCAGGGATCTTCCTTTGCTTCATTTGTTGACATTGTTGGATATATGTATGCCCTAAAGGCCATTATATGATAATGTATGTACCGGTATGCTTGTGTGTGTGTGTGTGTGTATTTATGTGTGTATGTATGTATATATATTTATGTGTGTATACATACATACATACATACATACATATATATATATATATATATATTCAAGGGACATTCTTGCTCGACATGATAGTATGTTATCTGGTTGCACTTTTTATCTTGACATGTTCATTTGATCATGCTTTCATTCATTTGGTACATGTTGATATAGCCCTTAGGATGATGCAGGACTACTGAGATTATGATGTGGATCATACTAGTGGGACATGTGTAATCTATGAGCATATACTTGAAATGTTCCTAGTCGTGGGTGTATCAAGGCAAATATCACCAGAGTAGACTAGTGTATACATTGCTTGTCCCATATGATGGATGATAGATGATCCCATATCCATTGGTTTGGTGACACCAAAGACCGTATACGGGTGCTCAGTGAGACTGGGTACACTGAACGGACTCGCCGAGAACTCCTATGTGGTATTATATCTATTGTCGGATAGCAGTTCTCAGATGACACTGGTACAGGTTAGTCTGTAGACCCAAGATCGTCATAGAGTCTTGTGTGTCTCCCACTGTACTTTGATCTCCACCCTACCACGGCTCTACTGAGTCATGCAAACAGGTGGATTTTGGGTACAGTCCTGAGGCACATAAAGGCAATGAGCGATGGGAGGGGTTTCGTCTCTCCCGGTATTGGGAGTTGATATTGCACCATGTACGATTGGCTATAACAGGAAGTCCCTGGCCAGGGCTGGTGAGATTTACTGATAAGTGTTATAAGTAGTTTCTCGATCTGTTATGCGCCATATACCGGCATGACTTATTGGGTTATTGGGGTCGACGATGCCATCCCTAGACTCACATATGCAGCATATTTGACGAAGAGACCGGACTGTACAGTAAGTGTTACCAGTTGGCTCGACGGGAGTTTTAGTAGGTTTGCTTGTGTTTCTTCTGATCGCTCAATACCTGGGAGCCGTTACGTACAGCTTATGCCACTGACGGTTTGTAGGCATGTGATGTGATCGCTGCCTACTGCCAGCGTATTGACGAGTCTTAGAGTCCCACAAAGGAGTCTCCAAGCTCAGGCGAAATGATGTGGGGTGCATATGTGATATGCGCGGGAGCTCGATTAAATGCGTGTATTGGATACCGTATTTTAATCGAGCATTTACTATTGGACGGGTCGTATGTGATATGACCGGGTTATTAAATCAAGTGTTGATTTAATATTGAGTCCATTAGCTCATTTATTAAAACATATTTCTTTATGATGCATGCATGAGTGTATGTATATGATGATATGGATGTACACATGCAAGCATACACGTGTCATGGTTGATGATACATTGGTGGTGGTAATGCAAGACTCACATGGTTACATATTTATATATTTTGTTAATTTGAGAAAAGCAAAATGGCAAATTAAATCATGGTTGACTATTCAACTCTCCTTTTCTTGTGTTGACAAAGTCAAAACCATGGTTTCATTTGCCCATGGTTTTAGCCCATGGTTTTGCTTAAACTCAAGTTACAAAATATCTAGATATTTTGTAACCATAGTTTGGCATGGATGACTCTCACTTGCTCTCTTGAGTTTAGTTAGAGTTATTCATTATTCTCATATTATTCTCTCTTGAGTTTAGCTTGAGCCATCTCCTTCTTCCTCTCTCTCCTCAAAGCTCACTGGGGTTTTAAAAGAAAGAGAAAGGATTAAAAAGAAAAGGTTTTGTAGTGAGATCCAAACCTACATCACCCTTCCACTTTAGTCTAGCCCACTAGTGTGGAGTGTTTACTTCATCTTCATCCTTGATCAAGTGAAGCTTGGAGCTTGGAGCAAAGGGACTTCGTGGTGGATCATCGTGGGCTTGGAAGGACACAAGCCAACCGGTTCAAACCTCAATCGATCCAAGGAGACTAGGAGGAGGTCTACAAAGATTGTATTTTCTCCCCCACTTAGTGTTAGACACTTCATAGTATGTGATACTTTAGTTTGTTACTCTATTTTTCTAGTTCGATTCATGTTTGGAATTGTTTAGCACCCTCTAAATTTTTGTTATAGCATGTGTGATGCAACCCTAAACCTAGGAAAGTGCTAAAGAATCCCTACAGTGGTATCAGAGTCAAGCTAGAACTTTAGAGTAACCTAAACGACGTTAAAACTTCGAACGAACGAAAACCGACATCCAAAGTAGTGCTCTCTGGAAATTTTTCAAAATTTAGAATTTTCATATTAAAAATACTCAGAAAATCATGTAGGGTATTGTATGGGCCCCCAAGAAGAACGAAGCCCTAACTCAACTAAACGACCGTGGAACCGCGGCCAAAAGGGTCTTTTGGCGGCAGTTCCGTGGCGCCGTTAGTGAGGCTTGGACCGTGCCTTCTGTGTGTTAGCCCATATGTGTTTGATGCAGTCTCTGGTATATTTTGATCTGACTCAAGTGTTGAGCCATCTGAGAATTCTTTGGATGATTGATCGATCGATCGAATATTTTAATTGCACCTAGTTTATTTATGAATGTGATACAATAATTGGAATCTACACTAATTAGTTTTGTGAAAAGTAATTAGCTGCATGTAAGTCTAATATTAAGGCCTCGGTAGAATCGGGAATCTTGTTGAATTACCCAGCTTCTTTTGAAAAGGTATTTTCATGGTTGAGACCTAAATATAAGATTTGCATTGTTAGGCATGAAATCCTGAATATGTGATATTCCGGGTTTATGATGTCTAAAGGCAGTGTCGATTCCAACTGTTATAGTTTTTCATTTTCTTTTCTGTGACCATAAGTGTAGTATGTGGTGTATCGCCGGTTTTGTTGCTATATATCAACGAAAATTGGGGTACGCATACTTACGTACGTTGATGATATGTGATATTATGTGTTGCTGAGATATGATGTGCAGGATCGTCGTGAATGAATAGCTGGGGGTTTTATGTGAGATGAGAGTTTTTCTTTTCATTCATGTAAAATTATTGTATGTAGTATTCTTTTATTGGGGCACTTCCGGGATGAGGATGATGTCACCATTGTTGTATATTATTTACTTTTCCGCATTACGATAGACTCAAGGAGGGGAGCACAAGTGACCGGGTTCTAGGGTTCAGTGGGAGGCCATCTCGAGGAGTCGAGATCGGGTCTCCTAAACTATAGAATTGGTAGGGTCACTTACCGCTCTCGTAGGGGTCTAGAGGTGTGGGCTTGGCTATTCATCGCGATCGTGGAATCCGTATTTTCTATTGTTGGTTAAATACAAAATACGGACTTCCTAATACATCCTGTATTTTCATATATGTGCTTCTGCTGTTGATATTCTGTGATGCGATCACCTTATATGCTGAGACAAATGATACATTATATATATGATATATAATAAACATTGCTTATATTTTGCATTCACGCTAGTCCCGGCCCGCTATGCCGTTAGTTAAGTAACCTAACGGTTCATAACGGGACATTGTGGCGAATGCCGATGGTATAAGCGTACGTTCTATTTTCGTTTCTTCTCTGTAATGGCTTAAGGATAAATGATAAAACTACATTAATAAGATTAATGTAAACAAAAAGAAACCTAAATTGATGTTGTAGAATCAGATTTGAAACCTACTCGGCTTTTTATGAAAAAGCAAGATTCAAAAGGCGGAGCTTAAGCCACTCCTTTTTAAACCATTAGATTCTACAACGATATCAAGTTCGAAGCGTTAAAGATTTTCTTAAAAACTATACGCAGCCCTCCATCATTTTAGGAAGTAGAGTACTTAGTATTCATGCTACGTATGTTGATTATAGTCAAGGCGTAGTGTACAGTACCTAAGTGATGTCTTCCTACACAACATATGATGAGATTAATTAGGACATTCATGTGATTATGTTGATTATAGTCAAGGGTCATATGGGTGGGTCTAATTAATCATGAATTGACGGAAAGAACTTGATTAGTACTTATGATATGTTGATTATAGTCAAGGTCATAAGTGCTAGGGGTAAAAACCATATCGGGAGTTTCAAGTGTTGAAATTTGCAATGAGATTGCATAGCTTCTATATGATAGTAGGATCCCGATCCCACTGTGAGCAATAGTTGCTCCCGGGAGAATTTTGCACTTTCAAATTAGCTAACTCATTAGGTGTCTAGAAAGGTGTCAACGGGGCTACGCCTCTGGGAAAATGAGGTTTATTTTAATTAGGTCCGTGCGAAAGCACGGGGAACCTCCCTCAGAAGTACCGGCACTGGCCTGGCTGAACGGTTAGCGAAGTTGTAGAATGTAATTAATCCTGGCTATTTTTTTCCTTTTAAGATTTGAAGGAGAATTTGATAAAAGCAGTGGGAGATATCGATTAGATAAGATAATAAACCAATCTAATCTTTGCGAGAGCTTTCGCTGAGTGTATTCTTTTCTCTCTCCTAATAGCAGATAACCATGACTGGACTTAAGCTACTATTAAAGAAAAATAAGCTTACCGGACCGAATTATAAAGATTGGCTGAGGAACATTAATATTGCTCTCACATATGATAAAGTATCATATGTCCTCACTGTCATAGCCCCGCCCAAACCAGGCCCTGAATCTTCTGTTGCGGACAGGGAAATCTGCAAAACGTGGGATATTGACTGTGCCACCGCCAAATGCCTTGCGCTTGCATCGATGGACAATACACATTAAAAGCAGCACGAGGAGATGGATGTTCAATCTATCTTTCTCCATACAAAAGAGTTGTATGGAGAGCAATCTCGTATCCTACGATACGAAGCGTCTCGAAAGCTGTTTCAGATGCGGATGGATCCTGGCACTTCAGTAGGCGACCACGTTTTGAAGATGATAGCTCTTATTGAAGAGCTTGAGGGTCTCGGATGGACAATGGATAACGAGCAATATACGGATATTATTCTACAGTCTCTTCCCTCTGCCTTTGCTCCTTTCATAGTGAACTTCAACATGCATAACATGGAGAAATCACTACCCGAACTTCTCAATATGTTGAGAAATGCGGAGAGCACGCTTAAAGCGAAGTCTCCCTCCCTGCTTGTTGGACAATCTTCTTCTTCCGTCCCAAAAGCCAAGGCCAAGGGAAAGAACAAGAAGAAATCCACCAAGCCAAGAGGTGGAATAAAAAAGACAAAGGGGAAAGACAAATCCAAAGATGCGGAGTCGGGAAAAGGAGAATGTTTTTACTGCAAGAAGACGGGACACTGGAAGTGGAATTGTACTGAGTATCTTGGTCTCAAGAAAGGGAAGCAATGCTTCGGCTTCAGGTGTGTTCGTAACTGAAAACTGTTTTTCTATAAACTCTGCTTCCTGGGTATTGGATACCGGTTCGGGTTCTCATATCTGTAATTCTGTGCAGGGGCTGAGAAATAGCAGAGTTTTGAAGACAGGTGATCATACTCTCCGGGTTGTAAATGGTTCCAATGTACATGTAGTTTCAGTGGGAGAGTATCATCTGGCGTTGCCATCGCATTGTATATTGGTTTTGAACACATGTTATTTTGTACCAAGCATGCTTTGTAATATTATATCCGTTTCTTTGTTGGACAATGACGGATAACATTTTGTATTGCAGCACAATGTTATGAATATTAAACTAAATAAAGAGTTGATTAGTTGTGGTACACTTAATAACGGGATATATGTCCTTAATCAACACACGGTTTTCAACATATAACACATAAATAAAAGAAAATTTTCAGATATAAATGAACCTTTTCTTTGGCATTGTAGACTTGGACATATTAATGAAACAAGACTAACATGCTTCATAAAGATGGATATTTAAATTCTTTTGATTATAAATCTTATGCGACTTGTCGGTCTTGTATCAAAGGGAAAATGACCAAAACTGGACACGGAGAAAGAGCTACTGAGCTCTTAGGCCTCATACATAGTGATGTGTGTGGGCCAATGTCTACACATGAAAGAGGCGGTTTTTCTTACTTCATAACTTTTACTGATGATTTCTCAAGATTCGGTCATGTGTTTTTGATAAAGCATAAGTCTGAAGCTTTCGAGAAATTCAAGGAGTACAAACTTGAAGTAGAAAAACAAACTGGAATGAGCATCAAGATACTTCAATCAGATCGAGGTGGAGAGTATCTTAGTACAGAGTTTTCGAACTTCCTAAAATAGAATAGGATTTTCTCTCAGCTCACTCCCCCTTACACACCACAGCACAATGGTATGTCAGAGCAGCGGAATCGAACCCTATTAGATATGGTACGATCCATGATGAGTGATGCTGAGTTGCCCCTCTCCTTTTAGGGGCATGCATTGGAGACTGCAGCTTTTCTGTTGAACAGGGTTCCAACCAAGACCGTGTCTACCACTCTATATGAGATATGGTATGGGAAGAGACCATCTCTTAAGCGAGTTAAGATTTGGGGTTGTCCGGCTTTTGTCAAAAAGCAGAATCCGGACAAACTCGAGACACGATCATTCAAATGTTTATTTGTGGGATATCCAAAAGATTCATATGGATATCTTTTCTACCACAAGGAGGAACAAAGGATGTTTGTTTCTCGAAATACCATATTTTTAGAAAATGAGATTTTTCCAAATGATACTGATGGCAATGTGGTAGATCTAGAAGAGGTTCTAGAGACACAAGTTACAAATGACGACTTGGTTGAACCTGATGTTGCAACAGAACCTATTGAAGCTCAGCCGCTCCATAGATCTGGTAGGACTTATCGCCCACTGGAGAGATACTACGGTTTTCTCATTAATATTGATGGAGAAGACTGCATCATGGATGATGATGACCCTACCAGTTTTCAGCAAGCTATCACGAGTGGTGACTCTGTGAAGTGGCTGGATGCCATGAGATCCGAAATGGATTCTATGTACACCAATAAAGTATGGACTTTAGATGTTGTACCCTCTGGGGTAAAACCCGTAGGGTGCAAATGGATCTTTAAGAGAAAGATCGGTGTAGATGGGAAGGTGAAGACCTATAAGGCAAGACTTGTGGCGAAAGGATTTCGACAAAGACCGGGACTGGACTATGACGAAACATTTTCTCCTGTAGCCATGCGTAAATCCATTCGGATCCTACTTGCTATTGCTGCTCACTACGACTATGAAATCTGGCAGATGGACGTTAAAACTGCTTTTCTAAATGGTGATTTAGAAGAGTGCGTTTATATGGATTAGCCAGAGGGCTTCATTGATAGTGGGAGCAGCGGGAAAGCATGTAGGTTGCTTAAATCCATTTATGGATTAAAGCAGGCATCACGGAGTTGGAACATCTGTTTTGATGATGTTATCAAAGAGTTTGATTTTGTCAAAAATCCATATGAACATTGTGTTTATAAGAAGATTGTAGGAAGTACTGTCACATTCCTCGTATTGTATGTAGATAACATTCTTCTGATAGGAAACGACGTTCCTATGCTACAATCGGTCAAACTATTCTTATCACAAAGGTTCTCAATGAAGGACCTGGGTGATGCCTCGTACATATTGGGCATAAAGATCTATAGGGATGGATCTAAACGGTTATTGGGATTGTCCCAAACCAGGTATATTAACACCATCCTAAAGAGGTTTAGTATGGAAGACTTCAAGCGGGGTTCCTTACCCGCTAGTCATGGAGTCACTCTCTCTAAGGACTTTTGCCCAAAGACTGATGAAGAGAGAACTCGAATGAGTATTATACCCTACGCTTCTGCTGTAGGATCTATAATGTATGTGATGTTATGTGCACGCCCTGATGTAGGTTATACACTGAGTGTAGTAAGCAGGTATCAATCCAACCCAGGGAAGAATCACTGGACAACAGTGAAGAACATTCTTAAGTACTTGCGAAGGACAAAGAAATGTTCTTGGTGTATGGTAACGGAGATCTCCAAATGGAGGCCTTTACCGATTCTAGCTTCCAGAGTGATAAGGATGATAGCAAATCTATCTCTGGGTTTGTCTTTATCCTCAATGGAAGGGCGGTGTGTTGGAAGAGTTCCAAACAGAATACCGTTGCAGACTCCACGATGGAAACTGAGTATATTGCTGCAAATGATGCTTCCAAGGAAGCCGTCTGGATGAGGAAGTTCGTCTCGGAGCTAGGAGTAGTTCCGACCATTATTGATCCAATACCTTTGTATTGTGATAATAATGGGGCTATGGCATTGGCCAAAGAACCCAGGTCCCATCAGCGATCCAAACACACCCTCAGGCGATATCATCTGATCCGGGAGATAGTTGATCGCCGCGAGATCGAGATTTGGAGAGTAGATACAAAAGATAACACCGCGGATCCACTCACCAAGGCCCTCCCTTTGCCGCAGCATGAGCAACTTTTTGAGAGGTTGGGTATGAGATACGCCAATAATTGGCCTTAGTGCAAGTGGGAGATTGTTGGATATATGTATACCCTAGAGGCCATTATATGATAGTGTATGTACCGGTATGCGTGTGTGTGTGAGTGTGTGTGTGTATATATATATTCAGGGGACATTCTTGCTCGACATGATAGTATGCTATCTGGTTGCACCTTTTATCTTGACATGTTCATTTGATCATGCTTTCATTCATTTGGTACATGTTGATATAGCCCTTAGGATGATGCAGGACTACTGAGATTATAATGCAGATCATACTAGTGGGACATGTGTAGTCTATGAGTATATCCTTGAAATGTTCCTAGTCGTGGGTGTATCGAGCTGGGGCATCGATATCATCAGAGTAGACTAGCGTATACGTTGCTTGTCCCGTATGATGGGCGATGGATGATCCCATATCCATTGGTGTGGTGACACCAAAGACCGTATACGGGTGCTCAGTGAGACTGGGTACACTGAACGGACTCGCCGAGAACTCCTATGTGGTATTATATCTATCGTCGGATAGCAGTTCTCAGATGACACTGGTACAGGTTAGTCTGTAGACCCGAGATCGTCATAGAGTCTTGTGTGTCTCCCACTTTACTTTGATCTCCACCCTACCACGGCTCTACTGAGTCGTGCAAACAGGTGGATTTTAGGTACAGTCCCGAGGCACATGGAGGCAATGAGCGATAGGAGGGGTTTCGTCTCTCCCGGTATTGGGGGTTGATATTGCACCATGTACGATTGGCTATAATAGGAAGTCCCTGGCCAGGGCTGCTGAGATTTACTGATAAGTGTTATCAGTAGTTTCTCGATCTGTTATGAGCCATATACCGGCATGACTTATTGGGTTATTAGGGTCGACGATGCCATCCCTAGACTCACATATGCAGCATATTTGACGAAGAGACGGGACTGTACGATAAGTGTTACCAGTTGGCTCGACAGGAGTTTTAGCAGGTTTTCTTGTGTTTCTTCTGATCGCTCAATATCTGGGAGCCGTTACGTACAGCTTGTGACACTGACGATTTGTGGGCATGTGATGTGATCGCTGCCTACTGCCAGCGTATTGACGAGTCTTAGAGTCCCACAAAGGAGTCTCCTAGCTCAGGCGAAATGATGTGGGGTGCATATGTGATATGTGCGGGAGCTCGATTAAATGCGTGTATTGGATACCGTATTTTAATCCAGCGTTTACTATTGGACAGGTCGTATGTGATATGACCGGGTTATTAAATCAAGTGTTGATTTAATATTAAGCCCATTAGCTCATTTATTAAAACCTATTTCTTTATGATGCATGCATGAGTGTATGTATATGATGATATGGATGTACACATGCAACCATACATGTGTCATGATTGATGATACATTGGTGGTGGCAATGCAAGTCTCACATGGTTACATATTTATATATTTTGTTAATTTGAGAAAAGCAAAATGGCAAATTAAATCATGGTTGACTATTAAACTCTCCTTTTCTTGTGTTGACAAAGTCAAAACCATGGTTTTATTTGCCCATGGTTTTGCTTAAACTCAAGTTACAAAATATCTAGATATTTTGTAACCATAGTTTAGCATGGATGACTCTCACTTGCTCTCTTGAGTTTAGTTAGAGTTATTCATTATTCTCATATTATTCTCTCTTGAGTTTAGCTTGAGCCATCTCCTTCTTCCTCTCTCTCCTCAAAGATCACTAGGGTTTTAAAAGAAAGAGAAAGGATTAAAAAGAAAAGGTTTTGTAGTGAGATCCAAACCCACATCACCATTCCACTTTAGTCTAGCCCACTAGTGTGGAGTGTTTGCTTCATCTTCATCCTTGATCAAGTGAAGCTTGGAGTTTGGTGCAAAGGGACTTCGTGGTGGATCATCGTGGACTTGGAAGGACATAAGCCAACCGGTTCAAACCTCAATCGATCCAAAGAGTCTAGGAGGAGGTCTACAAAGATTGTATTTTCTCCCCACTTAGTGTTAGACACTTCATAGTATATGATACTTTAGTTTGTTACTCTATTTTTCTAGTTCGATTCATGTTTGGAATTGTTTAGCACCCTCTAAATTTTTGTTATAGCATGTATGATGCAACCCTAAATCTAGGATGGTGCTAGAGAATCTCTACAGACATTGTGTCTGCTATATTGTGACGAATGTCGAGGTTTTCTCTAGGTTGTCTGTGAACCGTCGAGGCTTGGAACTAGGGAATTTGCCATGGCTCCGTTGTTTTGACCCAGGGGTCGGTTGTTGACGTTGCTTCTGCATCCTGCTGGAGTGAGAAGGAACGCCATTGTTGATCTCTAGGTTGTCTGTGAACCGTCGAGACTTGGAACTAAGGACTCTGCCATGGATCCGCTTTATTGATGTTGCGTCTGCATCCGGTTGGAGTGAGAAGAAACGTCGTTGTTGATCTCTAGGCTGTCGATGAACCGTCGAGTCTTGGAACTAGGGACTCCGCCATGGCTCTGCTTTGTTGACGTTGCGTCTGCATCCTGTTGGAGTGAGAAGAAACGCCGTTGTTGATCTCTGAGCTGTCGATGAACCGTCGAGACTTGGAACTAAGGACTCTGTCATGGCTCCGCTTTGTTGACGTTGCGTCTGCATTCGGTTGGAATGAGAAGAAACGGCGTTGTTGATCTCTTGGTTGTCGATGAACCGTCGAGACTTGGAACTAGGGACTCTGCCATGGCTCCGCTTTGTTGACGTTGCGTCTGCATCCTGCTGGAATGAGAAGGTACACCAGGTAGTCTTTAGGTTGCATATGAACCGTAAAAACTTGGAGCTAGGAATCTGCCATGGCTCCATTTTGTTTCGATCCTGGGGTCTCTTATTGACGTTGGGTCTTCAACCTGCTGGACTGAAAAGGAGAGCCAGGTTGGAGCTAGGGTTTTGCCATCACTCCTTGGAGCTTTGTTGATGTCACGTCTACACTCTGTTGGAATGAGAAGAAACGCCGAGCTGATCTTTAGGCTGTAGATGTTGCCATCGAGATCTGGCTCTCCTTCTAACGAAACCTGGTGGGAAAGTATGGTCCCCTTTTCGTTTGTGCCCATGGATTGTATACAGGGGTTGATGCGGACTCACCTGCAGGGCAGAAATTTTCTCTTCTTTTTTTGTTTCTTTCCGCGGTGCTCTATCATTTCAGCTTTTTATATCGCGAGAATTGCGATTGCCCAATCATTTCGGCTTTTTGTCGGGGTGCCCAATCATTTCAGATATTTTCTTTTTACTCGCTGCTTTTTATTGCGAGTTGCCCAAACATTTCGGCTGTTTTTATATGCATACGTTTTGCTCGCTGATTTTTATTGCGAGTTACCCCATCATTTCGGCTATTTCATATGCATTTTTTTGCTCGCTAATTTTTGTTGCGAGTATGGAGCTTAAGATCTAATACCAATCTTGGTATCAACACCGCTGCGACTGGAATATTGCCAAGAGCGAATCATCATTTGCTTTGAAAGGACTTAGAATTTGCTGCCGATTTAGGCATCGACATCGCTACCACTGGAATGTTGCCAGGAGCGAATCATCATTTACCTTTGCTGATTTGAACAAAGGTGGCTTAGCAAACAGGGTTAGGATCCTGTCGACTAAGGCTTTTTGACTTCATGAGCCGTAAGGGTCTTATAAAAGTATTTCTCCCTACGAGTCGTGAGGATTTCGTAGGTGTATTTTCTCCTTAGTAGTCGTGAGGATTCCTAAGTGATATCTTCTCTTGTAAGTCGTAAGGATCTCACAAGAGTATTTTCTCCTTGCAAGTCGAGAGGACCTACAAGTGTTGTTCACCAAATAGGGAAATTTCGTACCATTGGCGGAACTAGGTGAGGGAACATTTATTTGTGCCCGTGGATTGTATACAAGGGTCAATATTGGACCGCCTGTAGGGAAACTTGGGGGATATGACGGCTTAAGAACAGGTTCAGATCCCTGTAGCTTAAGGCTTTTGAATCTTATGAGCCGTGAGGGTCACATAAGAGGAACATTCTCCTCGTGAGTCGTGAGGATCTCGCAAGTGCATATTCTCCCTAGAAATCATGAGGATTCCTAAGTGTGTTGCTCCTTTTGTGAGTCGTAAGGATCTCACGCAGGTATTTTCTCCTCACAAGGTCGAGAGGACCTTGCAAGTGCACATGAATTTTTTACGAGTCTGCGCCCTTTCGGATTTTCACAAACTCGCCGGTAGCCCTACTGTTTTTACTCACGAAGCCCTTTTGGGTTTTGATCCGTGCCCATTTCGCTGATGGACATATCGTTTTTTTTAAAACGAGATTGCGCCGTTCCGGGTTTTCACAAACTCGTCGGCAATCCTGCTGTTTTTACTCACGGCGCCCTTTCGGGTTTTCATCCATGCCCATTTCGCTTGTGGATATACCTTTTTTTTAGTTCGCCAATGGAACTTATGGGGGACTTCGCCACCGGGGCAGCTGTGTAGCCAGCAGGACTTAAGTTGCAGTCCTTGCCGCTGGGACTTGTGGTCTTAAATTCCACCATCGCCGTGTTGGAGGCGATGTATTTAGTTTAAAGACATGACGGTCCATTGTTAGTTTAGGGACATCTCAGTCCGTTGTTACTTTAGGAACATCTCGGTCTAGTGTTAGTTTAGGAACATCTCGGTCCATTGTTTAGTTTAGGGACATCTCGGTCCATTGTTTGTTTTGAGGCGAAGTTTTACCGGATACTACTTATAGAGTCTTGACTCAGGGAGACAGTGAGCGGACACGAGCATCGTCATCTATCATTAACCTGAGTTGTAACTTGTCAAGCGTAGTATTTCTTAAGGAACCGGCCGTTTATTGGCCGGAAGGGTCTTTCTCCATGCATATCCATGAGCAAGTAGGCCCCACCTTGGTAGACCTTTTTTATGATGTACGGACCTTCATAGTTTGGCTCGAATTTCCCCCGCTTTGCACGGTTGGTGATCATAGGTCTTTTTACGACTAGCACGAGTTCGCCTTGGCGGAATGTTCTTGGCCTAGTTAGTCTTTCATATGAGCGCATCATCCTTACTTTGTAAGCTTCCAGGTTTTGCTGCGCAATGAGACGAGTTTCATCGAGGGCATCGAGCTCCTCAAGCCGAAGATAGGCATTTTCTTCATCCGTCGGCTCGTATCGAACTGCCACTCGTAGAGAGGGTAGTTCTATCTCCAAGGGAAGTATCGCCTCCATGCCGAATACCAACGCGAATGGCGTTGTATTTGTGGACGTTTTGAACGTGGTTCGATACGCCCAGAGAGCTTCATGCAGTCTCTCATGCCAGTCCCTTTTATTTCTGGACACCGTTTTCTTTATGATCTTCATCAAGGTCTTGTTGAAAGCTTCAGCTAAACCGTTAGCTCGGAGATTATAGACTGAAGAATATCTCCAATCTATACTATGCTGCTGTGCGAAGCCGCTGATCTTATGGCTCCTGTAGGTCGGTCCATTATCCTAGATGATTCGTCGTAGAGTGCCGAACCGGTAGATAACATGTGTCCTGAAGAAATGGAGGATGTTCTCCGTCTTCACCTCCCTTAGCGGTACTGCCTCTGCCCATTTAGAGAAGTGATCGGTTGTTGCCAATATGAACCGGTGTCCCTTGGATGAGGCTGGTTCGATGGGCTCAATTATATCGGTTCCCCACATTTCGAACGGCCAGCTAGCCAATGTTGGGTGTAGCGGATTTGGATGTTGGTGGATAAAGTCCCCGTGAATTTGGCACGAGTGACACCGCTTCACATATTCGAGGCAGTCCTGAATCATCATGGGCCAATAGTAACCCATTCTCTTGATCTTCAACTTCATCTTTGGTCCGGCATGATGAGAACCGCAGAGTCCGTCTTGAGTTTCTTGGAAGACCCTCCTTGCTTCCTCCAGTCCCAGGCACACAAACTTTCGAACGACCTCTTATATAGAGTATCATTGACGAAGGCGAAAGATAGAGCTCGCTTCATGAGCTGATGTCTTGACGACGTATCTTCGGGTGTTCGATGGGATTTGAAGTAGTTTATGAAGACTTCTCTCCAATCCGTAGCCTTTTCTTCGTCTTCTATTTGGCAGGTTGTTTTCTTGGTCGCTTCCTTTCCTTCAGACGGCTCCGGAGATATTTCTGCTGGCACGAGAATCCGGCGGCTTTGCATAATGATCCTTACGTCATCGAGGTTTTCGTCGGCCAATTCTTTAGCAAGCTTGGCCAACGCATCCGCCTTGCTATTTTCTGCCCGCGATATGCTTTCTAGAATGTAGGAGGGGATTTGAGTCAGCAGTTGCTGCACTCTTTCGCCATATTTTACCAACTCCGGTTTGCATGTCTGATAGTCGCCATTTACTTGGCTAACGACTAGCTGGGAGTCTCCATATATGAGGAGGTTTTCGATGCCCATGTCAACAGCAATCTCAAGACCTACTATCAAAGCTTCATACTCAGCCTCGTTGTTTGTTCTTGGCTCTGTCAATGAAAGGGCGAAACTCATTATCCCTCCTTGCGGAGTCACAAAGATAAGGCCTACCCCAGCTTTAATTATAGGGTTGTTTTGCTTTCGCTTTTTCATGGAATATGCTCCATCGAAGTAGAGTTCCCATCGGGCATTATTTCCTTCCTCCTCCATGTCGATTGCGTCGAACGCGTGTTCATCTGGCAATTTGCAATTTAAGGGAAAGTCGGCTGGTATTGGATGTTCAGCGAGGAAGTCAGCGATGGCCTGGCCCTTCACCGCTCTGAGGGGTCGATAGATTATCGAGAACTCCATCAAAAGGAGGGCTTATTTGGCAAGCCTTCCCGTTAGTATGGCTTTTATCATCAAATATTTGAAAGGATCCACCTTTGATATGAGATGGACCTCATGTGCCAAGGCATAATGTCGAAGCTTTGTTATCGCGAAGATCAGTGCCAGGAAATGCTTTTCGATGGGGGAGTAGTTGTTTTCTGCCCCCAGGAGAACTCGACTCAAATAATAGAGAGCTCTCTCCTTTCCCTGATCGTTCTCCTGTGCCCATAGCACGCCTAGAGAACCTTCAAGGGCTGATGTATACAGGATGAGGGGCTTTCCCTTGATCGAAGCGGTCAGTGCCGGTGGATTCTGCGGATATTGCTTGATTTCGTCCAGTGCATTTTGGCATTTACGATCCCAAACGAACGGGGTCCCCTTCTTCATTAGATGGCTGTAGGGGAGGCATTTGCCAGAGAGGTTAGCTATGAACCGTCAGATATACGCGAGCTTTCCTTGGAGAGACCACAATTGCTTAAGAGTTCTTGGCGAGGGCATTTCCATAATCACCTTGATCTTTGATGGGCCTACTTTGATGCCTCGGTGTCATATGATGAAGCCTAAGAATTTACCTGAGGAGACTCCAAATGCACATATCAGGGGGTTCATCTTCAGATTATATTTCCGAAGACGCTGGAACACTATTTTCAGATGCTCCCAGTGCTCCTCATACGATTTGCTTTTCACCACGAGGTCGTCGATATAACATTCGGCAATCTCATGTATGAGGTCATCGAAGATCTTCGTCATAGTCCTTTGATAGGTAGCGCCTGCGTTCTTTAAGCCAAAGGGCATCACCTTATAGCAGAATATGCCTAGCGGGGTTCGGAAGGCGGTATGCTTTTGGGCTTCGGGATGCTGCTTTATTTGATTGTACCCTGAAGATCCATCCATGAAGGAGAAGACCTCATGGGTAGACATGTTATCGATCATCGGCTCGGTAACAGGCACTGGGAAGTCATCTTTCGGACAAGCTTTGTTGAGGTCTCGGAAGTCCACGCAGATGCACACTGTCCCATTTTTCTTCATTACCGGAACGATATTGGCGATCCAGTCAGGGTATTGAACTTCCTGGATGAAGCCGGAGTCAATTAGCTTCTTGACTTCTGCGTTGATACTCACCTCAAGTTCGAGCCGCATTCTTCTTGGCGCTTGCTTGACTGGCTTAACATCCGACGATATAGCCAATTTATGCACTGCTATTTCTGGATCTAGTCCCGGCATCTCGGAGTAGTTCCATGTGAAACAATCTTTATATTGCATAAGCACGTCCTTTAGTGTGGCCACCTGTGTTTCAAACAATAGCTCACTGACGAATGTTGGCCTTGGATCGTTTTCTATCGCCAAGTCGATTTTTCTCAGGTTGTCCGCTGTGGTGTGTATCCCATCTTCCAGCTCTTTTGGCACCGGTGGAAAATCTAAAACCACCTCGTCCTCATCCCCATTTGCGAAGCACCGGGAGAGGTCATCCACATTCTCGTTCTCTCCTTCTTTTGATAGTGTTATTACGTGGCAGGTACGAGCTCGTTTCCAAGCTCGATACTGATCTAGACCTTCCCTCGCCGTGTAGGTTGCTCTTGGCTCATGCTTTTGTGGCGGGGCTACCCTCCAACTGTCGGATAGAGCAAACCTGCCTTGTTGATACTGGTCTTCGACCCAGTCTTTGATGATGAAGCAGTCTTCAAGAGGATGTCATATTGCTTGGTGGTAGGAGCAATAAACCAGATGATGGACCTCGTTTATTTGCTCGGGGTGCCGAGACTCCAGGAGCATCATCATTTGATGCTTCATGCCAAGGTTGAATATTTTCCTTGTCTTGTCTTGAGGGAAAGAGTATTCCCGACCCATCTTCTTCATAAAAGACGGATTCCAGCTGACTTTTTCTCGATCGCGTGGCTTCCTGGATCCGCTTCACTGTTTTTGAATGTTATTCCCTTTCTTCATCTTGTTTTTGCTTCTACGTCGGGCTTTTTCCTTACCACGAGAGCGCACAGCGGGCTGAGGATAAAGTGCATCATAATCTTCCATAGCCTGCTGAATGAGACGCTGCGTCCTGGCTTTCTCATAAATGGCCATTTCACGGCTGTGGTCATCCCGAACCTTTTGACCTGCTTTCCTTATTAGCTTGTCAATTTGTTCTTCGAATGACGGGCTTGACATTTTTACGGCGGAATCCCGCTTTGGTTCGATATCGGCGCTATCTGGAAAAGCATTCCCTTCTCCTTCGGAGTCATTTATAACATGGCATCCATGGAATCGCTCCCGTTTCTTGGACCGAATGTATCCAAGCCCGGTCATCTCTATCCTCCCGTTGGGCATCTTTCGCTGAATCCCGGGGATGTCCCAAATCTTGTTGTAGAATTGGGCTTGTCGTGCGGTTTGCTTGAAGGCTATGTCTTGGCATCTTAATAGCCTTTTCAATCTCTCTGCGTAATATCTGGGCAAACAGATTGGTTGGAGCCTATCGAGCGCAAAATCGGCACCATGCCAGACTTCTTGTTCCACTTTAGTCTCCGTAGATTGGTATAAGAGGATCGCATTTTCACCTCTTCATCTAGGAGGAACGTAGAAGGTTTGCAGCTCTTGTATACTGTATGTATCAAGCGCATCGAGTTCTTTATAATGCCGCTGCGGAACCATGGTGATTTGTAAACTCTGATCAGCTCAAGTGATGGTTTGTACTACCGGGCAAACGGAGAATATGGCGTTGGCCTCGTCTTCAGAGTCACTGCCAAAGACCAAGATAGGAGTAGATGGTCTTGGCCTGTTTCCTTGGGGTTGCCCCGAGTAGACTATTTCTTCATCTTCCTCGGTAACTCTCCCAAAGATCGGGATGGTGGCGACGGCTTTTTGTTTATCCTCCGTTTTATGACATCTTTCTGTGTCTTCGAAGTCTATCAGGAAGTACTTAGCGTCTTCATATTTGCGGACTTCATTTACGGGGAATGGGTTTAGCTCCCCCGTAGCTGTGTACTCGAGGCCGTCTTTGAAGTACTTCATATACTGGTATTGTGTAGAAGGGATGATGTTGTACTCGTGTAACCAAGGTCGGTCGAGCAGAGCGTTATAGTAAATCTTGGCGTCGATGACATGAAATTTGATGTCAGTGATGAGCATCCCAAAGCGTAATGTCAATATCACAGACCCAAGCATCCGGAGATGGTAATTTTGTCCCGAGCCAGGTGTTGAACGTTCATGCAGATCTCCTTCAGCACCTTCACGTTGAGAAGGTCGACAGAGGACCAGTTGTCGATCAGGATCTTGCCTATCTTAATGTCGTGGCAGTACCCGGTGACATATAAAGGATGGTTGTGCTCGCACGTTCCGAGGAGGAAATCTTTATTGCCGAATGTGATGTCAGCTGTATGAACCTCTGCCAGCTCGTCCTTCATCTTTTCTTCTGCAAAGAAAGCTTGGAACTGATCAGGCTCTTGCAGTGCCTTGATTAGAGAATCCCGTGTCTCTTTGGACAGGAGGAGAGCATCCAGTATGCTCGGTTGTGAGGGTATCTTCCTCAGGTCTGCCAGGACATTGTAATCCACTTTGTTTTTCTTAAGCGGGTCCTTAGATGCGAGCTATTCGATGACTCTATCATCGAGGGAAATTTCCTCAGGGTCTTTTTCCTTCCCCTTGTCTCTTTTGCTCGAACCTTTATTTGTAGGCCCGATGTTCTTTTCAGGCAGCGTGCGATTACACAGCTGAATATTCTCGCATTTCTTCGCCTCTTCTTCTTTTCCAGAGGTGGATTCTTTGAAGAGAGGGCCAAGGGTCGTTTCTTCCTCGGAATCGCTCCCGAATGTAAGAACTTGATATTTCTCTTTTGTCGCACTGGTATCAATCATATGACAGTTACCAGCCGTTCCTTCACGCTCGTCTGTCGCGCTTCTTTGTTGTCGACGGGCTTCGCACTTCATCCGTTTGAAGCGTTGTCGATGGGCAACGTATCCTTGCCACCACTTCTTGAAGGCACTGGGGTGTGTGACCCTCCGAAGTATCTCCTTTGAAAGGTGGCAGCTTCATTCCCATTGACAGGGCTTTGGCGAACCGTTTCCCCATCTTAAACCTGCTTTTGTCTGCCGCGGGTGTGCTTCGATCTGGTTGGAGTACTTTGTGACTCTTCCTCGTCGCGGCTTCTTCATCCTGACGCCAATGCTTGGCCTTTTCATATATGGCCGTTTCACGCTCTTGGTTAGCTTTGCTCTTCTGAAGGGCTTCGTTCAGCATCCTATCAATGAGGTCGTCTGACGGTTCTAGGGATCTTGGGACCGATCCTGCCCCCAGTTTCCTCATGTTTCTCTCCGACGCCGAGGGGGTTTCTTCGTCTTTTAACGAAGAGTGAGAAACCATGTGGCAACTCGCTACATAATCCTCGGATTCTTCTGACGAGTCTTTCCCCTCATCATTGTCACTATCTCCTTTCTCATGGGTATGGTTGAGAAACTCTTCGAGAGTGACTGGGGTCCGCACCTTTTGGTTGTACTCCTTCAGTGCGTCAATGTACTTTTGCATGTCCGTACGCTCGTTATCAGGCTGTGCGGGCTTCTTGGTCTTCTTCTTTTTCTTCGAAGACTTTGAAGGCTTGACCTGGGTGTTATGCCCATCGTTACCAGCTTTCGGTGTTGAGCGCGATTTAAGCATCCCCTCAATGACCTCTGGTTCTAGCGGGCTTTTCCATTTAATCGCCGGACATGCTTGAAGATCCTTCAGCATTCTCTTAGTTTTAGCTGAAAGGACAACTTCCCACGGAGCTTCTTCTACAAATGAGCATGATTCCCCCGGCGTATCCATCTTTTTAGGAGCATGCTGTTTTGGCGGGTTTACCTTCCAGTTTTCGGACAGCGCGAACTTGCCTTGTTGGTATTGGTCCTCAATCCAGTTTTTGAAGACATGGCAATCTTCAATTGGGTGACCCATTACTCTGTGGTAGGGGCAATAGTTGGGACTGTTGACGTCACAAGGCTGCAATGGGCGTCTTGGATCCGGCAGAGTGATAAGCATGTTGCGCACCGCCAATTCGAACAGTCTCCTCGTTTTATCCCGGGGAAACGAGTAAAGACGTCTCAACTTCTCTTCGAGGGATTTGAGTGTGTTGCTTTGGCGAGCAACCGGTTTCGGGTCACTCGGTTGTTGTCGAGCGTTGGCAATGAAGGTCGCTTTCCCTTTGCCCTTTTCATTCCGGAGATCCGTTTTTGAAGAAGACAGCCTATGGCCCATCTGGTCCATTTGGGTCAGCTTGTCAATCAAGGCCTGGAAGGTGGTCGGCTTGAAGAACATCATGAATTGGGATATAGTTGCCTGAGGATCAAGGGTCCCCATGAACATGCCCACGGCAGGAGCTTCTTTGATGCATTGTTCGCATTTTGACTATAGGTTCCGCCATCGAATTGCGTATTGAACCCAGGTCTCTCCTGGCTTCACCCTGGCATTGATTAATGTCGTGATTGGGGTGCGCTCGCTTGCGCTTGCGAACCGCTGTGTGAATAGTAATTCCATCTCCATGAATGTTTTGACAGAATCATTTGAGAGCTCGGAGTACCATTCAAATGCCGTCTCCGACAAGCTGCCAACAAACTGGCGAAGCAGTAGTTTGTCGTCGCCTCCAGTATTACCGCACAAAGCTCTGAATTGAGCAACATACTGGTGTGAATTGCCCGTCCCCTTATACACATAGAACTTAGGGATCGTATATTCTGGCGGGTACTTGATTTGATCGTACCAGCCTAGATAAGGTCGCCCAGTTCTGACGACTTGGCCTGCCGCTTCACTCGCTTGATGAGCTCGCATTTGTTGAGCTATGTAGTCATCAAGGGCAGCCTTGGAAATTGTCTCTTCTTAGGCTATTGAGATATCCGGAGAAGGGTTTGACGTTTCCCCTCTATCGTCTTTGATGATTATCGGAGGGTCTTCGGCTGGAGGTTCCGGCGGGATCATCATCCCAACCATGTCTTGGAACAGAAGCGCTATCTGCTTTATATTAGCAGCCTGTTTCGTAGCCTCCTTATCCTTCCATTCCAGCACCCTTCGCAAAAACTCTGTATCAGTCTCCTGCTCCCAGCGCTGTTCAGACGATGCTTCTCGGCTTACTTTCTGTCTGGTGAGTGCTGACATTTTCATCAGCATTTCTTGGAGCTTTTGTTGCTGCTCCTGAGTTTTTGTCAATGACCGAGTGAGTGATCGATGACCTACAGAAGCACGGATTTCCTCTTTCCCGGAAGCCATGTACACCGTGTGCACGATCACGCCCCCAGACTTAGGGCGTTTGGATCCATCACCCTTGGGATTTGCCGCCGGTGGTGGTAGATTCTCTGGCCTTCTCTTTTTGTGAGAAGTCGAATTCGAAGGATCTATTGTAACAGGCGCCTGAGAAGTCCCTCGCTACATGCTAGAGGGATGACTTCCCTATTGTCGAACCTTCATTTTCTCCGATCGACGAGAATAGTTCTTGTTGATCACAGAATCCTGAACTTTCTGCCAGACTTTGTAGATTCGGAAGGACAGCCGCTAAGGGGGTTGTTCCGGCTTCGCCTGTACCATGTTTTCAACATGTGGAGGCGACTTCTTCAGTACAATGGTTGGAGAGTTCTTTCGCACCCTCCTGAGCAGATCAAAATTGTTCCCAGTTGGAACAGCAGCGTCAATTTCCACCATTGGAGCTGATGGAGTAAGTCCAGAGGGGGAGTTGCCCCCAGCTCTTCTCACCCGGCGCCAGTGGCGACATCGAGCATGTCTTGCCGATGGGGCCACCTCAGCTGTGGAAGTGGCTCCGTCGTGCCCCTGCTTTAGTTAGGGGATACTGCTGGTGCCAACCTATTGAAGACTGACATCCGTTGAGATGGGACGGCCAATCTTTTGAAGGCCGACTTTCTGGTAGAGAGAGCATCTTTGACGACTTCACCCGTAGCAGCAATCGGAACGGCCAGTCTTGCGAAGACCAATCCATTAGTAGGAGAAGCCCCTTTGACAACTTCATCTGTCGGAACTGGAATAGCTATCCGCTTCTGGATAACCCCTTCAGGTATCGCGGGCCTCTTTACGGGCCCACTGGAGCTTTGGCTCAGTCTGTCAAAGACCGAAGTGGCAGACTTGGATGACCCGTTGAGAGGGGCCGTGGTGGTTGCAAGTTGATTAAAAACTGACTTCTTCGGAGCTTCGTGTGATGGCACTGGGGCACTGAAGTTTGCTGGCGGGATCATGGTCCCAAAGAACAGTCCAGTGGTGGCCAGAGTCACCTGTTCCACTGACATTGCAAAGATGGAGGACGCTTGGGGCCCGTAAGTCACTCCTCCGGCGGGGACGGAGTGGGAGTTGCTGTTGTAGGTACGTTGGAAACCATCAATTTCTCTTCTCTTCTGCATAGGAGCAAGACACCAAATCTTAGTATCTCGAATCCAGGGGCAACCGTATTAAACTGCGATTTGTTCACGAACACGACACACGAAGTGTAGAGTGGAAAGAGGAAAAGGTCCCACCGGGCGTGCCAGAATCTGTCTACCGCCGAAAATAGAGACGAACCGCGTAGGTCGTCTTGCATGAAGTTGGGGGCAGATACTATTTGGATTTATCCGTCCACCTCTCCGAAGATGACAAGTTGATTTATGGCACCGTGTATCGGAGGTTTGGGAGGATGCGGCCGTTGTAGCAGACTTCGTCAGATTCCTCCTCATTTTTGAGGGGGTTTTAATTGTGGGGATGCTCTTCCCAACAGACGCAAGCCCCTGCAGTTAATTACGTTACCGCTTAGCGATAACCACTTTCTCCGGCTCCAGAAGTTCACTTCGTGTCATGTGTGTTTCTTTTATTTTTGGTTGCCCGTGGATTGTATACGGAGACTAATTTATGTTGTCGCCCGTAGGGCGTGGATTAGTCTAAATCTGTATATTCTTAGATTTGGGTTTGGTTTGATTTAGGGATCATTAATCTTGTTTGAGATTAAGATCAACTTAAAAGTTTGTTGAGGATACGTTAGTCTAATTTTAGACTAAGATATACTCAACGGGAATTTTTTTAAGATCATTCAAATCCAACAAAAGAGCACTTAGGCTCTATTGTGTTAGTTTAAGGACGTTGTGGTCCGTAGCTAGTTCAAGAACGCTGCGGTCCGTAGCTAGTTTAAGGACGCTGCGGTCCGTAGCTGGTTTAAGGACGTTGCGGTACGTATTGGAATGTACTCATCGATTTGGGAGTGCACCAAAGAGTTGTTGGTTGTCGGGACCCGCCACCTCTCTGAAGACGTTGAACAATTACAACGACATGCATCAGAGGTATGGAGAGATGTACCCTTGAACCAATTCCCGTGTCCGAGGGAAGAGATCATGGTGGACCATCTAAGAATCATTAGCCATTTTTGGGGGACTAAGATTAACTTAGGAAATGTGGGATGAACATGAATCATGTTTGGGACGCCATGAACCCATGGGGCTTAGTTGATCTGAATTAGGGACCTAGCCAACTTAGGCTTGAGCCACTCAGTTTTCTTTTTATTTTGAAAAGAAGTGCTAAGCACTGGTTTGGGCTCAATCCCTTTTCCTTGCAAAAAGTGCTGAGCACTTATATGGGTTCTGACACTCATACTTTACTTTACTTTCCTTTTTTGTTTTTATGGAGCGTTAAACACTCTTTATGGCGCCCACGTGCGGAATACGTGAGGCGCTAGGTGCTAAGCACTGGGCGCTGGGCGTTGGCTGGTGAGTAACAAGCGCTTTATGTTGAATAGCGCCCACATGAGGGGCACGTGAGGCACTTGGCGCTGAGCGCCAAACATTGAGTGCTAAGCACTCTTTATTGAGCAGCGCCCACATGAGGGACACGTGAGGCGCTTGGCGTTGAGCGCCAACCATTGAGTGCTAAGCACTCTTTATTGAACAACGCCCACGTGAGGCGCTTGGCGCTGAGCGCCAACCATTGAATGCTAAGCACTTTTTATTGAGCAGCGCCCATGTGAGGGACATGTGAGGCGCTTGGACGCTAGGTTTTCTTCGTATATTCTGTTCTGAAGAGTTCAATTTTCTTGTTCTTTTCTGGATCTTTGATCCCCAAGAACAAGTTCATCCCTATGAGAATTAAATTCTCATTTGTGGGAGACTTGTCTCATGGATCTCAGATCCAAGGAAAGAACTAAGTTCTTTTATAAGGGTTAAACCCTTGGATATGCAGATGAGATGCTCTGATCTCTATTATTTTTATTTACCTCGAAGAGAGGTGTTCTTCTTTCTTCCCTCTTAAAGCTTTCTTCTTGCTTGCTCTTTTTTTTTAAGTTTGAAGTTTATGGAGGGGTTCCTCTGTACAAGACTTGAAGTCTTGGATCATTTATATAATAGAGGCAAGTTTGTTGATTTAGTTAAAGAAATCTCTCATTGAGAGATTTTTAGTTGATTTGTGGATTTTATCCACCGTTGGATTTTTGATCCAAGGACTTCTGTTTTACAGAAGATATCTTTCTTATTTTTAATAAGATTAGGGAAATATTTTCCCATACAAAATTTATTCTGCAGATAGGTGATCATCATTGGATTTTTAATCCAACGGCACTCTGTTTTACAGAGAGTAATCTTTCTTGTTTAAAAAGATTTGAGGTATATTTCCTCAGCAGAATTTAATTCTGCACTTTGATGATTTATCATCTCCGTTGGATCTTTGATCCAACGGCTCTATCTAACAGAGAGCTTTTAGTTCTAGCACTGGCACCCTCGCGTGAGGCACGTGAGGCGCTGCTTCAGAGTTTTTTTAACTCTTGACGCTGGCGCCCTCGTGCAAGGCACATGAGGTGCTGCCTCAGAGTTTTTAATTCTCGGCGCTGACGCCCTCGTGCAAGGCACGTGAGGCGCTGCCTCATAGTTTTTAACTCTTAGCACTGCTTTTCAAATTTTGAACAGAGCTTTGCTCTTTTATGAGGAAAACATGGATTATGAGGTGGGAAAGACTTGATGGGAGTATGGTGGGGACCATGCTTGCATAGTGTGCACAAATGAATTATTAATTCATTTGTGCATAATATTCAAGTATGGGTTGTATTTTAAAATGAAAGATATTTTTTTTACAAAACCATTCTTCATGTGAGATTTTTCCTCACTTGAGAACACTTGCTCATTTTGGAGAAAAGAAATGAGATGGCTCATTTTTCTTTAGTATGTCATCTTCCTCCTCACCATTAGCTTCACTTCCTCTTGAGTTTCTTTAGTTCCTCCACCTTCATCTTCCACCTCCTCTCAACCATCTCATGTGTTGAGAATCATAAGAGGAGGTGAGATGAGATAGACCAACACTTAGAACACTCACTACATCCTTGGAATTCTAGACTAGCATCCTAGAATCCCTAGTTGATTCACTTGCATTCATTATGTGGAGCTAGAGCCATGACTACATCCCTTGGGTGGATCATCTTCGACGGAGGAAGATCGGCAGCCAAGTTCATTCGAGCACGCCTCAAGGAGCTTAGGAAGGTGATGGAAGACCGAAGGACTTGGTTCTTTTGGTATAACACTTCTAACCCTTTAGTTTAGCTTCTTTAGTTTGCTAGTATAGGTTTATGGTTTGATCTTAGACGTGATTTTGTTTGTGCCAATTTTTTTAAACACCGGTTTTTGTTCCGCATCGGCCACGGTAGATGGCCAGGGCGCCGGCGAAACCCAACACAAGCGGGCTCTGAGCCCACGGATGACGCCTCGGTTTGCTATTTCGGCTTGTCCGTTGTATTGGGAATGCACGACCGCGAAGAACTTCATCAATATGTGATAGCCATTGCAAAATTCTCTGATTTTGTCATTTTCGAAGTTGGTTCTGTGGTCAGTGATGATGCACCTCGGGATTCCGAATCGGGAGATTATATTAATTTGCAGGAATTTTATCGTAGAGATGGCATCCGGTTTTCTGATCGACACGGCTTCTATCCATTTTATAAAGTAGTCTACGGCGACAAGGATGTATTTATGTCCACCCGTGCCAGTGGGGAGCTGGCCAACCATACCATCCCCCACTGTGCAAACGGCCAAGGGGAACTTAGTGGTGTTATTCGATAGCGGGAAGTCGATGGATGCTGCCAAAGAGTTGGCAGTTCTTGCACCTTCTGACCAGCTTTCCTGCATCTTGGTGTATTGTCGGCCAGTAATACCCTTACAACAGTGTCGTTTGAAGTATACTGCGGGCCCCCTGATGTGCTCCTCCGATCCCTTCATGTATCTATCGTAGGACGTAGTCTGCTTCATCGGGATCGACGCATCGGAGTAGAGGTTGGGTGTACAACTTTTTGTACAGGTTTCCTTTGCTCCACACGAAGCGGCGAGCTTTCATACGGAGCCGGTGAGCCTCGACCCGGTCCCCATGGAGTACTCCGTCCTTTAGGAATTCTACAATGGGTTTTCTCCAATCCAGGATATTCCCTTGAGTTGTGTAGATCTAGTGTGTTACCTCTTTATCTTCCATGCTGGGTTGTGGCAGGACTTCAAAAAGGATATTTCTCTTGTGATTGGCCGAATAGGAAAAGACGAGTTTGCTTAGCGCGTCGTCCTCGGCGTTCATACTTCTGGGAATCTGTTCCACTTGGACCTCGTTGAAATTTCTCCGAAGTATTTTTACCTCCACTAGGTATTTCATCATCAGTGGTTCCCGGGCTTTGAAACGTCTGGTGACCTGGCCGACGACTAACACAGAGTCGTTGTGGATCATGATTATCTTTAGCCCTACGCCGGAGGCGATTCCTAGCCCGACTAATAATGCCTCGTATTCTGCTGCGTTATTTGATGCCCTAAAGCCAAGTCACGGAGAGTACTCCATCTCCGCCTCATTCGGACCATAGATGATTAAACTGGCCCCACTCCTTTCCTCTGTGGAGGATCGGTCCACATAGAGTACCCAGTTAGGGATCGGGCCGAGCGTCTCCTCGACTGAGGGTCGTGGATTAGGGCCCCGTGCAGGTGCTCCTTCCTTATTGGGAATAGTGCATTCGGCCACGAAATCGACTAGGGCCTGTGCCTTGATAGCTTGTCTTGGCCGGTACTTGATATCGAATTGGGACAACTCCCACCTCCATTTCTCCAAGCGGCACGACGATTCGAGGGAACTGAGGATATTCCCCAAGGGTCATTCAGTGTGGATGATGATCATGTGTGCCTGAAAATAGTACCGCAGCTTTCTGGAGGTGACAACGAGCGCAAAGACTATTTTTTCTATGACCGGGTATCTGGTCTCTGCGTCCTTGAAAACGTGGCTGACGTAATAGACCGGTCTTTGTATTCCTTCGAATTCTCTGATGGGTATGGTGCCGGCAGCTAAGTCGGAGACAGTCGGATATAGTAACAGCTCGTCCCCCTCAACTAGTCGAGTGAGAAGCGGGGGGATCGCCAGGTGTGCCTTCAGTTGTTCGAAAGCGATTTGGCACTCCTCAAACCGTTCGAACCTGGGGATCTTACTTAAGGCTTTGAAGAAAGGCAGGCACTTTCTCCAGATCAGGACATGAAGCGACTCAAGGCAACCACCTCACATGTGATTCGCATGATATCAACATTGCTCTTGGGTGTTGCCATGTTGATGATGGCCCTGATTTTCTCCGAGTTCGCTTCGATTCCTCGGCGGGTGACCATGAATCCAAGGAATTTCCCACTTGTGACGCCGAAAGCACATTTGGCTGAATTCAGCTTCATCTTGTACTTCCGCAGGACGTCGAATAGCTCGCCGAGGTCTGCAATGTGCCCAGCCGATAGGGAAGATTTCACAAGCATGTCGTCGGCGTAGACTTCTATATTTCTCCCAATTTGTGATTTGAACAGCTTGTTGACCAGCCGCTGGTATGTGGCTGTTCATACCATAATTTTGCATTATTATATTCCCCATTCTTATTCATTTTACAAATAAACAGGTGCTTTTGACCCATGTTTGCTACATAGTTGCAAGTTACAGGTTCTCGGAACAAAAACAGTGAAAACGATGAAAAGACGATACAAAAGTGAGACTACGACCAACAAACGGAAAGATCTTGATCATGCCTACAGTTTGAAGACTAAACAAAGATCAACAAACAAGTTCACAAAGCACAAAGGCAGCGCAAGGTTCAAGACTTCGACACGAAGCGAACGGTAAAGTCCACTACATTATTCACTGTGGAAATCTGGAAGAGAACTAGAAGACATTCTGAAGAACCAACTAAGGAAAACAGAAGACAAATGCAAACAGAAGGAGTCCAGAGAAAAGCAGCCTAAGACTCCACTATTTGGTCGCGGATCCGCGGCCAAACAGGGCCTACGGTCGCGGATCCACGGCCGTGCTAGACACGTGTCGGTGGGGATTTTGTCAGTGCGGCGGTGCGTTGACTAATGTTCTTAGGGGTATACTTGTAATTGCAGATGTGAGTCGATTGTAACCCTAGGGTTTCTATGTTCTATAAATAGAAACCCTAAAACCTCTTTTTGAGGTATGCCTCTTCTTGTGCCTCATTTCATTTATCAAAATTCAGAATTGTAAATTTCTGTAATGTATGAAGAGAGCATCAAATAAATTAAGTAGTTTTTTATTATCTGCCCTAGTTCTTAAATTCCTTTCTGCCCTAGTATAGATTTTATTATCTGCCCTAGTTAATTAGTTTAGAACATGTCTTTTTATTCCCTAATGAGTGAGTGATTCCTCACTTGTTAGGGTTAGGAATAGGAGAGGTTTGAGAGATGAAAATCTCTCACCCCTTTCTTGCCCATCACATCTTTTTATAGGACTCTATGTATACATACACACACCGCTCTCTACGACACCCTATCCCACGAGGTAGCGGTGATACCGTAGTATAAAAGACCGGTTGCGTATGTTTTCCATGGAGGTTAGGGTAAGAATTAAGAAAGGAAGGACAAGAACCTAGAGGAAGAAACATCGTTTCTTCCCGATAGTATTAATCCACTTTATTAATTATTACCATAACATCTCATAGATCTTAATTAGGGTATAGAAAGCGGTGAGGAATATTGACTTTCTAAACTTAACCTAAACCTAACCCTAGCATGATTTTAATTCTAGTCTAGGTCAACTTAGTTTTTAGTGATAATCAATCCAACACCGTTTGGAATTAACTCGTTAGAACAATTAAGAAATACACAAAATCCCTGTGGACCGACCCGTACTCACCAGCTAGCTACCAAGCGACGCCGTTCTTGATTGCGGTAAACAAATATTTTGATAAATCAAATGGCGCCGTTGCCGGGGATGGCGTAGTATTTTCTTTTTGCAATTTCGGGTTAATATAAAATCATAAAACTCATAAAAACTGGAAAAAAAATAAAAAATTATAAAAAAATTTATCATCTTGTTATTTTGTGAAGGGTGTTTCGTTTGAATTTTGCAGGATCGACGAACGAGTTCAGATCTGGAAAAATCCAGAAAGCAAAACAGAAAAAAGTAGATCTGAACAACAGAGGATTACCACAACAGAGCAACAGAAGAAATTTGGAAGCCTCAGTCAACGGACTAACCGCAGAACCGCCGCCTAAACTAGCTTTCTGCCGCGCAACCGCGGTCTGCTGACGTCAGCATTTGTCCAAAACACCTCTGTAAGTTTTCTTTCTCCTTCTGAACCCCAATATCTCCTCTGTAAAATTTCCTGCAGGATTCTTTGCGCTAAAAATTTCTCCCCCTTCCAATAATTGATCTTGTGCAGGATTCTGTGCGCTGCGCTAAAAAAAAATTTTGTAAGTGATTGTGTTTACTGTTTTGCATAATTTAATTTGACTTTAAGGGGCTTGAACACCAATCCAGATTGGGTGGGGATTTCATCACCCTTCCCAGGACCCCAAAAATCACATAAAGCATATTGCATTGACCATCAAGTTAATTAAAAAAGATTAGACTCAGCCCTAAGGACTTCGCGCTCAATAGGACAAAGGAATAGTTGTAGGCATCGACCGTTGATCCTAACCTGACTTTGTCGTGCCTAGGCTAGACAGGCAGGGAAAGGTAACTTTAAAAGGCCCGTCTCACGGTGATTCGTGAGGGGATCCCTCCTTTCTCTACTTGTGCTTACCTGGCCACAATTGGCGGTGAAGAGGCGGTTTGAGGTCCTTACATCTTGCCCTTTGGAACAGTTAGGAGCTGTCTAGCTGACCTAGGTGACCCTAGATCTAGGCTTGATTGTGCATTTGTGATTGATTGAACGTGTGTCTAAGCCTTTTATTGAAAATCTTTTTGCAAAAAAGCCCCTTATAAAAATACACAAAAAGGAAAAAACTTTTACAAAAACTTGCAACTTGTCGCTATGAAATCGTGCACCCCACTTACACCCACTTTCTTTCCATTGACGTTTTCTTACCCCCACCTTCTGTTTTTCACCTTTTGACTACACTAACTCTTTAGTGTGTGTCCGGTTGGACTAGGGACACTAGTGCCCGATTAGTCCGTGTCTCGTTGGTACCGACCGACGACTCTTTCGACTCCGAAGTCGAAATTCCTTCCACTTCCTTACCTTCACCTTCAAATTCTTCGTCTTCTAAGGAGATGTCGGGATTTAATCCTAACAACCCCTTACCCACGGGACTGATTCCACCTCCGCTAGGTGTGAATAATCCACAACACCCGTCTATTGAAGCGCCCCAACGAATCGCGCTCCAGGATCTTTTCTACCCTATTCGCACCGCCTTACCTACTTGTCTTTCACTCCCACCAGCAAATGGGGACAATTTTGAGATCAAACCCCACTTCATCAACATGTTGCCAAAATTTCACGGACTGGAATCCGAAGATGCCTATATCTTCATAAACAAATTCCAAAACGTTTGTGCAATGATGAAAACAACCCAACTTTCAGATGATGCTATAAGGCTAAGGGTCATTCCTTTCACCTTATGTGACCTAGCCGAGAAATGGTTGTATAGCACAGCATCACACTCGATTAAAAATTGGGAAGAGTTTGTTAAAGCTTTTCTTAAAAAGTTTTATCTACATCACAAGACCGCAAGAATTCGCAATGAGATTATTCAATTTTCCCAGCTTCCCTCCGAACCCTTTTGGAAGTGTTTTGAAAGATTTAAAGACCAACTTGTTCAATGCCCTCACCACGGTATTGAGAATTGGCAACTTTGCCAAACTTTATACGAAGGATTGAACCCAGCAACGAAGCAGTTGTTGGAAACCATTGGTCAAGGTCACTTTCTAACCAAATCTAGTGAGGAAGCTTGGTAGTTTCTCGAGGATCTTGCTGAACAAACACTTCAGTGGGAAAGCACTAAGACCACCTCATCTCTTCTGTTGGTCAGTCTAGGGCAGGCATACACCAATTAAATATGTCGATTGCAATGAAGGCCGAAATGGCCGCACTTACGAAAAAGTTAGAAGCAATTGAGACCAAAATCTCATCGCCTTCTCCTGCCCCTGCTTTACCCTCACGAACTGTTTGTGCTTGTTGTTCGGATCCATCACATCTTACCGAAGAGTGTCCTTACAATCCACCTGTTCAAGGACAAGATCAAGTCAATGCTGCTTTTCAGCAAAGACAAAGAAATGATCCATACTCTTCGACTTATAATCCGGGTTGGAGGAGTCACCCAAATTTTGCTTGGAATCAAACTCAACAATTCCAAGAAAACAACAACTTTCAAAGGCCTCCTCCTCCACAACAACAAACACCCCAATAAACTCAATACCAGCAACCTTTCCAACCACAACCTTACCCAAACTAAATGAACAATTTTGTGCCTAACAACTTTTACCCTCAAAACAATTTTATTCAACCAAATGATGATAAGGTTATCTCGCTAGAAAGAAGTCTAGATGTGTTTCTAAAACAATCTACACAATCCGCAGCCAGGTTGGAAACTTCCATTCAGTCTTTGGTGCACAACAATACTTCACATGATCAAAGTATCAAATCAATCGAGGCCCAAATTGCACAACTAACTGCTGCGTTGAGCGAGCGAGAAAAGGGAAAACTTCCATCTCAACCATTGCCAAATCCCGGTCACACACACAATGCACATGTTGCATATGAACAACAAAATCATAATATAAATGCTGTGACCACGTTGAGATCTGGAAGAGTGTTGCATAATAACGTGGGTAATAGTGATGACACCCCTGCCGGTGGTTCTTCTTCATCTTCTTCTTCATCTTCTTCGTTAGAGCTCATTCTTCATTCTTTACAAGGCTCTACTTCTTCTACTTCGAACGGACTCACTTCTCACATCACGAACACACCCACACTGGGATCCGTTCCAACTCCGCAATCTAATCCACAAAAATTGGACTCAACTGATTTTCAAAATGTTCCATTTCCAAACAGGTTGAGATCCAATAAACCAACTCCACAAATGAAGAAGATTGTGGAGTTATTCAAGTAGGTTAGCATAAATATACCTCTCTTGGATGCAATCCAACAAGTCTCTTCTTACGCGAAAATCTTAAAAGGCTTATGCACCTCGAAGAGAAAATCTCAGATACCTAAGAAAGTGCTAGTAGCTAGTGCCGTGAGCAATGCTATTAACCAACCTCAACCCTTATCCCAAAAACGAAAGGACCCTGGCTGTCCTACAATTTCAATAACAATTGGGGATAAGAACATCGATCGAGCACTTTTAGATCTTGGTTCTAGTGTTAACCTGCTTCCCTATTCCGTGTACGAGCAATTAGGTGTTGGAGAGTTGAAACCCACTCATTGTACTCTCCAAATGGCTGATCGACCAATCACCCATCCTAGGGATGAGTTAGAGGATGTGTTGATCAAAGTAGGGGACTTCATATTCCCCATTGATTTTATTGTTATGAACACACAACCTGTTGCTAACCCACGGAACCAAATTCCGGTGATCCTCGGCCGACCATTTTTGGCTACTTCCAATGCCGTAATCCATTGTCGCAATGGCTCTATGACTCTATCCTTCGGGAAGATGTCTAGTGAGTTCAATATTTACAAGATAGGAAGTCTGCCCCCTGTGCCTAAAACTAGTACACGAGAAGTTTGCTCGATTCACGAAATCACGCAGGAGGACTGCGAGCTTGAAAAATTTCTGTTTGATGTCAACAGTTTTGACGCCACTAGTGCGTCCTTCCTTGAATCTAACACAGTTGGCACAACCGATATTGATTATGAATGTTTCACTTTTTCGGATGATTTTAACGACTCACCGTCCGAGTATGAGTCCTTTGAATTTTTGGATGAGTTAGTTGAACCATCCGATTCGGTTGTTTGCAGTGATTTCGAACCATTGTTGGAATCCTTTGAGTTCGAGATAGCCTCCCCAATTTTACCTTCAATTGTTTCACTTCCAAAACTCGAACTCAAGCCTTTACCATCTCACCTTAAATACGCTTATCTAGGTGAAAATGAGACCTTTCCCGTTATCATATCGGCATCTCTAGCTCTCGAGCAAGAGAAAGCCCTTTTAATGGTCTTACAAGATAACTGGCAAGCTTTCAGCTGGACTATGGCGGACATCGAGGAGATTAGTTCCCTCATAATTAAATATCATATGCATATGATAGATGATGCCAAGTCAATAAAGGATCCACTGAAACATCTCGGGGATTGTGTGCATAATCAACCTCCTCCTTTAGAAGTTGAACCACCCCCTTTTCTTTTAATAAACTACAAGAATGCCATATTCCACTGATTTCTGATCATTCACATTCTCGTTTTGATTCATCATCACCTCCTATCTCTTCACTTCCACGTACATACAGACACTTTCCATACCACCACTTATCTCTTCCCCAATTCTTCTTGGCTCGGTACAACATGTTTTTCCACCGACCGATACTCTACACAGATAAATTTTTCAACTGCTTGGTGTTGACTTTTGGTCTTTGCAAAGTTTGGCATTGACTTGTAACATCGTTTAACTTAAATTTGCAAGGGGGGACCTTTTTGTATATATTTTGCTTTTCTTTTAACAATAAAAAAACTATAAAAAAATAAAAAGGGGAGTGTCGACAATTTTGACCCTCTTGGTGTAGCCTGACAGTGAGGACACTGTCAAGTTTAAGTTTGGGGGTATGCTCGGTAAGCCTTCTTCCTTCGCATTCATATATATATTTTTGCATTTGCATACTTATTTTAAAATCCATAAAAATTGAAAATTTTGAAAAATTAAAAAAAAAACATTCAATTTTGGCCTTAATTGACTTGAGTTTACCAAATAGGATAACTAGCTAGGAACAACTAGATCTTAGACTTAGGAAATTAAAAACCCTAAAAATAACCTTTCTTAAAATTTAACGGTAGAACGTATATGTCTTTGTAGTTTATTTAGAAATAGGCAAATTTCGAGTTCACTTCTTGGGCTAAGTTAAAATAAAGGAAAAGTATTGATATTTTTATTAAAGTATAAGTCTGAAAAATAATTCCTAAGTTTAAGTCTAAATTCTGAAAATATATACCCTACAAATTGCACAAACACGAACCTTGAAACTTGGAATAGTAGAAGAGACCTTGAAATGCTCTTGTCTAAAGTCCTTAGTATGAAGGAAAATAAAATAAAAATACAAGTGTGAATAAAGAGATAAAAAATGAACATTAGTTTTGTAATTACTTAAGGCTGCAAAAATAGAAAAATATATAACGAGGGTGCTTTATCACCTAGTGCCTTAGACCAACTAGTTTGAAAGTCACTGCTAAAGCCTTAGGTGTTACAAGACTAGGATTTACGCCTTAATGTGCAAACACATTTTGTAATCGATCGTTGGTACCTCAAGAAGTATTAACGGTCGCATGAAGAATGTGTGAGCAAATTTCATCTAAAAATTCACCAATTGAAAAGTACTTTGGACGATGGACAAGAGTATAATAGCTTGATTTGAATTTCCAAGTATAGGGGTGATATATACACACACGTAGGGGTATATAATTAGGATTTGGATGAGAGATAGGAATGAAAAATATGACTTATATCTTTAGTAGAGATGATAAAAATTCCTAAGTTGAGATAGAACCCTAGAAGGAAAACTTAAAAGATGCTAAAAGCTAAGTAAGTCTACAAAACATATATATAATCTTAAATTAAATGATAAGAAAGCGTGAAAAATACGGATGGATAATTTATGAGTCGAAGATAATAGAATTCCTTGTTGGAAAACCTAATTGGAGAATAAAAGTCGATGAGCCGAATTGATAGGATTTTGTGGGTAGTATCCGCTGAAAACCCTCAGGAGACAACACTCCTCCTACTAGAGACACCTAGAGGTTTAACGGCTTGGTGCACGAGCTCAGTGCAATCGCGTTTCCCTGCGAAAGTGAGGCTAGGTCTTTTTCGAGAATAAAACTAGTTTTGCTCGAGGACGAGCAAAATATAAGTTTGGGGGTATTTGTTCATACCATAATTTTGCATTATTATATTCCCCATTCTTATTCATTTTACAAATAAATAGGTGCTTTTGACCCATGTCTGCTACATAGTTACAGGTTACAGGTTCTCGGAATAAAACAGTGAAAACAATGAAAAGACGATACAAAAGTGAGACTACGACCAACAAACGGAAAAATCTTGATCGTGCCTATAGTTTGAAGACTAAACGAAGATCAACAAATAAGTTCACAAAGCACAAAGGCAGCGCAAGGTTCAAGACTTCGACACGAAGCGAACGGTAAAGTCCACTACATTATTCACTGTGGAAATCTGGAAGAAAACTAGAAGACATTCTGAAGAACCAACTAAGGAAAACAGAAGACAAATGCAAACAGAAGAAGTCCAGAGAAAAGCAGCCCAAGACTCCACTATTTGGTCGCAGATCCGCGGCCAAACAGGGCCTACGGCCGCGGATCCGCGGCCGTGCTAGACACGTGTCGGTGGGGATTTTGTCGGTGCGGCGGTGCATTGACTAGTCTTCTTAGGGGTATACTTGTAATTGCAGATGTGAGTCGATTGTAACTCTAGGGTTTCTATATTCTATAAATAGAAACCCTAAAACCTCTTTTTGAGGTATGCCTCTTCTTGTGCCTCATTTCATTTATCAAAATTCAGAATTATAAATTTCTGTAATGTATGAAGAGAGTATCAAATAAAGTAAGTAGTTTTTTATTATCTGCCCTAGTTCTTAAATTCCTTTCTGCCCTAGTATAGATTTTATTATCTGCCCTAGTTAATGAGTTTAGAACATGTCTTTTAATTCCCTAATGAGTGAGTAATTCCTCACTTGTTAGGGTTAGGAATATGAGAGATTTGAGAGATAAAAATCTCCCACCCCTTTCTTGCCCATCACATCTTTTTATAGGACTCTATGCATACATACACACACCGCTCCCTACAGCGCCCTATCCCGCGAGGTAGCGGTGATACCGTAGTATAAAAGACCGGTTGCGTATGTTTTCCATGGAGGTTAGGGTAAGAATTAAGAAAGGAAGGACAAGAAACTAGAGAAAGAAACATCGTTTCTTTCCGATGGTACTAATCCACTTTATTAATTATTACCATAATATCTCATAGATCTTAATTAGGGCATAGAAAGCGGTGAGGAATATTGACTTTCCAAACTCAAGCTAAACCTAACCCTAGCATGATTTTAATTCTAGTCTAGATCAACTTAGTTTTTAGTGATAATCAATCCAACACCGTTTGGAATTAACTCGTTAGAATAATTAGGAAATACACAAAATCCCTGTGGACCGACCCGTACTCACCGGCTAGCTACCAAGCGACGCCGTTCTTGATTGCGGTAAACAAATATTTTGATAAATCAGTGGCCCTGGCGTTTTTGAGGCCGAAGAGCATTACCTTGTAACAGTAAACTCCCCGATTGGTAGTGAAGTCAGTTAGCTCTTCATCGGCCGGATTCATCCGGATTTGATTATAACCGGAGAAGACATCCATGAAGATTAGTAGCTCGTGACCGGCTGAGCTGTCCACTAACTGATCTATCCGAGAGAGTGGGTAATTGTCTTTGGGGCAAGCCTTGTTTAGATCGGTGAAATCGACGCACATGCGCCATTTCCCGTTTGCCTTCTTGACCATGATCACGTTCGCCAGCCAATCCGAGTAATCTAGGTTTCTGATGAAGTCAGACGCGAGCAGTCGGTCCACTTCCTTCTCTATCGTTTTTTGCTTCATTGGTGCGAAACTTCTTTTCTTTTGTCGGACTGTCCGGGCTTTCAAGTCGACCCCGAGCTTGTGGGAGATCACCTTGGGGTCAATCCCGGGTATGTCTGCTGGGGTCCAAGCGAACACATCGGAGTTGTTCCGGAAGAACTGGATCAGGTCGTCCCAAGCGCCCCCCGTTAAGAAAGAGTCGATCTGGACAGTTCGGCTGTCGTCTCCCTCCTTGAGAGGAACTTCTACCAAAGCATCTACCAGGGCGCCTTGAATTTCTTTTTGGTTTTCGCGTGTATCCAGAGTCTCCTGAGGATCGTACACGTCTTCGAAATCGTCAACCTCTTTCTCCCCGGGAGACGTTAAGGCAAGACAGACCCTGGCGGTTTGCTGGTCTCCGTAGGCCCGGCCTACCCCCCCCCCCCCCCCGTTATCCAAAGGGAACTTGAGTACGAGGTGATAGGTTGAGATCTAAGCCTAGAGGGCGTTTAGGATGGGGCGTCCCAAGAGGATATTATAGGACGACGGGATCTTGGCAACGAGGAAGTTCACCGGTATGGATCGTGTTTTGCCTGCTTTCCCGATTTTGAGATGGAACGTGATTGATCTCTCGGCCAAGACGGAATAGTTTGTGAACCCGGAGAGGACGTGGAAGGTCGGTTGGAGGTCGGACGGATTTAATCCCATACGATGGAAACAGACATAGAACAGGATATCCACTAAGCTCCCCGAGTCGATCAATATTCTCCGGATCTCGTATCGGTTTACCCGGGCTGCTATCATAAGGGGATCATTGTGCGGGAGTGATATGCCGTGAAGGTTCTCGTCGGTGAAGGTGATTGGATCATCCTTCTTTCACTTCTAATGAAGCGGATCACTTAAAATCATGACCAGCCGAAAGTGGCGGGCGTCCTCGTTGCTCGGAGTCGAACCTACGGAGACGACCATGATCTGCCCGACCGTCAATTCTCCGGGAGGGGGTTGGTTCGTTTGCTCCCGATCCACCTGCCGTTTGTCTCGCAGGTACTTCACCAGGTGACCGGAGCAAATCAGTTCCTCAATATAGTCACGGAGTTGTTTGCATCTCTCGGTCGGGTGCCCCAGCGACCGATGGTAGGTGTAGTACGGACCGCGGAGTCGCTTGCCCGGCCTCTGAGTAGCTGGCGGGAGTTCGAAAAACCTCTCGCCCTTAGCCTCTTCTAATAGCTCAGTCTGGGAGACGTTCAGGGAGGTGTACTCGTGAAACCTCGGAGAATAAGGTTTTGGACGGTCGGCCTTTTTTTTCTCTTCTCTGTCCAGTTTTTTTCGGTCTCTTCGGTTGCCGCGGGGTAAGTTGGCGTTTACCTCCGACTCGAATTGGATTTCTCGCTCTGTTCAGGTTTTTACTTCGGCCATGGTCCTAGGTTGTGCCAATGCAAAAGAGTGGAGCCACTCTTTGTGCCTATGACCCGACCTCAAGGCGGTGATAACCGTTTCGTCGCGGTGCTTGGGGAGGCATTATAGAAGCGGGTGACGTAACCCTTGAAAGATTCCCTGTCTTCAATCTTAATGGTAAACAGGTAGCCGACCGTCCTTTTTTGTCATCGGTTACCAACGAAATGACCGAGGAATTGAGTCGCCAACTCGTCAAAGGTCGAGATCGAGCATGGCGCAAGTCCACGGAGCCAATCCCAGCCGGCCCGGATGAGGGTGGTGAGGAAGGCCCGGCATTGGGCTGCATCTGAGTTGTCTTGGAAGCTCATGCCCGCTGTAAACGCATCCAAGTGGTCTTTCGGGTCAGACTTACCGTTGAAGAGGGCCACTTTGGACGGTTTGTTCCGAGACGAGACCCGCTCATCTAGTAATTGCTCCGTAAAGTGCCTCGTGAGCGAATCTGCGGAGTACTTTTTCACTCCTCCGGTCGAACGGGCGGCGAGCCGTATGTCCTCAATCCTCTTCTCGAGGACCTCGATTCGCTGTTGGTACCCCAAGGATTCTCCACAGTCAGAGTGCCTGCTATCTCTTCTTCAGGCTTGCGTGATGGAGCGGTTTTGGTTTCACTCTATCACATTCCTCAGATGCTCGGGATGGACCCTTCGTGGCTGGCCTCGACATTCGCCGTGTGCACGGTCTCGATGAGTGTGGTGACATCGGTCTTGCCTGGAATCAGGCGACCTGACCGACGTCTCTTCAGGGGGCGAGAGAGCACGGTGGGCATTAAAGAGAAAGCCCAGTCTCTCCTGAGATATTGGTGTCAAACTATCCGGCGTCCAACAAGTCATGGAATCATTCCTCGTATGTGGGTCGTGGCTGCTGAAATCGGCACGCCGGTGTTCGGTGACATCGAGATGGGCGTGAGCGAGGTCGAGGGCCCGAACGCGCCCCTTCGTCGTCCCATGCACGCTGTCGTTCCGGGGGTGGGGAAAGCGATTTGGCGGACGTGGACGGCCATTTGAACACGAGCGAGCGTGTCCACTATCGTCGTGAGCCTATTGATCTACGCTGATAAGGTGTCGATAACGTTGGGAGGTAGAGTAGGACCGACCCTGCCTCCGTTGTGGAGGGCGAGGTGGGTCGTGCTGGGATCTCCATGATGAGGATCGCTGGCCATAATATCGATGGCGGAAGATTAACTTTCTTGGGTGGGAGAAGAAGTAGGTTCCCACAGACGGCGCCAACTGATGGAGGTCAGAATCTCCCTCAGATGTTGTCCTCCGTCGATCTTGCTACCAGCAGGGCTGAACGGTTGAGCTTTAGTATGAGGGTTAAGCGTGTGGATCTCAATAGGTTGTTGTTGACGCCGAGATACCTGCAAGAGAAGTCCCGAGGTGGAAAACCACCGTAAGACCCTCCGACGATCAAGTAAGTACCAAAGAATAATGACAGGATAGCGCCGAGGAACTTCCCCGATGCGTCATATTTATCCCAGCTCTGCTGCCCTAAGAATCTAGTGGGTTTGCGCGGATGGCACGTCATCTGCCACGTGTCGTGATCTAGGGAATTCCTACTTACGGGTATCATCAATCACCGTCCACTTAAGCTTTACATGCGACGCCGCATTTCATATTAATTCAATCTAATTATATATATCATTATCATCGATAACAACTAAATATTACTTGTATAACTTATGTATTAAATTCAAGAAGAATACTTTGTCCAAGTGTTACTAGCTTAGTTTTTTTGTAATTCTAGGTGGGTTTGGCTTTATTGTCATTGGTCTATCTAAATTAATGAAAGTTAAGAAGATGCAGTTGATTTTGGATAATAAGCAATTAAGCCTCTAATTAGTGAATAGCGAAAGAAAATTGAAAGGGAAAAGAAAAGGCATTCCATTTCGATAAAAGATTATACCCAAGTTCAATAGCTTTGTGTTTGCTATCCCGATCATGATCTTCTTATAATAGCAAGAAACAAGTACTTGCAAATGGTAAAACAGGGGCTTTGCATAGAGGGCTGTTAACTGCTTCAGCTGTTTATTTATGAATTTGAGGGAATAATAATCAACATTATTTTCCCTCAATCTAATTAATTAGAACATAATCTTATATATATTATTATTATTGGGAAACTGATTATCATAAGTGAAAATGCTAAACTGGAGGACACATGACCAAACCTCAAATCGGTAATCATAAGGATGCAACATTTGACAGAAACTCATTTGATTAAAGTTGATGTACCACATTATGGATTTATTTTTCAGCTATGAACCATCTTTTTCCTGCGTAACTTTATTCTATATGCAATTTTATATTTTATATAGACATAGCAGGACGAGGTACGTTGCTGCTACTAGGGAGCTTCCCAAGGCCTTGGCCTGCGAACGCAAGCCTAAAAACAAGGGGCGGGGATGGGCCCCATCCCCTGGGGACGGGTCCATCCCGCTCCCATGTGTCTACATTTGCAAGCACAGGCCCTGAGCAACTCCCCGGGACCATCTTTCACTAGTTGAAGCAACTTTAATGGAACGTGAGGGTGATTTTCCAATTTATTTATTTTTTTAAAAATAAATAAGGGCCATTCTGATTATCTTTTTCCTAGACATAATGGATGAGTTAGACGTGGGTAGAAACACTATTTTTCTGGAACAACCCATTAAGTTTATGATATATGGAGGTTACATGCACCCTTAACACCTTCTTTGACAGCAAGGTTATGGTTTCCGAAATTATGGTTTCATAGAGTTTCAAGATTAAACACCAAAATTTGTAACTATGGCCTATTTAGCAACCAAAATATAGTTAGTTTTCCAAACCTTCAAAATCTTTTGAGGGCTTTAAACATCTTTTTATTTTTAAACTTAGAAAGACTTGAGTTTCACAAAGTTTCAAGCCGTTCTCTCGTAACCCTTATTTTTAAACAAAACCTTGGTTTCAAGACTATGTTGCCAAACGGCTGTCAACTATACGAAACCCTATTTTTTCATAACCCCAGGATGCACTGTTTGTATAGATGCAAACCGCGGTTTCGTCTCAACTTGGATTGAAACCGACTTTCAGAAATCTTTGTTGCCACTAGGCCTTATTCTTAATAAAATTCCAGCATAGAAGAGATTGTTTTTGTTCATTTTTCATGCGGTCTTTCTTCTTGTTATTGTAGTCTTTCTTTCTTAGTCTATTGCACAAACCTCACTCTAGATTCTTCTCTCATTCGGTTCACAACCATGCAAATACTCCAGCATTAATTCTGTTTTGTAGCTAATTTCTTCATCTCTTTGGCTTATGCTCCTTTGTTCCATTTCATGCAGTATTTTTTCTCTCTTCTAGTTTTGACGCAGAGCATGGTTCATTCACTCCAAAGGAAAACATAGAAATTTGAACACCTCTCCCTCGATCTATCATTTCCAAGTCTGAATGTAACATCACCGATGTCTATATATCGCCTATGTGTTCATGCCTTTGTCATCTTGCATGCTTTTAGGTCGTATATAATGTGATGTGCCAAACTTGCAGGAAACTAATCAAGATCTAATGGCCGCAGAAAGAAGAACGGTCACTTTTCTTTGCATCTTCCTTTCGCTTTATGCTTCCATTGCAGTGGAAGCACGCCCGAATGCGATTTATGTGTTTGGTGACTCAACAATGGACATAGGGAACAACAATTACTTCAAGGGTACAACGGCGAAGGCAATGTCTTTTAGTACGGCATTGATTTCCAGAGCTCGTCGCCGACTGGGAGATGCAGCAACGGGTTCAATACTGCCGATGAACTGGGCATGTATTTATTTCTAAGTTTCAAGTAATAATGACAGATAGTACGTACCTGCGTAATTAATTCGTTTGGTTCCTGATCAGCTAAATTGTTGGGGTTTACAGTGAGTCTGCCACCGTTCCTCTCACTGACACAAGCCGACATCACTAAGCAGATATTGATCTGGCGGGTTAACTTTGCATCAGGAGGCTCGGGATTGCTCGATGAAACCGGACCTTTGCTTGTAAGCTATTGTTTTGATCAGTTTTCATCTGTAGCCTTAATTAGAGAGACTTGAATTAGTCGATCTTTTTATTTGAATTATAAATGCAGGTGGGAGAGGTGATTCCGCTGAGGAAGCAGATCGAATACTTTGCAAGCATCAGTAGTAACCTAACGATGGTGATGGGCTCGGTCAGGGCTTCGAATTTCCTTGCGAATTGTGTATTTATCATCAGCACAGGAAGCAATGACATGTTTGAGTATTCCTACAAACAACTGATACCTAATAACACAAACTTTGTGCACAACCTTACCTCTACCTTCAAGAACCATATAAGGTTACTCTCTCTCTCTCTCTCTCTCTCTCTCTCTCAGCTCAATTAGACCAAGAATTATATTGAATTTTAAGTATTTGTGGTTCATGGCAGGATTTGTATGAGCTTGGAGAAAGAAAATTCGGCATAGTTAGCGTTCCGCCGCTAGGTTGTTGTCCGTCTCAAAGAGCTAGAAATGACGACGGAGAATGCTACGACGAATTGAATGTTCTAGCCAAAGATGTTCCATCTATCTATTCAGTTAGTATTGGACGAACTCCATAGCGAGCTTCCACGGATGAAGGATGCTATCGGGAACGCACACGGCATGGTTGCGAATATCTATGAGAATCCCATGCCTTTCAGTAAGCAACCTATACTAGAAATCATTCTTTGCACAGTAATAAAATGATTGAGACCGGTTTACCCCGCATGTTTCCTACAAACATATCTACTCAGAAAATTATGGCCTCTAAGAGACATGTAAATATATTAAATTTTACGGGTGCTTAGGTATAGGAAAACTCAAAGTCATGAAACCATCAAGTCAAATCATCAGCTTTTGAGCAAACATACGGATCATAAGCGGGAAAACTTTACATGATCGCATAGAATGAAAGCAACCATATAAGCATGCACCAAAGGACAATAGCCTGGCTGGTTTGAGTCCTAAAAGGCTCGTATCCAATGAATAACCAAGTAAGTATGCCTATAAAGTCGACTAAATATGTATGGGCAAGGGAGAGAAGGAATGAATATAATCATTTCAGACACGCTTGTTTTCAAGCACTAAGTCGAAATTTGGATGCTCTGTGGTACCTTTTCGTAATAGAGAGTTCGATACAACAACTTGCGCTAGACCTATATCTCCAAGACATGAATCAACTTGCGCTAGACCTATATCTTCCAGGCATGAATCAATCCTATTTCGTATATGAGAAAAGAGTTCATAAGCAACTCTCTCTAAGTAACTTACTATACAACGTGATTAAAAATTGAGGAGCCCTCCCGAGTGGTCCCCACCCCTTTTCTGTTGCGTAGAAAATTGCTTAGGGGAGTTGCGTAGGCCCCCTAAGCTCTTTGTATATTACAAGAGGATTCAACAAGATGTTCTGGTTTTAGTATTAGGCACACTTTCACGTCTGCTTGCATGACTACATGACTACGACTTGATGATGAATTTATTTCATAAAAATATGGTTAATTCATATTAATAACATTTCGTTTTTTATCCAGAGTTGAAGGAGCTCAGCTTTGACTGCTACGGATCCGGGAAGTTTAATGGAGGAGTTCCATGCGATGCCAGAAATAGTACTCTTTGCTCCAACCGCAATCAATACTTGTTCTGGGATTTGTTCCACCCGACTGAAGCTACTTCAGAAATCGTTCTATAGGGCTTCGCATAAATTTGTTACGCCAATCAATTTCAAGCAATCGGCCGAAGAATAATTAGTAATATCAAATAATGCTTGATATATGTTTTTTTGTGAACAAACAACGGTGTTCTTATTGCTCAGGGACATGTATAGGAAACGTCGGTTGTTTATCCAGTGCACACTCCCAAGAGTTCGATGACAAAGCTAAAATCAATTTGCATGTATTCACTTCAATTCATCCCAAGGTTGAATTGACACGAATATGGGGACACAGATACGACGGCAAAATCCCAAAATATAGGATACGGGGTCACTGCTATATATATAATTCATAAAGATAAATAGGATATCAAACTATTATGACAACATTAAATAAGGAAATTAACAAGTCTAACCATGTTATACGCTAATAATATATTTAAAATATGCTTATACGCATATGACATGTATAGAATACATACTATGCATATATGACATATATACAACATATGCGTCGTGCAAGTATTTTGCAAGCGTCGGCATCCGATATGCGTCGTGCAAGTATCTGCATCCGATACGTGTCGGACACGAATACGACAACCCGTTGGAAGTGTCTGTGCAACCCAGATTCATCCAATATGTCAATTTGGATCTACAAGGTTGGTCTCCATGAAAAATAATTTCAAGAACACTATTAAGAAGAAATTTAAAAGTAAATTAGATTAAGCATCCTGTGAATCTTTCAACAGATACAATCAAAGGACAGATTAGTACTAAATTGCTTTTCTTTAGACTTTCCCTGTAGCCAATAAGATCGAGAGGATCAAAGATGTTGTACCAACCAAAAATTAAAACTTTATGAGCCTTAAAATTTATGATATCTTGGACTTGCTATGGAACTGAACACTTAACATGTATAGCCAATAATTAGAACAAACTATATGGTGCAACTTAGAGGAGCCTTCTGTAACTAACCATCGTCGGCATGAGATTTAATCAATCCAATAACACCCGAACATCTTCGCAACAAAGCCATATCGATCGCTAGCTTCATCGATCTGATAAGAGAATCACATAGACAAGAATAGTTAAAACAAGGTCCAAAGCTACTGGTTGATTTTACAGCTGAGATTAGAACTCTGCATGCATATTCTCAGGAGATGTTCTTTCTAGATTGAATCCATCCTCCAATACGGTAATCATATGACTTACTGGGGTTATATTACAAAGTTCAAACAACTGTTGTTTTCGTAACTTCGATAAGATTTGAAGCACAAACCTGTTTTTGAGTTGATCGGCCCGCTCCATGCCCTGCCTTGCGATCAATGCGGGCAATGATAGGATTTGTTTGTGGGCTTTTCTCTAAGCTGTTACAGAGGATGTGTTGCATTGTCTGTTCACAAAAGATAGCATCAAACAGTCAGAAGATGAAACAAAGATATCTAAGGATCCGACAAAAACAATATGCAGAGGCAAAAACTATGTAAATGCTGGAGAAAAGATATAACCAGAGGCATTGGAGCTATAAAAACAAGAATAAGCCGGGTTTTAGTGATAAAAACAATTTTTTATTACCTGAGATATAGTTTTTACTGTTTCTGTAAAATGAGAAATGCTTGTCAAAAATTTCACATCGTCAAGCATGGGAAAATTTTGTTGTAGCAAAACTAGCATCCATTTCATCAAGACTCGAGTTTCAATTTTATGCTTGTTAATACTGTTAGATGCCTAGATGGCTTTTATGTCTTCACGTAATTTTAATATACCTTAAATATATTTAGAAAAATAACTTCTGGCCAGCAAAATAATTTTATCAGGACAATTATATTACTGTCAGTTGCAAGGTTTAAATGTGAATATGAAGAAAATAAAAGGAAACAAAAAAAACGTATTAGCCGCAGAACAACTAATCACAATTAAAACTGAAAAATGTAAAACCAAAATCTAGTTGTGAAAAATAAAAACTTACTGCCAGTAACTTTAAGGAGTGCAATGGCACAACACGGTCATCATGATCAGCTGTTAACAGCATTGTTGGTGGGTATTGGCAATAGCGGTTGCCATACTTTTCCCATGGCCTTCTGACATTGTGAAGCGGTGAGTATCTGCACAAATCATAGATACATGAAGTGTAAGCTGTTGAGAAAACAATAAAGATTCAAATATAAATAGAGATGGAAATGAGTAAAGATACATGAAGTGTAAGCCTCTGAACCTTCAATCTAAACCAATCGACACAAACATATGTATATATAAATAGAGATGGAAATGAATTATTATGTTTAGGTAAATAGTCAAGAGGTTTAAATAGAAACATCATGGTAAACAATAAAGCACCAAATCGATATTTTTAAAATTTATTGTTTAGAAGACATGGTTTAAAGGTAGATCAATAATTTACTGACGAGTACTCGACTTTTGTGTTCATGCTAGAAATGAAACAGATGAAGTCCACATAAGAGACGCTATATAGTTCAAATAGTAGAAAAACAATTTACAGAAACTTATATTAGAAAAAATTGACTATACTAACACTCAACTTTTCCGTTGAAGATAAGATATACAATTTCTTACTTGATAAGCCACAGGAAATCTTCCTCATTGTCGGAGCATCCAAATTCAGAGGTCCAAACGTGCCCTAAGTATTAGGACCAGGTAAATGATTTAGAAAGACTAGCCCAGGAAGTTACCTTAGAGCAGTGCACACACGCACACAAAACATGCACACGCACACAAAACATGCACACGCACATACACATATACATACACATATGTCTCTCTCTCTCTCTCTCTCTGTGTGTGTGTGTGTGTGTGTGTGTGTGTGTGTGAGATAGAGAGAGAGAGAGAGAGATTCCTCCACACACACACGCGCGCACGCATATTCTCACTCTCTCTCTCTCTCTCTCTCTCTCTCTCTCTCTCACACACACACACACACGGTTGGGGGGGAGAGAGAGATAACCAAGAAAAAGACCAAACCTATAGTGAACTTGTGGAATCGCAACATGTCCATAACACCAGCATGAGCAAGAGCACATCCGAAAAGATCAGGACGCTGCCACCATAAATTTTGAGCATTATCAACATTAAGGAAGCTAACAACTAACGAACATAATAACTACAGCATATTTGATCCATTTTATTTTGGGTAAATTATACCAAATCCCCTTGACCTTTCCCCTGTTTTTTCCGATAATGCTATTGAACTTTAAACTTACAACCCAGACCATTGAACTACCACATCCTTATGCAAACATTATTTAAGCTTACATGTAGCTATCACCTTGCTGAATAGACCCACCCCCAAATCACTGCTAAACATATCTTTAAACACTGTTATGAACTCCAATAAGGTCGATTTTAGTACACAAAAAGCTACAATGTTTATTGCTGCAACAAAATTGGAGACAGGACAAGAAAATTTTTGGGTAAATTGTCACCAAAAAAAACCAAGCACTTTTTTGTCAAAAATCTCCCAGCCTCGAAACAGTAGTCAAAAAACCCCTAAAAAGTTTTTAGTTGTCAAAAAACCCCTTACATGCGATATCTAGCGGTATCCTGCTATATCTAGTTTCTTGCGATATCTAAGCAGTAGCCAGTAATATCTAAGCAGCTGCATATGATATCCAAACCGTTTTCTGCGTTATCTAAATAGTTTGTATGAATTAGTATAGCATGTTACTCTGCAGGAAAATTTTCTAGGGTTTTTTTGACTACTGCTTCGAGACTAGGGGGGTTTTGACAACTGGAAAATTGCTTGGGTTTTTTTTGACAATTTACCCAAAAATTTAAGGGGAAGCCAAGGTTTATAGACCAAAAACTAGAGACATGACAAAAAATATATTGGTGAAGAGAAGTGTTTTTAGGTACCCATTTTCGAGTAATTTTGGGTTTATTCAGAGTGAGAATCACATGTCAAATTATGTAAAATTAATATTAAAAATATTGCAAATATATGGATATTATGACGTTAGCTTATAAACTTGGTACCTGATTTATACAAGCTGCAACTAAAATCCCACCATTGCTACCACCTTCAATGCATAATCTTTCAGAACAAGTATATCTAGAAGTGATTAGAAACTCAGCAGAGGCTATACAATCATCAAAACAATTTTGTTTATGTGAAAGTGTTGCTGCATTATGCCATTCTTCGCCATACTCGCCGCCGCCGCGGATATTTGCTAAGCAAAATACAAAACCTAGATTCTTCATGAGAACAACACGGCTAACATTGAACGACGGTGTGAGACTAACATTGAAGCCACCATAGCCGTATAATAAAACTGGATGTGATCCATCAAGATGTAAACCCTTTTTGCACACTATGAACATGGGTATCTTAGTTCCATCTTTACTAAGAGGAAAAACCTAGTAGCCACATAAAACAAAAGAGTGAGATAGAAAACAATTCTTCTATATTGTGATATCATATTAACTTATTGTTAGAATATAAAATCTCTCTCAACCCTCATAACTCAAGAGTTGTGGTGCAGTGGCAACACATTTAATATGGTATCAGAGCAAACTATCTCATGGGCGTAAACCTGGATTGTTGCCGGTATTTAAAGAGGATTAATTTAAAAATACCATGCACAATAGTCCACGTTTCTGCCCATAAAAGAGTGCTTAACCCGCGGGGACATGTAAGAATATAAATATATACCCCTGAACTCTCATCATAACTTCGAAGTTGTGGTGCAGTGATAAGACATTGAGACTGTTAATGCTATTGAGAAAAGGACATTAAGGAGATAAGTGATGCATTAGAAAAATAGTAGGCCTATCTCTAACAAATTCACATACTAGTTTCTTAGCACCTGGTATGCACACACACAACAAAAAAATTTAAATTGATTTCGCGTAGACAATGATGCCCTTTAATTCTGTTATATATTTCTTAATGCAGAGTTGTGATTTTATCCTGGGGGTTATGTGAAAAAATGAGAGATGAGATATAGGTTTGAATTCATGACGTGTATAAGTTGAAAAGGAGTGTTTTCCTTATTCTTTTTCTTTTTCCCCCCTAAGATCAAAAGTAGGATATCAAAACATTTGGTTTCACTAAATCTCAAAATTGCAAGCCCCATTTGGTTTGCATGATAACAAACAGACGATATCAAAACAATTGTGCATATATGAGATCTACCTGTTTAACCTCAAGGCCACCGCGGTCAAATCCAGGAACAGAAACTTCTCGAAATATCTTCATTTCTGGAATTTCAGCAGCCAAATTACACTTGTAAATAATTCCAGGAGTTAGAAAGCTAGTGAACCCAATAAAGGCCTCGCTATCTCCTCGTCTACCACCAATACAAGTGACCGTACCAATATCTATTTGTAAAATATGCAGCAACTCTCCTGTTCTCAAATCCCTTATTTGGAGCACATTTTTAACATCACTGATGTAACACACTAAAACTTGGTTCCCATTAATTGCACGAGCCGATTCAAGGACGTCCTTTTGATTCTCTGGCACCACATTCGTCCAGATTTCAGGCTCATTGAGATTTACTCGAACTAATTTATACTTTGGAGCATCTTTATTTGTCAAAAAAGTGAATTCAGCGTCATCATTTGACACAGTTGTGTAGCGTGCTTCGAATTTGTCAATAAACTTGACGAAGGGAAGCAATTGTTTGCTTCCTTTGAATCCGTCAAGTCCATTGGAAAGTGAGGACAAGTCACAGTAATAAAATTTGTTGACAGAGGCAGAACTTTCCTCGATTTCCAGAAGCAGATACTGCAAATGCAAACAAACTTTATTAGCTCAAGATGAATATTGGAATGGTGTTTATTTACTGATATACCATGTTCTTTTGGTTATCGACAATTACATGACGCTATTATTTAGAAAACGAACTATTATATGATCCAAGAATCCAATGCAATCATTAGAAACTATTTATGGATGAATAGCAAATGATTGTTTATAATTTAAACAATACATTTAAATCATACAAATCGAAGATAGATATACAATTCCTCACTAAATAAATTTTTCGTTAGAGAAATACACTATAATGGAAAATCATGGAATATGGATTCCCCAATAGAGCAAAAACTTCCGCCTGATGCAGATTCCACAATATCATGCGCGTACGTGTCCGCGAGTGCATGCACAGAGCATATAAATCCGAAAGGACATGCGATTTGTGTTATGAATCCTTATGTGGGTAAAGAATATTATAAATTTGTAATATCTTAAACCCTAGTTTAATCTTTCTATCTACGAAAATATGGTCTACAATCTCAACTATGTTTTATTGTGGAAGAACTATCTTACCTTTCCATCCAAAGTGACTTCAGACGTATAAATATACTTGGGATGATCAAGATCCCTCCAGCAAAGTATATCCTCTGACTGATCAGTGCCCAAGAAATGATAGTATAGCTCATGATTCAGAGGGCTATTTGTCACGGTACCGGCATCTAACTCCTTCCCTTCCCTATGAACCAAGATAAACAAGCAAAAAGTTGAGCACCAAATGTAAATTTGTATCGTATATCAACGGCTTTTTTTTCAAGAAAAAAAAGCCCATACTAACTTGGGAGTTGGATATCTGCAATAGAAGAACCCTTTCCCATCATGAGTCCAACTAATTTGCGAAAACTTAACCTGCAATTACAATGATTAACACGCTTTAGAATCAAACACTACACGAAACAAAATTACATCATCATATAAGTCCTTTAAGGGTTATATATAAAGATATGTAGTTTATGGAGTGATATATGGAAATGGCTAAGCTTTTGGGGTGATACAAGAGAAAAATCATTTTTAAAACTGCAGTTAAATTCCAAGCGTCACAACCTTCTAGTAATATTTTTAATGCAGCTTTTTTTTTTCCAAAAGTATCTTTCTGCCATAATTTTCAGCCACTTTTTCACTAATAATCCAAATTTAATAATTTCGTCACGTGGATTTTTGGGAACAATAGTTGCAGGAAACTAAATGTAGGGGATAAATTGCAGTTTCAACAAAAAGAAAGGTTTGTTTATTGCTTTGCAAGCAAAAATGATGCAATTTAGCCTAAAGGAAATAGCATTCTACACTAAGACATAAAGCCAATGACTAAACAGGACGTATCAAACATAACAAAACAACCGAAAAAAATTGATAGAGGAAAACAGAAATGAATCGAAAACTCACCCATGAGACCGTATCCGGTTCAATTCTCCGATCCTCGACCCTCGTCACTTTGATAGTAACCCAATCACTCCCACATGAACTAACCCCATAAGCCAAATACTCACCATCTTCGCTAATCGCAAATCTACTGAGCGCAACAGTCCCGTCCTCACTAAACCCATTTGGATCCAACAAAACCTCTGCATCTCCATCCAAACTTTCCTAAAAAAAACAACCCACATTTATCGCTAAACAAAAATCAACTCATTGAGGCATTTAATCAAATACCTGCACGTATAGAACGTTATGGGCCTGAAGGCCAGTGTTTTGAAAGTAGAAGTATTTCCCTCCTCTCTTGAATGGAATGTAGAACCTTGGGTGGTTGTAAAGAGCAGTGAGCTGTGCCTTGAGTTTGTCTCTCGCTTCGCATTGCGAGAGCACCGAGTTCGTTAACGCTGCTTGTTTCTCGACGAATTCCTTCGTCTCCTCTGACTCTGGGTCCTCTAACCTGAAAGATTCAATGGGTTGAGAATTTCTAGAGATCGAAGAAGAGACATGAAAATTAACATGGAATGTGTTTGAACAAAAATTTCTCAAATATTTCGAATAGAAAATATTCATACCAGAGGTGTCGAGAATTTCCTCGTGACACAAATTATTATTTGAAATGCAAAACTATCTATTAGGACTTGACTTTAATTAATTTGCATCCTAATCAAAACATTATTTAATTACTGATAGCAACCATAACCTAATTATCAGTCACCAAGTTCATGGATGACCCGTTCATATGTTCGATGGGCAAATGATTTGGCACCCATTTATTTAACTCTGGGTATTTTTTGTCTCGTTTGACGTTGCGCCGACCCGTGATGAACAAAGAAATGGAGAAGGGGGAAAAGTTAAGATAATTCATTAAACCAATTAGCTAACAAATATCTACATCTAAACTACATCATCTACCGATTTTTTTTTCCTTTCTTTTTTCTTTTTGGAACTGGCCCGTAATCCTCCTCGCATTATAACAATCCGGTTCAATTTCACCACACATCCATTAAAATTAAATATTAATTAATTTAAATTAAAAATACGAATACGCAAAACGCCTAGCTCTTGGTCCGAAGATCCTTCGATTTACCGAAGACATATTAAAATATAAAATATATTATCTCAACCATCATCACAACTTTAGAGTTTTCTGCTAACGCTAAAATAAATGTGCATACCATCTATATGGATCGGAGACGAGAACACCGTGGTAGTTGTCGACGACGGACTCATCACGGCGAGCTTTAGGGTAAGAGAGAGGTGGGAGGGATGATATGGGAGAAGCAAGTGAGCCCATGTATACTTAATGTTAGCTCGTATATAAATTCTTCTTGTTTCTTCTATCTGTTGTTGTAATGCAAGAACAGAGCTTGGAAGTTATAAATAAGGAATGAAGATTTTGGTGATGACGAGGGAATGGTGGTTTGATGATGACATAGTTTAAGAGAGCCAAGTTGAAGGAGGGAGGGGATCAAGAGAGAAGAGAGAGATGGGTGTAGCAAGAGTGTCGCCATTTTGTTGCCATCCTTTTGTTTTGTAATCCATTTGTTTTTTCTGGTTTTTGAGCTATTTTCCCCTTTATTTATTACTATATTATATATTTTTGGAATTAGATGTGGGACCAATGCTCAATGAAGAGACCCCCACCTTTGAAGGAAAGTACATTTTTATAATCAAGAAAGAGATAAAAAAAAATTGATTTTAGAATATAATTTTCCTTCGTCTCTTAGATTATAATAAAAGATTGTTTGATTAAGCGGGAATATAATCAAAATCCATGAATTGCCAATTTGTCAATCTATCTATCTATCTAATCAACGTGCCCAAAAATCAAACAGCCCAGAGCTCGGCCCAAAACAAGAGGAAATTATCCGGTGTGTCGGGTGTATTACATCCGGACAGGAATAAGAGAGAGGGGAGAGTTTCGGACAGCATTAAACAGCGTGTGGAGCCTATATATCTATTTCTTCTCTCTCTTGCCTCAATTTATAGAGCCGGTATATAGAATATTTTTTCCAAAACAAGATGGGGGCCTCTCCTTTACCGTTTTTCCTTTTTGGTTCCTTTCCAACAAAAAAAAGAGAAAGCTACTTTTGGTTAAGAAAATGCTGGATCTAATTGTTAAATCTAATTTAATCGGGACCACTTTCATATCTTTTTGCAAAATGATATGAAATTTTTTTTAACATTATTTTACAAGTATGGGGCAATATTAAAAGTTTAAGAAAATATCATATTGAATTTTATTTCAAGAATTTTGAATAATATCATAAATTTAAAAGGGTATCATTTCTTGAGTATTTGATAGGAAAATGTCGATATAAATTATCAGCTATGGAATTAAAAATTATTTTAAATTGAGATAGTTTAGAGAAATATTTTCGGTATCGTTTCAACGTTTTTCATAAATACCATGGACTTTCTCCATTATAAACAAATAACATTAAATTTTAACTTTTTTAGATAAATAACATGAATTTTGTCCGTCATAAATAAATAACATTACGTTTGAACGTTTTCAGATAAATATCATGGACTTTCTTTCGACGTTTTTCAGATAAATACCATGGACTTTCTCAGTTACAAATAGATAGCACGAACTTTCATCATTTTTCAGATAAAGACCATGATTTTGTTTGTTAAAATAAACACCGTGAACTCTCATCGTTTTTCAGATAAATACCATAGACTTTGTCTGTTAAAATCAACACCGTGAACTTTCATAGTTTTTCAAATAAATACATGGACTTTGTCTGTTGGAAATAAACACCATGAACTTTCACGGTTTTCAGATAAATACCTTGGACTTTGTTTGCATAAATAAATACCGTGAACTTTTAACCTTCCTAATAATTACCATAGACTTTGTTTGTTAACGGATGCCGTGCACTTTGTTCCTTAATAAATGCCATGAAATTTCACTTACAAATGTCGCAACTTTTCTCATTTTTTTCTAACTTATTGAAATTTAGCACATGGTCATGCTAGAAACCCGCACATGGTACTATATACTAATATAGAAATATAGAGGTGAGGATATTTAAAAACAGTGAACTTTAAATATAATACCAACCATCTTCAATTTCATGTTGGGATTTGCTGAGAATTAAACATAATAACTCATAGTAATTAACCTTATATAATCTTAATTGAAAAATAAAATAACTAATCTAATTTAATTAAATTAAATTTAAAAAATCATTTATTAAAATAAAAACAATAATTAATACAATATATTTAACATTATTCGTCATAGATAGAAAATATCATCACTTCATTTCTTAGCATTAAACTAAACCGCGATCTACCTAAATCAAGAATTCATACAATATAGTGCGGGGCACATAGCCCAGTGGTGGGAAATAGAAGTTTGTGGGGGAGACCCGGAATCGAATCCGGGATCTCCCATTTAGTGTTTCGAAAAGAGACACGCGGGTCCGGTGGGTTTCGCTGTGGTAAAAAAAAAAAAGAATTCATACAATATATGATATCCAAGACATCTTCGAAATGAATGGATTATGAAATAAAATAATGAAAAAACAATGAGAATCGCCTAGTGGAAAAAAGAAAATTGGAAAAATTATGTTATTTTTAAGTCTGCTTAATTTAGAAAACAACCAATTAAAGTAGCTAAGATTAGACTGTAGATTGTAAATTCACTATTACAATATTTAGGCAAGGACAATGATTCAAGAAAATAAAAGAAGAATTCGTTGCATGTATATTGATATTTATAATTTTTAATTGAGTTGAAAAAAATTGATGCATATATACAAAATGTAATATGTAGATAGAATTTATTATTAAAGTGTAAGGGATAGATAAGGTACAAGATACTGTTATTGCCGTCTGGATAATTAGACATCCAACCCGTAATCGCAACGACCCAATTACAAGAGCGGAACTCTACCAACTGAGCTATATCCCTTAGAGCCAAGTGGAGTATCCATGAAAGAGTCATATACTTCTTCTATTATTTTCTCTGGCGCAACTAGACCATCCTGGATTTGAACCGGAGACCTCGTCCGTGAAATAAATCATCGCACCTATGATCCAACCAATTGAGTGGGAATCGATAGATTCTTTTTCAGAAGCGATTCATCCTTCCTGAACACAGCATGCAACTCTTCATTGTACTGCACAACAAAGATTTGAACGATTAGATAGATGATTTTGGAAAATATTTCTTGGAGATACAATTCAAAGATAAAAGGTACAAGAGACTTATTTTTTTCTTAGGAATAGATTAAAAATTAAGGTAAAAGGTGAGAAATATGGAAATAAGGGCTTCTGTTCGTAAAATTTATGAAAAATGTCGACTGATACGTAGGCGTGGACGGATTATAGTGATTTGTTCCAATCCGAGGAATAAGCAGATGATGCTTCTTTTTTATATTACAATGAATCCTCTTTTACTCTTACTGAATCAAGACAATATTATAATCCAATAAATAAAGGGTTTTTTGGGTGAATATTGACTCTTTCCTGTTAGTAAAATTCAACTGTTTTAATTACCAAGCAATCGCACCAAAAACTCGAGTTTCTTTTGGATTTCCTTCTTGATCAATGATAACCGCTACATTATCATACCGTTGTCACGTTTGATCTTTTTACATATACGTACAATTACAGCTCTAATTGCTGCTAATCTTTCTAGAAGCATACTATTGTTGGCTATAGTGCCCTCAAGTCAATTATTGAATCGCAGGCACGCGATTGTGATGATTGAGGGAGGACCTATACCGGTAGAACAGTCTTACTCGAGATGATGGTATGCTATCTGGTTTGTTTTTATCATCATGTAAAGCAATAGGTGGCATTACAGATCGCCATTACATGTTGATAGAGCCCATAGGATTCTTGCTTGACTACCAGCAGTATGATGGCGATCATATACGTGGGAGCTGGGTAGTCTATAAGCACATCCTTAAATGTCCCTAGTCGTGGAAGTATCAAGACTGGGCATCGGTACTCCAGAGTAGACTGTTGTATGCTTATCGAGACCCCGGCGAGGGGCGGTGGCCGGTCTCACAAGCCATTGGTGTCACTCAATCACCTAAGATATTATACAGGTGCTCATTAGGTTATGAGTATACTGGACGGACTCGTCGGGAACCTGCTAAATGGTATTATACCTATTGTCAGATTGCAGTTCCCAGGTGACATGAGTACGGCTTAGTCTGTCGACCTGAGATCGTCATTTTTCTAGTGTGAGTTCCCATTGTGCTTTGATTACTGCCCTACCATGGCTCAAAGGAGTCGTGCAAATAGGTTTTAGTTGGGTACAGTCCCGAGCCACATGGAGGCAGTGAATGGATCGTCGGGAATTCGTCTCTCCCGGTATTTGGAGTTGATGCCGCGCAGTGCACGGGTGGCCATCACCAGAAATCCTTAACCAAGATAGTCGAGAATTACTGATGTAGGATCAGTAGTTTCTCAGGTGGTGATGGGTTTCATACCGACACGAATTATCGCGTTATTAGGGGTCTGACTTTATCCACCCATAGACTCGATATGCGATACTCTTAGACGAACAGACCGGACTGTACGGAGATTGTCGCTGTCGGCCTCAATAGGGGTACGGATGAGTTTGCTCGTCGGCCTTCATTTCGCTCAATAACTGGGTAGCCATTACGTACAGCTAGTGCCGCTGCCGTGCTTATGGTTAAACTCACTGCCATAGTATTGACGAGTCTTTAGAGTCCCACACAGAGGGTTTTCACGATTCAAGCGATATGATGTAGATGACGTATGTTGGTACATACAGGTGTCCGATTAAATATATGTACATGCTGCACAGACTTTAGTCGGACAGTTGATAATACTAGAGCCTTAGGGTTAAGCCGGATTATTAAATCAGGTTTTGATTTAATAATTTATATATATATTTTATATTCTAGAATTATTGTTCACTATTCATTTTCTCTCTTGGCTATACGTATTTTTGTACGAATACGCGTATATGTATTTCAATATGTGTACCGGGTTGCATTCCGTATTTATACGGAATAGCTTCTAGAAGATGGCCACCTCGTTATTTGATTTTCATTTTAGAAAATCAATTTGGGAAATGAGGTGGAGGGTGAGTTGGCATGAGCATGGGTTTGGCATGTAGAAAGGTATGACACACATTTGTTTATTAGAAAAATGTGAGGAGATATTTTTGATTGCATCAGAGAGAGAGGCAGCCACTTTCTTTTAGTGAGGCTATACTCTTGATTTTCTTGACTTGCTCTCTTTACTTGATCACTCACTCTCTAACTTAGAAAACACTTAGCCATTTTTCTTTAGTTGCTCATGCCACGTGTTTTCTCACCTCCTCTTCATCTTCTTAAGTTGCTCTTGGAGTATTTTGAAGAGAGAAAAATTATAGTGAGATAATCCTACACTTCCACTCTTCTTTGCTAGCAACCTTGGAGCGTCGGTTGCCTTGCTAGGCAAGGTTGAAGTTTGCGTCATTTCTCTCGGGTGGATCATCGTAGATGGAGGAAGACCGGCAACTAAATTCAATTCGCAACACCTCAAGGAGTTTGGAAATGGTAGAAGACCGAAAGACACGATCCGTTTGGTATAACCATCTAACTCCTAATTTACATATTGCAAGTATAGGTTTTTGGTTCCATCTTGTGCGGGTTGTTTGCGCCAAAGATTTTAAACGCTATTTTTGTTCCGCATTTGGCCGCAGTTTGATGGCCGGGGCGGCGGCGAAACCCAGCAGTGGTATCAGAGCCACCCAAACACCTTAAACTAGCTAGTTACGATATTAGAATTCATGTTTTTTCGGGCATCGAAAACTGTCGAAAAAACAGTCCCGAATTTTTTAGTTTTAAGATGTTTGCAGACCCCGCGGGCTCTTGGATTGAACCGAGAAGCCACGGGGTGGTGCTTGGGAACCCCGGGGAGACCTCCGGGGACCGAACGGCTGGGCTGACTCCCCAAGACCACCACAAGGTGGTCTTGGGGGTGGGGACCCGAAACTGCCCCTCCATGGGCAATTTCGGGTCTGCCTTACCCTCTGGCCACCTTGTGGTGGCCTCAGGGGTGGGGTACCCCCTCTAGGTCTCCAAACTCGAAGTTAATTTCGTGCACTAACTCCCCGCAAAGTTTCGGGCGCGTTTCATTTTGATTCGGACCTCCGAATTGGCTCAAAACTCGACTTTTTTGGATGTTTAGTGCACTTGTTTTTTTTTATCCTTAGTATATTTGGGATGTGCGCTAATTGTGTTTTGGAATTCTAATGTCGTGACTTCGTTACCATGCATGGATGTGTTGGTAACGTTGTCTAATTGCTATATGCTCAATTAGACGGGGTTACACACTTTGTTTCGGTTACTTGTTTCTGAGGATATATATCTTGTTATGGTTTGTGCGGATTGTCGTGATGGATAGCCTTGGGTGCAATGGTAGTGCAGTTTAGTTTCATTTGTACATTTGATATTGCGGGACGAGCGTCCAACATGTGGACTGCCGCCACTGCCAGTTTGTATATTATTTGTGTAAGTCGATGTACAACACCCCACGACTTGCGGGGAGGCGGAATAATGAAAAACGATCTTGTTTTAGGCGTAAACATCGACTAACCGAGAATCTTTGCTAAACTATAACTAACAAGAATCATAGAAGTTAACAACTACTATGAAAAGTGATTATACCTGTAGAACCGAGTCCTTCGTCTTGTCGTTCTCCACGTCCTCTCCGGCCTTCTCTATGTAGTAGAAGATCCACCCGAGAGCTTAACTTCAAGCTTCACCTCTAACTTGAGGTAACTAGGTTTCTTAAATCGCTAATCTAAATAACCTAGGTGATATAGAGAATGGTTAAGGATTAAGTAGTCTACTCTAATCTTTGGTCTCAACACATGAGAGGGGAGGATTAAGGTTTGAAGAGAGAGAGCTTGAGGAGAGAGAAAGTGAGCAAGAGAATGAGATGAGATAATGATCTATCATAATATATATCAAGCATTATCATTTATCCAATAAAAGAAAATAAATGATTAATAATCATGCTTCATAAATACAAGAGGGTGATTCATCTCCATGAGTCATTAAGCATTTATGATGCATTAATGACATGGATGAATCACTCAAATGACTCACTAATCTCATTAAATGCATATGTCACCTTAACCCCCAAGTCACCATCTTCTAGAAGCTTCTCGCGTAATTACGAGAACGTCCCTCCTATCCGTGAAAACACGGAAAAACTTTAGACTGTATAAATCCAATAACCGGATACTAGAAACTGGCTTAAACCAAAGCCGGCTAGTAAAAACTGTCCAGATGTCGTACGTGCGTAAACACACGTATGCGTCCGAACCCTTGTCGTAAAACCATACAACCTCTATATCGTTTCGCCTAGAGTAGGGAAACTCTCTGTGTGGGACTTTAGAGACTCGACTACTATGCTGGCAGTGGGTTTAACCACAGACCGCAAGCGGCACTAGCTGTACGTAACGGTCCCCAGGTAGATGTCGATAAGAAGGCCGATGAGGAAACCCATCCGAACTCCTACTGAGTCTGATGTGACAATCTCCGTACAGTCCGGTCTGTTCGTCTAAGACTATCGCATATCGGGCCTAGGGGGCGGCAAGCGTCGGTCCCCTAATAGCGGTATAAGTCGTGTCGGAGCGAAGCCCATTACACCATGAGAAACTACTGGAATCTACCAGTAAATCTCACTTGCCCTGGCCAGGGACTTTGCGTAATGGCTCTCTGACACAGCGCGATATCAACCCCCAATACCGGGAGAGACGATCCTGTCTAACCGCCACTGCCTCCAAGTGCTCGGGACTGCACCCAACTGCTACCTGTTTGCACGACTCCTTTGAGCCGTGGTAGGGTACCATTCTAAGAATAGTGGGACACACTCGAGGCAAAGTAGCAGTGTCAAGTCTGCGGACTATGCTGTACTCATGTCACCTGGGAACTGTTAACTGACGATGGGTATAATACCAACAAACAGTTCCCCGTGAATCCTGTCCGGTGTACCCGTAACTCAACGAGCATCTGTATACTATCTCCAGTACGACGTACTGACGGCTGTGGGACAGACCATCTCCCCAACTGGGATGAGAAGCGTACACACTAGTCTACTCCGGAGTATCGATGCCCTGCCTCGATAATCCTACGACTAGAGACCTGAATAAGGATGTGCTTGTAGACTACCCAGCCCCCACTAGTGTGACTGCCATTACAACGCTGGTAGTCAAGCAAGATCCTAAGAGCTCTATCAATACGTATACTCACATATTAAGATAGATAAAACCAAGTAGCATACTACCATATTTAACAAGACTGTTATATACATGTGAATATCCCAAGCTTCTATTAAGTAATATACAAACTAGTATGATACAATAATGGCCCCTAGGGCATATACACTAACAATCTCCCACTTGCACTAGGGCCATGTACCGGCATATCGAAGACCGATGATCTCGAGTAGCCTCTCGAACTGAATCTGAGGTAGGGCCTTCGTGAATGGATCAGCAATGTTATCCTCTGTATTTACTCTCTTTATCTCGATCTCCCGGCGATCAACGATCTCCCTGATCAGGTGATACCGTCTTAAGATGTGTCTGGACTTCTGATGGGACCTGGGTTCCTTCGCTAAAGCTATAGCACCGTTGTTGTCGCAATACAGAGGTATTGGACCAACACTGGTAGGAACCACCTGAAGTTCTGTGAGGAACTTCTTCATTCAGACAGCTTCTTTTGCGGCATCGCAAGCAGCTATGTACTCCGCTTCCATCGTTGAGTCAGCAACGGTCTCCTGCTTGGAACTCTTCCAACAGACCGCCCCTCCATTGAGGGTAAAGACATAACCCGACATGGACTTGGAGTCATCCTTGTCACTCTGGAAGCCGGAGTCAGCAAAGGCCTCGATCTGGAGGTCTTTTCCGCCATACACCAAGAACATCTCCTTAGTCCTCCTCAGGTACTTGAGAATGTTCTTTACCGCTATCCAGTGCTTCTCCCCTGGGTTTGCCTGATACCGGCTTACAACGCTCAATGCGTATGCTACATCTGGTCCGGTACATAACATCGCATACATTATAGAGCCTACCACAGAAGCGTAGGGTATAATCGACATGCGATCCCTTTCCAAATCAGTCTTGGGAGATATCTCTTTGGAGAGGGTGATTTCGTGACAAGCCGGTAGGTTACCACGCTTAGAATTTTCCATACTGAATCTTTTCAATATGGTGTCAATGTACCTGGACTGCGAAAGTCCCAACATCCTCTTTGATCTATCACGATAGATCTGGATCCCCAGAATGTAGGTGGCATCACCCAGGTCCTTCATGGAGAACTTCTGTGACAAGAATCTTTTGACTGACTATAGCATAGGAATATCATTTCCTATTAGGAGAATGTCATCCACATACAAGACGAGGAATACAACAATTCTCCCTACAATCTTACTGTATATACATGGTTCATCTGGATTTTTGATAAAGTCGAATTCTTTGACAGTATCATCAAAACAGATGTTCCAACTCCGCGATGCCTGCTTGAGTCCATAAATGGACTTAAGCAGCTTGCACACTTTACCGCTGCTCCCACTCTGAATGAATCCCTCTGGCTGATCCATATAGACGCACTCTTCCAAATTACCATTTAGAAAGGCCGTCTTTACGTCCATCTTCCAGATCTCATAATCGTGGAAGACAGCAATAGCAAGAAGGACCCGAATGGATTTGAGCATAGCCACTGGAGAAAAGGTTTCGTCATAGTCCAAACCAGGTCTTTGACGGAAACCCTTTGCAACAAGTCTAGCCTTATAGGTTTCAACCTGTCCATCCACACCAATCTTCTTTCTGAAGATCCATTTGCATCCTACGGGTTTTACCCCATCTGGAGCAATGTCCAAAGTCCATACTTTGTTAGTGTACATGGATTCCATTTCGGTCCGCATTGCATCCAGCCATTTTACCGAGTCGCCGCTATGAATGGCTTGCTGGAAGCTAGTAGGGTCGTCATTATCAATGACGCAATCTTCTCGATCCCCATCAATGAGAAAACTGCAGTATCTCTCGGGCGGATGAGACTGCCTACTACTTCTGCGGATAGGTGCTGGTATGTCCCTTTCTTCTGAAACCTCTGGTTCTACCATACTTTCAGTAACAGCTTGTGGTTCTGGAATTTCTTCCAGTTCTACTGCGCTTCCACTCTTCTGATTTTCTAAAAATTCAGCTTCTAAGAAGTGTGCATGACGAGAAACAAAAACTTTTTGTTCCTCTGCGTAATAGAAACAATATCCCTTAGAGTTCTTTGGATATCCCACAAACTTACACTCTACTGAGCGTGCCTCGAGCTTGTCCGGATGCTGCTTTTTTACAAAAGCTGGACATCCCCATGTCTTCAGGTACTGGAGATAGGGTTTCTTCCCACTCCACATCTGATATGGTGTGGTAGGCACAGTTTTGGTTGGAACTTTGTTCAAAAGATATGCAACTGATTCTAGCGCATAACCCCAGAAAGATCGCGGTAACTCATCCTTACTCATCATGGAACGAACCATATCCAATAGGGTTCGATTCCTCCTTTCCGATACACCGTTGTGTTGTGGTATGTATGGAGGAGTAAGCTGAAAGAGAATTCCATTGTCTTTTAAGTAACCCAGGAACTCGGCACTTAAGTATTCACCACCTCGATCAGATCTCAGTGTCTTGATACTTTTGCCTGTTTGGTTTTCCACTTCATTCTTGTATTCCTGGAATTTCTCAAAGGCCTCGGATTTATGCTTCATCAAGAAGATATGTCTATACCTAGAGAAATCATCCGTAAAAGTAATGAAGTAGGAATAACCACCTCGCGCATGTGTAGACATTGGACCGCACACGTCACTGTGTACGAGTCCTAAGAGCTCGCTCGCTCTTACTCCGTGTCCAGTAAACGGAGTCTTTGTCATCTTTCCCATGAGACAAGATTCACAAGTACATAAGATTGATATTCGAACGGATTCAAATATCCTTCTCTATGTAACTTAGTTAATCGTGTTTCATTGATGTGACCTAGTCTACAATGCCATAAGAAAGCCTGATTTATTTCTGGAGACTTTCTTTTAAGTGTGTTCTGGACATTGAAAACCTGAGCTTGACTCAATACGTATATACCGTCATCTAATGTACCGGACCCAATCAGAACTTGATTTAGGTGGATGTGAACTATATCGCTTACGAATGTAAAATCATATCCCTCTCTCGAAAGTGAGGACACCGATATGATATTACAAGTCAAACTAGGTACATACAGACAGTTACGTAGAATCAATATCTGTCCACTTGTCAAACCTAGGTGATATTCTCCCACGGATTCAGCGTCCACGCTCACTCCGTTTGCAACTCTGAGAGACAAATCACCTACCCTTATATCTCTACGGTTTCTCAAAGCATGTAATGAATTACAGATATGAGATCCTGCTCCGGTATCTAGTACCCAGGAAGTAGAGTTAATTGACAAACAGTTCTCAATTACAAACACACATGAGGCCGAAGCCACAACATGCTTCGTATCCTGGCTACTGGCTTCCAAAGCCCTGCAATCCTTTTGCCAATGCCCAATCCCACAACAATAGGAACATCCCTCCTTACCTATACCAAGTCCCGAAACTTTTGCTTTTCCCTTTCCTCCTACTTTACTGACACCGTATATCGGCTTTGTAGAGGTCTTCTTCTTTTCACCCTTTGCTTTCGCCCTGGATGTAGAAGAAGAAGGTCCCCCATTAAGCAGAGCTTGTGTCGTTTCTTTCAGGGTGTAAGTAGAGGGTAGGGACTGTGGAAATAAGTCAGTATATGACCTGTTTCCCAACGTGGTCTCCAGGTCCTTGAGCTCATTAATATAGCTAGTCATTGTAAGGACGTTGTCCCCTACAGATGACCTGACAGCCATCCTCGCTTGAATTAATTCGTTCGAGGTCTCATATCTCGCGATATGAGATTGCTCTCAATATAAATCTTTGTTATGGAGAAAGATGGAGACAGAGTCCATCTTCTCGTGCTGCTTCTGGTATACACCATCAACTGAAGCCAACACGAGGCACTTGGCTTTCGCTTTATCCTTTTTCTTTGTCTGACGGATATCCATATCCGCGACGGTGGAAACTGGACCTGGGACGGCGGGATCTTGAGTAGTAATAGGGTGGTCCAGCTTTTCATAGGCAATGGATATCTGGACAGACCTTTGCCAGTCATATAAGTCAGATTCAGTCAAATAGTTATTTAGATGTAACCTAGTCATGGTCACAAGGTCGCTGCAATGAGAGAGAGAGAAGAAAACACTTTAGCATGATGCTCTTGCAAGTTTAGATTGGTTTTTAGTTTATCTAAACTGGATGGCTCCCACTGTTTCTCGAATCCTTCCTCAAACCATAAAAGAAGAATTAGCCAGGATTATTCTCACCGTATAATTCTTGCTTAACCGTTCAGCCAGGCTGGTGTCGATATTTCGTGGGAGGTTTTCCAACGCTTTCGCGAAGTTCCTTAATTAAATAACCTCTTTTCTCTGGGGGCGTAGCCCCGCTGATACCTTTCTCGACACCTGCTTGGTTTATAGCATTGATCGTTAAGTGACGAATCTCCTGATAAGTAGCATATACTCACAGTAGGATCGAGATCCAAATATTATTGTATGATAATGTTGAAGGAATCCTACCAACATTCATCAAACTCCAAATGGTATCAACACTAGCAAGTTTCAGTTTCTTTAGAAACTCCCGATGTGGATTTTTGCCCCATGTTCTTATGACCTTGACGAAGGCCAACAAATCATAAGTCACATGTCAAGTTCTGCCCATCATTATCTTGTTAATTTGAACCCACCCGTACATACCCTTGACGAAGGCCAACAAGGTAATACGACTGTCCCAAACCAACTCATCTATCTATGCAACAAATGAATACCCAGCAGCTACCATACACTATGCCTTGACGAAGGCCAACAAACATAGCTTGAATACTACTGACCATTCATAAGAAATGACGGAGGGCTACGACTGGTTTTGGCGAAACCGTGAACGTAGTGAACTTGATATAACCGAAGGAATCTGATAGCTTTTTAAAAGGAGTGGTTAAAGCTCCGCAATTAAAAAATCTGCTCTTTTAAAATAACCGAGTGGTTTCTTTTAAATTTGTTCCAACGATTCTACTTTTGGTTTATTTTCTTTGCATTAATAATAATGTGTCCCATCATTAACCTATCATTGCAGAAAACAACGAAAATACAACGTCCTCTTATGCCATCCGCATTCGCCACTGGGTCCCGTCATCACCCGTTAGGTTACTTAACTAACGGCAGAGCGGGGGCTGGGCTAGCGCGGGTGTAAAACATAAGTGACGTCTAAATAGCTATCATATATAGATATTGTACATTCGTCAGACGCAATAATAGGCATTCCAGATCTCATATGAACTTTATTGGATTTGCAAGCAATCCGCGTTTGTTTAGAGCCTGCAACAAAAGATGGATTACACAGTTGTGATGAATAGCCATTACCCCACCCTAGACCCCTACGGGTACGGCAAACTACTCGCCAAATACCGAAGTGAAGCGGTCTCCCTCAACAAAGTGAGTGTTCCCCTCCGAATGACGGCGCACAGGACCGCTGTGTCCTGGCACTGAGATTCGGGGCAGATGCTATTTGGTTTTATCCGTCTACCTCTCCGAAGATGCCAAGTTGATTTATGGCACCGTGTATCGAAGGTTTAGACGGATGCGGCCGATGTAGCAGACTTTGTCAGATTCCCCCTCGCTTGAGTGGTTTTTGATTGTGGGGACGCTCTTCCCTGCAGGCGCAAGCCCCTGCAGTTAATTACGCTACCGCATCGTGGTAGCCACTTTCTCCTTCTCCAGAATTTCACTTCGTGTCGTGTGTGTTTGTTTTGTTTGTGGTTGCCCGTGGATTGTATACGGAGACTGAGTAATGCCGTCGCCCGTAGGACGTGGATTAGTCCAAATCCGTATTTAATTAGATTTGGGTTTGGTGTTTTTAGTTTAAGGATGCATTAGGCGCGTTGCGGCTAAGATCAACTTAAACGTTCGTTAAGGATACGTTAGTCCTGTTTGAGACTAAGATCTACTTAACGTGGTGATCCATTTAATATAGGGCCGTCGGGACTCGTCGCCTCTCTGACATCGTTGAAGGATTACAACGATAGGTGTCAGAGGAGTTCAGAGATGTACCCTTGAACCAAAGTTGATTTGGAGTTTTATAGTCCATTTGAGTGTTTAAGGATACGTTAGCCGCGTTTGGGGCTAAGATCAACTTAAACGGGACCGTTTAGATCCGGCAAAAGAGCATTAGGAGGCTCTATTGTTCTAGTTTAGGGACGTAGTGGTCCATAGGTAGTTTAGGGACACTGCTGTCCATGCTCCAGTTTAGGGGCGTGGTGGTCCTTCGTTCCAGTTTACGGACGGTTCGGTCCGATATTAGTTTAGGGACGTCTCGGTCCGATATTAGTTTAGGGACTTCTCGGTCCGATATTAGTTTAAGGACATTTCGGTCCAATATTAGTTTAAGGACATTTCGGTCCACGAGTTTAAGGACCCCGCAGTCCATATTGATGTATGGTCGTTGGGACCCGTCACCTCTTTGACGTCGTTGAGGAATTACAACGATGGATGTCAAAGGAGTTCGGAGATGTACCCTCGAACTGATTGTAAATTGATTTAGTAGAACAATTTTGCTCAGTCAATTTAATTTAAGGATTTGTGGCCAAAATTGGGCTAAGTCCAATTGAGAATGTTCAATATTTTATTTGCTTTTGCATGCATTTCTTTTTATTTTTATTTAGGCTTTGCCCAGAAAGGATGCAGAGCATCAATTTGTTTTGGGCTCTGTTTTTTTTTAAGAATGATGCAAGGCATCAATTTTATTTGGGCTCTGCCCTTGTATAAAGGATGCAAAGCATCAATTTATTTGGGCTCTGCCCATTTATTGCCTTGCAATTTATTTTGGCCTGTCAGGTCATTTTGATTTGGGCCTGGCCCTTTAAGTAATGCATGGCATTTGTGCAAAGCACTGTTAATTTAAGAATCTTTTAGATTCAAGAACCGATGGTTCATAAAAGAAGTGCAAAACACTATTTGATTGAGATCTAAGAAAAAACAAGTTTTTTCTTGTTTTTCTTATTTCAGAGAACCAAAGGTTCATAAAAGTGCAAAGCACTATTAATTTAAGAACCTTTTAGATTCAAGAACCGATAGTTCATAAAACAAGTGCAAAGCACTATTTGATTTAGATCTAAGAAAAAACAAGTTTTTTTCTTGTTTTTCTTCTCTCAGAGAACCAAAGGTTCATAAAAGTGTAAAGCACAATTAATTTAAGAACCTTTTAGGTTCAAGAACCGATGGTTCATAAAACAAGTGCAAGGCACTATTTTTTTTATATATTTATTTATTTATTTATTGTTGAAGATCCATGATCTTGTTCTTAGATCAATGATCTGTTCATAAGAGAATTTTCTCTTCTTTTAAAAGTTTTTACCTTTTTTTTTTATTCTTCAAGAGTTCTCAAAAGTTCTCTTCTCTTTTTTTTTAGCAAGATGTTGATGATTTTGAAATGAGGTCTGGGGTCCTTTTTATAGTGCTCATAAATTAGTAATATTTGTTAAAGAGATCTTTTTCTGAGTGATTTGGGGAATTTTCCCCACCGTTGGATTTTTGATCCAAAGGCCCCTATTTTACAGAAGAAATTTTCTTGTTTTAATAAGAACAGAAAAGATTTCCTTAAATCTTCATTCTGTTTTTACGCAACTCCCCAGCGCGTGACACGTGTCGCGCAACGCAGCGCTTGCGCAACTGCGCAGACACGTGTCGTGCAGCTAAAGTTTTTTTTTTTAGCGCGCACTGCGCACTGCGCAATTTATTTTTTTATTTATTTATTTTTTTTAACTGCGCAGCGCACTGCGCAGCTGCGCTTGGGGCAATTTTTTTTTTTAACTGCGCAGTTGCGCTTGGCGCAATTATTTTATTTTTTTTAACTGCGCAGCGCACTGCGCAGTTGCGCACTGGGCACTGCGCACTGCGCAGCTTGCGCTTTGCGCATTATTTTTATTTTTAAATTTGCTCTGATGGAGTACGCTATCTTTGGCGCTGCGCTCCTTACGCTACTGTGTCTGATTTTGACACGTGGCGCTCTGCGTGCAGCGCAGGGGATCTGAAGCGTTACTTCATTTATTTTAATTTTAATTTTCATTTTAGTTTTCAAGACAGAGCTTTGCTCTGATTGGAGAAAAACAGAAGTATTGCTTCTTTTTCCACCTTGGAATTTGAACAGAGTTTTGCTCTGATTGAGCTAAACAAATGCCCCCCCACCGTTGCGCTTACGTGGCCTCCTAACGTGAGCGCAGCGGTGGCAGACTCCGAACCGTCGCGCCATCACTTGGAAGCTGAAAGGGCACTTGATGCCTATAAATAGGACCTTTGGTCTCTTAGATGATTCTCATCTCTAAAATTTTACTTTCAGAACTCAGAGCCCTGCTCTTTATTTTCAAGAACTTTAAGAGTTAAATTCTTAAAACTTTTAGGTGAAAATTTTAATTTGGATTAAATTAAATTAAATTAATTTTCATTGATAGAGTCTCGCTCTCAATAGATCCCTGATCTAAAGGAAACCTATTTAGGGTTTCACTTAGCAGAGTTTTGCTCTACAGGTCTTAAAGGGATCTAAAGAGAACAAAAGGGGACCCTACTAGGGTTCCATAGAGCTCTGCTCTCTGAAAGATTTTCCTTGGATTTTCTTAATTCATTAATGGAGCTTTACTCCTCCTAAATCATATAGAAGAACTCTTAAGAATTCTTAATGGATCTTGGAACTTAAAGATGGCATTTTATTCCTCAGTGCATTATATCGTTTTGCTTAATCAGTCTTCCTGATAATTCTGTTGATCCTCTTTCACAGGAACAATGAACGCCCACATGTATGCTCTTAACGAGATCATCTCTCATGAGGACATCTGCCGACTTGGCCGCTCTCAAAATCGGGAGTTCACAAACGAGGAGCGTGCTGAAATAATGAGTCGCTTCGACGCATACAATGGTCCACTGCTTCCCCGACGTTCCTCTCTTCTTAAACTTATCGTGGGAGCTATCTGGGAAGCGCTTCCCCTATTCTGTTCCGGCGTGCCGCTTAGGGCGTTGGATGCCGCCGAAGACAAGGTGCACTCTGTGTACCTATTGAACTTTATCTCGAAGAGACGGCGAGACAGTCTTATCGACCTCTTGCATGAGGTCTTTCAACAGTCTGCCATACTCGCTGCTTATCGGAGGGTGGTAGACATCGGAGGGGACCCTGACGCTTGTGCTCGCGAAAGGAAGCACACTAGGATGGTCCGCAAGGCTTGGAAAGTCATAGATAGGGTCTCTTTTGAATTCCTCAATCCATGCCCTGGATCTGAGGTTATTCCATTGTAACTTTCGTTTATTGTTTGTATGACTATAAGAACTTCGGGCAATATTAATGGAATTTTTTTTATCCTAGCTTGTCTTTATTATATATCTTTTGTCCTGAGTCTTTTTGCCCATGCATGAATGAATGTGTCTTGAACGCTTGATCAAATGTAAATCGGATGCTCTTTCTGTTGCTTTTCCTCTTTCTCAGCATGTCGTCACAATTTGCAGGTAATAGAGTAAGCTTCTTGATTTCTTCACGAGATAGCGAGGGCTTAGGCCGCAGGTTCAGATCTGCTGCCTAAGACTTTTCAACTCTATGAGCCGTGAGGGTCTCATAGAGACTTTTCTCCCTACGGATCGAGAGGATCTCGTAGGTGGGTTTTTCTCCTTAGGAATCATGAGGATTCCTAAGTGTGGTTTTCTCTTGTAAGTCGTAAGGATCCTACAAGAGAATTTTTCCCTCTTACGAGTCGAGAGGACTTGTAAGCGGTTGTTTCCCTCCTTGTCGAAGTTCGACGTTGGAGAGTGAGACCCGTGGATGGTATGCAAGAGACCGTTTTGGGCCAACTTGCGGGGTCCCAATGCTTAGGAAACAGGCTTCTTTTATGCCCACTGCCTAAGGCTTTATCTCACGAGTCGAGCCGCCTCGACAATTTTTCACAAGTCGAGACGAATCGAACGTTTCTCGCAAGAACATCTTAACGTCGTATTTAACCTCTGCTCTTTACGACAGAAGCCCGTTAAGGTTGGTGGTACTTAGGGTTTTGGCCATCGTACCGTCGCATAAGCTGATATAGTCCTCGATAGGCAATCGTGCTGTTCGAGTAGCCCTCGACTGCCGTGTCTCTGATCCTTTCGGGGGCTGGACAAGACGTCTTCAAGCAATCCTCCTTGGCAGTTTGACCGTCGGAAGAGCAAGCGTTAGGAATTTGCCATGTCGCTTTTTACTTGAGGTTAGGCTTATTTTGGTGAGCCCCGATGAGTCATAACCATTCCGCGCTGGTGTGGGGATGATCTCCGATAGTCTTTCGGGCTTTATATGAGTTGCCATCAAGACCCTGAAGCTAGGAATTTGGCCTTTGCTTCGTTTGCTGGCATTGCGTCTGCTGTATCGAGACGAATGTTGCGGTAGGAACTAGGGATTTTGCCGTGGCTCCGTTTGTTTGATGACGTTGCGTCTGCTGTGTCGAGACGAACGTTGGGGTGACATCTCGTCTGCTGTATCGAGACGGACGTCGAGGTTGTCTCTAGGTTGCTGGTGAACCGCCGAGGTTTGGAACTAGGGATTTTGCCGTGGCTCCATTCGTTTAATGACGTTGCGTCTGCTGTGTCGAGACGAACATTGGGGTGACATCTCGTCTACTGTATCGAGACGGACGTCGAGGTTGTCCCTAGGTTGCTGGTGAACCGTTGAGGTTTGGAACTAGGGATTTTGCCGTGGCTCCATTCGTTTAATGACCTTGCGTATGCTGTGTCGAGACGAACATTGGGGTGACATCTCGTCTGCTGTATTGAGACGGACGTCGAGGTGGTGACCATTCTGTGCTGGTGCGAGATGATCTCCGATTGTCTTTCCGGTTTTATATGAGTTACCGTCAAGACGTCGAAGCTAGGAATGTGGCCTTCGCTTCGTTTGCTTTGGTGTGTCTAAATCCTGTTGGAGGAAGAACGCTGGGATTGACATTTCGTCTGCTGTATCGAGACGAATGTCAAGGTGGTGACCACTCTGTGCTGGTGCGAGATGATCTCTGATTGTCTTTCCGGTTTTATGTGAGTTACCGTAAAGACGTTGAAGCTAGGAATGTGGCCTTCGCTTCGTTTGCTTTGTCACGTTCGAATCCCTGTTGGAGGAAGAATGCTGGGGTTGACATTTCGTCTGCTGTATCGAGACGAACGTCAAGGTGGTGACCACTCTGTGCTTGTGCGAGATGATCTCCGATTGTCTTTCCGGTTTTATGTGAGTTACCGTAAAGACGTTGAAGCTAGGAATGTGGCCTTCGCTTCGTTTGCTTTGTCATGTCTGAATCCCTGCTGGAGGAAGAACGCTGGGGTGACAACTCGTCTGGTGTATCGAAACGAACGTCGAGGAGGTGACCACTCCATGTGAGATGATCTCCGGTGGTCTTTCAGGCCTTATATGACTTGCCGTTAAGACCTTGAAGCTAGGAATTTGGCCTTCGCTTCATTTGCTCACACTGCGTCTGGTGTATTGAGACGAATGCTGAGGTGGAGCTGGGATTTTGCCGTCACTCCGCTTTGTTTCGACCGTGAGGTCTTTTGTTGACGTTGCATCTGCCTCCAGCTGGACTGCGGAGGAACGTTGTTGTTGACATGGCGTCTACTGTATCAAGACGAATGCTGAGGTGAAGCTGGGATTTTGCCATCGCTCCGCTTGATGGTGTAATATCTGTGTCCTGCTGGAATGGGGAGGCACACCGTTGGTGATCTCTAAGTTGTCGATGTTGACGTCGAGACCCTGAAGCTCGAGATCTTCGTTTGCTTCATTTGTTGACATCGTGTCTGTAATATTGCGACAAATGTCGAGATGGTCTCTAGGTTGTCTATGAACCGTCGAGATTTGGCTTCGCTTTCTGATGGAGCCTGTTGGGAAGGTATGGTTTCCTCTTTATCTGTGCCCCTGAATTGTATACAGGGATCGATGTGATTTCACCTGTAGGGCAAAAAGTTTCATTCTTTCATTTTTTTTATTCTTTCCGCGATGCTCTATCATTTCAGCTTTTATATCGCGAAGGTCGCGATTGCCCAATCGTTTCGGCTATTTTTCGCGGTGCCCAATCATTTCGGCTATTTTTTCTTTTTACTCGCTGCTTTTTATTGCGAGTTGCCCAATCATTTCGGCTATTTAATATGCATTTTCAGCTCGCTGATTTTTATCGCGAGCATAGAACTTAGAATCTGGTGCCAATCTCAGCATCAGCATCACTACAACCAGAATATTGCCAGGAGCGAATCATCATCTGCCATGAAAGGACTTGGAATTTGATACTGATTTATGCATCAGTATCGCTACAACTGGGATATTGCCAGGAGCGAATCATCATCTGCCTCCGTCGATGTCGAATAAAGGTGGCTTAGCGAACAGGGTTAAGGTCCTGTTGACTAAGGCTTTTGACTTCATGAGCCGTAAGGATTTCACAAAGGTATTTCTCCCTACAAGTCGTGAGGATCTTGTAGGTGTATTTTCTCCTTAGGAGTCGTAAGGATTCCTAAGTGTATGTTCCTCGGTAAGTCGTAAGGATCCTACAAGAGGGTTTTCTCCTTGAAAATCGAGAGGACTTACAAGTGTTGTTTACTGTACGAGCATATCCCTAGTCACGGATGAGACTTTGTTAGGGAAATGTTTATTCACGCCCGTGGATTGTATACAAGGGCCAATATAGGACTACTTGTAGGGCAATGTCGAAAGTTGTGGGGGTTGCTTAAGCACAGGTTTAGGCCTCTGTAACTTAAGACTTTCAAATCTTACGAGCCGTGAGGGTCCCATAAGAGCCTTCTCCTCACGAGTCGTGAGGATCTCGCAAGTGTATTTTCTCCTTAGGAATCGTGAGGATTCCTAAGTGTGTTGTTCTCTTGTGAGTCGTAAGGATCTCACGCGGGTGGTTTCTCCTTATAGGGTCGAGAGGCCCCTATAAGTGTTTCTTAACGAGGTTGCGCCCTTTCGGGTTTTCACAAACACTCGCCGGTAGTCCTGCTGTTTTTACTCACGGAGCCCTCTCGGGTTTTCATCCGTGCCCGTTTTGCTTATGGACATACCGTTTTTTTTTTCTTTTATTCTTTTTATTTTCTTCTTCTTCTTCTTTTTTTACGAGGTCGCGCCCTTTCGGGTTTTCACGAACATTCGCCGGTAGTCCTGCTGTTTTTACTCACGGAGCCCTTTCGGGTTTTCATCCGTGCCCTTTTTGCTTATGGACATACCGTTTTTTTTTATTTTATATATTTTTTTTATTTTTTTTATCTCGTCAGCCTAAGGATGCTGCGGTATTAGTTTAAAGACGTTTCGGTCTGCTATTAGTTTAAGGACGTCTCGGTCCGCTATTAGTTTAAGGACATTTCGGTCCATTGTCGCCGTATTTGAGGCGAATATCTGGTTTATTGACTTTTTGGTCTATGAGTCCTTCTCCATGAATGAACATGATGCCTCCGGCGTATCCATCTTCTTCGGAGCGTGCGGTTGTGGCGGACTCACCTTCCAGTTCTCAGACAGCGCAAACTTGCCCTGTTGGTATTGGTCTTCAACCCAGTTTTTGAAGACGTAGCAGTCTTTGATCAGGTGACCTACTGTTTGGTGGTAAGGGCAGTAATTAGGATTATTAACATCGCCTGGCCGCAACGGACGTTTTGGACCCGGCAGATTGATGAGTCTGTCGCACACTGCCAGCTCGAGCAGTCCCCTTATTTTATCTTGCGGAAACGAGTAAGGACGTTTCAACTTTTCCTGGAGGGGTTGCCGCTTGTTGCTTTGGCAAGCAACCGGTCTAGGGTCACCTGATTGTTGTTGAGCGCTGGCGACAAGGGCCTTTTTTCCTTTTCTTTTATCCTTTTTGTTCGCTCGGTTGTTTGCGGGGTCGGGATTTTTTCCGAGTAGCATGCGATTGCATGGCTGAACGTTCTCGCAGCTTCTCAATTCCTTTATTTTTGAAATAGATTCCCCGAGGGAAGAGTTGGGGATAGCTTCTTCGTCAGAGTCGCTTCCAAAGGTGATAATTTGTGATCCTTTGAAGTCGGCTATATGACAGTTTGCGGCGGCTCCTTTGCGCTCATATATCGCATTTTTCCGATGTCCACAAGCTTCACACTTTGTCCTGTCGAAGTGTTGCTTTTGAACGACATACCCTTGCCACCAACAGTTAAAGGACTCGCAGTCTTCGGTAGGATGTATGATCTTCTGATGATATAAACAGAAGTTAGGGTGCGTCTCTACCTCAGAGAAAGAATTTTCTTCAGAGGGCGGTAGCTTCATTCCTACTGATAGAGCTTTGGCGAACCGTTTCCTCGTCTTGAATTTGTTTTTACCCGCAGTGTATGGCTTTTGATTTGACGGGAATACCTTGGTTCTTTCTAGTATGGCCATTTCACGCTCTTGATTGGCTTTTGCTTTCAGACGAATTTCACTTAGGAAGACATCGATCAACTCGTCTGACGGCCGCGGAATTTCTGTTTCAGGGTCCACCCTCGTTTTCTCGGCGCAAGGAGCCTCTTTATTATCTGCCAATAAGTGAGATATCACATGACAAGTTGCCCCCGGCGTGCTTATCTTCTTTGGAGTATGCGGCTGTGGTGGGTTCACCTTCCAGCTTTCAGACAGCGCGAACTTGCCTTGTAGGTATTGATCCTCGATCCATCCCTTAAAGACGAAACAATCCTCAATCGGGTGACTTACCGTTTGGTGGTAAGGGCAATAATTGAGATTATTAAGATCGCCTGGCTGCGACAGACGCTTTGGACTCGGCAGATTAATGAGTCTGTTGCGCACTGCCAGCTCGAACAGTCTTCCCGTTTTATTCTGAGGAAACGAGTAAGAACGTCCTAGCCTCTCTTCGAGGGATGGGCGTGGACGCGCGTTGTTTTGGCGAACGACTGGCTTTGAGTTGCTCGACTATTGTTGAGCATTGTCGACGACGATCGCTTTCCCTTTTCCTTTCTCATCTCGGGAATCTGATTTTGGAGGAGACGGTCTATGGCCCATCTGGTCCATTTGGGCTAATTTGTCAATCAAGGCCTGGAAGGTGGTCGGCCTGAAGAACATCATGAATTGTGAGATGGTCGCCTGCGGATCGAGAGTGCCCACAAACATGCCTACCGCAGGTGCCTCTTCTATGCGTTGTTCGCATTTCGACCATAGGTTCCGCCATCGTGTTGCGTATTGAACCCACGTTTCGCTTGGCCTTATCCTGGCATTTATTAATGCTGTTATCGGGGTGCGTTCACTAGCACTCGCGAATCTTTGTGTAAACAGCAGTTCCATCTCTGCAAATGTTTTGACAGAGTCGTTAGGTAGCTCCGAATACCATTCAAAAGCTGTTTCTGCTAAGCTGCCGATGAATTGACGTAGCAACAATTTGTCATCGCCTCCAGTATTGCCGCATAAGGCCCTGAATTGAGCGACATGCTGATGCGGATTCCCTGTCCCTTTATATACGTGGAATTTAGGGATCGTATATCCTGGCGGGTAACTGATTTGGTCATACCAGCTCGGATACGGTCGTCCCGTTCTAACAGTTTGCTCAGCCGCTTCACTCGCCTGATGAGCTCGTATTTGCTGAGCTATATAGTCGTCAAGTGCGGCCTTGGAAATGGTTTCTTCCTTGGCTGCTGAAAAAGCCGGAGGAGGATCAGATGTTTCCCCTCCGTCATTTCCGACAATGACTGGAGGGTCTTTAGCTGGAGGGTCCGGCTGTAACATCATCCTTACCATGTCTTGGAAGAGGAGTGCCATTTGTTTTATGTTAGCCGCTTGTTCTGTGGCTTCTGTATCCTTCTTTTTGAGGATTCTACGTAAGAAGTCAGCATCAGTCTCTTGTTCGTGACGCTGCTCTGGTGATTCTTCCGAACTTTCTTTCGGTTCGGTAAGTGCAGCCATCACAGTCATCATTTCCTGAAGCTTCTGTTGCTGCTCCTGGGCTTTCATCACAGATCGGGTGAGCGGTCGGTGACCCGTCGAAGCACGGCTTTCCTCCTTTCCGCAAGCCATATAAACGGTGTGCACCACCATGCCCCCAGACTTAGGGCGTTTGTGTTCGGTGTCTTTGCGATTTGCCAAAGACACAGGGGCTTTTTGCGGCCTCCTTTTTTGAGTGATTGGAGTTAAGGGAGCCATTGTAGTGGGCATCCAAGTAGCTTTTATTTTTTGTGGCTTGACAGAGTAATCCTTCTCCTGCCGCACCTTCATCTTTCTCTGTCGATGAAGATGGTTTTCATTAATCACTGACTCCTGGACCTGTCGCCAGACCTTGTAAATTTTAGAGGACAGCCGTTGTGGGGCTGCTCTAGCTTCTTCTCTGGAATATTCTTCACAGATGAAGGAGTTCGCTTTAGCACCGCAGTAGGAGAGTTTCTGCGTACCGAGTTCAGCAACTCAAAGCTGTTCCTGGTTGGAACAGCAATATCGATCCCCACCACTAGAGTTAGAGGAGTAAGTCCAGAGGGGGAGTTGCCCTCAGCCTTCCTCACTTGGCGCCAGTAGCGACGTCGTGCTGATGGAGTTGTTTTAGCTATAGGGGTGACCTCCTCATACCCCCTGTGTTGGTCAGAATATACTGGTACCAGCTTTTTAAAGATCGACGTCCGTTGAACGGGGGCGGCCAACTTGTCAGAAGCGGACTTCTGAACATGGGAAGCAACCTTGGTGATTTTGCCAGGAACGGGAGTTGGAATGGCTATCCGCTTCGGGATAACGCCTTCTGGTATGGCAGGCTTCTTCATGAGCCTGTTAGAGCTCTGGCCTAGTCCGTTAAAAACTGAAGCAGTGGAGTTGGACGACCCGTTGAGAGGGGTCGCGGCAGTGGTAAGTCGATCGAAGACCGACTTCTTTGGAGCTTCTTGCAATGTCATTGGGGGCGTTGAAGCTCATTGGTGTGAGCATGGCCCCAAAAAAAAGTCCAGTGGTGGCTTGAGCCACCTGCTCCACCGGCATTTTGAAAAGGGAGGCCGCTTGGGGCCCATAAGTCACTCCTCCAGCAATGACGGAGCGAGAGTTATCGCTGCGGACGGTGCAGTTCGAAGCCATTGATTTTCTGTTTTCTGCAAAGAGCAAGACACCAAATCTTAGTACCTTGAATCCACAGGCAATCACAGCAAACCGCGATTTGTTCGCGAACACGACACACGAAGTGTGGAGTGGAAAGAGGAAGAGGTCCCACCGGGCGTCCCAGAATCTGTTCCCCTCCGAAAGACGGCGCACAGGACCGCTGTGTCCTGGCACTGAGATTCGGGGCAGATGCTATTTGGTTTTATCCGTCTACCTCTCCGAAGATGCCAAGTTGATTTATGGCACCGTGTATCGAAGGTTTAGACGGATGCGGCCGATGTAGCAGATTTTATCAGATTCCCCCTCGCTTGAGGGGTTTTTGATTGTGGGGACGCTCTTCCCTGCAGGCGCAAGCCCCTGCAGTTAATTACGCTACCGCATCGCGGTAGCCACTTTCTCCTTCTCCAGAATTTCACTTCGTGTCGTGTGTATTTGTTTTGTTTGTGGTTGCCCGTGGATTGTATACGGAGACTGAGTAATGCCGTCGCCCGTAGGACGTGGATTAGTCCAAATCCGTATTTAATTAGATTTGGGTTTGGTGTTTTTAGTTTAAGGATGCATTAGGCGCGTTGCGGCTAAGATCAACTTAAACGTTCGTTAAGGATACGTTAGTCCTGTTTGAGACTAAGATCTACTTAACGTGGTGATCCATTTAATATAGGGCCGTCGGGACTCGTCGTCTCTCTGACATCGTTGAAGGATTACAACGATAGGTGTCAGAGGAGTTCAGAGATGTACCCTTGAAACAAAGTTGATTTGGAGTTTTATAGTCCATTTGAGTGTTTAAGGATACGTTAGCCGCGTTTGGGGCTAAGATCAACTTAAACGGGACCGTTTAGATTCGGCAAAAGAGCATTAGGAGGCTCTATTGTTCCAGTTTAGAGACGTAGTGGTCCATAGGTAGTTTAGGGACACTGCGGTCCATGCTCCAGTTTAGGGGCATGGTGGTCCTTCGTTCCAGTTTAGGGACGGCTCTGTCCGATATTAGTTTAGGGACGGCTCGGTCCGATATTAGTTTATATTAGTTTAGGGACGTCTCGGTCCGATATTAGTTTAGGGACGTCTCGGTCCGATATTAGTTTAAGGACATTTCGATCCGATATTAGTTTAAGGACATTTCGGTCCACGAGTTTAAGGACCCCGCAGTCCATATTGATGTATGGTCGTTGGGACCCGTCACCTCTTTGACGTCGTTGAGGAATTACAACGATGGATGTCAAAGGAGTTCGGAGATGTACCCTCGAACCGATTGTATATTGATTTAGTAGAGCAATTTTGCTCAGTCAATTTAATTTAAGGACTTATGGCCAAAATTAGGCTAAGTCCAATTGAGAATGTTCAACATTTTATTTGCTTTTGCATTGCATTTCTTTTTATTTTTATTTAGGCTTTGCCCAGAAAGGATGCAGAGCATCAATTTGTTTTGGGCTCTGTTTTTTTTTAAGAATGATGCAAGGCATCAATTTTATTTGGGCTCTGCCCTTGTATAAAGGATGCAAAGCATCAATTTATTTGGGCTCTGCCCATTTATTGCCTTGCAATTTATTTTGGCCTGTCAGGTCATTTTGATTTGGGCCTGGCCCTTTAAGTAATGCATTGCATTTGTGCAAAGCACTGTTAATTTGAGAATCTTTTAGATTCAAGAACCGATGGTTCATAAAAGAAGTGCAAAGCACTATTTGATTGAGATTTAAGAAAAAACAAGTTTTTTCTTGTTTTTCTTATCTCAGAGAACTAAAGGTTCATAAAAGTGCAAAGCACTATTAATTTAAGAACCTTTTAGATTCAAGAACCGATGGTTCATAAAACAAGTGCAAAGCACTATTTGATTTAAATCTAAGAAAAAACAAGTTTTTTTCTTGTTTTTCTTCTCTCAGAGAACCAAAGGTTCATAAAAGTGCAAAGCACTATTAATTTAATAACCTTTTAGGTTCAAGAACCGATGGTTCATAAAACAAGTGCAAGGCACTATTTTATTTATTTATTTATTGTTGAAGATCCATGATCTTGTTCTTAGATCAATGATCTGTTCATAAGAGAATTTTCTCTTCTTTTAAAGGTTTTTACCTTTTTTTTTATTCTTCAAAAGTTCTCAAGAGTTCTCTTCTCTTTTTTTTTTTAGCAAGATGTTGATGATTTTGAAATGAGGTCTGGGGTCCTTTTTATAGTGCTCATAAATTAGTTAAATTTGTTAAAGAGATCTTTTTCTGAGTGATTTGGGGAATTTTCCCCACCGTTGGATCTTTGATCCAAAGGCCCCTGTTTTACAGAAGAAATCTTCTTGCTTTAACAAGAACAGAAAAGATTTCCTTAAATGTTCATTCTGTTTTTACGCAACTCCCCAGCACGTGACACGTGTCGCGCAACGCAGCGCTTGCGCAACTGCGCAGACACGTGTCGCGCAGCTAAAGTTTTTTGTTTTTTTGGCGCGCACTGCGCGCTGCGCAGTTGTGCTTTGCGCAATTTTTTTATTTTTTTTATTTTTTTTTTAACTGCGCAGCGCACTGTGCAGTTGCGCTTGGGGCAATTTTTTTTTTTTTTAACTGCGCAGTTGCGCACTGCGCACTGAGCAGTTGCGCTTGGCGCAATTATTTTTTTTTTTAACAGCGCAGCGCACTGGGCACTGCGCAGTTGCGCACTGGGCACTGCGCAGTTGCGCACTGGGCACTGCGCAGCTTGCGCTTTGCGCATTTTTTTTTTAAATTTGTTCTGATGGAGTACGCTACCTTTGGCGCTGCGCTCCTTGCGCTACTGTGTCTGATTTTTACACGTGGCGCTCTGCGTGCAGCACAGGGGATCTGAAGTGTTACTTCATTTATTTTAATTTTAATTTTCACTTTAATTTTCAAGACAGAGCTTTGCTCTAATTGGAGAAAAACAGAAGTATTGCTTCTTTTTCTACCTTGGAATTTGAATAGAGCTTTGCTCTGATTGAGGTAAACAGTGAGTAGGCCACTAAACACTTCAAAGTACCCGGTAGTTTGTGCATCCCACCTTGGGTTTATCCTAGGAGCAAAAACAGTAAAATGAAATAATACAATGGTGGCTACATCCGCAACCTGGATGCGCCCCGCAAAATAATATTACAACATATTACAATTACATCGAATGATTGAATATAAAAACTCATCTCAAACCCCGGCTAATCATCACAACAGTCCAATACAGTTCACATCCACAAACAGTAAAAAACCATTACAGAAATGTACAACCCCCTGCCAACCGACATACTAGCAGTTAGGGGAGGTTTACGAACACATTATACAAACACAGATATAATCAAATTAGCAAATATCATATAATTTCGATCGAACAAACATATCAGATTCTACTCCCAAAACTTCTCTGTGCACCTGAGACTTGAGCAGAAAATAAACATTCCAGAAAATACACAAATATCACAAAAGAATAACTGGAGCAAACTGGGTCGAATCAGCCCCAACTCGGCCGCGGATCCGAGGCGGATCGGTGGGATCGGCCGCGGTTCCGCGGCTGTATGGCCGATTCACTAACCCATTTTTCTCCAGTGTTCTTATCTTTCTATGCTTGTTATACTGCAGCAACCTGAAAAATTTTTAGAGCCTGTTTAAAATTCGACAGAAACTTGTGATATCGATGTCATTTTCCGGTTCGTTTTGCGTTCGAAATTCTTATGACTTTGCTAATAAGTTAATTATTATTTAGCGAGGCTCTGATACCACTGTAAGTCGATGTACAACACCCCACGGCTTGCGGGGAGGCGGAATAATGAAAAACGATCTTGTTTTAGGCGTAAACATCGACTAACCGAGAATCTTTGCTAAACTATAACTAACAAGAATTATAGAAGTTAAAAACTACTATGAAAAGTGATTATACCTGTAGAACCGAGTCCTTCGTCTTGTCGTTCTCCATGTCCTCTCCGGCCTTCTCTATGTAGTAGAAGATCCACCCAAGAGCTTAACTTCAAGCTTCACCTCTAACTTGAGGTAACTAGGTTTCTTAAATCGCTAATCTAAGTAACCTAGGTGATATAGAGAATGGTTAAGGATTAAGTAGTCTACTCTAATCCTTGGTCTCAACACATGAGAGGGGAGGATTAGGGTTTGAAGAGAGAGAGCTTGAGGAGAGAGAAAGTGAGCAAGAGAATGAGATGAGATAATGATCTATCATAATATATATCAAGCATTATCATTTATCCAATAAAAGAAAATAAAGGATTAATAATCATGCTTCATAAATACAAGAGGGTGATTCATCTCCATGAGTCATTAAGCATTTATGATGCATTAATGACATGGATGAATCACTCAAATGACTCACTAATCTCATTAAATGCATATGCCACCTTAACCCCCAAGTCACCATCTTCTAGAAGCTTCTCGCGTAATTATGAGAACGCCCCTCCTATCCGTGAAAACACGGAAAAACTTTAGACTGTATAAATCCAATAACCGGATACTAGAAACTGGCTTAAACCAAAGCCGGCTAGTAAAAATTGTCCGGATGTCGTACGTGCGTAAACACACGTATGCGTCCGAACCATTGTCGTAAAACCATACGACCTCTCTATCGTTTCACCTGGAGTAGGGAAACTCTCTGTGTGGGACTCTAGAGACTCGACTACTACGCTGGCAGTGGGTTTAACCACAGACCGCAAGCGGCACTAGCTGTACGTAACGGTCCCCAGGTAGATGTCGATAAGAAGGCCGATGAGGAAACCCATCCGAACTCCTACTGAGTCTGATGTGACAATCTCCGTACAGTCCGGTCTGTTCGTCTAAGACTATCGCATATCGGGCCTAGGGGGCGGCAAGCGTCAGTCCCCTAATAGCGGTATAAGTCGTGTCGGAGCGAAACCCATTACACTCTGAGAAACTACTGGAACCTACCAGTAAATCTCACTTGCCCTGGCCAGGGACTTTGCGTAATGGCTCTCTGACACAGCGCGATATCAACCCCCAATACCAGGAGAGACGAATCCTGTCTAACCGCCACTGCCTCCAAGTGCTCGGGACTGCACCCAACTGCTACCTGTTTGCACGACTCCTTTGAGCCGTGGTAGGGTAGCATTCTAAGAACAGTGGGACACACTCGAGGCGAAGTGGCAGTGTCAAGTCTGCGGACTATGCTGTACTCATGTCACATGGGAACTGTTAACTGACGACGGGTATAATACCAACCAACAGTTCCCCGTGAGTCCTGTCCGGTGTACCCGTAACCCAACGAACACCTGTATACTATCTCCAGTACGACGTACTGACGGCTGTGGGACAGACCATCTCCCTAACTGGGATGAGAAGCGTACACACTAGTCTACTCCGGAGTATCGATGCCCTGTCTCGATAATCCTACGACTAGGGACCTGAATAAGGATGTGCTTGTAGACTATTTAGCCCCCACTAGTGTGACTGCCATCACAACGCTGGTAGTCAAGCAAGATCCTAAGAGCTCTATCAATACGTATACTCACATATTAAGATAGATAAAACCAAGTAGCATACTACCATATTTAGCAAGACTGTTATATACATGTGAATATCCCAAGCTTCCATTAAGTAATATACAAACTAGTATGATACAATAATGGCCCCTAGGGCATATACACTAACAATTTGTTTGGGGCACGACCGGATTGAGGTCGATGTCACCCTTGTACATATATTTTTTTCTTTTCTGTACTAAGATTACCCCGCGGTGGAGTGCACGAATAGCCGAATTCTATGGGGCAACGGGCCCGCATCTCATGGCGTTGAGACGGAGGGGGCCTTACTCTAGAATTGGCAGGTTATTCGCCGCACTCGTAGAGGATATAGGTTGACCCGTGGAGGGGTGTTCAAGTTACCGGATTCCATGAAGTGCTGGGTGGCCCACTCACTTTGATGATTGGGGTTGCCTCACTTCTGGGATTGGCGGGTAACTTGCCGCGCTCGTAGTGGTCTAGGTTTCATTGCACATGCTATCCATACGACCAGGGGAACGTCGGGTTTCACTTACGGCTTAAAGGAAACCCGGGGCTCCCAGATTATCCGTTTGTTCTGTGATGCTTATCGTTATTCTTTGATGTTGCTTATATCATGCATGGGACGAATATTATGTGTGTGTGTGTGTGTATTAGTAGATGTTGTATATGTTTTGCATCCGCGCTAGTCCATCCCCCGCTCTGTCGTTAGTTAAGTAACCTAACGGGTGATGACGGGGCCCAGTGGCGAATGCGGATGGCATATACGTACATTTTATTTTCGTTCTTTTCTGGTGTGATTAATTGATGGGACTGCGTTGATTCTGATCAATGCAAGGAAAATAAACCTATTTGATGTTGTTAGAACCGATTTTAAAAATAATATTACAGATGTTTTCTTTTGCTTTGCACAGCGGTATTCGGTTATGAATATCCAGCACCTCATTCGACGAGGCAAGAGCCGAGATCCTTTTACCGGGAGTGACCTCTTGAGCAAAAGTTTGTGTCAGCGTAATAACTTCACTATAGTCGTTTCTTTTGCTTTGCATCGTGGTATTCGGTTAGGAATATCCTGCACCTCATTCGACGAGAAAAGAGCCGAGATCCCTTCACAAGAAGTGACCTCTTTAGCAAAAGTTTATGCCGCTATATATTTGAAAAGCTATCTGGTTCCTTCAACGATATCAAGTTCATTACGTTAAAGGTTTTTCGCGAAAAACCAGTCATAACACTCCTTCATTTCAGATAGGTATCTACTAGTATTCATGTTATGTGTTTTGACATTCGCCAAGGCATAGTATTTGGTAGCTAGTGGGTGCTTATCTGTAGTATGGATAGATGCATTAGTCTAGGATAGACGTACAGCTGTTTTGGCCTTCGTCAAGGGCTTGTACGAATGGGTCTAGATTAATCTGGATAATAACGGGTCAAACTTGACTTGCAACTTATGATGTTTTGGCCTTCGTCAAGATCATAAGCCGCTTGGGGCAAAAACTATATCGGGAGTTTCAAACATACAGGAAACTTGCCAGGCATGTGCATACTTTCTGGAGTGTGGTGACTTGAGTGGCTTCCATCAAGTTATCATGCGATGATAGTTGGATCTCGATTCCCACTGATGAGTAGGTACTACTCCTCGGATGATTTTAGATGATCCCGACTAATTCTCCTTTTGGGTTTAAAGAAGAATTCGAAAAAACGGTGGGAGCCATCCTAATCGGATAAAGTGGTTAACCATTCTGATCTAGGTTAGAGTACACGCCGATTGTTTCTTTTCTCTCTCTATTTGGCAGCGACCATGATCTGACCCTAAACTAAAACTCATGAACCAAAATATCCGAACCTTCTTAAAACACTTTGGCTTTTGGATTGTCATTTAGTCGCATAAATCATTGTCGCTCCTTCTTTCCCTTTGCATTTCTCCAGAACACTCCGTATCACTACGAAGATTCACATTTTTTGGATATTCCATCGTATATTTACATACACACTCAAAGGAACTTGTTCCAGTTCGAGAATGGATTCTGGTTCTAGAGAAATTGAATAGGAATATTCGGTTGTCTTTTCTCTTTACCTTCTCTCAGGTTGCGAGAGCTCCTGGTGTTAGGAGATTACACCTATTACACTTATTGGATAGTCTTCTTCTAAACCATAGACAGGTGCCGAAAGGTGGGGAAGAAGAAAACCAATTAGCCTGAGTGTGGTGTAGAGAATGTAATAAGTGAAGACATATAAAGGGATTAGAATAAGGGCAAAGAAAATTACGACTACTATCATTCACGTCAAAACCGTGTATACCCCTGTCACTCCTACATCTACTTTTGCATTTCTCTGGAATACTCCGTATCACTACGAAGATCCACATTTATTAGATATGTCATCGTATAGTTACATACGAACTCGAAGAAACTTGTTCCAGATTCGAGGATGGTTTCCAATTCAGGAGAAATAGAATATGTTTATTCAAATGTCTTTTCTCTTTACCTTCTCTCAGGTTGCAAGGGCTCCTGGTTAGAAGTGTACACCTATTATACTTATTGGATAGTTTTCTTCCAAACCTTCGGCTGGTGCCGAAAGATAGGGAAGGAAGAAAACCAATTAGCCTAAAGGTGGTGTACAGAAGGTAATAAGTAAAGACATATAAAGGGTTTGGAGTGAGAAGCAAGGAAGTATACGGTTACTGTCATGAATCTGGATAGTGGAAGAGGCATTGCTTGGGATACCCGGCTACCCCTTTGAAACATTTTCATGTTTCAGTTTTACTGTGCGGTGTTAATTGAAAACTGCTTTCCCAATTAGATTCTAACTCCAGGGTTTGTATTTACCAGATTTGATTCTCACATCTGTATGATGTTACGGATGCTGAGTGGGAGTAAGATATTGGGAATTGGGTGATTATATCCTCATTATATCGGAATTCTTTATAATTGGTTATATTTGAGGAAATCACCTGGGTTTTTCCTGACGGCAAATATTTGGTTTTGAATATCCGTCGTTATGCACTAATTTCAAACTGATATAGCTGTACGTTTATTTTATAAAGTGAAATATAACTTTTTGAAATTATGTCTATGGCATTTACCTATATCGGTTGATGGTTAGGTAAGGAGTATTAAACAGTGGTATAATTCTTCTTAACCATAGTGCGGTTTTCAACCTATGACGCATAGGATTTGCGTTATTAAACTCAGAGGACTTATACAAAGTATTGTATGTTGTCCAATGTCCATTAGAACAGAGGGGTTGGTACTCGTACTATATTCTGTTTACTCATGACTTCTTTAGTTTTAGACAAATATTTCGTTGAAATACAAGGTCCAAGTTTTGAGAAGTTATTGGTATAAGAATAAAATAGAGAACCATTTGTTACAAGTATCAGGATTCTTCAAGGTGATCGAAGATATAGATACTTGTGTTAGGTATTCCGTTGTAAATTATAGTTTTGAGAACTTGATTCTCTTTCAGATTACTCATACATGGATGCATTCCTTGATAAGTAATGATACTTGGCCTCCTTCCATTTGGTTGATATGCATTGGAGACAGCTGCATGATTTTGAATCTGGTTCCAATTAAATCAGTGCATTTGTTTCTATATGGATATATAGAATGGATTCATATATTAACAATGTTAAGTTATATGGAGTTGTCCGGCTGATGCTTAAAACCAGAATCTGGAAAAACTCTAGGTACGTTTCAGTAATGGCAGTTTGTGGGTTATCCCGGGCATTGACGGGGGTTAACATTCTACCATCTGAAAGATCAATAGTTATATTGTTCTTGACTCACCACCAGTTTTAGTAAAAAATTGATTCTTTTCAGAATACATCAGTGGGAGTATGGTAGAACTGGAAGTGATTCCAGAACCACAGACGATTACTGAAGCAGTTATGAACATAAGTGGATGTTTTTGGTATATAGTAACGACAGCTTCCTTCGGGAGGCGGTTATCATTTTAGGCTTTCAAGGTGACCTGAATGATAGAGTGACCGTCAGAGTTATAGTTTTCCCTCTTCTGAGGGGTAGTATGTTGGACGGGTGGTCCAAGGGGATACTGAGGCAGGCATGGCGCAGGATACTGATTAAATTCAGTGGATGATACAGTCTAAGAAGTTTGTTGGATTTGGAGTTCATTTGTTAACTGGGTCCCATCAGATATCCAAACAAATTCTAAGACAGATATTGCTCATTTCGGGAGATATTCTTTCTCCGCGAAGTTGAGATATAGAGAGATAAAAATAGAAACACTGGAGCGGATCCACTCACTGAGGCTATTTCTCGAACGCAATAGTTTCGCAAACGGGGTTTGCGAGACTGATTAGTAGAGAAGTTGAGTGTTCGGTATCACACGGGTTGTGAGTATGTGACACCACAATAATTAGTTTTAAGTGCAAGTGGGAGATTGTTGACTATATGTAGGGTGTTTTTCGTCACCCCATTGAGATGGGAATACGCGCGCACTTGTCAGGCGCATTACAGATTCCCCCTGCCTAGGGTAGGCCGGGGTTTAATGATTGTGGGGATCCAAATCTCCGGTAGCCACGGACTAAGCTGTCGTTAATTACCCCTCGCCTTTGGAGCGAGAGAACCTCCGATTAACGGGTTAAACTGGTCATGCGAACTCAATGTGCAGTGTTGTGTTTTGAAGGGATTTTGGATATATCGGGGGGGCCCGCAGAGTTTTTACGGGGGTCCCGCTACCCAGATAGCGGGCTGGGGGTCAAGAGGGCTAGCAGCCCCCTTGCGGGGTGCGGGGCAGCGCCCCGTTAGAAATTTTTTTCTAACAGGGACAGTGTCGTGGAGTATGTGTGTGTGTACATATGTATATATATAAAAAGGGGGAAAAGGCATCCAAAGGATGCGTGGGGGCCAGCGCCTCGCGTGCATGGCACGCGGGCGCTGGGCGCGAGCGCTCTGAGCGCTAGGCGCACCATGTGCTCGACACATGGGCGCTAGCGCACAGGGCGCTAGTGCACTGGGCGCAGGGCACACTACGTACTCGGCACGTGGGCGCAAGCGCACTGGGCGCAAGGCGCACCACGTGCTCTGCACGTGGGCGCAAGCGCTCTGGGCGCAGGGCGCACCACGTGCTCGGCACGTGGGCGCAAGCTTGCTGGGCGCACCACGTGCTCGGCTCGTGGGCGCAAGCGCGCTGGGCGCAGGACGCACCACGTGCTCGGCACGTGGGCGCAAGCGCTCGGGGCGCTGGGCGCACCACGTGCTCGGCACATGGGCGCAAGCGCTCTGGGCGCCGGACGCTGGGCGTCAAACAGAAAGGGGACCTTGGTCCCTGGACTGGGAGCTATGCTCCCGATTTATGGAGTTAAACTCCTAAAAAAGTTCAGGAATGATCAAAGGGGGGTTGCTTTGTTTCTCCTCTGGTTGCTGGATCTTGAAGATCAAGAGATATGAGATTTTAAAAATCTCTTCTTTTTGAGATCTAATGGAAGATCTGAGTTCCCCTTTATGGGTTTTGTGGTAAAAAACTATTTAGTTTTATAAAATGAAGAGTAAAACTCTTGATTTAATTCAAAAGAAAGAAAAAGGTTTTGGAACCTTGAGGAAGGAAAAAAGATCTCAGATCTAAAAAATTTTAGAGAGAGAAAAGTATATGCTTTATTCATCATCATGTTGCCTTATATAGGCTTACATATTTACATATAGCCCCTTGGGCTTTACAAAATGGCATTTTGCCCATCCCATGGCTCATGTGCCATTTCTTTTTTGCACATAAGCCATGAGCTTACAAAATATTGGCTTTATGCCCATTTTGCATACATTCGTGGACAAAAAATTACATGAAAATTATTTGTTACATGATTTTTTATTTTGGCATGGGGATGGCCGGCCGCTTCATGTTCGGGCTCGACTCGGGCATGATCCCACTTGATTTGGGCTTGGGCCCACCTGGCTTGGGGTTGACCTTGACTTTGACTCAGTCAACCGGGGTGCAAATTTTGACCCTAACAAAGTGCCCCCCATCAATGAATGCACACCGTGCATTTGAGTTGTGTGCATGAAATTGATGGATCTTGAAGCTGAACTTCGAGGTGGAACATCATTCCGGGGACGGAGCATCATCCCGGGGAGCATGATTCCCGGGGATCGGAGCATCATTCTGATTCATGGAGCATAATTCAAGGGTCGGAGTGTCCCTCGGGGAGCATGATTCCCAGGGATCAGAGCATCCTTCCGATTTGCGGAGCATGATTCCAAGGATCGGAGCATCATTCCGAAACGCGGAGTATGATTCCAGGGATCGGGGAGATCGGAGCATCATTCCGAAGGGCGGAGCATCATTCCAGGGATCGGAGCATCATTCTGAAGGGCGGAGCATGATTCCAGGGATCAGAGCATCATTCCGAAGCGCGGAGCATAATTCCAAGGATCGGAGCATCATTCCGAAGAGCGGAGCATGATTCCAGGGGATCGGATCATCATTCCGATGAGCAGAGCATGATTCCAGGGATCGGAGCATCATTCCGATGAGCGGAGCATGATTCCAGGGATCGGAGCATCATTCCGATGGGCGGAGCATGATTCCAGGGGATCGTATCATCATTCCGATGAGCGGAGCATGATTCCAGGGATCGGAGCATCATTCCGATTTGCGGAGCATGATTCCAGGGATCGGAGCATCATTCCGATGAACGGAGCATGATTCCAGGGATCGGAGCATCATTTCGATGGGCGGAGCATGATTCCAGGGAATCAGATCATCATTCCGATAAGCGGAGCATGATTCCAGGGATCGGAGCATCATTCCGATGAGCGCAGCATGATTCCAGGGATCGGAGCATCATTCCGATGAGCGGCAGACATCCTGACCGAAGCATAATTTCGATGCAGAGGTTGATTCCCAAGCGAAGCATAATTCCAACAGGGAAGGCAGGTACACCGAGGCGAAACATGATTTCGACACGGGGTACATTCTGAGACGGAGCATGATTCCGGCGTAGAGCTTGTTGGTTGACTTGGTTCCGAGACGAAGCATAATTTCGACAGGGAAGATAGGTACACTGAGGCGAAACATGATTTTGACGCGGGGTACACTCTGAGACGAAGCATGATTCCGGTGCAAAGCTGGTTGGTTGATTTGATTTCGAGGCGGAGCATAATTTCGGCAGGGAAGGTAGATATCCCGAGGCGAAGCATGATTTCGACACGGGGTAAATTCTGGGACGGAGCATGATTCCGCCGCAGAGGTTGTTGGTTTGATTTGATTTGGGTTGACATCAGCATCGCTACACTGGAACATAGTACCAGGAGCGAATCATCATTTGTCATGAGTGGATTTGAGGATTTGGCTTTGGTTTGGCATCTGCATTGCTGCACTGGAATAATGCCAGGAGCAACTCATCATTTGCCCCGAGAGGATTTGGGAATTGGTTTTTGTTTGGCATCAGCATCGCTACACTGGAATATGGTACCAGGAGCGAATCATAATTTGCATCTGCTTATTAGAAAATGATGGCTTAGGAGACAAGTTTTAGGTCCCTATCACCTAAGACTTTTCAATTTTATGGGCCGTAAGGGTCCTATAAAAGCATTTTCTCCCTACGAGTCGAAAGGATCTCGTAGGTGTATTTTCTCCTTAGGAGTCGTGGGGACTCCTAAGTGTGTTGCTCCTTTGTGAGTCGTAAGGATCTCACGCGGGAATTTTCTCCTCACAAAGTCGAGAGGACTTTGTGAGTGCATTTCATTTCTTTTCTTTTTTACGAGTTTGCGCCCTTTCGGGTTTTCACAAACTCACCGGCAGTCCTACTGTTTTTACTCACGGAGCCCTTTCGGGTTTTCATCCGTGCCCATTTTGCTTGTGGACATACCTTCTTCTTTTTTTCTTCTTCTCTTTTTTTCTTTTTCCTTTTTTTTTTGAATCTTCCCTGCCGGTGGGACTTTGAATGTGGTCTCGCCGGTAGGACTTGAGAGAGATTGTGATCGTTTTATGCCCGTAGATTGTAAACGGTTTTGCAGGATGTATGATCCAGACCGTAGGGCCATAAAAATTTCGGGAATTTGTTTGCGTCTGCATCGCTGCACTGGAATATGGCACCAGGAGCGACTCATCATTCGCCACTTGGGGATTTGGATTTGGAATTTGGCTGGCGTCTGCATCGCTGCCCTGGAATATGGTACCAGGAGCGACTCATCATTCGCCACTTGGGGGTTGGGGAGCGATGGCTTAGGAGACAGGTTTAGATCCCTACCACCTAAGACTTTTTAATTTTATGGGCCGTGAGGGTCCCATAAAAGCATTTTCTCCCTGCGAGTCATAAGGATCTCGCAGGTGTATTTTCTCCTTAGGAATCGTGAGGACTCCTGAGTGTGTTTTTTTTTCTTTATGGGTCGTAAGGATCCCACAAAGGTTTGTTCTCCTCATGTATCGTGAGGACACATGAGTGGGTCTTCTCAATGGAGCATAATTCCAAAGGCGGAGACCAGCCGCGTAACTGGTGATTGTGGTGGGGCATGGGTATGACGAGAATTATTTGAGCCCGTGGATTGTATACGGCAGTCAATTTGGGGACTGGCCGTAGGGCTGGAAGAATTTTGGGAAACTGGATTTTGGTTGGTGTCTGCATCGCTGCACTGGAATATGGTAGCAGGAGCGACTCATCATTCACCGTTTTTTTTTGTTTTTTTGTTTTACCGCGATTGCTCTATCATTTCAGCTTTTCTTGTCGCGAAGATCACGATTGCCCTATCATTTAGCTTTTATTCGCGGTTGCCCCATCATTTCGGCTTTATTTTCATCTTTATTTTACTCGCTGATTTTTATTGCGAGTTGCCCTATCATTTCGGCTTTTCTTTATTTTTCTTTTATTTACACATATATTATTTTATTTTATTTTTTTTACATTCCCAGTTTAATGACTTAGAGGTCGACTGTTCCCAGTTTAATGACGTGGTGGTCGATTGTTCACAGTTTAATGACGTGGTGGTCGATTGTTCTCAGAGAAAGTCAGACGTCTGAGAGAATCAGTTTGACGAAGAATTTCGATCTCCGTTAGTATGAAATTGGCGGTCCCAGCTGGACTGTTTGTTAACACGCCTTTAGACAGTTCTATCTCTCCTGCCTTGTATTGCTTTTCGACCCAATTTTTGAAGACGAAGCAGCCCTCAATGGCATGACCTATCACTCTGTGATAGGGGAAGTATTTGGGGTCGTCGATCATATTCGTTTCTTGCGGTCTTTTTGACTCTGGCAGTTGTAGACCGTTCCTCAGGGCATCTTTGAATATTTTGCGGACTTTGTCCCTCCTGAAGGAATAGACCTTATCCAGCTTCTCTTTTAGTGGAGATTCTCCTCCCTCTTCGAACACTGGCTTCCGAGGCTGGTTGGCATTAGGCCCGCTCAACCGTTGCTTATTTCGGTTAGCCAAAGTGTTGAAAGATTTAGAATCATCGGAGTTTCCGCCTTTGCGATTATCGTCCTTTCGGTTTCTCCAGGACCTATTGTTATTTTGGGAGTCCGAGGTAGACTCCTGCTTTGAGCGCTCCAGCATCTGAACTTTCCTGGTCAGCTCTTAGAATGTCTTGAGACCCGCTGTGCATAGAAATGGGGCCATCCAATTGTTGAGATTTCCAACGAAGAGACTGACAGATTGGTCCTGCTCTATCGGCGGTTCGCATTTGACGGAGAGATTGCGCCATCGGGTTATAAAATCCGTGCTGCTTTCGTTGTTCTTGGGCTTGGTCCTTACGAGCTCGGCAATGGTAATCTTATCGCTGACGCTCATGAACCTTTGTCGAAACAAAGATTCCATTTGGACGAAAGTAATAACGGAGCCATCCGGTATGCTCGCGTACCAGTCAAAAGCAACATCGGTCAAGCTATTAACGAACTGGCGGAGGAGAAGCGCATCGTTGCCCCCAGTATTCCCGCATGAGGCTTTGAAGTGGGTGATGTGCTGATTCGTATTTCCCGTCCCATCAAATCTTCCGAATTTAGGGATGACATAGCTGCTAGGAAATTCTACCAGATCATACTGAGCAGGATATGGTATCCCACTACTGCTGATATCTTTTTGCGCTTCGGCTTCGGCTTCCAAAGTTTTGACTTTGTTGGCAACCAAATCCATGATTTGATCTTGAGTTAGCGGGCTACTGTCATCGGTAGCCAAGACATTTGCCGAGATAGGATGCGACTGATTTTCATGCGGTCCGTCCACTTTTGGATTTGAGGGAATGGGCGGGCTGTTTCGGGACACCGTTTCCTTGTTCATGAGATCCCTGCGCCTGATTGGGCGGCTGAGAGGCAAGTTGGGCTGTGATCTGTAAGACGATGTTTGTCAAGTCGTCAATTTTTGAGTAGAGCTTGGCCATCTCCTTGTCTTTGTTTCTGAGCTGTTTTTGGAGCTCTTAGAGAAGTTGCTGCTCTGCGTTCTTGGGACGGAAGATTGGCTCATCTTCGCTTTCCGAGCCCGACTCCTCATGGACCGAAGGGTCTTTCTGCCTATCATCCTCATCGAGAGGGTTTTCATCACCCTGCAGAGGCGGCTGTTCTTGGGAAGCGGCAACCACATTCAAGCCAGATTGGATTTGAGATGTGGTGGCCCCGTCCTTGCTCTTGCTGCGCGTGCCCACCATGTAGACAGTGTGGACCACATACGCAACCATTTCCTCATCTTCGGCGGGGTAACCCTGTTCTTCGAACCTCATGAGGTTCAGCCTAGCAGGAGCCCTAGCCCTTTTGTTGGCTCTGTATCTGAGCCGCTTCTGCCTCAGCTTCTCTGCATTGAGCGCTTGGCAGGCTTCTGCTCTCCGGGAAGCCGCCATAGGCTGAGTAATGGGGAGCTTAGAGAAGATACCCAATTGAGCAGTTGTCAGGGGCATCGTTGGAGCTTGCTCGAGACGCCCTGTTGCTTTGTTGGTGTTGATGGCCTTGCCCCCAGCTGGGGCCAAGGAGAATCGTTCAAACACCGACTTGCGTTTGAGTTGGGGCACCTTCGAGACCACCACATTTGGCCTCTTGCCTTTCGAGACCGATTTGTCCGCCACCGGGACTTAAGGAGCTGGGATGGCGTTAGCTGACACGAACATAATAGACCCAAATGGTAGCGGCTCCTCCTCCTATTGTTGCCCGAGACTGGCCGGAAGGACCGTCCTGGAGTCCATCTTCATCGCGTAGGAGACGGGAGTTGTGTCGAGAGCTGAGTTCATCATTGGAGACATTGTTGAAATGTGACTGCTTGAAAACCTGCATGAGAGAGCATTATTTTAGTTTAAATATAGACATGCATATTGATTGAGTTCGCATGAACGTTTAACCCGAAATATGGGGGGGAGATAGGTCCCACCGGGCGTGCCAGAATCTGTAGGATGTTTTTCGTCACCCCATTGAGATGGGAATACGCGCGCGCTTGTCAGGCGCATTACAGATTCCCCCTGCCTAGGGTAGGCCGGGGTTTAATGATTATGGGGATCCGAATCTCCGGCAGCCGCGGACTAAGCTGTCATTAATTACCCCTCACCTTTGGAGCGAGGGAACCTCCGATTAACGGGTTAAACTGGTCATGCGAACTCAATGTGCAGTGTTGTGTTTTGAAGGGGTTTTGGATATATCGGGGGGCCTCGCAGAGTTTTTACAGGGGTCCCGCTACCCGGATAGCGGGCTGGGGTCAAGGGGGCTAGCAGTCCCCTTGCGGGGTGCGGGGCAGCGCCCCGTTAGAAAATCTTTTCTAACAGGGACAGTGTCGTGGAGTATGTGTGTGTGTACATATGTGTATATATATATATAAAGGGGGAAAAGGCATCCAAAGGATGCGTGGGGGCCAGCGCTTCGCGTGCATGGTACGCAGGTGCTGGGCGCTAGCGCACTAGGCGCTGGGCGCGAGCGCCCTGGGCGCAGGGCGCACCGCGTGCTCGGCACGTGGGAGCAAGCGCCCTGGGCGCTGGGCGCACCACGTGCTCGGCACGTGGGCGCAAGTGGGCGTCAAACAGAAAGGTCCCTAGACTGGGAGCTGTGCTCCCGATTTGTGGAGTTAAACTCCTAAAAAAGTTCAGGAATGATCAAAGGGGGGTTGCTTTGTTTCTCCTCTGGTTGCTGGATCTTGAAGATCAAGAGATATGAGATTTTAAAAATCTCTTCTTTTTGAGATCTAATGAAAGATATGAGTTCCCCTTTATGGGTTTTGTGGTAAAAAACTATTTAGTTTTATAAAATGAAGAGTAAAACTCTTGATTTAATTCAAAAGAAAGAAGAAGGTTTTGGAACCTTGAGGAAGGAAAAAAGATTTCAGATCTAAAAAATTTTGGAGAGAGAAAATTCTATGCTTTATTCATCATCATGTTGCCTTATATAGGCTTACATATTTACATATAGGCCCTTGGACTTTACAAAATGGCATTTTTCCCATCCCATGGCTCATGTGCCATTTCTTTTTTGCACATAAGCTATGAGCTTACAAAATATTGGCTTTATGCCCATTTTGCATACATTCGTGCACAAAAAATTACATGAAAATTATTTGTTACATGATTTTTTATTTTGGCATGGGGAGGCCCGGCCGCTTCATGTAAGGGCTCGACTCGGGCATGAGCCCACTTGATTTGGGCTTGGGCCCACCTAGCTTGGGGTTGACCTTGACTTTGACTCGGTCAACCGGGGTGCAAATTTTGACCCCAACACTATAGTGCCCTCAAGTCAATTATTGAATCGCAGGCACGCGATTGTGATAATTGTGAGAGGACCTATACCGGTAGAGCAGTCTTACTCGAGATGATAGTATACTACCTGGTTTGTTTTTATCATCATGTACAGCAATAGGTGGCATTACAGATCACCATTACATGTTGATAGAGCCCATAGGATTCTTGCTTAACTACCAGCAGTATGATGGCGATCATATACATGGGAGCTGGGTGGTTTATAAGCATATCCTTAAATGTCCCTAGTCGTGGGAGTATCGAGACTGGGCATCAGTACTCCAGAGTATACCAGTGTATGCTTATCGAGACCCTGACAAGGGGCGGTGGCCAGTCTCACAAGTCATTGGTGTTAGTTAATCACCTAAGATAGTATACAGGTGCACATTGGGTTATGAGTACACTGGACGGACTCGCCGGGAACCTGCTAGATGGTATTATACCTATTGTCAGATTGTAGTTCCCAGGTGACATGAGTACAGCTTAGTCTGTCGACCTGAGATCGTCATTTTTCTCGTGTGAGTTCCTACTGTGCTTTGATTACTACCCTACCACGGCTCAAAGGAATCGTGCAAACAGGTTTTAGTTGGGTACAGTCCCAAGCCACATGGAGGCAGTGGGTGGATCGTCGGGAATTCATCTCTCCCGGTATTTAGGGTTGATGTCGCGTAGTGCACGGGTGGCCATCACTAGAAATCCTTTGCTAAGGTAGTCAAGAATTACTGATCTAGGATCAGTAGTTTCTCAGATGGCGATAGGTTTCATACCGACACGAATTATCGCGTTATTAGGGGTCTGACTTTATCCATCCCCTAGAATCGATATGCGATACTCTTAGACGAACACTCCGTGCAGGGGACAAGTCGAACAGTGACACTCCGTGCTGGGGACAAGTCGATCAGCGACACTCCGTGCCGGGGACAAGTCGAACATCAGCGACACTCCGTGCCGGGGACAAGTCGAACAGCGACACTCCGTGCCGGGGATAAGTCAAACATCAGCGACACTCTGTGCCGGGGATAAGTCGATCAGCGACACTCGGTGCCGGGGACAAGTCGAACATCAGCGACACTCCGTGCCAGGGACAAGTCGAACAGCGACACTCCGTGCCGGAGACAAGTCGATCGGCGACACTCCGTGCCGGGGACAAGTCGAACATCAGCGACGCTCCATGCCGGGGACAAGTCGAACATCAGCAACACTCCGTGCCGGGAACAAGTCAAACAGCGACACTCCGTACCGGGGACAAGTCGAACAGCGACACTCTGTGCCGGGGACAAGTCGAACAACCAGCAACATTCCACGCTGGGGACAAGTCGATCAGCGACACTCTATGCCGGGGACAAGTTGAACAACCAGCGACACTCGGTGTCGTCGACCGTCCATGTCGTAAAAAGGGTAGTACAGGCTTCCTACATAGAAGGAACCAAATCACTCCGGGCCAGGAAAATATCTACCACGGACACTCCGCCTCGGAGACGCTTCAAGCGTTGACCGTCCATGTCGTAAAAAGGGCAGTGCAGGCTTCCCACAAATCGGGAACCAAATCGCTCCAGGCCAGGGAAAAGTCTACCACGGACACTCCGTCTCGGAGACGCGTCAAGTATCGACCGTCCAAGTCGCAAAAAAGGTAGCGTCGACCGTCTATGTCATAAAAAGGGCAGTGCAGGCTTCCTACAAAGAGGGAACCAAATCGCTCCGGGCCAGGGAAACGTCTGCCACGGATACTCCGTCCCGGAAACGCATCAAGTGTCGACCGTCCATGTCGTAAAAAGGGCAGTGCAGGCTTCTTACAAAGCGGGAACCAAATCGCTCCGGGCAAAGGAAACGTCTACCATGGACATTCCGCCTCGGAGACGCAAACGTCGACCGCCCATGTCGTAAAAAGGGCAGTGCATCCCAAAAAGTGGGAACCAAAACAAGCCGCCTCCACCCGAAAGAAGATCCATCAATTTCATGTACACGACCCATATATATGGTGTGTATTTATTGATGGGGAGCATTTTGTTGAGGTCGAAAATTGCACCCCGGTAGACCAAGTCAAGGTCAACCCCAAGCCAGGCGGGCCCAAGCCCAGATCAAGTAGGCTCATGCCTGAGTCGAGCCCGAACATGAAGCGGCTGGCCTCCCCCATGCTGAAATAAAAAATAATATAATAAATAATTTTGATGTGATTTTTTTATGCATGAATGGGCATAAAGCCAAATTTTTGTAAAGCTCATGGCTTATGTGCAAAAAGAAATAGCACATGAGACATGGGATGGGCAAAATGCCATTTTGTAAAGCCCAGGGGGCTATATGTAAATGTGTAAGCCTATATAAGGCAACATGATGATAAATAAAGCATATACTTTTCATTCCTCTAAAAAAGATTAGGGTTTTTGTTTCTTCTTCTCCTTCCTCAAGATTCTAAACCTTCTTCTTTTTTTTTGAATTAAATCAAGAGTTTTACTCTTCTTTTTCCAAAACTAAATAGTTTTCCACCACAAAACCCACAAAGGGGAATTCAGATCTTCCATTAGATATCAAAAAAAAGAGATTTTTAAAATCTCATACTTCTTGTTCTTCAAGATCCGGCCAACAGAGGAGGAAGAAGGAGACCCGCTTCCAAGAACCCTATTTTGGGGAAGATCCAGGGCTCAAGGGAGAAGCCCCTTCCATCAGCTCCAAAATAACTTAAAAGTTCAACTCCTCAAAAATATATATACATATATATACAAAAATAATAAATATTTCCTTTCTCGAGCACAGCTCCTAGTGAAGGGACCAAGTCCCTTCTGTTGCTGACGCCTAGCGTCCGCGTGCCAGGAACGTGGCGCGCTGGTGCTCTGGCGCACAGCGCCCGCGTGCCTGGCACGTGGGGCGCTGGCGCCTTCTCCCACGCTGTAACAACCGAGTTCAGTTATACCAATTTCTATTTCCGTATATGTTTATTTGTGGCATTTATTTATTTATTTATTTATCGTGTTTGGGTGCGAATAGTAATTTTACATTTTTTCTTAGCATTCGACCCGACCCGCTTGCTTGAACCGGTTTGATTCATACTTAAAGACTACCCTGGCTTGTTACATAGACACGTGCATCTAGTGTAAACTGCATATTGACTTTTCATCTGACATCGCACATTTTACCATATAACTTTTTAGATCATGTAAAATAAATTAAAATTGCATTTCATAGCCTGCATGATACCCCTAACCCCGTGGTAGCGTCCATGCATCTTGTTCTCGTCCCGTTCAGTGAAACGGACATGTTTGGGTAGCTACGCGCATGTACGTGCGTCCGTTCTTGGGGGTATGCATTTTAGTTACCTAATCATTCATTTCAAAATTTGGAAGTTGCATATAATTTTCGTATTTTAAATCTAAATTTTTAGACCCGACCTGGGCGCATTTTGAAATACTTTAGTATCCCGCTAAAATTCAATTATTTAAATTTTAAATTTAATTATAATATTTTAACAACTCAGAATATTTTCGAAACTAATTTAAATCTTTTTAAATTTTTAAACTCTTTCCTTAACCTTTTTCTCTCAGCTCTCTCTGTTTCCCTGGGCTCCACGTCGCGAGCCAATCAATTTTTCCCTTTTCCTTGCGCTGGCCCCACATCTCTCTCTCTATCTCTTTCCCTCAGGCGCTCAATATCTCTCTCTCTCTTCCCCACTAAAATACAACTTCATCTCTCCTATTCTTTCTCTCTCCTCTCGCCTTCTCTCTATCTCTCTCATCTCGCACCACTCTCTCTCTCATCTCGCGGTGAACACGAATCCCGTCACCTCCCTCCGAATCTCGTCACCTCCCTTCACAAAGATCCCATATCTCAACTTCTTCCTCCATTTCTTTTTTTAAAATCCCAGCAGCCGCCACGAGAACCCATCACCGAGCTCCCAATCAGAAACCCTAACCCTAATCTCCATTGCCTACTTAAGCTCAACTGAGCCCTCGTCTCATCTCCTTCCCCTTCGCCACCTCCCTCATTCTCCCGAGTTCCCTGCACACACCGAGAAAACCAAAACCACACCACCTCGTCGTCGTTCCCTCATCTCCGACGACCCCAGCCTCACACCACCATCATCCCCATCTCCTCTTCTCTCCCTATCTCTTCTGTTCTCCTTCCATGCACCAACCCTGCACCAAGAAAACCAACAATAAAACCTTAGCCGAAACCCTAGCAACCAACCCCTTCGTCGGAGCTCCGTTCATCACCGTCGACATCTCCACCCCTCTCTGCAAATCCAGTGAGCATCCATCTTCTTCTCAATCTCTTCTCCCTCTTTCCTTTCTTCTCTTTCTTTCTTTCTTTTCTTTGTTTTTCTTTTCATAAATTCTTAGTTCTCTGTCTTTTGTAGTTCGCCGGAATCCGGCCGTGCTGTCGACGATCCCGACGACCCAGCAAGCATACCTAACCCGTGTGATCCCCTCGTACGTTGTTTGGATCTGTTCCGTGTACCGTGCGTGCGTCGCGACTTTTCCTGCCGACGTGTGACGTTCCGTATACCCGTTTCTTGATCCGTCTAGGCAAGTAAAACTTGCTACATGCTATTTATATTATTTTTATACTTATTTAATTGCATAGTAAACCTGTAGATTACATATAATGCCACATATTCCATTTTTCCATTTCGATGTTCCGTTTACATAATTTTAGATCTAAAACTTGAAACATATCATGTTGCATATTAGACTACAATCCATTGTACCCATGTCCATATTCGAATCACATATTGCTTAGTTGTATAGCCCATAATACCATTTTAATAGTTTAAAACCTTTTGAACACCGTCTGCATCCATTTAACCCATTATATATATAATTGCATCCCTAGATCATTTAACCCATAATAATGAGATTTTAATATTCCATATTTGATAAAGTGTATTTAATTAGTGTTGGAACCATAACCCTAACTCAAATCGATAACCGTGCATCCATATGTTTTAATCTGTACCTATTTGCATACCACATTACAATGTTCCATTTTATTGTTCCATTAGTACCCCATGCTTGTTTTGTATACCCATGTTTATTTTAGTTTGATTATGAGCACCCACGTGACATGTTGTGCACCCCTGACATGACTTGATACACCTACTACTTGACACGACATGATACCGTGCACTTCTTGACATGACATGATACCTATATATTACCTGACTTGACTTGAGGTACCATGGCTTTCTCTGTTACATGATTTTGTTACTAATACCAACAAACATGACCTGTTGTCCCTACGAACATTTCCTGTTGTCTATCCAGACAAACCTATACCTGCCTGATCCTGTATTGGCATTAGCTCCAGATTATTTAATACCTGACTTGAACATATATAACTTGGGGGTATGGGGAAATCAATGATGAAACATGACTTGTTACTCGACAGTTCGATACCTTTACCGATCAGTCTTACGGGCTAGGCCAGCCCCGGGGTGATGCTGCTGACATCACTCGTCATTACCTACTACCCTTTACTGCCTTGCGGCACGTCTCGGATTCAACCCAAGAGTCATAGACCGTGATCCCGGGCACGCACGGGATACTATTGAGTTATATCGATGATTCATCAAATTGATTTCAAAGACTTGAGAGTAATTAACACAGTAGACCAGTTTAGATTACTCACTGCACACTACCCTTCACTGTCCTGATTTATATTGTTGTTTTACCTGTTTTACCGTTCATGATCATACCTGCATGTTTTTCTACCCCTGTTTATAGTATTGCTTGATATTATGACGCACTGACGCCTGGGTTTTGCATGGCCCAGATTCTTTACCTTCGCTACAGGCCGAGCAGGAGTATTTCAGTCAGCAGGCTGAGCAGTGAAGACCTGTTAGTAGTTAGTTCATTTTATTTTTGGTATTTTCATTCCTGATGTGAGCCCGCATTATGGGACGTACATTCCAGTTTATTCTTATATTGGATCTTTTGCTTCCGCATTATTTTATTCTTGACTCGTTTTATTCTGGTTTATGGACATGTGTTAGATAGTTTATTATTGTTCTTGATATCTCTACAGCCGTAATGTGACTGTGGAAGGATATTTCCTATCCACAGGTAGCATGGTTGGTTATGTCACGTGGCTATCTTAGCGTACTCTGGGAAGCGGGGCGTGACACACGCATCATTTGGATGCCCTTTCCCTTATACACACACACACACACGCATACTCCATGACACTGTCTCTGTTAGAAAAAAATTTCTAATACTCCATGACATTGTCTCTGTTAAAAAAAAAATTCTAACGGGACGTTGTCCCGCATCCCACAAGGGGCTGCTAGCCCCCTTGACCTCCAACCCGCTATCCGGGTAGTGTTCATATCAGAATTTTGCATTATTATACTCCCCAATCTAAATCATATTACAAATAAATAGGATCTTTTGATCCATGTCTGCTAAATAGTTGCAGGTTACAGGTTCTCAGAACAATACAGTGAAATTAATGAAAAGACGCTACAAATGTGATACTACGACCAACAAATAGATGAATCTGTATGATGTCGCCTACCAGTTTAAGAAACAAACAAAGATCAATGAACAGTTCAATTGCACAAAGCACAAGGGCAACACAAGATTCAAGACTTCAACGCGAAGCTTACGGTAAAAGTCCATAAATTCTGCACTGTTGGAAATCTGGAAGAAAATAGAAAAGATTCTGAAGAACCAAGTGAAGAAAGCAGAATGAAAAGGCAACTTGAAGCATCCCTAAAGAATTGGGCCCATGAGCCCACCAAATGGCCGCGGATCAATCAATCAAATGGCGCCGTTGCCGGGGAGACGGTAGTCTCTTTCTTTGTGTAATTTCGGGTTAAAAAAAAAATAAAATAAAAAAATAAAAAAATTTAAAAATTATAAAAATTGAAAATATAGAAACTAAATAAAAAAATTCGTCTTGTTCTTTTTGAGAGGTATTGTGTGAATTGCGCAGGAAAAGAAGATGGACTGATTCAGATCTGGAAAAAGCTAGTGAACAAATCAACAAACAGAAGATCTGAACAGACAGAGGAGAATCATAACAGACAACAGAAAATTTTTGGACATCTAAACCAACTTAACCACCGCGGAACCGCGGCGGATTCAAGCATTTGACCGTGGAACCGCGGTCAAATGCTGACATCAGCACCCCAAAATTTTCTGTAAGTATTTTTGTCCGCTCTCCTACCCTCTGAACTCCACTGAAAAATTTCCCTGCAGGGTTCTTTACGCAAAATTCTTTTCCCTCTCCAATAAATTGTTTTTATGCAGGATTCTTTGCGCTGCCAAATAAAAAAAAAATTTGCAAGTGTTTTAGATTTTTTGGTGTGTTAACTGCTTTGCATAATTAATACGGACTCTAAGGGGCTATAACACCAATCAAGATTGGGTGGGGATTTCATTACCCTTCCTAAGACCCCAAAAATCACTAAAAGCAGATGCATCAACCCTCGAGTTAATTAAAAAAAATATTTAGACTCGGCCAATAAGGACTGTCGCGCTCATTAGGACAGAGGAAGGTTGTGGGCAATCGGTCGTTTATCTAAACCTGACTTTGTGGTGCCAAGGCTGGACAAGTGGGAAAGGTAATTTTAAAAGGCCCGTCTCACGGTGATTCGTGAGCGGATCCCTCCCTTCTTTACTTGTGCTTACCTGGCCACAATTGGCGGTGAAGAGGCGATTTGAGGGATATCTCACAACTTATCCTTTGGATCAGTTAGGAGTAGTTTAGTTGACTTAGAAGACCCTAACTCTAGGCTTGATTGTGCATGTTCAAATTGTGATTGTTTGAAATTGTGCCGTAGTTCCGTACAAATTTTTGCAAAATTCTTTCTAAAAAAAAATTTCAAAAATTTCAAAACTCCAAAAACAAACAAGTTTTTTAAATAAAAAAAAGAAAAAATTTTAAAAAAAAATAAAAAAAATCACCACATTCTTTTTCTTCTCCTTTCTCACATCATGGGTACCCCACCTCGCAAAACTCTTGCCGAACTTTGGTACCCTCAACCAGACATTACTTCCTACGCTCATTGTTTTGGTCGAATTTCGGACGACCCCTCCATGCCCAAAATTTCTTTGAAAGATCGAATAGACGGGTCTAGGAGAAACAGTTGGACTCCGCAATCCAGTTTGTATCAACCATTTCAATCTTCACCACCTTCTTATGTTGATACTCATTTTCCAGTCCTATTGTAACTCCGAAACACATGTCTATTGCTGAACATATTGAACAATCTCGTAACCGATCTTTCACTCCTTTCAACACTTCCAGTTCTTGGGATCAACAAGTCCATTCACCTTTTTATCCAAATATTAATTCTACTCCTGTCTAACCATTCAATTCCTACCAGCCCTACCCGACTTTCGCACCTTCCCTAGACATTGCTTCTACACAACCATTTGGGAGTTTCCCGTATCCAAACAACTTTGAATTTTTTACTGAAACCCCTTCACAACCCATGCCTAGTTTGGAACAGTCGTTGGAAGATTTTATGGCAGCGTCAAGACAACAGATTAAGGATTTGAATGCGTCCATGGCCGCCCATATACAACCTAGTGACCCGGTAGCTAGTTTCCAACTAGCTCCAAATTTTCCAATGTATGATGAGGCGGTTGGACAGATTGAGAATTTGAGTGGTGAGAGTGAGCTGTACACACTTCCAAATCAAACCTGCCCATCCCCAATTGAATCCCACAATTTTGGTTTTGAATGTCTATCAAGTGTTCCAAATGACTCACCAGTTGAAAATAAAACATCTAATGAGTTGTGCGACTTTGTAGTGTTTGATTTACCTGATTGTGAAGGGTCCCTTTCGAGTGAACCCACACCCAATCCTTTTGACCTCTACACCTCCACTCTAGAACCTGAATTGATTAATATCCATGCTTTTGATGAGGTGTCTGACAAATTTAATTTTCACTTGATCGAGGATATTGACGCTGGGAATATTTTGGATGATGAACCCACAAATTTGGATGAGTTTTTCTTTCCAATTCATCATCCCAAGACATTAAATGTTTCTCCCGAACTTCATATGCGTCTTGAATTTGATGAGAATGGATAAGCTAAATTTTGAGGATAGTATTGAGGATAGTATCGAGGATGAACCAGTTTTGTTTGATGAGTCGGATTTTCCAATCCATCCTCCTGAACCTTTAACTGTTACACTTCCTAAATCAATCCCCTTCATCCTTTCTGTCGTTCCGACAGCGCAAGAAACCGTATCCCTTTCATTTTCAATGTCTGGTTTACCAAGTTCGACGTACCCATATTTTCTCACGAATCTTGAGGGATTTGACCTCATTTCTCAGTAGGTTGATAGATTAGCACAATCGCTTTTTACATATCGGTCATTACAAATTTTGTTAATTTATACACTCCATCTCCACCCTCAAGTTCGTATTCAACTTCTTTCTCCCACTTTCTCAGGTTCCTCTTCTATTCTTCCTATAATTTCAGTAAGTGTTGATGAATCACAATCCGATAATTCAAGTTTGATCATTCCAAAAAGCCAATTTGATTTGGTTACTTTTGAAAATGAGGTAGATGAGTTTTTCGAGTCTCCTATCTCCATAATTTTTGACAAATCAAGTATGATAAATTCTGGCATAAAACTTACCGACAGCAAAATGTTCAATTACATCGATGAGGATTTTGAAGAACTTTTTGCTGACGAACTTGCATTCCTAAATGACACGGATTTTGTGATTAATCAACCTCCATCCGAAGAAGTTAAACCACCACCATTTCTTTTTCCCTTCCGCCATTCTTCTCCTCCACCGAGACCGTATACTGCTTTTATCTCCACGCGATCTCGTGTGTTTCTCATTTCTTTTCTCTACACTCCATTCTTTCACCAACCACACCATTATAACGATAAAAATTTTGAATGGTTGGTGCTAACCTTTGGCCTGTGTAAGGCCTTGTATAGCTTGATACTGTGTTTTTCTCCTCCCTAACTCTGAACTTTAATGGTTCTACAGTGGAAACACTGTTTCACTTAAGTTTGTGGGGGACCTTTTTGTATATATTTTGTTTTCTTTTTCTGTTAACAATAATACAAAAAATTAAAAAAAAATAAACAGGGGAGTGCCGGCAATTTTGACCCTCTAGGTGTAGCCTGACAGTGAGGTCACTGTCAAGTTTAAGTTTGGGGGTGTGCTCAGTAAGCTTTCTTCCTTCGCATTCATGTGTATATTTTTGCATTTGCATACTTATTTTAAAATCCATAAAAATCAAAAATTAAAAGATAAAAATTGAAAAGTTCAATTTTTGGCCATATTTGACTTAAGTTCAACATGACAGTTGACTAGTTAGGAAAAAACTAGATCCTAAACTTAGTAAATTAAAAACCCTAAAAATAACCTTTTTAAAGTTTAACTGTAGAAAATATATGTCCTTATAGTTTATTTAGAAATAGGCAAATTTTGAGTTCAGTTCTTGGGCTAAGTTAAAAATAAGAAAAGAGTATTGAAATTTTTATTGAAGTGTAAATATGAAAAATAATCCCGAACCTTTAGTCTAAATTCTGAAAATATATACCCTACAACTCGCACATACACGCATCTTGAAACTTGGGATAGTAGAGAATACTTTGAAATGCTCTTGTCTAAAATCCTTAGTATGAAGGAAAATAAAATAGAAGTACAAGTGTGAATAAAGAAATAAAAAAATGAACACTGGTTTTGTAATTACTTAAGGCTGCATAAATAAAATATATAGCGAGGGTGCTTTATCACCTAGTGCTTTAGACCAACTGGTTTGGGAGTCACTGCTAAACCTTAGGTATTACAAGATAAGGAATTACGCCTAAATGCGCAAGTACATTAATCGGCCGTTTAGTACCTCAAGAAGTATTAACGGTCGCATGAAGGATGTGTGAGCAATTTCATTTAAAATTCACCAACTAAAAGTATTTTGGAAGATGAACAAGAGTATGATAGCTAGAATTGAATTTCCAAGTGTAGGGGTAATACATACATACACTCAGGGGTATATGATTGGGGGTTGGATGAGAGATAGGAATGAAAGATAGGGCTTATACGTTCAGTAGAGATGATAAAAATTCCTAAGTTGAGATGGAACCTTAGAAGGAAAATTCAAAAGATACTGAAAGCTTAATAAATATGCAGAACATATATGATCTTAAGTTAAATGATAAGCGAGTGTGAAAAATACGGGTTGATGATTTCTAAGTTGAAGATAATAGAATTTCTTGCTAGAACACTGAATTGAAGAATGAAAGTCAACAGGCCAAATTGATTGGATTTTGTGGGTAGTATCCGCTGAAAATCCTCATGAGACAAAACTCCTCCTACTAGGGACGCCTAGAGGTTTAACGGCTTGTTGCACGAGCTCAGTGCGATCGTGATTCCTTACGAAAGTGAGGTTAGGATTTTTCGAGAATAAAATTGGTTTTGCTCTGGACGAGCAAAAGATAAGTTTGGGGATATTTGTTCATATCAGAATTTTGCATTATTATATTCCCCAATCTTAATCATATTACAAATAAATAGGTGCTTTTGATCCATGTCTGCTAAATAGTTGCAGGTTACAGATTCTCAGAACAATACAGTGAAACTAATGAAAAGACGCTACAAATGTGAGACTACGACCAACAAATAGATGAATCTGTATGATGCCGCCTACCAGTTTAAGAAACAAACAAAGATCAATGAACAGTTCAATTGCACAAAGCACAAGGGCAGCACAAGATTCAAGATTTCAACGCGAAGTTTACGGTAAAAGTCCATAAATTCTGCACTGTTAGAAATCTGGAAGAAAGTAGAAAAGATTCTGAAAAACCAAGTGAAGAAAACAGAATGAAAAGATAACTTGAAGCATCCCTAAAGAATTGGGCCCATGAACCCACCAAATGGCCGCGGATCCGCGGCCAAACAGGTTATTCTGCCGCGGTTCCACGGCCGTGCAATGCACGTGTCGGTGGGGTGTCGGTGTTTTGACTCAGTCTTTGGGGTTGTTTTGTAATTTTATATATGGATCAGAATGTAACCTAGGGTTTTTCCTATCTATAAATAGGAAGGATGCCTCTCTAGTTTTTGTCTCTTTTTGGGTGCCTCTTTTGAGATACCTCTCTTTAGTTCTTAATCTCTTTTCAATTTCTAGATTTAATTCTCATTTTGTAATGAATCGTTGAGAGGTCATCAATAAAGGTATTTTTTTATTTTTATCTTGCATTTTTTTATCTGCAATTTTAACTCCTGCAATTTTCATCTGTTCTTTTATTATCTGCAATTTAGTTTTCTAATATTAAAAATTATAAAAATGAATTTGATTGTCACCTTCCTAATGAGTGAGTAATTCCTCACTTGTTAGTGTTAGGATAGGGAAGGTTTGAGAGAAGGAAATCTTTCTCCCTTTTTTCTTTGCCCAAATAATTTTATTTAAAGGACTCTCTTTAAATCAACCATAATCCGCTCACTACGGCACCCTATCTTATAAGATAGTGGTGATTCCCTAGTTAGACCGGTTGTGGTTGAATTAACCAGAGGTTAGGGCTAAGAACCAAGAACGGACGGACAAGGACCAAAGGGAAGAAACTTAGTTTCTTCCCAGTCGTGCTAATCCCCATTGTTGCCGATTACCCTAACACCTTTATTCACAACTAAGGTATTGATAGAAGCGAGAAGATCTCTATCTCGAACTAACCTAATTCTAACCCTAGCAAGCTTTTTATCAACTTTTATCTCATTCTTAGATCTTAAAATAAAACCATCAATTTTTTGGACTTAACTCGTTAAAACATAAAGAAAAGGAATCATTCTTCATGTGGACCGACCCGTACTCAACCGACTAGCTACCAAACGACACCGTTATTGATTGCGGTATATTCTTAATTTTGATTTTAAAACGCACGCATACGCAGAAGTCTATCAATCAGGTAGCGGGACCCCCGTAAAAACTCTGCGGGGCCCCCGATATATCCAAAACTCCTTCAAAACACAACACTGCACATTGAGTTCGCATGACCAGTTTAACCCGTTAATCGGAGGTTCTCTCGCTCCAAAGGCGAGGGATGATTAACGGCAGTTTAGTCCGCGGCTGCCGGAGATTCGGATCCTCACAATCAATAAACCCCAGCCTATCCTAGGCAGGGGGAATCTGTAATGCACCTGACAAGTGCGCGCGTATTCCCATCTCAATGGGGTGACGAAAAACACCCTACAGCGCCAAAGATTTTAAACGTTATTTTTGTTCCGCATTTGACCGCGGTTTGATGGCCGGAGCGCCGGCGAATCCCAGCATACTAGGCACTGTTTCTTTGATTACAACAACAATAATGTCACCAATACAAGCATATCGGTGATTACCAGCTTCTATGATTCGAATACACATTAATTCTCTCAAGCTTCGCTGTTATCTGCTACATTCAAAAGGATATGAAGTTGAATCATAGTTTTTTTATTTGAATCTGTTATTTCATTAATGCAAAGAAGGGTGGAAGAAATAGCCTTTGTCTACAAATTTAAAAAAACAGTGGTTTTTTTCATCCCCGATAACCCTTTTGTTTATGTTTAGTTCTCAGCAAATCATTTTTTTCTACAAAGGATCATGATGTCTTTCTATGGAATCGCGGGTCTATTCATTAGTTTCTATTTGTGGTGTACAATTTTATGGAATGTAGGTAGTGGTTATGACCGATTCGATAGAAAAGAAGGAATAATGTGTATTTTTCGTTTGGGATTTCCTGAAATAAATCGTCGCGTCTTCTTTCGCTTCTTTATGAAAGATATCCAATCAATCAGAATGGATGTTAAAAGGATCTTTTTCCTCGTCATATTTTTTATATGGAAATAAGAGGTCAAGAACCATTCTCTTGACTCGTACTGATGAGAATTTGACTTTACGAGAAATTGAGAAAAAAAACTGCTTAATTACCCAATTTCTTACATGTACCAATTGAAGTATTTTGAAATGAATCAAAAGACGAATGGATGTTTTCTCCACATAATGGTAACGGAAAGAACTTGCTAATTTCGTTTCCTTGGCGCAACGACCCATATAGAATAAAACAAAAGTAGGAGAACGTATATGGAACAACTAAAATTAAATAAACTAAAATAAGAAGAATTTTTTCTATACCAAAAATCATTTTGTATGAGTATAGGACCCAACTCAATTCTTTTATACCAATAAAGTAAAAGGTCATGTTAAATTTAAAGGATAGTGTCCGAAATGATGGAGAAATATAACGAGATTAACTTGCAAAAGAGAAAGTTATAAGTAGGCAGATTTTGGTAGAAATTTAAAGCGGATAGATTAAGTTTATTCTGCATTTTAATTAGTTTGTAAATTAGAATAAATAACCAATGCACGTAGGGTTGTGGATGAATTAAAGTTAAAAAAGATTTGAACATATCTTTTTAGACTTTATTCGTTAACAACGTTCTCGGCAAAATAAATAAAAAATAAAATAAAACAATTTTATGCTAAATAATTTTAGCAATAAATAGCAAAACAGTCTGTTCTTAACATAATTTTGGCAAGGTATGAATCGGGGATAAAAAATAACTTCAGCCTATTTCAAGATCATGTTAAGGAAAGGAAGATAACAACATAAAACCATTCAATCTACATTATAGAATTTTAAATCCAATTTCAAACCAGCTTAAAATTTAGGATCATCTGAGATATAATATCTAGCCTATGCCTATCACAAAATAAAATAAAATGGATTGCCATAGTAGCAAAAAAAAAAAAAAACAGGTCTAAATAACATGATCATCATATAGATTGAACACTATGAACCAAAAATAATGAAGAGAAAAACAAAACCAGAAAGAATATGAAGAAAGAAATATGAGCAGAGATAAAGAATAGACAGTGACACTCTTCACTGCTTATCACATAAGAAACTTACTCACTAAATGTCTAATAAATATGCCATCTGCAGAAAAATTCATAGAGAGGGTTTCTTCACTAGCAATATATATTGAACGTGTGACTGAAAAATAACATTAAACATCTAAAGCAAGCAATCTATATCATGCTATTAATTTTACTTTAACATATTAAATATATTGGCTATGTTGCACATAATTAGTATTATACAAAATTGTATAACAATGCTTAACTTAATTTAAACATCCATCATAAATTAGAGATACCATATTTAGTATAAATCAAATCAAATCAAGTTATTTACATAAAGTAATTCAAAAAAAAGTATATGATATAATTAATAGAGAATAATGAAGGACAGATGCCATAGGAGGGAATTTCCTCCTATGGCGTCGAAAAAGTACGTCCTCCCTCATTTTTTTCCGACGATCGGCATCTATCATCTTCATAGTTATCATCTAAGATGTGGGTATACCAAATTTCATGTGATTCTACAACATTTTCACCGTTGATTTAGTGTGTTCAAAATTAGCGGTTTACCGACAACATAACCTTTTACATCGCTAAATCAACAGTGAAAAAGTTATAGAATCACATGAAATTTGGTGTACCCACATCTTAGATGATAACGATGAAAATAATGTGTGCCGATCATCGGAAAAAATGAGGGAGAACATACTTTTTCGACGCCATAGAAGTAAATTCCCTCCAATGGTCCTCCATTATTCTCTAATTAATATTAGGTATGGCAATTGTGTTATCTTTGTTACCTCTACAAATTAATATATCCAAAAAAGGTATGAAGCCTCACTAAATATATGGTACTAATATCATCATTGCCAATATTATATGATTGCTTGATAGGTTAATATTAGTCTACAACATTTATAAATAACACTCTTTGTGGATCTCAAAATGATTGTATTTGAGGGAAAGTATATCAACTGGTTAAATAAAAGGTTATGTTTTCACGAGAATCGAAAATAAGTTATATAATAAAATAACTCCTTTTATTGGAAGATATAACATAATTAATACAAGAAAAAAATATACGGTGTTAAAAATAAAAGAAGCTAGCCAAATAAAATCAGAAAAACATAGAAACACACCTGGTATATAAGAAAAGCAATTTTCTTCTCTTTTCGTCTATATTATATTATGTCTCTCTATCAAAAGGCAAACGTGCAAACTAGAAAGAACATTCGAATTATTGTTAATTGAATAGATAAATAGATGAAACTAAACATAAAGAATAATAGTTTTTTAATATATGAAAACTACACTTTCTATCAGGAATCTTGAATCTTGGGGGTACATGTGCTGGCATTGCTTGAAATGTGGGGTTGGATACCAAAAATGTATGTGGACGTAGTTTTATGTCGGATCCATTTATGGTCCATGTCCATTCAAAAACCTACACTCACATGGAAAATGTCTTGAAGAAACCATTTTCCTGTAGTTAACACATCGTGATGATGCTCATAAGTGTGAACTCCCCAAATCATGACATGTGGTAGATGACGTGTCCCGATACTCACGGAAACAGAGCAAGCACCATACATTGGAGGCGTTTCCCCGGGCTATCGTCCCGAGGCATGACCCGACCTTCGATAGATCCCTGAACACTCATATGCTCGTCATGTGAATAACCATTAGCTCGCCTCCAACCTCTCCTACATGCTGAGCTTCCTCAGCCCTCCCTGCTTGCCTCCGAGCTATTACAGAACCGAGCTTCCTCGGCCTCTTGCTCGCCTCTGAGCCTCCCGTCGAGCTAAGCCTCCTCGTTCTACCGAGCAACCAAGGACGCAGAGCCCAAGCGCCTCCGCCACGGCTCCACGTATCTTACCAGAGGCGAGATATCCGCCACCCAACATCCCACATTCCACGCCGTCGTATCCCCCATTAACGAGCGTATCTCGTCATTAATGGGGAAATCCCGTCATTCACACAGGCGTAACGTCAGAGGCATAACCGACGACGGAGATCTCGCGCCAGCTAGCTCCAAGCGATCACTATAAAACCCCCTCTCTCAGACGACTCAGGTAAGGCAATTTTATTCCAATAAGCCGCTACTTTGTCCAAATTCCTCGGCTAACTTGATCGTCGGAAGGTCCACGGTAGTACAACCACCTCGGGACTTCTTTTGCAGATAGTTCGGCTTCGCCTCAAAACAAGCCCATTGAGATCCACACGCTCAAGGAAGCAACCCTCAACACCGATATCAACCGTTCACCAACGCTCATGACAGATCGACGGAGGACAACATCTGAAGGAGATCCGAACCTCCATCAGTTGGCACTGTCTGTAGGAAGATCGTAAATTTCTTCCACCCATCAAAAGTTGATCTTCCGCTCTCGACTACATGGCGAGCGAAGACCATGGCGATCCCAGCACAAGCCGTCGCCCTCCCCACAACGGAGACGCGGACGGATCTACTCCCCTACCGAATGCCATCCATGCCCTCTCGGCGAGGATCGACAGGCTCGCGTCAATAGTGGACGCCTTAGTCCGTGTCCAAACGGCAGGCCAAGTCCCCCAAGCCGCCCTCCCCCCTGGAGACTTCGACATCGACAGAAGAGCGACCGCAGTTGCTCCCCTCGACACCGCCTAACATCGACGTGCCGACTCCGGCCACCGTGGCTCCCACGCCGCAATCGATTCCATGACCCGCTGGGCGCCATACGGCTCCACACCGTGGTCTCGCAAAAGTGCCCGTCGCGTTCCTGTCCCTCCCAAGGAGGTATCTGTCAGCTCGCCTGCTCCCAGGCCTGATCGACGCCCTCTCCCTCGACGGGATTGTGCACACAGCCCTCGCCGGGAAGATTCAAGGAGGGCCTCACCGGGGGACCTAAGGAATTTTATAGAACGGAACCAGAGTCGCTGCCTGGCGCATGCCATAAGCGAGAAGGGCCACCACTCTGACCACGTCGAATCTTCAGGGTATCACGACCTCGACGCCTTCAAAAAGAAAATCGAGGGCATATATCGGGAGGGTCATTCATCCGGTGAAGGCGCCAGATACGCCGCCGACTCACTTACAAAGCCCTTCACCGAAGAGCTGCTCGTCACACACGTCTCGTCCAGAAACAAACCTCCAAAGGTGGCCCTCTTCGACGGGAAGTCTGACCCGAAGGACCACCTGGACGCATTCATGGCAGGAATGAGCTTCCAGGATAACTCAGCCGCCCAATGCCGAGTATTTCCCACCACTCTCATCTGGGCTGGACGAGACTGGTTCCGAGGACTCACGCCATGCTCCATCTCTACCTTTGATAAGCTGGCCGCCCAGTTCCTCGGACATTTCATGGGGAACAGACAGCAGAAGCAGACTGTCGATTACCTCTTCACCATAAAGCGCGGGGACAAGGAATCCTTTAAAGGATACGTCACTCGCTTCTATAATGCTATGCTCGAAGTTCCCGAGCACCGGGATGAAATTGTCGTCATCGCTTTGAGGTCGGGTCTTGGCACAAGGAGTGGCTCCGCTCCTTTGCATTAGCGCAACCTAAGACCATGGCCGAGGTAAAAGCTTGGACCGAGCAAGAAATCCAACTCGAGTCTGAGGTAAATGCAAACTACCCTGGGGCGACCAGGCCGATCGAAAGCAGAGGGGCAGGGAAGAGAAGAAGAAGGCCAACCGGGCAAAACCATACTCCCCGAAGTTCCAGAAGTATACTCCACTTAAGATCTCTTAGACCGAGCTGTTGGAGGAGGCGAAGGGCGAGAGATTCTTCAAGCTCCCTCCGGTCACCAATAGAGCGGCTAAACAAACCCTAGGCCCACACTGCGCCTTCCATAGGTCGCAGGGACACCCAACCGAGAACTGTAAACAACTCCGCGACTATATCGAGGAGTTGATCCGCTCGGGCCACCTGGCGAAATACCTGCGAGAAAAACAATAGGCGGACAGGGAGAATGACAACCATCCTCCTCCCGGCGAATTGACGATCGGCCAAATCATGGTCGTTTCTTCGGGGTGTGCACATGGAGCCGACGAGATTCGTCGCCTCCTACCCGTCGAAGGAACAAGTGATCGTCCCCGGAAGAAATGCAAGACCGTCGAGCCCATCACCTTCACTGATGAAGGCCTCCACGGTATATCCTTGCCCCACAGCGACCCCCTCGTGATTACGGCACGGGTCCACCGCTACGAGGTTCAAAGGATATTGGTCGACTCAGGAAGCTCGGCAGACATTCTTTTCTATGACTGCTTCCAGCGTATGGGGCTCGGCCCATCCGACATACGGCCGATCGCCCACATCCTATTGGGGTTTACCAACCACTCCATCCCGGCCGAGGGAGTGGTTACCCTACTCCTGAACATTGGGGAAGCGGGCCATACGAAGACAGTACCGGTGGAATTTATCGTCGCCAGGATCCCCTCGTCCTACAACATACTCCTGGGACGCCCGACGCTAAACTCTCTTCGAGCTCAGATCTCGACCTACCACCTCGCGATCAAGTTTCCGCTGGATTAAGGTGGGATAGGCCGGGCCTACGGGAATCAGCGAATCGCCAATATTTGCTTCACGGTGACATCCACCACTGAAGAGCAAAGCGACGACTTCGGAAGCGTAAGTGATTTCCAGGGGTCCTTGGATATTCGCGATGAACAGAAGGAAATCCGAGGGGCCCCGGTGGAGGTGCTAACAGAGATCCCCTTTGTCGAAGGGAACAAGGAACGAACTGTCCAGATCGGATCCCTTTTAACAGGAGCCCGGCATGAAGACCTGATCCACTTTCTCCGAGGAAACTCGGATGTGTTCGCCTGGGCGCCATCTGACATGCCCGGGATCGACCCAAAGGTGATCTCACACAAGCTCGGGGTCGACCCGACAGCCTGACCTGTTAAACAAAAGAAGCGAAGTTTCGCTCCGATCAAACAAAAGGCAATTGAGGACGAGGTCGATAGGTTGCTTGCAGCCAACTTCATTCGAAATACGTCCTACTTGGAATGGCTGGCGAATGTGGTCATGGTCAAAAAGGCGAGCGGGAAGTGGCGCATGTGCGTCGACTTCACAGATTTGAACAAGGATTGCCCGAAAGACAACTATCCTCTCCCTCGGATAGACCAGCTTGTTGACAGCTCGGCAGGTCACGAATTGCTCAGTTTCATAGACGCTTTCTCCGGCTACAACTATATCCGTATGAACCCGGCAGATGAAGAACTAACCACGTTCACCACAGACCGGGGGGTATATTGCTACAAAGTGATGCCCTCCGGCCTCGAAAACGCCGGGGCTACATACCAGCGCCTGGTTAACAAAATATTCAAACCGCATATCGGGAGGAACATGGAGGTTCACGTCGACGACATACTCGTGAAATCAAGCTCATCGAACGAGCACACCAAGGATCTTGGCGATACATTCGACATCCTCCGCAAGTACAAAATGAAGCCGAATCCAGCCAAGTGCGCGTTCGGAGTCACTAGCAGGAAATTTCTCGGGTTTATGGTTACCCACCGAGGAATCGAAGTAACCCGGAGAAGATCAACGCCATTCTCAACATGGTCATGCCAAAAAGCAATATGGAGATCATGCGGCTCACGGGGAGAGTGGCCGCTCTTAGTCGCTTCATGTCGAGATCCGGAGAAAAGTGTATCCCATTCTTCAAAGCCCTGAGAAAGATTCCAAGGTTCGAATGGTCGGAAGAGTGTCAAAATGCTTTCAAGCAACTCAAAGCGCACCTGAAAACTCCCCCACTGCTCACCTGGCCAATCGAAGGAGACGAGTTGTTACTGTACCTTACAGTATCCGATCATGCCGCAGGCTTGGTGCTCGTCCGAGAAGTCGGAGGAGTACAGAAGCCGGTCTACTACGTGAGCCATGTCTTTAAAGACATGGAAACGAGGTACCCGGCCATAGAAAAGATTGTCTTGGTGCTTATCGTCGCTTCAAGGAAGCTACGGCACTACTTCCAGGCACACACCATCCTCGTCCTCACCGAGCGGCCCATAGGGGCTATTCTCGCCTCCCTCGAATCGTCTGGCCGTCTGGAGAAATGGAGGTGGGAGTTATCTTAGTTCGACATCAAATACCGCCCCAGGCAAGCCATTAAAGCGTAAGTCCTGGCAGACTTTGTTGTCGGGTGTACTATCCCCAACAAGGAAGCAGCGTCGGCGCCTGTCCTCGAGTCCCGACCCTCGGTCGAGGAAGTGCCCGACTCCGTCCCCGAATGGGTCCTCTACGTCGATGGATCCTCTACCGAGGAGGGGAGCGGTGCCGGACTTATCATTCGAAGTTTGAACGAGGCAGAAATGGAGTACTCTTTGAAGCTCGGGTTCAGAGTGTCAAACAACGCTGCGGAATACGAGGCCTTACTCGCTGGGTTGTGAATCTCTTCCGGAGTGGGGCGAAAGACGATCCGAATTCGTAGCGGCTCCGCCCTGGTCTTCGGCCAAGTGACCGGACGGTTTGAGGCCCGAGAAACGCTCATGGTGAAGTATTAAGCCGAGGTAAAAAGACTACGAAAAAGTTTCGACGAAGTTCAAGTGGAGCAGATTCCTCGGCACCTGAATGCCCAGGTCGACGCACTGAGCAAGCTAGCCTCTTCCTACCCGGCCAACAATAAGAGGAATATTCTCTTCGAAGTCTTGTCACAGCCCAGCATAGAAGACAGAGAGGCAACGCTTCAAGTATACACTGCTCAGGAGGAAGGTCGGGATTGGAGAAAGCCCCTCGTGGAGTTCCTGAAGGAGGGCACGCTTCCAGAGGACCGAAGGGAAGCGCGTCGCCTTCGAGCTAAAGCCTACCATTTCGTCCGGAGCAATGGAAACCTTTACAAGAAGTCATACACATAGACTCTGCTCCGGTGCGTTGACCTCCATGAAGCCGACTATGTCCTGCATGAGATACACGAAAGGGTCGGCGGAGAGCATCAAGGGTCCCATACCTTAGTCCAAAAAACACCGCTCCAAAGGTATTATTGACCGACGATTCACCAAGACGCTCAAAAGTTCATCAGAAGATGCAAAAGCTGCCAACTCCTCGACAGCATACCCCGTCTTCCTGCTGTCGGGCTAACGGCCCTCACCTCCCCTTAGCCATTTTCCCAGTGGGGGATAGACATGGTGGGCCAACTCCCCACTGGTATGGGCGGGCATAAATACATCCTCAATGCGGTAGACTATTTCACGAAATGGATTGAGGCCGTCCCCATCAAAAAAACGGACGCCACCATGACCATCAAATTCCTGCAGAACAACATAATCTCCCGATTCAGGATCCCGAGATGCATTGTTACCGACCATGGGACGAATTTCGAAAATGACAAAGTCAAAGAGTTCTGCAACGAATACCACATACTAATGAAGTTTGCCGCGGTCGTCCACCCTCAATGCAATGGGCATGCCGAGGTCGCTAACCGAGACGTCATCCGAGGTATTCGAACTCGTTTAGAAGGACGGCAAGGCAGCTGGGTCGAGGAACTACTGCGCGTGTTATGGGCCTTACGCACATCGAAAAAGATGCCCACGGGAGAGACCCCCTTCAGCCTCTGCTACGATACCGTAGCAATGGTCCCAGCGGAGATTGGACTGCCCAGTTACAGAGTCGAACACTTCGATGACGAAGCAAACACCTCGGCGCTCCAGACTAATTTGGACATCTTGCTAGAGAAGCGGGACCGGGCACAGATCAAACCCACCACTTATCAACAACAAACTGCTCGCTACTACAACGCCCGAGTTAAGCATCGCGCCTTCAAGACAGGAGATTTGGTCTTAAGGCGGAACGAGTTCGTAGATCCGGAAAGACTACACAAGTTTCCCCCGAAGTGGGACGGCCCTTTCCTCGTCTCCGAAGTATTGCCCGGTGGAGCCTACCACTTACAAGACACAGGGGGCGGAAGTTTCTTCGGCCCTACAACGCCAAAAAACTCAAACTTTACAAATAAATGTATTTTCTTCTTTTTGAAGCAATGTAGTTTTTATTAAGTCTCCCAAGTTGTAAGAGACTTCTTCCATAAATTTTGTTCTCTTTCACGGTCCCGAGATCCTTAGATTCATTTCTGAGAGAAAACAAAACACATCGGAAAAGAAGAATTTTATTCATTGAGAGGTATTATGGGCTCCTCAGCCTTACACAAAAAATTAAAATTACAACAGAGGGGGTAGGGGTCAAGAAAGCACTGCTGATGGTACTCCGAGGAGATCTCCATCAGCCGAGCTTTAGCCTCTTCAGCCCGCTCCCTCTAATACTGCCCATGTATCCGAGACGCCACGGAAGCACCGGAACTCCCACCCGCCAGGCAAGAGTCCATGATCTGCCTCTTCTGGAAACACTCTAAAAGAAGGGCCGCCGATTGATCATGTCTGTTCTTCGAGATAAGGCCACGCATGTAAAGCGTGTGTAGCTTATCGAGCGCCTCGTCCTGCAGTTGCGGAAATAAGGCGTTGAACAAACCCGGGGACATCCTCCAAATGGCGTACATGAGCAATTGGATGAAAAAAGACCGCCGAGGAAGTAGGCGGCCGAAGTGGTCCTCTATGCGTTCGACTACCGTTCGGTACGTCTCCTCCGCTCCTGATCATAGATGTACACATCATCGCGAGAGATGATCTCTCCGATGGAGTAGATGAGCCCGGCCATTTTTCAGAAATGCAATGCCGAAAGAAACCAACGTACTTTCGCTATTTATAGCCCCAACAGAATCCCTAAAGGCCGAGATTTGCGTGCATCGGCACGAATCGTGGGATATTTTCATATTTCCTAATACAGGGCTGCCGCGTGGCGAACATGACGTACCTCGCAAGCCCCTACACGGTCAATGGAAGTCGGAACGACGAGGATCTCGGAGCGTCGCGCCTCGCCTGTTCATTTCCGCCACGTGTTGTCTGCAACAGTCACTCTTCTAGATTTTTTTAGCCAAGTCAAGGGAGATTGAATGACGCCCCATGAAGACAAGAAGAAGTCTGAAAAGTCCTCCTCATAAGGCCACCGAGCAGCTTCCCTGCTCGGTCAATCCTTAGCGGGCACATCCTGCCCACCTATGCTAAGGACCAAAGCCCTCCTCACGAGGCCACCGAGCATCTTCCCTGCTCGGTCAATCCTTAGCGGGCACATCCTGCCCACCTACGCTAAGGACCGAAGCCCTCCTCACGAGACCACCGAGCATCTGCCCTGCTCGGTCAATCCTTAGAGGGCACATCCTTCCCATCTATGCTAAGGACCGAAGCCCTCCTCACAAGGCCACCGAGCAGCTTCTCTGCTCGGTCAATCCTTAGTGGGCACATCCTGCCCATCTATGCTAAGGACCAAAGCCCTCCTAACGAGGCCACCGAGAAGCTTCCCTGCTCGATCAATCCTTAGCGGGCACATCCTGCCCACCTATGCTAAGGACCAAAGCTCTCCTCACGAGGCCACCGAGCAGCTTCCCTGCTCGGTCAATCCTTAGCGGGCACATCTTGCCCACCTACGCTAAGGATCGAAGCCCTCCTCACGAGACCACCGAGCAACTTCCTTGTTCGATCAATTCTTAGCGGGCACATCCTTCCTACCTACGCTAATGACTAAAGCCTTCCTCACGAGGCCACCGAGCAGCTTTCCTGCTCGGTCAATCCTTAGCGGGCACATCCGGCCTACCTACGCTAAGGATCGAAGCCCTCCTCATGAGGCCACCGAGCAGCTTCCCTGCTCGGTCAATCCTTAGTAGGCACATCCTGCCCACCTACGCTAAGGATCAAAGCCATCCTCATGAGGCCACCGAGCAGCTTCCTTGCTCGGTCAATCCTTAGCGGGCACATCTTGTCCACCTACGCTAAGGATCGAAGCCCTCCTCACGAGGCCACCGAGCAGGTTCCCTGTCCGGTCAATCCTTAGCGGGCACATCCTGCCCACCTACGCTAATGATCGAAGCCCTCCTCACGAGGCCACCGAGTAGCTTTCCTACTCGGTCAATCCTTAGCGGTTAGCTTCTACCCATCAACACTAAAGATCTAAAGCCCTCCTCAAAAGGCCATCGAGCAGCTACCCTGCTTGGTCCATCCCTGATGGGTAGTTCCTACCCATCTACATCAAGGATCGAAAGCCCTCATCAAGAGGCCACCGAGAAACTTCCATGCTCGGTCAATCCTTAGAGGGTAGACCCTACCCATCCGCGCCAAGGATCGAATGCCCTCCTTAAGAGGCCACCGAGCAGCTTTCCTGCTCGGCCAATCCTTAGCGGGTAGCTCCTACCCACTTACGCTAAGGATCCAAAGCCCTCATCATTCAGCGCTGACCAATCATAACTTAGCTATTATTCAACTCACGCTAAGAGATGTGGTCGTCGGCCCGACCCTAAGGAATGGGAAGGTATTGACCTTCCTACAATGAGGGATCTTCTAATGTGTTCTAAGTGAATGATCGCCACCTCGACTCCGGGGGTGGGAAAGGCACCGAGGGAAAGGCACCGACCTTCTTGCACTTGGTGGTTAATTGACCTATACCTAACGCGCGATCGTCATCTAAGAGGAACGCATTGTCATGGTGAGGAAAATATACTCAGTTTATTTCATGTTCCAAAATTTTTACAAGGTATTTTGGGCTCCCCAGCCATACAAAAATTGCCCGGAGGCTCACTAAAAAGAAAAAATAAAGAGGAGCTCAGGCAGCAGGCTCCGCCGGGACCTCTCCTTGTTCGGCACCGCCCTTAGGGACTGGGGTTTCAGCTTCCGTAGCCATCCCGCCACCGGCGCCAGCCGCCTGCGGCGTTTCCACCGAGAGAGGGACACGAGCATGGAGCTCACCGTCCGTAAACTCCGGCATCAACTCCTTGATGGCATCAAGGGCTGCATGCCAAATGATGGCAGAGGCTTCGCCGAGGTCGGTGTAGAACTGGTCTGACGCTCTGTACGCGTCCACCGACTTGCGGGCCCAAAGCTCGGCGATATTCGCCGCCTCAAGACCGGCCTCGGTCTCCCTCTTGCTGGCGTCCTTTGCTTTCTTTATTAAGGCGTGGCGCTTACCTAGCTCCTCCAACTTGCCCTCCATAGCTCGGTGGGACTCGCCCAGGAGCCAATAGGACTCCTGGCTCTTGGAGAGCATGAACTCCCCGGCGGCCAACCGGGTCTCAAGGGCGGTCGTCTTCTCCTTATCCTGCAGCGGCTGGAGACGTATATCCTCCGCCTCCGAAGACGATTCCCCCACCTTCTTCATGGCCGGGGAGATCTCCTCGGCTTCTATGATGACGATGAGGGCGTAGTGTTGGAGGACCTAAGAAAAGAAACAGATGGATTTAGAGGTGTCCGGGCTAAGAAAGGGCAATTAACAAAACAACTAAACGAATACCGACCTGAACAGCCTCCTGAGCGATGGCGGCCACCTGGGCCTTCAGGGTCCCTCGCGGAATCTTTCCCCCGGCCGACTGCTCTATGTCCGCAAGCAAGCTGTTGGCGACGGAAAGCCCCGAGGGAACCACGAAGCAGACGTCCTCCTCTTGCACCGGAATCCCCTCGGGGATATCAGTCGTCGGCGTGGGGGAGACCGTCCTTTTCCTTTTAAGGGGGACCTCGGTCACCTCCTTCTCCTCCCTCAGCCGGGGTTCCGGATCTCGAGCGTGCTTCTGGCTGTTCCCGCGACGGTCATCGGGGGCTCGGGGCTCTGCGGGGGACTTTGCCGGTGGGGACGGTTTCAGGGTCGAGCTCGAGCCTGCTCGGGACAAGGTTACTCGCCCGGCCTTCTTCTGGGCCGTAGCGCCAATGACAGCAAGGATCTTAGCGCGGTCCATTTGCCCTGCAAACAAAGAGTGCCCAAGAAGGTTAGTGATGTTGAAAGGGAAAAAGGAAATTACTCAAGTCTAAACAGACCGTCCAATCTCCTAACTTACCTACGAAGTGTGCGGGACTGAGTCCGGCCCAGCTAAGGACCTGCTCAGAAAAGAGGACGTCGGCCCGCCGGATTGGCTCCTATATGGATACCGCCCCCGCCTCGAGCGAGGACAACTGCTTCACCTTCGGGCAATCGGCCATGTGCCACTGTGTAAGCACAGGTCAATTCTCGCCCTCAGGTGGCCCGACGAAGACGAATTTCTCCTTCCACTCGTGAATAGAGGAAGGAACGACTACCACACCTGACCCGGCCGCCCCACCCTTACACTTTTTAAAGGAAAAGTACACCCATCTCGGCTCACTCTTACTGGTGCTGGGGTGATTCTTGTAGTAGAGGAAGGAAATGAGAAGGGTCAAGCTGAGGGGGATATTCTCGAGTTTCAACTGGACTAGAAACCCGAGGAGGATTCTCCACAAGTTTGGCACTAGCTGGCTCGGGGCGAGTTGGAATAAACGAAGTACCCCACACACTTCGGTTGGAAAGGGCGGACGCGTCCCTGCCCAGAATGCGTCCAAATACAGAGCAATCTTCTTGCCCTTGCCCTGCACCTGATCCGCCCTCTCGTACGCCCTAGTTAAACGTAGTGAATAGCAAGGAGGAATGTGGAAGCGAGCTCGAATCTCAGTAAGCTCGTCCATATTTCTCAAGATGGAGGGCGCATCACGGGCGTTCCCGATGCGCACACCTTGGGGTCCCTTGCCGTCGCCTGGCGACTAGCGGCGCGGGTGACCCTAACTTTACGGGACGGGCCCGACGATGAGGAAGCAGCAGGGGAACCCTTCGGGAAGAGGTGGAAGACTCCTTAGACTCTACCCTAACTATCTCAACAGAAATCTCAGAAGAAGACATCTAACCTGATTCAAAAAAAGAAGGAATTCCCTGAGGAAAGAGTGCGAAGGATCCGATCTAAAGAATGGAACGCCGAGCAATCTCTCGCAGCAAAGGAAAATAGTGGCGAAAATATGAACCCTATGGGATCCCACTCTTATTTATATTGCCTGGGGAGACGCATCCTACGGCTCAGATCGTTTCCCGCCAAAACGAAGCTTCATGTCCGCCAGCCGTCGACGCCCTACGTGTCGAACGACCATTGGAGACATCCCTTCGGATGCAGGCGATAGCGACAGACTGTCACGTCCACCAATCCATGCCAGACACGTGGCCTGCGCCTCAACAGACGTGCAAGCAAATCGGCGCTCCTCTTTAAATGCACGATCCTTTTCCCTGATCCGCTGACGTCATCCAAGATACGTGCAGAGATCCAAGCGCCTGGGGTACGACAGGCGGGCTCAAAGAGCTGAACGGCGCAACAACCCTACACCGAGTCACCCCGAAAATCCGCACTGACAAATTCTTGACAACAGGCCAAGCCCGGGGAGTTGACCTTGACCACTCTCGACCCAACCCATAAATAGGTCAGGACGAGACTGGAGGGCTAATGATTATGCTCATAAGTGGGAACTTCCCAGATCATGACACGTGGTAGATAACGTGTCCCGGGGCTCACGGAAACAGGGCAAGCACCATACATTGGAGGCGTCCCCTGGGCTATTGTCCCGAGGCATGACCCGACCTTCGATGGATCCCTGTACACTCATATGCTCGCCATGTGAATAACCATTAGCTCGCCTCCGAGCCCTTCTACATGCTGAGCTTCCTCAGCCCTCCCTGCTCGCCTCCGATCTATCACAGAACCGAGCTTCCTTGGCCTCCCGCTCGCCTCCGAGCCTCCCGCCGAGCTAAGCCTTCTCGTTCTACCGAGCGACCAAGGACGCAGAGCCCAAGCGCCTCCGCCACAGCTCCACGTATCTCGCCAGAGACGAGATATCCGCCACCCAACATCCCATGTTCCACACCGTCGTATCCCCCATTAACGTGCGTATCTCGTCATTAATGGGGAATCCCGTCATTGACACAGGCGTAACGTCAGAGGCGTAACCGACGGCGGAGATCTCGCGCCAGCTCGCTCCAAGCGACCACTATAAAAAACCCTCTCTCAGACGACACGGGTAAGGCAATTTTATTCCAATAAGCCGCTACTCTGCCCAAATTTCTCGGCTAACTTGATCGTCGGAGGGTCCACGGTGATACAACCACCCCGGGACTTCTTTTGCATATAGCTCGGCTTCGCCTCAAAACAAGCCCATTGTGATCCACACGCTCAAGGAGGAAACCCTCAACACCAATATCAGCCGTTCACCAACACTCACGACAGATTGACGAAGGACAGCATCTGAAGGAGATCCGAACCTCTATCACATCGTTCCCACATATTGTGTCTAGCAAACAATATTCCCACGTATTTGTGGGCAACATCGCTCATCACAACAAAAGATGGTGTCTTTGCGATTCCAATAAATCATCGACTGATAAGGTTACGACTTTTGATTTTGTATACGAAGTTCCATTATGATAGATGACTTAGGAGTGCTCAGTCTCCGCAGCTACAACAACAAATATGATCGGTTGCTCATTAGTCCTATTTAATGTGAATACGACCACTCGACTACTTTTCGAGAAGTATTTCTTTTTCAATTCGTCAACGGTCCTATAAATGCATGTGTTTGTATTCTCACGCATTCTTTTCCTCTCTAAAGCTTGTTTCTTGTCCCATATTATTGTTGAAGCGTGCTCATCGTTGTACTCTCTTGAACGGTTAGATTGCTAGTTGGGTTTTCCTCTAGAATGGGGGAAAAAACAATAGTCAAACAATATTCGAATATGGAGTTTGGATAACTATGGTTTATTTTTAAGTGGAGGTAGAAAGAATGCGAACTGTGGTTTGCAAATCTCAAACTTCAAAAAAGAGGGAGTTTACATAATTTTGATCATATTGGAGTTGAAATAACTGTAATTATATCAAGTTTTGGGTTAAGATAAATGCAGTTATCTTAACTCCAAAATGATTACCAAACACCGCAAAGCTGGTATTTTGGAGTTAAGTTTTACTAACTTTATGAAACACCAGTTTAGAAAACTCAACTTCATTCCCAAAAAGAGCCTAAGTAGTAGGTGCATATGTACCGTACAGAGTTTTTGCGGAGCAGTATTTATATTAAATTAATTCGTTTTTGATGTGTCTGTTAGAATTCAAACTTAGATTGCTCCGATACCATTTTCAAGTCCTTTTCGCTGTATCAAAACTCCGAAGTTGTGACCACGGTTGAAGGCTAAATTTTTAATATTCGTACACGCTCACAAGATAAAGGGCCTTTTGGAAGAAAATCTAGGGTTTTGCTTAACGGTGTTTCTGTTTTTCTTAATCCACTTTAAGAATACACATCAGGTGGGACTTAAAATTGGGTTACTCTGATAGCATGTTAAATGTCCTTGTCACGGTACCATAATTACGAAGTTGTGATGTGACAAGATTAGGATCGCGCCAAGATATTACCTTCCGTTGATCTGCTGATGGCGGCGATGGGTGACTGAGATTGGATTTGGAGGCTGTCGCTCCTGAAGCGTGTGGATCTCAATGGGTTTGAGATTGTGGTTGCCGGGCTACCTGCAAGGAAGTTTCGGGGTGGTTGTACCACCGAAGACCCTCCGACGGTCAACTTAGACTAGAGATCTGAGCAGAGTAACGGCTTAGTGGAGTCAAAATGGCTTACCTGGACCGTCTGAAGGAGGTGTTTATATAGTGGTGGCAGCAGGCGAGACAGGCGCGAGAATCACGCCGGCCGTTATGCTCTCAACGTCATGCCCGCGTGATGAGCGGGACTTCCCATTAATGGCGTGACAGGCTCGTTAATGGGGGATCGTGATGGCGTGGAACGTGGGATGTGGCCGGCGGAGATCTCGCGCATGGCGAGATTCGCGGAATGGCAGTTACGCCTGCAAGCGGTGCTGTTGGTCGGCCAATGAGACCGAGGAAGATGACCTCGGCGGGAGAGCTCGCGGAGGAGCAGGAGAGCCGAGATATCTTGGTTCTGCTCGAGCCCGGAGGCGAGCTGAGAGGGCCGAGGAGGCTCGGGCCTGTGATAGCTCGGAGACGAGCTGTGGGGCCTAGGAGGCCAATTGTGCTGGGGGCTCGGAGGTGAGCCAGCGTTTGCTCATAGGACGGGCACAAGAGTGGTCTGGTCGGCCACTGTAGATCCTTTCTTGTGAGTCCTGGGACACGTCATCTGCCACGTGTCCTGATCTGGGAGACAACCGCGACCATCATCATGATGGGAATGAGGATTATTATTTTTCTATTGACGTGTATATTTATATGAAATATAGAAAGCTGAATTGGGGGCAGGATTCCAGCCATTTTTTGGCTTCTGGCCGGAAAATTATCCTAAGCCCCCAGAATTTTTGGTAATTCGAACTCCGTTCCTCCAGCTTTTGAAACAGATCCCCTGGAAATTTCTACCAACCCCCTGGAGTTCATGCAAATGTGATTTTGGACCTTCTTTTTGCCCAACTCATCTCTTAGTAAATTTCACTAAGCCCCTTGCATTTCCAGGAAATTCTCATTCGCCCCACGCAGGTGCTAGTTTTTATATATGTCTATATCATATAAAATATCAGACAAGGGTCTTGGTTGTAAACAAGGCAAATGGGGTTACCAAAATTAACATTAGCATACCAATGCGTTTATTAAACGGCCGAAAGGGGGCCTGCAGGCCCGGGCCAGACCCAAGCCTACTTTGTTTTCCATATATACTTCCCGCAATCGTTGTCGGCCCTAAATTAGGATGAAAGAAGGGGAAGACATGCCCATAATCTTGATGCAAGCAGCAGAAGAGTACAATGATGAGAAGGAAAATTTTAAACGCATTAAGAAGAGAAATTTGAGAAAAATTATACATGTGGCCGGTTTATGATCGATCATTAATGAAACTAGTATGATGCACATGATATGCACGTGAATAGTAAAATAAGGTTTTTATATAAATATTCTCATTGTGATAAGCAGAAGTCTCTAATGAAATCTATTATCTTAACTAAATATCTTTAAAAATCTTTTCAACTTTTTTTCCCATTTTTTTTAATATAATTTTGCCTAATCTAGATTAGTTCTTGATTTTATTATAATTTTTTGTTTGTATTTTTCTCGATTTTTTTTTCGTTTTCAAATTTTATTAAAATTCCACATGGCAACTCATCCAATTTGAAATTATAATAACAACCAACTTAAGAATTGTAGATATAATAGTAGACACTAGCGTTTTTGGCACATGCTTTGTACGTCATTGTATATATTTTATTGATGAGTTTCTTCATTAAGGCATCGCACTTTTTAAATAATAATGAAATGGTACGCGCATCACACATTTAGAATAATAATGATATAGCGATTAATTACGTGCATCGCACATAAATCAATGATGTTTTTTTTGTTTGATTTCTTTAAAAAAAAAAAACACGTAATCAATCAATTTCAAAATTAAACGATCCTCTTCCTTTTGCCTGCAAGCATGTAAAAAGGTATTTATTTGTAGTGGGGTATGGCCTGTATTGAAAAGACATTAGAAAGTCATGGATCTTTAAGCGATTTAGCCTTTAAGTTAACATGCAAGCTGTTGTTAATGTTTATGGTATGGTTGATTGACTTCGGTGTCGATTTTCTTTCCTATTAAGACAAGTGTGGTAAGAGACCTGCCGCCATCCATTTCACATTGGAAAGCTTTCATTTTGGATAGAAAACCGCTCTACATGGCACCATAAGAACTAAGAAGTGAAAAAGAAACAAAAAGTACACAATGAATGTGATTGATCCTTGTTTAGAAAAGAGAAAGAGCATTTGCTGAGGATTATGTTATATTATTTGTTATAATATTTGTATAATTTCAATAAATTAAGTATTTATATTTTAAGTAATGTGTTTTATGTTCTTGGTTTTAAACGAGGAGCACATGATTATATGCTTAAGTGATGATAAACAAGCAAAAATAAGAGTTCTTGTTGGAACCAAAGAAGGCCCAACAATGGCCCGCTGCTTCGCAAAAGGCTATGGTTTGCAACCTTTCAAAGGTAGTTGGTTGCCCACTTAATTCATTTGTTTGGATTTCAAGTTTTGAAATTTTTTAGTTTGGATGCAATGGCGAAGGCCCGTAACTTTTCACAGTTTAGAAGCAATCTTTCAACTCCTATTTAGTTCAACTTCCTTTCATTGTTTTAAACAACCCATTCTATCTCTTCTTCTTCAGATTTGGTACTCATAAATATCAAGTTTTTCGGGACAATTCCCTGCGGATGCAATGCGGGAGATTGTAAGCACAAGGTTGGGTTATTGTATCCTGTAAGCAAACCGCATCAATTCCCATTGCATTTTAAGGGAGCGACTATTGTTTTAAAAAAAGCGTCAAACGTGTCTCCATCTAATCTATTGTGTTGTATTTTTCCTTGTCATTGATTTTGCAACCCCATTTTACAACTACAATTTAAAGCAATATCCGTATTTGTCAATGGCACTGGAAAACACCACGATGAAGATGACAAGTCACAAACTTGTCAAACTTGATTGCTTCAACCGTACGAATTTCAAGCAGTGGAAAAAAAGTCCACTTTTTTCTCACAACTCTCAACATCATTTACGTACTCTGTCACGTCCCGCTTCGTAGAGTGCGTAAACTATGGTACGTGCCAAAGCCAACCATACTACAGCTGGTTAGGAAACATCTCTCCACAGTCACATTACTGCTGTCTATAGGATATCAAGAACAGTAAAATATAAAATCTATCTAGTACGTGTCCATTTGCCACAGTAAATAGAGTCAAGAAAAATACATAAGCGGAAACGATTCAAATCCAAAGAACAACATCTGAAACTTCTCCCAATATGGGCTCACATTAAGAAATAAACTGCGGAAAATAAACTAAACTAAATATCTCTAAATAACATGACCAATTCTTCATCGCTCGGCTTGATTGCTAAAATATTCTCGATCTGCATGCGATAAAGGTAAAGGAACCGGGCGATACAAAACCTAGACGTCAGTGCGTCATAATACCAAAATAACAGCAATAATCAGGATGTAACGATATAGGTAAATATGAATATAAATAAATAATATAGATGTAAACAGTGAGGTTTGTGTATGTATGTGATGTTTGATGTGTAACCTAAAACTATGCTTCTGGTTATCTATTCTAAAAGTCTTTGAAATCAATTAATGCATTCCTCATCGTAACCCAACAAAATATATCCCGTTCATTTCCCACGGGATCACGGTAACAGGATTTATTGCGCAACGCCCGGAAAAACGGCAAACGGGTAATTATTTCGTTACGCCCGGAAAAACGGCAAACATGTAATTATTCCGTAACGCTCAGAAAAACGGCAAACAAGTAATTATTACGTAACGCTCGGAAAAACGGCAAACAAGTAATTATTCTGTAACGCCCGGAAAAACGACAAACATGTAATAATACCCTCTTGAGTTACGTTTCGGTTACATTCTTGATTTCCCCTTTACCCCCAGATTTGTGTTCAAGTCAAGTATTGCCAATATAGATCTAATGCCAACACAGGATCAAGCAGATACAGTTTTCGTCGTCTATGCAGATAACAAGTTACGTCCGTCAGGACAACACATCAATATCGTTGATATTAGTAATAAGATCAAAGTAATAAGTCAAGTAGTGTGTCGTGAACATGTCATGTGATGCAAATGTATCAATAGATACCCAAATGTAAAACTGTAACGAATATCGGAACACGGTTAATGCACGGATGCACATGTATCTATCTGTAATAACCTTTGTATATCCATTACCAAGTATGATGCAAACTAGATAGCATGTTGTACTAATATAGTAGTATAATGATATCAGGATGTTCCGGCACGCAATCAGATATGTTATTCTCAGTACGGATACGGACGGATATCGTAAAACCGTAAATCTATAATACTTGTTGCTTAATAAAATACATGTACTATTTTTATTTATATGGATATCAATATAGTAATATAGCATGTTGCAAGATAAACTTGTCTGATCGGATCTCACGTTGGGGTACGTACATCACGTTCGACGTCGGATAAATGTCGCGATGCAAACTCGCATACGCACAGGACTGGACCCGGGTGATCAACGACGTGATGTAATGTCTACGCTGGACGGCGATAATGACTGGGTCATTTGGATCGTCGGCGACGTGTGCGACTCCGGCGATACGGTCAGAATAACCAAGAAAGCAAGAAGAAAGAAAGAAAGAAGAAGAAGAAGAAGGAAGAAAGAATGGGGGTGTGGTGTCGGTGCTGGGTGCTGGGGATAGAGGACCGAGGAGAGGACGACGACGACGACGGGTTGCCGTCGGCGAGGTCTAACAGAGACAAGGGGCAGAGGGATTTTCTTGAGTTGGTGTCAGGTTCTAGGGTTCTCAGGGATGGTGGTGGTGGTAGTTTTGTGGTGTGGGAAAGGAGAGGGAGGTGAGGAGATGACGGTGATGACGATGATGAGGTAGTGGGGTCTCCGGCGATGGGTAACGACGAGGTTGGGTTTTCTGTCGTTGGGTATGTTGCAGCCGATGGTGATGGAGCCGTGGATTGTGGGTTCTTGGGGAGAGGAGAAGAGTGATGAGGAAATGACGGTGAGGTCGGGGTGATGGTGACGGCGAGTCATCCGCGATGAGGAGTTCTTGGGTTGCTCGGGGTTGCATGGGTCGTGATCGGGGATAAAGGAGGAGAAGGTGGAGGTGGTTGTGACGAGGGTGATGAGATGAGCGTGAAGGTGATGGTGACGGCGATGAGGATCGGGGTTTCTTGAGTTGCAGGTGGTCATGGGTCTGTAAGCCGATGTCGCGCACCCTGTGGGTTCGCGGGGAGGCGGAATTTTCAAAAACGATTTTTACAAACTACGCAACACCGGCTAACTCCAGGATCTAATACTAAAACCTTAATTAACTAAACTATCTAGGAGGTTTAGCTACTTGGTAAGAGTGTTATACCTCCATGTACTAGACCTTCGGGTCTTCTTGTCTTCCTCTCCTTAGCTCCCAGAAGTATGGATCAAGCTTGCGACGTCGGTCTCCTCGCGTCAAAGATGATCTACCCGAGAGTTTGTGCTTCAAGCTCTAACCTCTAAACCGAGCTAACTAGGGTAAATGGTTCGCTAATCCAAGTAGCCTAGATGATGTAGAGAAGCTAGTAGATTGTTTTGTCTCACTAAACCCTATGGCTCACAACACATGTGAAGGTTAGGGTTTAGTTTGAGGAAGAAGGAGATGAAAAATGAAGAGAGAGAGAAGGTGTTGGGGTAAAAATTTACACCCCGGTTGACCAAGTCAAAATCAAAGTCAACCCCAAGCCAAGTGGTCCCAAGCCCAGATCCAGTAGGCTCATGCCCGGGTCGAGCCCGAACATGAAGCGGGCGGCCTCCCCCCACGCCAAGATAAAAATTTTGTAATAAACAATTTTTGTTGTGTTTCTTTTATTTTATTTTATGGATAAATGTAAGAAAAATAGGTATAAAGCCAAATTTTTGTAAAGCCCATGGCTTATGTGTAAAAAGAAATGGCACATGAGCCATGGGGTGGGCAAAATGCCATTTTGTGAAGCCCAAGGGGCTGTGTGTAAAGTGTATGGCCTATAAAGGCAAAGATAGTGAAATATCTCAACAACTTTTTCTCTCTCCAAAAATTTTCTAGATCTGAGATCTCTTCCTCCTTCCTCAAGGTTAAAACCTTCTTTTTCCTTTTGAATTAAATCAAGAGTTTAACTCTTCCTTTTCTCAAAATAAGTAGATTTCCACCACAAAACCTACGAAGGGGAGCTCGGATCTTCAAGCAGATCTCGAAAAGGGAAGGCTTTTAAGGCTCATCCCCTTTTCTCCAAGACCCCGCCAGTCAAGAGCAAGAAGAAGGAGACCCATCTCCAAAATCTAACTTTGGACAGACCCAAGGCTCAAAAGAAGAGCAATAAATCCCCCAGGAGTTTAACTCCTTTCTAAAGTTGCTGGAGTTTAACTCCATAAAATTAATTTCTGTTGGAGTTTAACTCCATAAATTTGTTTCTGTTGGAGTTTAACTCCATAAATTCCCTGGGGAGTCCAACTCCCCAGCCCAGGGGCTAGGCCTCCCTTTCTGCGGGTTTTTCCCGCGGTCACGTGTGCGCACGTGACCCCGGGGCGCCAAGGCGCCCATCGGTCACGTGTGCGCACGTGACCCCCGGGGCGCCAAGGCGCCCATCGGTCACGTGTGCGCACGTGACCCCGGGGCGCCAAGGCGCCCATCGGTCACGTGTGCCCATGTGACCCCGGGGGGCGCCAAAGCGCCCATCGGTCACGTGTGCGCACGCGACCCCGGGGCGTCATAGTGCCCATCGGTCACGTGTGCCCACGTGACCCTGGCGGGCGCCAAAGTGCCCATTGGTCACGTGCGCGCACGTGATCCTGGGCATTAAGGCGCCCACCTGTTGTGCGAGCGTCCTTTAGACGCTATTTTGTTTTCTTTCCCCCCTCGTTTTACGTGCACTCCCCAACAAAATCCCTTCTGGAGTCTAAACCCCTTTTTTTTATAAAAAAATAAAAATAAAAATATATTCTTTGGAGTTTAACTCCACAATAAAGTTCTATTTTAGGAGTTTAACTCCGCATAAAATTCTTTTAGGAGTTTAACTCCATTTAAAATTCTTTGGAGTTTAACTCCACAATAAAATTCCTTTTGAAATTAAACTCCACTTTTAAAAAAAGGGGGGGAAGGAAAACATACACAGACTCCACGACACTGTCTTCCGTTAAAAAAAAAATTTCTAACGGGGCGCTGCCCCGCACCCCGCAAGGGGGCTGCTAGCCCCCTTGACCTCCAGCCCGCTATCCGGGTAGCGGGACCCCCGTAAAAACTCTGCGGGCCCCCCGATATTTCCAAAACCCCCTTCAAAACACGATACTGCACATTGAGTTCGCATGACCAGTTTAACCCGTTAATCGGAGGTTCCTTCGCTCCAAATGCGAGGGGTAATTAACGGCAGCTTAGTCCGCGGTTGCCGGAGATTCGGATCCCCACAATCAATAAACCCCGGTCTATCCTAGGCAGGGGGAATCTGTAATGCGCCTGACAAGCGCGCGCGTATTCCCATCTCAATGGGGTGACGAAAAACACCCTACAGAATCTGGCACGCCCGGTGGGACCTTTCTTTCCTCCCATATCTCGGGTTAAGCGTTCATGCGAACTCATTTAACATATACGCCGATGTTTATACTGAAATAATTTCTTTCTTTTGTGCAGCAATCAACTTTCAATGACGATGTCTCCCAAGACGAACTCAGCTTCCAACGTGACCCCGATTCCGTACGTGGTCAAGATCAGCGCTCGTGTGGTCCTCCCCGCAAGCCTCAGTTGACAGTGGGAGGAACAGCCCCGCCAGTTTGGCTCCGTCATCATCTACCCTGCCGGAAGCGCTCATCTGGCGGAGATCCCGGTGGAACAGGTGGCCAAGCTAGTCTCAAGGGGTAAGAGGCCGAATGTCGTGATCGCCAAGGCACCACAACCGAAACTTAAGACGGTATCTGAACGATTCTCTGGTGCTCCAGCTGGGGGCAAGAACTTCGGTACAAAGGGCAACAACAAATGTTGCGGACGAGCTCAGGCGATGACTCCAACAAATGCACAATCGAGCGTATCTCCAAGGCCTTCCATCGCCCGGTCTGCGGCGTCTTCCCAAAGAGCCAAAGTCTGCCAGGTGCTTAGAACAGAAAAGTTAAGGCAGAAGCGTCTCAGGTATCGAGCCAACAAGAGGGCCAAGGCTTCGGCCAAATGGAATCGTGTGAAGTTCCAAGTGCAGGGTTGCCCCACGACGACGGCTGAGTCGGACGTAAGAATCAGCAATTCCTTCGAGCCTCTGAAGTGGGTTCAGAAAAATGCCATGATCGCCAGAATCAAGAAGACAGTGGTCCGAACAGTGCCACAAAGAGACGTGTCCCGGCCCCAACAGAAGAAGTATGACACTATCTCTTCAAGAGTCTATCAAGCACTCTGTGCCACACGAAAGCAACGGGGTAAACCCAGAAAAGAAGCGCCAGCACCATTCAAGAACCCGGTTAGGCCAGCCGCCTTCAATCGACCGCCCGCTACCGAAACAGGAGGGCCAAGACAGCGATTCGTGAAATCAACCGCCGATAATAAAAAGATGGCTGGATATGTCGTCCATACGGTCTATATGGCGGGCGGGCATCCCAGCGACAACCGTCGCAGCAAAAGCAAGGATGGGGCCACCACATCCCAAGTCCAATCTGGCTTGAATGTGGTTTCCGCTTCCCAAGAACAGTCGCCTCCGTTGGATGAAGAAAACCCTCTCGAGGAGGAAGATGGGCAGAAAGACCTCTCGGTCCATGCAGAGTCAAGCTCGGACAGCGAGGAAGAGCCGACTTTCCGCTCCAGGACCGCAGAGCAAGAGCTGCTTCAAGAGCTTCGAAAACAGCTCAGGAGCAAGGATAAAGAGATGGCCAAGCTCTATTCGAAGATTGACGACTTAACGAACGTGGTGATGCAGCTTACGGCTCAAATTGCTCGAGCGCCTCCCAATCAAGCACAAGCCGCTACTAATCAGCCGGGTGATGACAATCCGAGGTAGCCAATGCCTGTTCCTTTGGGACCAAGACTGGTCGAGCCGTGTTCATACCAGAATATTACATTTTATACCGCCCATTCTTACGCTCGTGTATTTATAGGTAGGTGCTTTTAATCTGTGTTTGTTACATATTTTCAGATTACAGGTTTCCAGTACAAATATTGCAAATCAAGACAAAATCTCCACAGTTACACCAAATACAGAACATCTGTTGACAACAGATAAAAGCCGGGTTCCGGTCATCCATATCCGTCCAGTGCTGCATACCGGTTCCTGAGACAAGACATATGACAGCGGTCATTCGTGTCTCGGACAAGCACAGAGCACGAGAGGGGCAGCACAAGAATCAATGGGTGCGCGGAGCTCGAGGGAGAAAAGGTCAAAAGTATTATTTTTGTTGCCACTTTGGACCATTGCAAATCTGATGCAACTGTGGAAGCATACTGCAATTTGGTATATGTATAATAACATAGGACAGAGAACCAGGGGAGCACACAAAAGTTGGTGGCCCAACTCATCAAGATGGCCGCGGATCCGCGGCCTAAGCAGGCTTAGGCCGCGGATCCGCGGCCATGTGGGGTCCTCTCTCTGTCGAATTTCAGGGGAAGTTTGGGGACTTCATATTGAGGCAGAATGTTGCCCTAGATTTCCAGCTCCCTGCCTATAAATACTCCAGAACTGAGCTAAGCCAAGGGTCCAATTTTGTGTCCACTCTTTTGTAGTTTTTTGTATAGTTCTTCTTCTTCTTCTTCATTCTTCCTCCATGGAAATGTAGTGAGAGCATTGAGTGGATATTAATGAAGATGAGGGTTTTGTATCATTCTCTTTTGTTTCTTCTTCCCCTTGAGATTCTTGCTTTCTCTTGATCATTTAACCTCTTCATTGAGCTTGAATGGTTAAGGGTTAGTTATTGATCTCAAGGGTCGTATTTTCTTATGGAATTAGCGCTTCATTTCACATGCGTTCTCTACCCTTCCCTTGATCTTGCAACCTCTTGATTGAGCTTGCAAGTTTAAGGGTTGGCTATTGATCACATGCTTGTCTTGAGTTCTAGTTTCTTGTTCTTTTTATTTGCTTATTTATTACTTGCTTTTTATTACCTTGCTTTACTTTCTTGCAATTTATATTCATGCACTTTAATTACTTGTTTGTAATCTTTTCTTTTCTTTGTTCTTTTCTTTTTGTTCTCTCTTTTTGGTTCTTTCTTGTGAATGAATGTAATTATCTTTGGTAAGAGAAAATTACGGTATTCTAAGTTAATGTTTCTTTGCCCATTTCCTTTTCCCGTATTTTCCATTGAACTCCGCCCAAACCATACGCAAGCGCTCCGTTAGGCACCGTACCCTGACAAGGTAACGGTGATTCCTAACCGCGACCGGTTGCGTTCGGTTTGGCCGGAGGCGAAAGCAAGAGACAAGAACGGAAGGACAAGGGTAAATAAGCCGTATTCCACGAATACCGCGCTTAAATCCCCTAATCCACGTTGTTGCCGATTGCTCTAGCTTCAATTGGTCAAGATTCGGCTCAAAGGTTTTGAGTACGGATTTCTTTAGCTTATAATCTCGTATCTTTTTCTTAACAACTTTATACTTGCAAATAATACACTTAGGATAGAATCGAACAACTCATACACAAATTCTTTATTGACTCGTCTAAGACAAGAACAGAAATACAACCATCTCCCTATGGATCGACCCGTGCTCAACCGGCTAGCTGCATAGCGACACCGTCTTGATTGCGGTTAACTTTAATTCTTTCAATCAAATGGCGCCGTTGCCGGGGAGACGGTAGCGTATTTTCTTTCTTGTTATTCGGGTTAATATTCTTTTTGTATATATTTAAAAAAAATAAAAATTCTTTATTGTTTTTTTATTTTTTGATCATTTTTGTGGGCAAGAGTGCAGATTTTTGCAAGTTTGCAAACTGCGATTGTGGGGAGCAAAGTGTGCATTCAAGGCAAGGGTGATTTACGAAGTACAGTGCCAAAGATCCGGGTAGTTTGACCCGCGCATGCGAACTTTTCAAGCTTACCGGATTTGATTCAACGGGGTTTCCTAACCCAAAAACTTAACGGTACGTACTTTCCTAACACCTTCTTCTCAAATCCGACGCTTCCAATATACTATTCTTTGCAGGATTCTTTGCAAAGTCGCTAGCAAACGCCAAAATTGACTAACCCATATTTGTTGCAGTGCCGTGCTAAAATAAAAAAAAACAATTATTTGATTCTTTATAGAATTTTTATTGAATTGTGCATTGCATACATTAATACGGACTTAAGGGCAAGCGAACCCCACAAGATACGGTAAAGGATTTCATCACCTTTTCCGTGGCCCACAAATCACGAACTTGCGCATAACGTTTACCCGCACAAAATTTAAAAGAAACTAGACTTTAAGCCTTAAGGACTTCGCGCTCACTAGGAGAAGTTAACTGTGTTTAGAACCTTGCTTAACGGTATATTGTTTACGGGGTTTCTAGGAAAGTGTTAACGGCGAAACCGCCAAAAGAGAAAGGGTTATTTAATTAAGGAACTTCGCGAAAGCGTTGGAAAACCTCCCCTTATCTCTGCACTTACCTGGCCTCGTGATCAGTGTATCTTGAGCCTGTTTCTCGACACAGTTCTACTTCGACAATCAAGTTCTGGAGCAGGTCTAGTTGACCTAGGTTAACCCTAGAACGATTAGGTGTGTGGTATTTTTTGTGTCGTGATTGTTTTTGTCCATATTCTTTTTGTGTGTATACTTCATTCTTTTGTTAATATATAACTAAAAAAAAAATATATATAAAAAAATTATCACATTCTTTTTCCCCTCCTTTTCTCTGCCTTTCTTTCTTTCTCTCTTCATATCATGGGTACTCCACCTCGCAAAACTCTTGCCGAACTTTGGTACCCACAACCAGACATTACTTTATACGGTTCTTGTTTTGGTCGAACTTCAAACGACCCCTCCATGCCAAAAATTTCTTTGAAAGATCGGATAGACGCATCTAGGACGAACAACTGGACCCCGCAATCCACTTCGTACCAACCGTTTCAAACATTCACTCCTTCTTGCGTTGATACCCCTGTTGAAAGTCCAGTTGTAGCCACAAGACCTATGTCTCTTGCTGAACGTATTGAACAATCTCGTAACCGATCTTTCACTCCTTTCACCACTTCAAATTCTTGGGATCAACAATTCCATTCACCTTCCTATCCAAATATTGATCCTTCTCCTATCCAGCCATTCAATTCCTACCAATCCTACCCTACTTTTGCACCTTCCCTAGACATTGCTTCAGAACCGCCATTTGGGAGTTTTCAGTATCCAAACAACTTTGAATCTTTTACTGAAACCCCTTCACAACCCATGTCTAGTCTGGAACAGTCGTTGGAAGACTTTAGGGTAGCGTCAAGCCAACAGATGATGGATTTGAATGCGTCCATAGCCGCCCTCATGCAACCTAGTGACCCGGTAGCTAGTTTTCAACTAGCTCCAACTTTTTCAATGTATGATGAGGCGGCAGGACAGGCTGTGAATTTGAGTGGAGAGAGTGAGATGTATCCCCTTCCAAATCAAACCTACCCGTCCCAAATTGAATCCTACAACTCCTGTTTTGAAAGTCTATCGAGTATCCCACATGATTTATCAATTGAAGATAGAATGATGAATGAGTTGTGCGACTTCATAGTGTTTGATTTGCCCGATTGTGAAGGGTCCCTTCCAAGTGAAACCATACCTAATCCTTTTGACCTCTACACCTATATCTTAGAACCAGAATCGATTAATATCCATGCTTTTGATGAGGTGTCAGAGAATTTTGATTTTCACTTGATTGAGGATATTGACGCTGGGGATATTTTGGATGATGAACCCGTAGATTTGGCTGAGTTTGTCTCTTCAAATCATCATCCCGAGTCATTAAATATTTTTCCCGAACCCCATATGCGTCTGGACTTTGAAGAGAAGAGCATGTATGTGCTAAATTTTGAGGAGCATATTGAGGATAGTTTTGAGGATGAACCAGTTTTGCTTGATGAGTCGGATTTTCCAATTCATCCTGTTCCTTCCACTGACTGTGTACACCCTCCTGAACCTTTAACCGATACCCTTCCTCAACCACTTCCCTCCATCCTTTCCATCGTTCTGACCTTGCAAGAACCCGTCTCACTTTCATTTACTGTGTCTGGTTTACCAAGTTCGGCGTACCCATGGTTTCTCACGAATCTTGAGGGATTTGACCCCATTTCTCGACGGGTAAATATATTAGCACAATCGCTTTTTACACATCGCTCATCACAAATTGTGCTAATCTATTTACTCCATTTACACCCTCAAGTTCGTATTCCACTTCTTTTTCCCTTCCGCCATTCTTCTTCCTCTCATATACCGAGACCGTATCCCGCTTCTCTTCGCATACGGTCTCGCGTATTGTCCATCTCTTTTCTCTACGCCTTCTTTCCCCAACCAGCACATTATAGAGATAAAATTTTTGAATGGTTGGTGTTAACTTTTGGCCTGTGTAAGGCCTTGTATAGTTTGATACTGTTTTCTTTCCCCCCCTAATACTGAATTTCAACGCTTAACAGTGGAAACACTGTTTTACTTAAGTTTGGGGGGGCATTTTTTTTTTGTATATATTTTTTGTTTTTCCTTTTTGTATATAATTTGTTTTTAGGGAGCGCCGGCAATTTTGACCCTCTTGGTATAGCCTGACTGTGAGGGCACTGTCAAGTTTAAGTTTGGGGGTGTGCTTGGTAAGCTTTCTTCCTTCGCATTCATTTGTATATTTTGCATTTGCATACCTTATTAAAAACCCACAAAAAACAAAAATTTTCCAAAAAATATAAAAACTTTGTCGTCAAGTTAGCTAATAGGGTAACTTAGATTTTTATTCCGAAAGTTTAGTTGACATATTAGAAATAACTAAATTCTAGGCTTAGGAATTGAAAACCCTAAAAATAACTTTCGTTCTGTTTAAACTTGGTGATTATACGTCCTTATAGTTTTTTTGAGAAATAGGTAATTTTGAGTTCAGTTCTTGAGTTAAGTCAAGATGAAGGGAGAGTATTGAAGCTTTGCTGAAGGATAAGTCTGAAAAATAGTTTCTTTTCTTGAGTTCAAATTTAGAAAGTATATACCCTACAAACTGCACCTACACGTACCTTGAAACTTGGGATAGTAGAGGATACCTAGAAATACTCTTGCCTGAAAGCCTAATATGAAAGAAAAATCGGTATTTAAAGCTAAACACCAAAAGAGCATATTGAAAAATATATCCGGTCTTGAAAAAAGAAAAAAAAAAAAGAAAAAGAAAAAGAAAAAAATAGAATAAAATCAAGACCTGGAGACTGCTATTTACGCTTTAAAGTTCACACATTCAGTAATCGGTCGTTAGTGCCTCAAGAAGCATTAATAGTCGCATGAAAGGTGTGTGAGCAAATCCGTCCATCCTTAATGAAAAGAAGTAGTATTAGGTATTAGGGCAAGGGTATTATAGCTTGAATTGAATTCTTGAGTGTAGGGGTGCAAATATACACACACGTAGGGGTATACAATCGATGTTTGAATAAAAGATAGAAATAAAGAATAAGACTTGTGTTTTCTGTAAAGTTGATAAAAATCCCTAATTTGAGGCCGCACTTTAGAAGGAAAACTCAGGGGAACCAACATCTTTCTAAACTTTTTTGGAACGTATATGATCTAAGAATAAATAGATTAGAGGTGTGAAGCATAAGGGTTGGATATTTCTAACTTAGGATGATAGAATTTCTAACGTAAATACTAAACTGTAGGAATAGAATCGACGTTAACTTACGAAACTAGCTTGACGGGATTTTGTGGGTAGTATCCGCTGAAAACCCTCAGGAGACAACACTCCTCCTACTAGGGACACCTAGAGGTTTAACGGCTTGTTGCACGCGCTCAGTGCAATCGCGTTCCCTGCGAAAGTGCGGTTATCATTTTATTTTTGTGAATAATTAGTTTTGCTCGGGACGAGCAAAAGTTAAGTTTGGGGGTATTTGTTCATACCAGAATATTACATTTTATACCGCCCATTCTTACGCTCGTGTGTTTATAGGTAGGTGCTTTTAATCTGTGTTTGTTACATATTTTCAGATTACAGGTTTCCAGTACAAATATTGCAAATCAAGACAAAATCTCCACAGTTACACCAAATACAGAACATCTGTTGACAACAGATAAAAGCCGGGTTCCGGTCATCCATATCCGTCCAGTGCTGCATACCGGTTCCTGAGACAAGACATATGACAGCGGTCATTCGTGTCTCGGACAAGCACAGAGCACGAGAGGGGCAGCACAAGAATCAATGGGTGCGCGGAGCTCGAGGGAGAAAAGGTCAAAAGTATTATTTTTGTTGCCACTTTGGACCATTGCAAATCTGATGCAACTGTGGAAGCATACTGCAATTTGGTATATGTATAATAACATAGGACAGAGAACCAGGGGAGCACACAAAAGTTGGTGGCCCAACTCATCAAGATGGCCGCGGATCCGCGGCCTAAGCAGGCTTAGGCCGCGGATCCGCGGCCATGTGGGGTCCTCTCTCTGTCGAATTTCAGGGGCAGTTTGGGGACTTCATATTGAGGCAGAATGTTGCCCTAGATTTCCAGCTCCCTGCCTATAAATACTCCAGAACTGAGCTAAGCCAAGGGTCCAATTTTGTGTCCACTCTTTTGTAGTTTTTTGTATAGTTCTTCTTCTTCTTCTTCTTCATTCTTCCTCCATGGAAATGTAGTGAGAGCATTGAGTGGATATTAATGAAGATGAGGGTTTTGTATCATTCTCTTTTGTTTCTTCTTCCCCTTGAGATTCTTGCTTTCTCTTGATCATTCAACCTCTTCATTGAGCTTGAATGGTTAAGGGTTAGTTATTGATCTCAAGGGTCGTATTTTCTTATGGAATTAGCGCTTCATTTCACATGCGTTCTCTACCCTTCCCTTGATCTTGCAACCTCTTGATTGAGCTTGCAAGTTTAAGGGTTGGCTATTGATCACATGCTTGTCTTGAGTTCTAGTTTCTTGTTCTTTTTATTTGCTTATTTATTACTTGCTTTTTATTACCTTGCTTTACTTTCTTGCAATTTATATTCATGCACTTTAATTACTTGTTTGTAATCTTTTCTTTTCTTTGTTCTTTTCTTTTTGTTCTCTCTTTTTGGTTCTTTCTTGTGAATGAATGTAATTATCTTTGGTAAGAGAAAAATACGGTATTCTAAGTTAATGTTTCTTTGCCCATTTCCTTTTCCCGTATTTTCCATTGAACTCCGCCCAAACCATACGCAAGCGCTCCGTTAGGCACCGTACCCTGACAAGGTAACGGTGATTCCTAACCGCGACCGGTTGCGTTCGGTTTGGCCGGAGGCGAAAGCAAGAGACAAGAACGGAAGGACAAGGGTAAATAAGCCGTATTCCACGAATACCGCGCTTAAATCCCCTAATCCACGTTGTTGCCGATTGCTCTAGCTTCAATTGGTCAAGATTCGGCTCAAAGGTTTTGAGTACGGATTTCTTTAGCTTATAATCTCGTATCTTTTTCTTAACAACTTTATACCTGCAAATAATACACTTAGGATAGAATCGAACAACTCATACACAAATTCTTTATTGACTCGTCTAAGACAAGAACGGAAATACAACCATCTCCCTGTGGATCGACCCGTGCTCAACCGGCTAGCTGCATAGCGACACCGTCTTGATTGCGGTTAACTTTAATTCTTTCAATCAAGCCGCATGAAAGCCGGCCACACTCCGCTTCTGGGGACGCCTTGGCCCCAGATAGCACTATCCCGCTAACACAGGATTGGATAATGGATTTGGTCACCAGCAAGGTTAAAACATTGGTGGCCGAAGTTGAAGCTCAGAAAGAAATCGGCAGTAGTGGGCGGCCATATCCCGCGCAGTACGATCTGATTGAGTTTCCAAGCGGCTACGTCATTCCTAAGTTTGGAAGATTTGATGGAACAGGGAATGCAAATCAGCACGTCGCCCACTTCAAAGGGTCGTGCGGAAATACAGGGGGCAATGACGCGCTCCTTCTTCGTCAGTTTGTCAACAGCCTGACCGGCGTCGCCTTCGACTGGTATGCGAGTATACCGAACGGGTCCGTCATTACCTTTGCCCAAATGGAGTCCCTGTTTCGGCAAAGGTTCATGAGTGTCAGTGATAAAATCTCCATTGCCGACCTTGTGAGGACCAAGCCGGGGAAGAATGAAAGCAACACCGACTTTATCGCTCGATGGCGTAATCTCACAGTCAAGTGCGAACCGCCGCTGGAGCAGTACCAGTCCGTCAGCCTTCTCATTGGGAACCTCAGCAATTGGATGGTCCCATTCTTGTGTACGGCAGGCCTCAAGACATTTCAGGAGCTAACCAAGAAAGTCCAAATGCTGGAACGCTCGAAGCAGGAGTCCCCGCCGGATTCTCAGAGAGACAAAACTTGGAAAAGCAAGCGGGACGACAACCGTAGAAGCGGGAGTTCCAGCAGTACCAATGTCTTCAATGCGTCCGACAATGAAGAAAAGCGAAGGGCGGCCGAATCCAAAACTAACTGGTCTCGAAAGCCATTGCTGGGAGGAGATGAGCCTTCCCTAGAGGAGAAAAAGAACAAGGTTTACTCTTTCAGAAGGGACAAGGTCCGCAAGATATTTAAAGATGCCTTGAACAACGGCCTACAATTGCCGGAGTCGAAAAGACCCCAAGAAGCAAAAATGACCGACAATCCCCTGTATTGCCCGTACCACCGAGTAGTGAGCCATGCGATCGAGGATTGCTATATCTTCAAGGACTGGGTCGAGAAGCAGTACAAGGCTGGAGAGATCGAGCTGTCCAAAAGCGTGTTGGTGAACAATCAAGTTGCAACCGCCAACTTTATACAGACAGAAGTTGAAGCCTTCTGGGAGCAGACAGCTGAACCCGCTGCCCTGACAAACGAAACGGACCCATCGCGGTCTCCGTGGAATACGCACATATCTAACAAGACGAAGAAGATGATAAAGCTACTTCGGAAAGAGCCCATGACAGAATGGGAAGGGCAGAAAAGGCCTACCAGTCCAGCTGCCGATGCGGTTCCATCACGCTCAACATCCAAGAAGCTCAAAAAGAAGAAAAGTGCGGCTCGGCGCGATAAGGAGTCTGCAGGGAGATCGGCCATTCAAAAATATACCGATTCCCTCGAAGAATATGAACAGAAGGAAAGAACTTTGGTTCAATTAAAAGAGTTCCTCCCTGTACAAGCGGCTGAAATTCTGGAGGAGTTAGAAGAAGACTCCAATGAAGAGATCCCAGTAGAGACTTGCTACGCCATCCATCTTGGCAGCGACTCCGAGGATGAGCTCTGTTTTCCCGAAGAGGACGAGGAGCCCACCACAAAGGCCAATCAAATCCAACTCAGAAGCGGCAGGGCTCTACCGCAAAATCAAGGCAACGCCCCAAAAGGAAAGGAAAAACAAGTCGCTAATGAAGAAGACGGCAGAGAACTGGCCGATGAAAACATAAGTCCTTCCTCGGTGGACTATAATGTCTTGGCACATCTCCGGAAGCTTCCGTCTTTCCTGAGCATCTACGACGCCTTGGTCCTATCTAAGGAGCTTAGAGATGTTCTTATTCACGCTCTACAAAACCCCGAGCGGTATCAGGCTCACTTCGCGGAAATTAATATGAAAGAAGCTCAGCACGCTTTGCATGCCGCCGCAGTCACATTTAAGGATGAAAACTTGCTACTGGGAACAGCTGAGCACAATCGGCCGCTTTACGTGACCGGGTACAGCGACGGAGATCGAATTAATCGCATATTGATTGATCCGGGGTCCTCAGTGAACATCATGAACTTGCGAACGCTGAAGAGTTTGTCAATGGACGTCCGACACCTGTCAAGGGAAAGGATTGTCATTCAAGGCTTCAACCAAAATTTCCAGCAAGTTCTGGGGTCTATAGCTTTGCCAATCAAATTCGGGGATCTGCAAACTGAAGCTAAGATATACGTGATCGACACCGACACGTCTTATAAGATTCTCTTGGGGCGGCCGTGGCTCCACGATTACGGCATCGTTCCGTCAACTCTCCATCAATGCATGAAGTATACTAAAAGTGGCGAAGAAAGACGCATTGACGGAGACATCCAGCCGTTCGGTGTGCATGAAGTCCGATATGAAGATTCTCGGTACTTTATGAACCACCAAAATGCTAAGCTACAACTGACCGAGGATAGACCGGCCCCAAGACTCAAAAGCAAATCTGCGCCGGCTGTTACTTTCAAAAGCAAAAATACTCAAGCGCGCCTGCATTTCGGCAGCGACACTGATGAGTCCGACGCTGGAAGCCCGTCCTTCCGTAAAACTCGCCCTCGTTTCGGCAGCGATACGGACGAATCTGTTACTGAAGGCCCATCTAGCAGCAAAGTCTGCCCTCATCTCGGCAGTGACACTGAAGAGTCAGAAGAAGAGGACCTGCCGTGCAACAGCTGTGCAGATTGGACCCCCATGCATCAAGCGAAACTACGAGAGACCTTCGAAGTCGCAGAAGGGTCCCTGGCCATCACAAGGGTGCCGGAACGGATGTACAAAGAGCTCGATGCATTGTCAGTCTCTACCGTGGACCAGCTGAAAACTTTCTACGTGCCCGGGAGGAAAAATGGACAGAAAGGCATCCTGTTTTACAGGTCAAACCCCGTTGTGCACCCGGACGATCTTTCTGTCACGTGCCTTCCCTATGAGAGAGGCATAAGAGCCGTCCTCAATCCCAGATACTATGCGCCCGAGATGCGGGAATACTTTAAGAAGTGCGGATGTTGGTTGTACCAAACGGAGTCCGAAGCAAAGTTTTACGAAGGGCTATGGTATCCGCCCCAGGTCCGAGCACTCATCGATGGAAGAATTCCAGATAGACGGGGCATAGGCTACATTCAACTTGATTCCAAAGCGTGCTATATGATCCATGTTGGTAAGGCCAGCGAAAGATCAAATGATGATGACGAGATAGCCGAGCCAGAAGAAGCTCCTCAAGAGCTCGAAGATGGCGGGCAAGCAACCTTTGACGAGCTAATCGAGATTGACTTAGGAACGCCCGATAATCCAAGGCCGACCTACATCAGCTCGCTCTTGTCAGAGGAAATGAAAGCGCAGATAATTGCCCTGCTGCATGAGTTCGTCGACTGCTTCGCATGGACATACAAAGAAATGCCTGGCCTTTCCCCTGAAGTGGCCGTACATAAGTTGGCTATATCTCCTGATGCTAAGCCAGTCAAACAAGCTCCTCGAAGAATGAGAAGGGAACTAGAAGAAAAGGTCATCGAGGAAACTAAGAAGCTCATCGATGCCGGCTTCATCAGGGAAGAGAAATATGCGGATTGTATCGCATGCATAGTCCCAGTGAAGAAGAAAAATGGGCAGATCCGAGTTTGTGTCAATTTCAGGGACCTCAACAAGGCATGTCCTAAAGACGACTTCCCGCTACCGGTCATGGAAATGATGGTCGATGATACCTCAAATTACGAGCTGTTCACCTTTATGGATGGCTCGTCTGGATACAATCAGATCAAGATGTCGCCTGAGGATGAGAAGCACACAGCATTTCGAACCCCGATCGGAATATACTGCTACAAAGTGATGCCGTTCGGGCTGAAGAACGCGGGCGCTACATATCAAAGGGCAATGACTAATATCTTTGATGACCTAATCCATAAAGTCGTCGAATGCTATGTTGATGATCTGGTCGTCAAAACTGAAGCCAAGGCCGACCACATCCAAGATCTTAGGACCGTTCTCACCAAACTGAGGGAATACGATCTGAAGATGAATCCTCTGAAGTGTGCTTTTGGCGTGTCATCGGGAAAATTCCTGGGCTTTATAGTCCGGCATCGAGGGATCGAAATTGATCCATCAAAGATAAAGGCCATCATTGAGATGCCCTCTCCAAAGAGTCTGACGCAGCTGAGATCTTTCCAAGGCAAGCTTGCTTATATACGGAGGTTTATCTCAAATTTGTCGGGGAGATGTAGGCCCTTCTCAAAGCTCATGAAGAAAGGAGCTCCTTTTATCTGGGATGCCGAATGTCAAGCGGCGTTCGAAAGCATCAAACAATACTTGTTGCACCCTCCAGTGCTGGCCGCTCCCATTCCAAATAAACCGCTGATTCTCTACACTGCCGCGCTGGATGAGTCACTCGGTGCGCTCCTTGCCCAGAATAACGAGGAGGGAAAAGAAAATGCCCTCTACTACCTCAGTCGAACTCTAGTTGGGGCGGAACACCACTACTCCCCAATCGAAAAACAATGTCTGGCTCTAATATTTGCTGTGAAGAAGCTGAGGCACTATTTGCTCGCTCATCGGGTTATGCTGATCTCCAAGGTCGACCCGATCAAACACTTGATGACCAAAGCAAGCCTAGCCGGCAGAATGGCAAGATGGGCTGTCATGCTACTTGAGTTTGACATAGTTTATACTCCTCAGAAAGCAGTAAAAGGGCAAGCTCTTGCAGACTTTCTCGCTGCTCATCCCATACCGGAAGGATCGCCGCTAAATTGTGAGTTACCCGACGAACAAGTGCTGCACCTCAAGGAAGACGAGCCATATTGGGAGCTCTACTTCGATGGGGCCTCATCAATAAGGAGCTCCGGCAGATCAAACGTCCCGGAGATAAAAGCAGGGATAGGATTGGTGTTTATCACACCATCAATGGGAACCTTACGGCGTTCTTTCGCTCTCACCGAGCCTCGGACAAACAATGAAGCTGAGTATGAAGCTCTGATAGCTGGTTTGGAGCTCGCCATAGAAATGGAAATCCTTCGGCTACGGGTTTACGGTGACTCCCAGCTTGTCGTCAACCAAGTAAGCGGCACCTATAAGATATACAAACCCGAGTTAGCTCGGTATAGAAGCCGGGTGGTGGAACTCATGAAACGGTTCACTCACATTGAACTAACAAGAGTTCCTAGAGCATTGAACGGAAAAGCCGACATACTCGCTCGCCTAGCCAAGGATCTGGCTGATCCTGACTTGGACGAAATTCTGATCACAGTCAGGAGCCGACAAATTCTACCCCCAGTCTCTCTACGAGAAGAGGAAAGCGCGGAACAGGAGAGCAGTCCTGCCGAAGAAGCTTCGATCATCCAAGACGAGCCCGATTGGAGAGAACCCTTCATAGAGTACCTCCGATACGACAAGCTGCCCGAAGAAAAATCTATGAGGATTCAGCTGAAGAAAAGAGCTCTCCGATACGTGTTTGTAAATGACACATTATACCGCAGGTCATATGACCAACTCTGGCTCAGGTGCCTGTCATCGGCCGAAGCCCAAAAGGTCATGAAAGATGTTCACTCGGGCGTTTGCGGTGCTCACCAATCTGGCCCCAAGATGCGACTTCGAATCAAACGGCTTGGGTATTACTGGCCCACCATGATACGGGATTGCGGAGAGCATGCAAAGAAATGTCAGATCTGCCAAATCCATGGTGATTTCATTTACAAGCATCCCAATCCGTTGCATCCTACGGTGGCGTCGTGGCCCTTCGAGGTCTGGGGCACCGACATTGTTGGCCCAATTGATCCTCCGTCATCCAAAGGCCACCGGTTCATACTAGCCGCGACAGACTACTTCTCCAGATGGGCTGAAGCTGTCCCGCTAAAAGAAGTCAAGACAAAAGATATTCTGACATTCTTCCAGCATAATATTCTATACCGCTTCGGTACACCAAGAAGAATCATTTCTGACAACGGGTCTTCTTTCAAGAGCTTCAATGTCTCAAGGTTCGCTACTCAGCACAAGATAGACTGGAGATATTCCTCCATCTATAATCCAAGAGCCAATGGGCTCGCCGAAGCCTTCAATAAGACTCTATGCAAGCTCCTGAGGAAAAATGCTTCAGCCAACAAGAGGGACTGGAATCTCAAGCTTCACGAGGCGCTTTGGGCATATCGTACCACGCACCGTACTCCAACCCAGTCCACTCCATACTCATTGCTCTTCGGAGTGGAGGCGGTCCTCCCCCTCGAAGTCGAAATTCCAAGCTTAAGAATGGCCGTTCAGCATGAGTTGACGGAGGAGGAAAACGTGCTCCTTCGATTGGATGAACTCGATGCCCTCGAAGAAAAGAGGCTCGCGGTGCAGCAAAGTCTGGAGCTATACCGAGCCTAAATGTCACGGGCCTATGACAAGATAACCCGTCTCCGCGCTTTCAAGAAAGGTGAATTGGTGTTGGTCCTCAAAAGACCGATCATCCCCAATCGACATGCCAAGGGAAAATTCGAGCCAAACTGGGAAGGACCATACGTCATCGAGAAAGTGTTTGACGGAGGATCCTACCAACTAATAAGCTCCGAGGGAGAAAGGCCCATGCCACCCATCAATGGCCGATATCTCAAGAAATACTACACGTGAATGCTCCAAGTCGCAGGCGAATTGAGCACATCAGCCCTACGGTCTGGATCATACATCCTGCAAAACCGTATACAATCCACGGGCGTAAATGACCCCTATCTCTCCCAAATCCTGCCGGTGTGACTACTTATAAAGTCCCACCAGCGGCCAAAAAAAAAATAAAAAAAATAAAATAAAATAAATAAAATAAAATAAAAAATAATATAAACGGTATGTCCACAAGCAAAACGGGCACGGATGAAAACCCGAAAGGGCTCCGTGAGTAAAAACAGCAGGACTATCGGCGAGTCTGTGAAAACCCGAAAGGGTGCAAACTCGTGAAAGGAGATGAAATACACTCGCAAAGTCCTCTCGACCTTGTGAGGAGAAAACCCTGCGTGAGATCCTTACGACTCACAAAGGAGCAACACACTTAGGAATCCTCACGATTCCTAAGGAGAAAATACACCTGCGGGATCCTTACGACTCGCAGGGAGAAAATGCTTTTATGGGACCCTTACGGCCCATAAAATTGAAAAGCCTTAGGTGATAGGGACCCAAACCTGTCTCCTAAGCCATCGTTCCCCAACGGGCAACGGCAAATGATGAGTCGCTCCTGGCATTTCGCTTCAGTGTTAGCGGTGCTGATGCCGACCAAAAACCCAAATCCCAAGTCCTCCCATGGCAAATGATGAGTTACTCCTGGCATTATTCCAGTGCAGCAATGCTGATGCCAAACAAGATCCAAATTCCAAGTCCCCAAACGGCGAATGATGAGTCGCTCCTGGTACCACATTCCAGTGCAGCGATGCAGACGCCAACCAAAATCCAATTTCTCAAAATTCTCCCGGCCCTACGGTGGGTCCCCAAGTTGACCATCGTATACAATCCACGAGCTCAAATAATTCTCATCATACCCATGCCCCACTGTAATCACCAGTTACGCGGCTGGTCTCCGCTTTGGGAATGATGCTCCATTGATAAGACCCACTCATGTGTCCTCACGATATATGAGGAGAACAAACCTTTGTGGGATCCTTACGACTTATAAAGGAAAAACACACTTAGGAGTCCTCACGACTCCTAAGGAGAAAATACACCTGCGGGATCCTTACGACTCGTAGGCAGAAAATGCTTTTATGGGACCCTCACGGCCCATGAAATTGAAAAGCCTTAGGTGATAGGGATCTAAACCTGTCTCCTAAGCCATCGCTCCCCAATCCCCAAATGGCGAATGATGAGTCACTCCTGGTACCATATTCCAGTGCAGCGATGCAGACGCTAACCAAATTCCAAATCCCATACCCCAACGGCGAATGATGAGTCGCTCCTGGTACCATATTCTAGTGCAGCGATGCAGACGCCGACAAAGTCCCGAAATTTTTCCGGCCCTACGGTCTGGATCATACATCCTGCAAAACCGTATACAATCCACGGGCGTAAAACAATCCCAACCTCTCCCAAATCCTACCGGTGAGACCACATTCAAAGTCTAAAAAAAAAAAAATATCCTCCCGGGGCAAATGATGAGTTGCTCCTGGCATTATTCCAGTGCAACAATGCAGATGCCAAACAAAGACCAAAATCCCAAAATCCTCTCAATGACAGATGATGATTCACTCCTGGTACCATATTCCAGTATAGCGATGCTAATGTCAACCCAAATCAAAATCAACAAGTCAACTTCCACTCCGACACCGCAGAAAGCGGAGTAAGTCAGAATCCAATCTCGACACCGCGAGAAGCGGAGCAAGTCAAGTTTACCCCTGACACTGCAAGAAGCAGAGCAAGTCAAATCAAGCACCGACCGTCCAAGTCGCAAAAAGGGCAGAACCGACCGTCCAAGTCGCAAAAAGGGCAGCATCGACCGTCCACGTCGCTAAAATGGCAGCACCGACCGTCCAAGTCGCAACAAGGGCAGAACCGACCGTCCAAGTCGCAAAAAGGGCAGAACCGACCGTCCACGTCGCAAAAAGGGCAGCATCGACCGTCCATGTCGCAAAAAGGGCAGAACCGACCGTCCAAGTCGCAAAAAGGGCAGCATCGACCGTCCACGTCGCTAAAATGGCAGCACCGACCGTCCAAGTCGCAAAAAGGGCAGAACCGACCGTCCACGTCGCTAAAAGGGCAGCACCGACCGTCCAAGTCGCAAAAAGGGCAGAACCGACCGTCCACGTCGCAAAAAGGGCAGCATCGACCGTCCATGTCGCAAAAAGGGCAGAACCGACCGTCCAAGTCGCAAAAAGGGCAGCATCGACCGTCCACGTCGCAAAAAGGACAGCATCGACCGTCCATGTCGCAAAAAGGGCAGAACCGACCGTCCAAGTCGCAAAAAGGGCAGTACCGACCGTCCAAGTCGTTAAAATGGCAGCACCGACCGTCCAAGTCGCAAAAAGGGCCGCAACGACCGTCTATGTCATAAAAAGGGCAGTGCCAGCTTCCCAAAACGTGGGAACCGAATCAAGTCGCCTCCACGTGAAAGAAGATCCATCAATTTCATGCACACGACCCACATATGTGGTGTGCATTTATTGATGGGGGGCAATTTGTTGGGGTAAAAATTTACACCCCGGTTGACCAAGTCAAAATCAAAGTCAACCCCAAGCCAAGTGGGCCCAAGCCCAGATCCAGTAGGCTCATGCCCGGGTCGAGCCCGAACATGAAGCGGGCGGCCTCCCCCCACGCCAAGATAAAAATTTTGTAATAAACAATTTTTGTTGTGTTTCTTTTATTTTATTTTATGGATAAATGTAAGAAAAATAGGCATAAAGCCAAATTTTTGTAAAGCCCATGGCTTATGTGCAAAAAGAAATGGCACATGAGCCATGGGGTGGGCAAAATGCCATTTTGTGAAGCCCAAGGGGCTGTGTGTAAAGTGTATGGCCTATAAAGGCAAAGATAGTGAAATATCTCAACAACTTTTTCTCTCTCCAAAAATTTTCTAGATCTGAGATCTCTTCCTCCTTCCTCAAGGTTAAAACCTTCTTTTTCCTTTTGAATTAAATCAAGAGTTTAACTCTTCCTTTTCTCAAAATAAGTAGATTTCCACCACAAAACCTATGAAGGGGAGCTCGGATCTCCAAGCAGATCTCGAAAAGGGAAGGCTTTTAAGGCTCATCCCCTTTTCTCCAAGACCCCGCCAGTCAAGAGCAAGAAGAAGGAGACCCATCTCCAAAATCTAACTTTGGACAGACCCAAGGCTCAAAAGAAGAGCAATAAATCCCCCAGGAGTTTAACTCCTTTCTAAAGTTGCTGGAGTTTAACTCCATAAAATTAATTTCTGTTGGAGTTTAACTCCATAAATTTGTTTCTGTTGGAGTTTAACTCCATAAATTCCCTTGGGAGTCCAACTCCCCAGCCCAGGGGCTAGGCCTCCCTTTCTGCGGGTTTTTCCCGTGGTCACGTGTGCGCACGTGACCCCGGGGCGCCAAGGCGCCCATCGGTCACGTGTGCGCACGTGACCCCCGGGACGCCAAGGCGCCCATCGGTCACGTGTGCGCACGTGACCCCCGGGGCGCCAAGGCGCCCATCGGTCACGTGTGCGCACGTGACCCCGGGGCGCCAAGGCGCCCATCGGTCATGTGTGCCCACGTGACCCCGGAGGGCGCCAAAGCGCCCATCGGTCACGTGTGCGCACGTGACCCCGGGGCGTCATAGTGCCCATCGGTCACGTGTGCCCACGTGACCCTGGCGGGCGCCAAAGTGCCCATTGTTCACGTGCGCGCACGTGATCCTGGGCATTAAGGCGCCTACCTGCTGTGCGAGCGTCCTTTAGACGCCATTTTGTTTTCTTTTCCCCCTCGTTTTACGTACACTCCCCAACAAAATCCCTTCTGGAGTCTAAACCCTTTTTTTTATAAAAAAATAAAAATAAAAATATATTCTTTGGAGTTTAACTCCACAATAAAGTTCTATTTTAGGAGTTTAACTCCGCATAAAATTCTTTTAGGAGTTTAACTCCATTTAAAATTCTTTGGAGTTTAACTCCACAATAAAATTCCTTTTGAAATTAAACTCCACTTTTAAAAAAAGGGGGGAAGGAAAACATACACAGACTCCACGACACTGTCTTCCGTTAAAAAAAAAAATTTCTAACGGGGTGCTGCCCCGCACCCCGCAAGGGGGCTGCTAGCCCCCTTGACCCCCAGCCCGCTATCCGGGTAGCGGGACCCCCGTAAAAACTCTGCGGGGCCCCCGATATTTCCAAAACCCCCTTCAAAACACGATGCTGCACATTGAGTTCGCATGTCCAGTTTAACCCGTTAATCGGAGGTTCCTTCGCTCCAAATGCGAGGGGTAATTAACGGCAGCTTAGTCCGCGGTTGCCGGAGATTCGGATCCCCACAATCAATAAACCCCGGCCTACCCTAGGCAGGGGGAATCTGTAATGCGCCTGACAAGCGCGCGCGTATTCCCATCTCAATGGGGTGACGAAAAACACCCTACAGAAGGAGAAGAAGCAAATGAACTAAGAGTCTAATGGCTAAGTGTGGAGAATGGCTAATATCATATGCATCACTTATTGAGCCATGGATTAAAAACCAATATAATATATCACCCATGCTTCAATAGTGAGTCAAGACAAATAAAATAATCCATGAGCCATTCCTCTCACCATGCTAAGTATGTCTCCTCTAATTCCACCTCATTAATCCATTTAACAAAAATGGATAATACCAAATAATGAGATGTCTCCTTCTTGAAGTATTCTTGAGAAAATCATAAGAATACCCCTCACCGTATATACATAGCCATATCCGTATTCCGAAAAATACGAATACACTGAGACGATAACAATCCAATAATACAATACTAGGATCCGTTTAAACCAAAGCCCACCGGTATTGTCCGCCCGAACATCATCCGTGTACAAGTACACGTATGTGATCGTAGCCCTGCCGTAAAACCATACAGCCTCTACATCTTTTGCCCGAAGCAGGGAAACCCTCTGTGTGGGACTCTAAAGACTCGACAGTACGCTGGCAGTGGGTTTAACCACAAGCACGTCAGCGGTACTAACTGCACGTAACGGCTACCCAGGTATCTGTCGATAAGAAGGCCAATGAGCAAATTCATCCGAACTCCTACCGAGCCTATCTGTGACAATCTCCGTACAGTCCGGTTTGTTCGTCTAAGATACTCGCATATCGGGCCTAGGGGGATGGTATACGTCAGACCCCTAACAGCCCAATAAGTCGTGCCGGAGGAGAGCCCAATACATCCTGAGAAACTACTGGAGTGCCTACCAGTATTTCTCGACTGCCCTGGCCAGGGACTTTATGTAATGACATTCCGAATACTGCGCGATATCAACCCCTAATACCGGGAGAGACGAATCCTATCTGAACGCTACTTCCTCCAAGTGCATCGGGACTACACCCAACTACTACATGTTTGCACGACTCCTTTGAGCCGTGGTAGGGTAGTAATCTAAGTGCAGTGGGAACACACTCGAGACAAAATAGCGATGGCAAGTCAACGGGCTAATATGTACTCATGTCACCTAGGAACTGCTTCCTGACGATAGGTATAATACCAACCAGCAGTTCTCGATGAGTCCTGTCCAGTGTAACTCATAACCTAATGAACACCCGCATACTATCTTCAGTACATCGTACTAATGGATGTAGGACAGACCATATCTCTTGCTGGGATGAGAAGCGTATATACCAGTCTATTCCGGAGTATCGATGCCCCGTCTCGATAATCCTGTGACTAGGGACCTGTATAAGGATGTGCTTATAGACTACCCAGCCCCCACAAGTATAACTGCCATCACAATGCTGGTAGTCAAGAAAAGATCTTAAAGGCTCTACCAATATGTATAAGCGATATGCTAAAAGAAACACATGCACATATTGAGGTAGAATCAAATCAGGTAGCATACTTCCATTTTGAGCAAGACTGTTATTATAACTGTGAATATCCCAAGCTTCCAATATGTAATATACAATCCAGTATGATACAATAATGGCCTCTAGGACATATATCACTAACAATCTCCCACTTACACTAAGGCCATATATTGGCATATCGTAGACCTATCATCTCAATTAGCCTCTCGAACCATGTCTGAGGGATGGCCTTTGTGAGTGGATCTACAATGTTGTTCTCTGTCTCTACTCTCCGCACCTCGATCTTCCGGCGATCAATGATCTCTCTGATCAGGTGGAACCGCCTTAAGATGTGTCTGAACTTCTGATGGGACCTTGGTTCCTTCGCTAAAGTTATAGCGCCGTTGTTGTCACAATACAACAGTATTGGATCAACAATTGATGGAACCACCTAAAGTTTTGTCACGAACTTCCTGATCCAGACTACTTCTTTCGCAGCGTCACATGCAGCGATATACTCTGCTTCTATCGTCGAGTCAGCAACGGTGTCCTGCTTGGAGCTCTTCCGTCAGACCGCCCCTCCATTGAGGGTAAAAACATAACCAGATATGGACCTAGAGTCATCCTTGTCACTCTGGAAGCTGGAGTCGGCGAAGGCCTCGATCTGGAGGTCTTCTCTGCCGTACACCAAGAACATCTCCTTAGTCCTTCTCAGGTACTTGAGAATGTTCTTCACTGCCATCCAGTGCTTGTTCCCTGGGTTCGACTGATACTTGCTTACAACGCTCAGTGCGTAAACTACATCTAGTCTGGTACACAACATCGCATACATTATAGAGCCTACCACATAAGCGTATGGTATAATAAACATGCGATCCCTTTTCAAATCAGTCTTGGGAGACATCTCTTTGGAAAGGGTGATTCCGTGACAAGCCGGTAGATTACCGCGTTTTGAATCTTCCATACTGAATCTTTTCAGTAAGGTGTCGATGTACCTTGACTGTGAAAGTCCCAACATCCGTTTAGATCTATCACGATAGATCTGGATCCTCAGAATGTAGGAGGCATCACCCAGGTCTTTCATGGAGAACCTTTGTGACAAGAATCCTTTGATTGATTGTAGCATAGGAATCTCATTTCCTATCAAGAGAATGTCATCCACGTACAAGACGAGAAATACCACAGTTCTCGCTACAATTTTACTATAGATGCATGGTTCATCTGAATTTTTGATAAAGTCAAATTTCTTGACCGTCTCATCAAAACAGATGTTCCAACTCTGCGACACCTGCTTTAATCCATAAATGGACTTAAGCAACTTGCACACCTCTCCGCTGCTCCCACTCTGAATGAAACCTTCCGGCTGATCCATATAGACGTACTCTTCCAAATTTCCATTCAGAAAAGCGGTCTTTACGTATATCTGCCAAATTTCATAATCGTGGAAGGCAACAATGGCAAGAAGGATCCGAATGGATTTGAGCATAGCCATTGGAGAAAAGGTTTCATCATAGTCCAAACCAGGTCTTTGACGAAAACCTTTTGCAACAAGTCTAGCCTTATAGGTTTCAACCTGTCCATCTACACCAATCTTTTTTCTGAAGATCCATTTGCAGCCTACGGGTTTTACCCCTTCTGGAGCAATGTCTAAAGTTCATACTTTGTTGGTGTACATGAACTCCATTTCGGTCCGCATTGCATCCAGCCATTTTATCGAGTCTCTGCTTTGAATGGCTTGCTAGAAGCTAGTTGGCTCATCATCGTCGATGATGCAATCCTCTCTATCCTCGTTTGTAAGAAAACCGTAGTATCTCTCTGACGGATGAGACTGCCTACTAGTCCTGTGGAGTGGCGTGGGGATGTCCGATTCTTTCGAAACTTCTAGTTCCACCATGCTTTCAGTAATAGTTTGTGGTTCTAGAATTTCTTCCAGTTCTATTGCGCTCCCACTTATCTTTTTTTCTAAAAATTGAGTTTCCAAGAAGTGGGCATGACGAGAAACAAAAACCTTTTGTTCATCTGCGTAATAGAAAAAATACCCTCTGGAGTTCTTTGGGTATCCCACAAACTTACACAGTACTGAGCGTGCCTCGAGCTTGTCCGCAAGCTGCTTTTTTACAAAAGCTGGACATCCCCATATCTTCAAATACTGAAGAGAGGGTTTCTTTCCACTCCACATCTGATATGGTGTGGTAGGCACAGTCTTGGTAGGAACCTTGTTCAAAAGATATGCAGTCGATTCTAGTGCATAGCCCCAAAAGGATCACGGTAACTTAGAATTACTCATCATGGAACGTACCATATCCAATAAGGTTCTGTTCCGTCTTTCTGATACACCGTTGTGTTGAGGTGTGTATGGAGGAGTAAGCCAAGAGAGAATTCTATTCTCTTTTAAATAGTCCAGGAACTCGGCACTGTTCCCCTACGAAAGACGGAGACGCGACCGCGCAGGTCCGTCTTGCCTGAAATTTGGGGTAGATGCTAATTTGTTCTATCCGCCCACCTCTCCAAAGATGCCAAGTTGATTTATGGCACCATGTATCGAAGGTTTAAACGGATGCGACCGATATAACAGATTTCGTCAGATTCCCCCTCGCTTGAGGGGTTTTTGATTGTGGAGACGCTCTTCCCTGCAGGCGTAAGCCCCTGCAGTTAATTACGCTACCGCATCGCGGTAACAACTTTCTCCTTCTCCATATGGTCACTTCGTGTCGTGGGTGTCTGTTTTGTGTTTGGTTGCCCGTGGATTGTGTAAGTCCACGTTGCGACCCCCGGTTCTTACGGGGAGGCGGAAACGGTATAAAAATCAAATTTTTAGCGCATGGGGCAACATGGACTAACAAAGTCGGGATCTTTTCTAAACTAAACTAGCTATCATGCTAAAGAGAGTTAGCTACTCGGATAAAAGGTTATACCTAACTTGAACTCCTTCTTCTTGAAACCTAGTAGAGGTTGATGGTTCTCTCCTCGTCGCCTTCTTCCGTCAAAGATGGATCCACCTGAGGGTTCAACCTTCGAGCTCTTTCTCGAACTTAGAGTGAACTAGGATCTCCGGCTTGCTAAACCTTGAACCCTAGAGAGAGTAGAGAGTATCTATGGGGTGTTTTCTTTTCAAGGAGAGGGATTCTCAACACATGAGAAGGATTCTCCTTGAGCTTGAGGAAGAAGAAGATGAAATGAGGAGAGAGAATCTATATGATAGAATGAGCTCATTTTCCTTTTGCAACCATAACAAAAGGAAATAGATATATCTAATTAATAATAATAATTCAAAATGAAATAGTTGATGGTTGTATTTGGAATGACCACTATCATCACTTCATTAAATGAATGTAAGCTAGAATCAAGGAGTATCCTTGCAAAGCAATGATGATGGTCAAACATTCAACCATGGTCAACAAGTCAACCATGGTCAACAAGTCAACAAAATCAACCATGACACAATTTCATTTAATTACTATTATTAATTGATATTTCATAATTCCATTAGGGTTTGGAAAAAGACGACTGTCAACTGTGCATACGCACCCGTTCCGAAACCCTAATGAAAAACCTCTTCCTCCGCCTCAATCAACTGTGCATACACACCCGCATTCTTGTTCCGAGGAACATGAATACCGAGAGATAAAATCAACCCCAAAACATATACCAGTATCTGGCTCAAACCAGAGCCTACTAGTAATATCTGTCCGGACTCCAAACGTGCACAAGTGCGCGGATGAGAACGAACCCTGTCGCAAGACCATGCGACCTCTACTCTGTTTTGCCCAGAGGCGAATACCCTCTGTGTGGGACTCTAAAGACTCGACACTACGCTGGCAGTGGGTTTAACCACAGACCGCAAGCGGCACTAGCTGTGCGTAACGGTCCCCAGGTAGATGCCGACAAGAAGGCTGACGAGGTGAACCCCATCTGAACTCCTACTGAGTCTGAATGTGACAGTCTCCGTACAGTCCGGTCTGTTCGTCTGATACATCGCATGTCGGGCCTAGGGGGCGGTAAACGTCAGTCCCCAAATAGCGGTACAAGTCGTGTCGGAGTGAAGCCCAAAACACCCTGAGATAACACTGGAAGCCTACCAGTATATCTCGCTTGCCCTGGCCAGGGACTACTCGTGTAATGGCTCTCCTAGACACAGCGCGATGTCAACCCCCAATACCGGGAGAGACGAATCCTGTCTAACCGTCACTGCCTCCAAGTGCTTCGGGACTGCACCCAACCATTACCTGTTTGCACGACTCCTTTGAGCCGTGGTAGGGTAGTGATCAAAATGCAGTGGGAACACACTCGAGGCGAAGTGCCAGTGTCAAGTCAGCGGACTAAGCTGTACTCTTGTCACCTGGGAACTGATAACTGACGATAGGTATAATACCAACCTGTCAGTTCCCGACGAGTCCTGTCCAGTGTACTCGTAACCCAACGAGCACCCGTATACTATCTCCAGTACGACGTACTGATGGCTGTGGGACAGACCATCTCCCACACTGGGATGAGAAGCGCATACGCTAGTCTACTCCGGAGTATCAATGCCCTGTCTCGATAGTCCTGCGACTAGGGACCTGTATAAGGATGTGCTTATAGATTACCCAGCCCCCACTAGTGTGACTGCCATCACAACGCTGGTAATCAAGCAAAGATCCTAAGGGCTCCACTAATGCGTATAGGTGACATACTAAAATAAACACATGTACACATTGAAGTAGAAACAAACCAAGTAGCATACTACTATATTGAGCAAGATTGTTTATACAAGGTGAATATCCCAAGCTTCCATTAAGTAATATACAAACTAGTATGATACAGTAATGGCCTCTAGGGCATATACACTAACAATCTCCCACTTGCACTAAGGCCATGTACTGGCGTATCGAAGACCTATCATCTCGATCAGCCGCTCGAACTGAGTCTGGGGCAGGGCCTTGGTGAATGGATCTGCAGTGTTTTCTTCTGAAGCAACCCTCCGAACCTCGATCTCCTTGCGATCCACGATCTCCCTGATCAGGTGATACCGCCTCAAGATGTGCCTGGATCTCTGATGGGACCTGGGTTCCTTCGCTAAAGCTATAGCCCCGTTGTTGTCGCAATACAGAGGTATTGGGTCAACAATGGACGGAACCACCTGAAGTTCTTTCAAGAACTTCCTCATCCAGACAGCTTCTTTTGCGGCATCAGATGCAGCGATGTATTCCGCTTCCATCGTCGAGTCTGCAAAGGTTTCCTGTTTGGAACTCTTCCAACACACCGCCCCTCCATTGAGGGTAAAGACAAAACCCGACATGGGCTTGGAATCATCCTTGTCACTCTGGAAGCTGGAGTCAGCAAAGGCCTCGATCTTGAGGTCTTTTCCGCCATACACCAAGAACATCTCCTTAGTCCTTCTCAGGTACTTGAGAATGTTCTTTACCGCTATCCAGTGTTTCTCCCCAGGGTTTGACTGATACCTGCTTACCACACTCAGTGCATAAGCTACATCCGGTCTGGTACACAACATCGCATACATTATAGAGCCTACCGCAGAAGCGTAGGGTATAATAGACATGCGATCCCTCTCCAAATCAGTCTTGGGGGACATCTCTTTAGAGAGGGTGATCCCGTGACAAGCCGGTAGATTACCGCGCTTGGAATCTTCCATACTGAATCTTTTCAGTACGGTGTCGATGTACCTGGACCGTGAAAGTCCTAATATCCTCTTGGATCTATCACGATGGATCCGGATCCCCAGGATGTATGAGGCATCACCCAGGTCTTTCATGGAGAACCTGTGTGACAAGAACCCCTTGACAGATTGTAGCATAGGAATGTCATTTCCTATTAAGAGAATGTCATCCACGTATAAAACGAGGAATACTACAGTTCTCGCTACAAATCTACTATAGATGCATGGTTCATCTGGATTTTTGATAAAGCCAAATTCTTTGACCGTTTCATCAAAGCAGATGTTCCAACTCCGCGATGCCTGCTTTAGTCCATAGATGGACTTAAGCAACTTGCACACCTTTCCGCTGCTCCCACTCTGAATGAAACCCTCTGGCTGGTCCATATAGACACACTCCTCTAAATTTCCATTTAGAAAAGCGGTTTTTACGTCCATCTGCCAAATCTCATAATCGTGGAAGGCAGCAATGGCAAGAAGGATCCGAATGGATTTCAGCATAGCCACTGGAGAAAAGGTTTCGTCATAGTCCAAGCCAGGTCTTTGACGGAAACCCTTTGCTACAAGTCTAGCTTTATAGGTCTCAACCTGTCCATTTACACCAATCTTCCTTTTGAAGATCCACTTGCATCCTACGGGTTTTACCCCGTCTGGAGCAATGTCCAACGTCCATACTTTGTTGGTGTACATGGACTCCATTTCGGTCTGCATTGCATCCAGCCATTTTACCGAGTCAACGCTCTGAACGGCCTGCTGGAAGCTAGTAGGCTCATCATAATCTATGATGCAATCCTCTCTATCCCCGTCTATGAGAAAACCGTAGTATCTCTCGGGCGGATGAGACTGCCTACTACTCCTGCGGAGCGGCGTAGGAATGTCCTGTTCATTTGAACCCTCTGGTTCCACTAAGCTTTCAGTAATAGTCTGTGGTTCTGGAATTTCTTCCAGTTCTACTGCGCTCCTACATAATTCTTTTTCTAAGAACTGGTGTTCTAGAAAGTGGGCATGACGAGAAACAAGAACTTTTTGTTCCTCTTCGTAGTAGAAGAGATATCCCTTGGAATTTTTTGGATATCCCACAAACTTACACAGTACTGAGCGCGCCTCGAGCTTGTCCGCATGCTGCTTTTTAACAAAAGCTGGACTTCCCCAAGTCTTAATGTGACTGAGATGGGGCCTCTTCCCACACCACATCTCATATGGTGTAGTAGGCACAGTCTTAGTAGGAACTCGGTTCAAAAGGTACGCTGCTGATTCTAGCGCATACCCCCAGAATGATCGCGGTAACTCAGCGTTACTCATCATGGACCGTACCATATCCAATAGGGTTCGGTTCCGTCTCTCCGATACACCGTTATGTTGCGGAGTGTATGGAGGAGTAAGCTGAGAGAGAATCCCATTCTCTTTTAAGTAATTCAGGAACTCGGCATTTAAGTATTCTCCACCTCGATCCGATCTTAGAATCTTGATACTTTTGCCGGTTTGTTTTTCTACTTCATTCTTATATTCCTGGAACTTTTCAAAGGCTTCGGACTTATGTTTCATTAAGAAGACATAACCGTACCTTGAAAAGTCATCCGTAAAAGTAATGAAGTAAGAATAACCGCTTCGCGCATGTGTAGACATTGGACCGCACACGTCGCTGTGTACGAGTCCCAAGAGCTCGCTTGCTCTTACTCCGTGTCCAGTGAACGGAGTCTTTGTCATCTTTCCTTTGAGACAGGATTGACAAGTGGCATATGATTGATATTCGAACGGATCCAAATATCCTTCTGTATGTAACTTAGTCAACCTTCTCTCATTGATGTGACCCAGTCTACAATGCCATAAGAAAGTCTGATTGATTTCTGGAGACTTTCTTTTGTGTGTATTCTGGACATTGAAAATCTGTGGTTGGTTTAATACGTATATACCATTGCTCAATGTACCTGACCCAATCAGAACTTGATTAAGGTGAATGTTTACAACATTACTTACAAACGCAAATTCATAACCTTCTTTAGAAACCAAAGATACAGAAATGATATTACAAGTTGCGTTGGGTACAAAAAAACAATTACGCAAAACCAAAACATGCCCATCTGTCATTCCCAGGTGATAGTCCCCCACGGCTTTAACATTCATGCTAGCTCCGTTCGCAACTCTGAGGGTCATGTCACCTGCCTTCAAAAACCTACGGTTTCTCAATGCCTGCAAAGAATTACAGATATGAGATCCTGATCCGGTATCCAATACCCAGGAAGTAGAGCTTATAGAAAGACAGTTTTTAATAACATACACACCTGAAGCTGAAGCCGCAACCTGCTTCAGTTCCTGTGTCCTGGCCTTCCAAGCCCTGCAATCTTTCTTCCAGTGTCCACTCTTATGACAATAGAAGCATTCTTCCTTTCCCACAAGCTTCCCCGCAATCTTTGTTGCCTTTTCCTTTCCCTTCGTACCCACTTTACTAACACCGCCCCTTGGTTTGGCGGGGGCTTTCTTCCTCTTTCCCTTGGCTTTCGTCTTGGATCTAGAAGAAGAAGATCCTCCTACAAACAAAGCGGGTGTTTCCCTATCTTTCTGTAGGGTGCCCTCTGCGCTCCTCAGCATGTTGAGGAGTTCTGAAAGTTCAACTTCTTTTTCTTGTAAGTTGAAGTTCAGTATAAACTGGGCGTAAGTTGATGGAAGGGACTGGAGAATTAAATCCGTATAGAGTTCACTTTCCAACGTGGTCCCAAGTTCCGCGAGCTCCTCAATGTAGCCAATCATCTTAAGCACGTGGTCTGCTACCGATGATCCGACGGCCAACTTTGCCGAAAATAACTTCTTCGACACTTCGTATCTTGCGATACGAGACTGCTCTCCATACAGTTCTTTTGTATGAAGAAATATGGATTCCAAGTCCATATTCTCGTGCCTCCTCTGATGTTCGTTGTCCATAGAGGCAAGCACGAGGCACCTGGCCTTCGCGCAATCAATCTCCCAAGTCTTATGGATTTCCTTATCCGCGACGCTGGAGGTGGGACCTGGGATGGGGGGAGCTTTGGTGGTAAGAAGATACCCCAGCTTGTCGTAAGTGATTGCCATTTTGACATTCCTGAGCCAATCTTTGTAGTTTGGCCCTGTCAGTATGTTTTTATCTAGAAGTAACTTAAGTCCAGTCATTTCGATTTGGTCGCTGCAGGGGGAGAGAGAAGAAACACTTTAGCATGATGCTCTTGCAAGTTTAGAGTGGTTTTTAATTTGTCTAAACAGGATGGCTCCCACTGTCTCTCGAATCCCTCCTCAAACCATAAAGGAAGAATCAGTCGGGATCAATCCCACCGCACAATACTTGCTTAACCGTTCAGCCAGGCCAGTGTCGGTACTTCGAGGGAGGTTTTCCAACGCTTTCGCGAAGTTCCTTAATTTAAGAACCTCTTTTCCCTGGGGGCGTAGCCCCGCTAACACCTTTCTAGGCACCTACTAGGTTTATAGCATTGATTGTTTGGTGAGAAATTTCCCGAGGAGTAGCATATACTCACAGTAGGATCGGGATCCAAATATCATCGCGTGACGAAACTGAAGGAATCCTACCAGAATCATCACACTCCAAATGGTATGCAAATCTAGCAAGTTTCAGTACTTATGAAACTCCCGATGTGGATTTTTGCCCCATGCTCTTATGACCTTGACTTTGGCCAAAATATCATAAGTCACATGTCAAGTTCCGCCCGTCACTATCCAGGTTAATTTGGATCCATCCGTACCTACCCTTGACTTTGGCCAAAATGGCAGTACGACTGTCCCAAACCAACGCATCTATCTATGCTACACATGAACACCCAATAGCTACCAATCACTATGCCTTGACTTTGGCCAACATACATAGCTTGAATACTATTGCCTATTCATGCGAAACGACGGAGGGCTACGAATGGTTTTGGTAAAACCGTGAATGTAGAGAACTTGATATAATCGATGGAACGAGATAGCTTTTAGAAGGAGTGGCTCAAGCTCCGCATTTAAAAGTTAGTTTTGAAAAGAACCGAGTGGTTTTTCGAAAGTGTTCCAACGACTTTAGCTTGGTTTATTATCTTGCATTAGTTCTTTTAATGCGTGATATTCTTGCATTAGTTCTTTTAATGCGTCCCATCATTTAATCCTACCATTGCAGAAAACAATCAAAATATGACGTACGCTTATGCCATTCGCATTCGCCACGGGGCCCCGTCATCACCCGTTAGGTTACTTAACTAACGACAGAGCGGGGGCTGGGCTAGCGCGGCTGTAAAACATAAGCAACGTCTAAATAGTTATAAATATAGCAATGATAGACATTACAGATAACAGATGAATACATTGGATATACTAGGAATCCGCAATCCGTTCGAGCCTGCAACGAAAAGCGGATTACACGGTCGCGGTGAATAGCCAAAACCCCACCCAAGACCTCTACGGGTGCGGCAAACTACCCGCCAAGTACCCGGTAGTTTGTGCAGCCCTCCATGGGTCTATCCTAGAAGCAAAAACAGTAAAAAGAATTATACAATGACGGCTACAACCCCGACCCGGTTGTGCGGCCATACAAATAATATTATTACATCAATTTACATATTATAAATGAATGAAAGAAAAACAAAAGCTCATCTCACATCCACCCCGGCTATTCACCCGCGACAGTCCAACACATTCATATACACATTCCAATATCAAACACAGATCACAGAGATGTATAACCCCGACTAATCGACTTATAGCGATTAGCCGACGTTCAATACATACAAACATCACAGATATAACCAACATAGTCAAAGTGTAGTGAAGTTCGGAAAAAATACGGAATTATAGGTGTAAGTGCACGGCGGCGCCCCGGCCGTCAATCCGACGGCCAAATGCAGAAGCGGTGATAAACTTTAATTTTTCATGAACTGGCACCACCGCGCACTAATACCCGGATCGAACCACTAACTAGTCCTAGCTGTCTACAAGATGGGGAAGAGAGATATACCGACAGATCCGAGTCCTCCGGTCTTCTCGTCGTCGTCCCGATCTCCTGCGGAATGTCCCGTCTCCTCCTCGTCGCCGGTAGTGCACCACATCGCCTACTTCTTTTACGGGCGCCCACCTCAATGCCGAGGCAACTCGGGCACGAAGCTGGCTAGTCGACGTGCCCAAGATTTGCTGTAGAATGTAGTGTGGATTACTATGTCTCATTTTGGGGTTGTAGAATTGCCTTTGGTGGAGGGATTGAACTTGGAGCTTTTGAGATTGATCTTGTGGGATTTTTGCAACAAGAAATGAAGCAAAAACCCACACCAAAATGTTTGGACAGCCCCCTCCCTAATGCTTGGGCCGGCCATGACTTGGTGAGAGGAGAGAATGAGAGAGGAGGTGAATGTATCAAAAGATAACCAATCACACATGATGCAAGAGAGAGAGGGGAAAAAGGCTATCATGCATAAGCATGAGGGCAAGCAAAAACCAACACTCCACCTCAACCATCATGATATCCAAAGTCAAGCATCATCAACACAAAGTCAAGGTATGGTCCACCCATCATGAACCATCATGAAGTCAAGAAGTCAAGGTCAAGTGATCAAAGAATGGTGCAACCATCATGACACATGAAAATGCAAAGAACCCCTCCACAAATACTTATTTGCAACAATGCAAATAAGCCCTCCTCCACCAAACTTCGGCCAATGAACGATACAAAGGAAATTGGCCGAAACGGAAAGCAAACTGGCAACTCCAGAAAACTGGTCCCGTAATAAATTACAGGAAAACCCCGATACTGTGCATACACACCCGCATTTGTATTCCGACCGAAATACAAATGCAATGAGTCTAAATTCACACTGTACTATACTAGGATCCGGCTTAAACCAAAGCCGGCTAGTAATATCCGTTCGATCCTGATCCGTGCAATACCGCACGTATCTGATCGAACCCTGCCATATATCCATACGGCCTATAGTACAAACTGTCCGATCCTGATCCGTGCAATACCGCACGTATCTGATCGGACCTTGCCATATCTCCATACGGCCTCTACAACCTTTCGCCCGAAAGCTGAGTAACAGAATGTGGGGGACTCTAAAGACTCGTCAACACCTTGGTCGTGGATTTAACCACCAGCACATCAGAGATATAAGCCAATACGTAACGGGCTACTAGGTATTGACTAAAAGGGACGTCTGTGAGCGAACTCAGCCTGACAACCCTACTGAGCCTGTCAGTGACAATATCCATACAGTCCGGTCCGTTCGTCTATGAGTATCGCATGGCGGGCCTAGGGGGTTGGTAAAAGTCAGACCCCCAAAAGTGGTACAAGTCGTGTCGGAGTGTAGCCCAGAACACCCTGAGATACTACTGGAATACCTACCAGTAAATCTCCTGCCTTGGCCAAGAACTTCGTGTAATGGCTCTCCTAGACACAGCACGACCTCACCCCCAATACCGGGAGAGACGAACCCCTGAAGATACGCTCACTGCCTCCATGTGGCTCGGGACTGTACCCAACTAAAACCTGTTTGCACGACTCCTTTGAGCCGTGGTAGGGTAGTAATCAAAGTACAGTGGGAACTTACACGAGACAAATGACGATCCCCAGGTCGATGAACTAACCTGCACACATGTCACCAGGGAACTGCCATCTGACGTCTGGTATATGACCAACTAGCATGTTCCCGGCGAGTCCTGTCCGGTGTACTCATAACCCAATGAGCACCTGTATACATCTTAGGTGATCCAACTGACACCAGTGGCTTGTGAGACCGGCCACCGCCCTCGTCGGGGTCTCGACTGTATACACTAGTCTACTCTGGAGTATCGATGCCCTGTCTCGAAACTCACACGACTAGGGACCATTTAAGGATATGCTTATAGATCCCAGCTCCCACTTATATGATCGCCCTCATACTGCTGGTGGTCAAGCAAGAATCCTAGGGGCTCTATCAACGTGTAATAGCAACTTGTCAGGTCACCTAAAACAGTACACGATGATAAAGGTAAACCAGATAGCATACTATCATCTCGAGTAAGACTGTCCTACCGGGATAGGTCCTCCATCAATCATTGCAATCACGTACCTGTGACCTAATAATTGACTCTGAGGGCACTATCTCCAACAATCTCCCACTTGCACTCAAGGCTAATTATTGCGATGTCGCATACTCACAGCCCGTGTGATACCGAACACCCAACTCCTCTACTAGTCAGTCTCACAAAGCTCGTTTGCGAAACTATTGCGTTCGAGGAATAGCCTTAGTGAGTGGATCAGCTTTGTTGTTTCTTTCTATGTCTCTTTATATCTCAAGTTCGCGGAGAAAACCCATCTCCCGAAATGAGCAATACCTGTCTTAGAATGTGTCTGGATGTCTGATGGGACATAGCTCATAAATGAACTCCAAATCCAAACTTCTTAGACTGTATCGTCAACTGAACTTAATCAGTATCCTGGGCCATGCCACCCTCAGTATTGCCTTGGACCACCTGTCCAAAATACTGCCCCTCATCAGAAGGAAAACTATAGCTCTGACAACCTCCTTGTCGTCCATGTCACCTTGGAAGCCTGGAATGATAACTGTTTCCCGAATGAGGCTGTCGTTATCATATCCCTAGAACATCCACTTATGTTCTAAAACTGCTTCCGACCGTTTCTCCAGGATTGGATTAATGTCAGCTTATTGCATCTAGTGCAAGAACAATGTCTGGTGTGGTACTTGACATCTCATGATTGACTCAATTGCCTGAGCAAGTGATCTGCCAATCATGCACATTCCTCTCCCCTTTAGTCTGTAAGACACCTTTAGAGATGGTGACTCCATTACCTGCAGGTACACTACCGTGCCAGGAGTCATCCATTCTAAATACCCTTAGAATGCTGTCTAAGTACCCAGATTGGGAGACTACCCAAATCTAGATCTAAAACCATAGATCTAGTAACCAGTATGTCTGATATAAAATCCATTTCCTTTGTGGAGAAACCACTATGTGACGACCAAAGTATAACCGATTATAGTATAGGAGTTTCTTTTCCTACTCTGTGTATGTCATCCAAATACCAGGATATCACACCCTACTACCTTCTCAACAGATCCATCCCCTATTCTGATGAAGTCAAACCTATGACTGTCACGTCAGAAATAGATGATCTATCTCCGCTACTGGTGCTTCAGTCTATAAATAGACATAAGCTACCTATCCACCAATGCTTCCGCTGCTCCTACTGACTACGACAACCCTCTGGCAGAGTCATATACACGTACATTTCTAAAACTAGTTTAGAAAGACGCTATACTCATCCTCCTGCCGGGTCTCACAGTCTGGAACAACAGCAATGGTAAGTCTGGGTAAACAAGAACCTCCCTGCCACCGTCCTTGAGGCTACCGGAGTACCTCTCGGGTGCCTGAGGTTACCCACCGTATCTGCGGAGTGGCCAATGGAATGTCAAACCAGATTGAATCTTTAGGTTCCTATCAAATCTTCAGTAATCGTTTGTGGTTCTGGAATCACTTCCAGTTCTACCATACTCCCACTTCTGTTTTTGAAAAAATCCATTTTATTTAAAACTGTGGCGAGTTCAGAACAATATCACTATTGATCTTCCAGATGGTAGAAAGTCAACCCTCGTCAAAGCCTGGGTCAACCCACAAACAGCCATTACAGAAACGTGCCTTGAGTTGTCCAGTGTCTGGTTTTAATCATAAACCGGACAACTCCCCGTACCTTAACATCGTTAAGATATGAACTGTTCTATATCCAATATAGAACCAGAGGCACTGATTTAATTGAACCAGATTCAAATCATGCAACTGTCTCTAGTGCATGTCAACTAAATGGAAGGAGGCCGATCAGCGTTACCCAACTTAGGAATGCTTCCAATCATGAGTAACCTGAAAAAGAAGCAAGATTTCTTAATCATTACTATCAACTGAATACCATGCACAAGTGTCTACATCTTCGATTGCTTTGAAGAATCCCGATACTTGCTATACCTGGTTCTCTACTCTATTCAAATACCTATAACTTCTCAAAATTCAGACCCTGTGTTTCCGCGAAACACCTGTCTAAAAACTAGAGAAGTCATAAGTAAACCGAATATAGTACGAGGACCAACCCCTCTGTCCTGATGGACCCTGGACAACATACAATACTCTGTATAAGTCCCTTGAGTCTGATAACTCATTCACTGTGTGTCGTAGGTTGAAAACTGTACTTATGGTTAAGAAGAATTACACCGCTGTTTAATGCTCCTTACCTAACCATACACTGATATAGGTAAATGTCGTAGACATAATTTCAGAAAGGTATATCTCACTCTATGAAAATAGACGTACAGATATATCAATTTGAAATTGGTGCATAAAAGCGGATATTCAAAACCAAATATTTGCCGACCGGCAAACAGCCCAGGTGATTTCCTCAAATGTCACCGATTACAACGAATCCCGATATAATGAGGATGATCACCCAATTCCCAATAAGCTACTCCCACTCATCATTTGTAAAACCATACAGATGTGAGAATCATACCAGGTAAATACATACCCTGGAGCAAGTGTCTAATCGGGAAATCAGTTTTCTTTTAACATTGCACAGTGAAACTGAAACATTGAAATGTTCCGATGGGGTATCCTGGTATTCCTAGTAATGCCTCTTCCAGATTCACGATTGTAACCGTATAATTCTTTTCCACCTCTCCAAATCTCTTCATATGTCTTTAGTCATTACCTTCTGCACACCCCTTTAGGCCAAATGGTTTTCTTCCTTCCCTACCGTTCGGCACCCGCCTATGGTTTGGAAGAAGACTATCCAATAAGCATAATGGGTGTACTGTCCTAATCCTAGGAGCACTCGCAATGCGAGAGAAGGTGAAGATAAAAGACACCTGAATAAACCTTATTCCTATTTCTCCTGAACCAGAATCCATCCCCGAACTGGAACAAGTTCCTTTCGAGTTCGTATATAACCATACGATGGAGTATCCAATAAACTGTGGATCATCGTAGTGATACGGAGTGTCCTGGAGAAATACAAAGGTGATTTAGGATTGGCGAAGAAATACTTGGTTTGGTCGTGAATATCTGTTGCAATTTACTTTGCCCTCTTACTAATCCCTTGATTTGTCTTAACTTAATACCTTCTGTACACCATCGTTAGGCTAATTGGTTTTCTTCATTCCCTACCGGTCGGCACCAGCCTAAGGTTTGGAAGAAGACTATCCAATTTGCGTAATAGGTGTACTATCTCCTAAACCAAGGAGTACTCGCAACCTGAGAGAAGGTAAAAGGAAAAGACAACTGAATAGTCCTATCCGTTTTCTCCAGAACCGGAAACCATCCTCGAATAAATTCTTTCGAGTTCGTATCTAACCATACGATGGTTTTGTCCAATGGAAGTGGACGTTCGTAGTAATACGGGGTGTCCTGGAGAAAAGGGTAAAAGTAGGAGTGGCAATGAGGTTCGCAACTCTGACAATTCAAAAGCCAGTGTTTAAGAAGGTTCGGTTAACTTGGTCACTGAGTCATAGTCTTAGGGTCGGGTCAATGGTCGCTGCCGAAGAGAGAGAGAAAAGAAACACTCAGCGTGCACTCTAACCTAGATCAGAATGGTTACCAATTTATCTAATCTGGAATCCTCCCACTGTACCTCAAATTCTCCTCCAAACCTGAAAGAAGAATTAGTCGGGGTTACCCGAGGAGTAAACTAACTCATCAGTGGGAATCGGGATCCAACTATCATCGCATGACAACGTGACGGAATCCGCTCACGGTATCACACTCCAGAAGGTATGCGCATATCTGGCAAGTTTCAGTTCTTTTGAAACTCCCGATGTGATTTCTGCCCCATGCTCTTATGACCTTGGCGAAGGTCAACAAATCATAAGTCACATGTCAAGTTCTACCCGTCATTATCCAGGTTAATTTGAATCCACCCGTACAAGCCCTTGACGAAGGCCAACAAGGCTATACGACTGTCCCAAACCAACGCATCTATCTATGCAGCAGAAAGGTAACAAGCAGCTACCATACACTATGCCTTGACGAAGGTCAACAAACATAGCATGAATACTACGTGCTACCCGTCTGAAACGACAGAGGGCTACGAATGGTTTCTGGCGAAAACCTTTAACGTAATGAACTTGATATCGTTGAAGGAACGGATAGCTTTTTAAAAAATATAGTGACGAAAACCTTCGCTAAAGAGGTCACTCCCGGTGAAGGGATCTCGGCTCTTTCCCCGTAGAATGAGGTGCAGGATATTCCAAATGAATACCACGGTGCAAAGCAAAAGTAATCGGCTATAGTGAAGTTAATGCCCTGACGCAAACTTTCTGTCCAAGGGGTCACTCCCGGTGAAGGGATCTCGGCCCTTGCCTCGTCGACTGAGGAGCAGGATATTCCAACTGAATATCACGATGCAAAACAAAAGTGAACGTCCTTGCAGTAACAGCTTTTTGAAAAGTGTTCCAACAACATCAGATAAGCTTTGTTTTAACTTGCATTGATCCGAATCAACGCAGTCCCATCAATTGATCACACCACAAAGAACGAAAATATACTGATGTATGTATATGCCATCCGCATTCGCCACTGGGTCCCGTCATTACCCGTTAGGTTAGCTAACTAACGACAGAGCGGGGACTGGACTAGCGCGGATGTAAAACATATACAACATCTACTAATATATATACCAATATATTATATTCGCTCAAGGCGTGATAAAATGCAACATCACAGAAATGTACAGCATCACAGAACAATACAGATATCTGGGATCCCCGGGTTTCACAGAGCCACTACTGAAACCCGACGTTCCCCTGGTCGTGTGGATAGCCTGTGCAATGAAATCCTAGACCCCTACGGGCGCGGCAAGTTACCCGCCAAAACCTGAAGCGAGGCAGCCCCCTTCAGCACCGTGAATGGACCACCCAGCACTTCACGGAATCCGGTAACTCGGGCACCCCTCCTGGGTCAACCTGTACCCCCTACGAGTGCGGCGAATAGCCCGCCAATTCTAGAGTGAAGCCCCCTCCGTCTCAATGCCATGAGATGCGGGCTTGTTGCCCTCTAGAACTCGGCTATCCGTGCACCCCTCCGCGGGGTAACCCTAGTACAGAAAGTAAAATATACATACAACGGGTATATCGACCGCAACCAGGTCGTGCCCCAAAATAATAATACAATCAGGCAGTGACGGCAGTCCACATGTCAGACGCTCGCCCCGCAATATCAAATGTACATAATACAACCACAACTGTACTAGCATTGCATCCAGGCTATCCCCCACGACCGATCCGCAACATCACAGCAAAAACAGAACATCAACGTGAAAGTCACGTTCGCAAATCCGTCTAACCGGGCTATAGCAGTTAGACCGGATTTACCGATCGAGTGACATTCACGGTCGCAGATATAATGTAAATACTGTGAAATAATGTGTTTAAAATATCCGATCGATCAAAAATTAACAAGTGGGCCCCCAAGCAATACTGTAGCACTCACAGAAATTCTGGGCCCAATTTTAATATTCCAAAACCCCAATTTTAACCCCAGAAAGATACTGTAGAAATTTGGTGCAGGGATCCCCACAGTGTGCGGCGGAACCGCGGCCTAAAGGGGGTTTTGGCCGCGGTTCCGCGCCTCCACTGTGGATTCACCCTGTCGAATTTCTACAGTAGCCTAGTAGTCTCCAGTACATTAATTTTACACAACCTGAAAAATTTTTGGAGACCAAAAAAATTCAACAGAAAACTGTCGTGGAGGAAATACGGGTTTTGGAACATTTGATCGATCGGAACTGAAAAACACATTAAGGAAAGCTAGACTAAGTTAATGGCGAGGCTCTGATACCACTGTAAGTGCACGGCGGCGCCCCGGCCGTCAATCCGACGGCCAAACGCGGAAGCGGTGATGAACTTTAATTTTTCATGAACTGGCACCACCGCGCACTAATACCCGGATCGAACCACTAACTAGTCCTAGCTGTCTACAAGATGGGGAAGAGAGATATACCGACAGATCCGAGTCCTCCGGTCTTCTCGTCGTCATCCCGATCTCCTGCGGAATGTCCCATCTCCTCCTCGTCGCCGGTAGTGCACCACATCGCTTACTTCTTTTACGGGCTCCCACCTCAATGCCGAGGCAACTCGGGCACGAAGCTGGCTAGTCGACGTGCCCAAGATTTGCTGTAGAATGTAGTGTGGATTACTATGTCTCATTTTGGGGTTGTAGAATTGCCTTTGGTGGAGGGATTGAACTTGGAGCTTTTGAGATTGATCTTGTGGGATTTTTGCAACAAGAAATGAAGCAAAAACCCACACCAAAATGTTTGGACAGCCCCCCCTAATGCTTGGGCCGGCCATGACTTGGTGAGAGGAGAGAATGAGAGAGGAGGTGAATGTATCAAAAGATAACCAATCACACATGATGCAAGAGAGAGAGGGGAAAAAGGCTATCATGCATAAGCATGAGGGCAAGCAAAAACCAACACTCCACCTCAACCATCATGATATCCAAAGTCAAGCATCATCAACACAAAGTCAAAGTATGGTCCACCCATCATGAACCATCATGAAGTCAAGAAGTCAAGGTCAAGTGATCAAAGAATGGTGCAACCATCATGACACATGAAAATGCAAAGAACCCCTCCACAAATACTTATTTGCAACAATGCAAATAAGCCCTCCTCCACCAAACTTCGGCCAATGAACGATACAAAGGAAATTGGCCGAAACGGAAAGCAAACTGGCAACTCCAGAAAACTGGTCCCGTAATAAATTACAGGAAAACCCCGATACTGTGCATACACACCCGCATTTGTATTCCGACCGAAATACAAATGCAATGAGACAAAATTCACACTGTACTATACTAGGATCCGGCTTAAACCAAAGCCGGCTAGTAATATCCGTTCGATCCTGATCCGTGCAATACCGCACGTATCTGATCGAACCCTGCCATATATCCATACGGCCTATAGTACAAACTGTCCGATCCTGATCCGTGCAATACCGCACGTATCTGATCGGACCTTGCCATATCTCCATACGACCTCTACAACCTTTCGCCCGAAAGCTGAGTAACAGAATGTGGGGGACTCTAAAGACTCGTCAACACCTTGGTCGTGGATTTAACCACCAGCACGTCAGAGGTATAAGCCAATACGTAACGGGCTACCAGGTATTGACTAAAAGGGACGTCTGTGAGCGAACTCAGCCTGACAACCCTACTGAGCCTGTCAGTGACAATATCCGTACAGTCCGGTCCGTTCGTCTATGAGTATCGCATGGCGGGCCTAGGGGGTTGGTAAAAGTCAGACCCCCAAAAGCGGTACAAGTCGTGTCGGAGTGTAGCCCAGAACACCCTGAGATACTACCGGAATACCTACCAGTAAATCTCCTGCCTTGGCCAAGGATTTCGTGTAATGGCTCTCCTAGACACAACACGACCTCACCCCCAATACCGGGAGAGACGAACCCCTGAAGATACGCTCACTGCCTCCATGTGGCTCGGGACTGTACCCAACTAAAACCTGTTTGCACGACTCCTTTGAGCCGTGGTAGGGTAGTAATCAAAGTACAGTGGGAACTCACACGAGACAAATGACGATCCCCAGGTCGATGAACTAACCTGCACACATGTCACCAGGGAACTGCCATCTGACGTCTGGTATATGACCAACTAACATGTTCCCGGCGAGTCCTGTCCGGTGTACTCATAACCCAATAAGCACCTGTATACATCTTAGGTGATCCAACTGACACCAGTGGCTTGTGAGACCGGCCACCGCCCTCGTCGGGGTCTCGACTGTATACATTAGTCTACTCTGGAGTATCGATGCCAGAGATACACTGCACCAAAATCGAGGCAGAGAGGAGACAACACGGCCGCGGATCCGCGGCAACATAGCTTGCTATTGCCGCGGAAACGCGGTCGTTTGGTCAGATCTCTGGCTCGTTTTTGGTGGTTATCTTTAAAAAACCCTGAGATGATTTTAGGTGTATGACAAATTTTGTTTTGACCTGAAAAAAAAATTAACAGAAACTAGGGTTTTTGAAAAGTTTGGTTTTTGGATTTTTTCGGTTCCAAACTTCGTTACACTTCACTACTTAGCTAGTTTATGTTTAGTTAGGCTCTGATACCACTGTAAGTCCACGTTGCGACCCCCGGTTCTTACGGGGAGGCGGAAACGGTATAAAAATCAAATTTTTAGCGCATGGGGCAACATGGACTAACAAAGTCGGGATCTTTTCTAAACTAAACTAGCTATCATGCTAAAGAGAGTTAGCTACTCGGATAAAAGGTTATACCTAACTTGAACTCCTTCTTCTTGAAACCTAGTAGAGGTTGATGGTTCTCTCCTCGTCGCCTTCTTCCGTCAAAGATGGATCCACCTGAGGGTTCAACCTTCGAGCTCTTTCTCGAACTTAGAGTGAACTAGGATCTCCGGCTTGCTAAACCTTGAACCCTAGAGAGAGTAGAGAGTATCTATGGGGTGTTTTCTTTTCAAGGAGAGGGATTCTCAACACATGAGAAGGATTCTCCTTGAGCTTGAGGAAGAAGAAGATGAAATGAGGAGAGAGAATCTATATGATAGAATGAGCTCATTTTTCTTTTGCAACCATAACAAAAGGAAAAAGATATATCTAATTAATAATAATAATTCAAAATGAAATAGTTGATGGTTGTATTTGGAATGACCACTATCATCACTTCATTAAATGAATGTAAGCTAGAATCAAGGAGTATCCTTGCAAAGCAATGATGATGGTCAAACATTCAACCATGGTCAACAAGTCAACCATGGTCAACAAGTCAACAAAATAAACCATGACACAATTTCATTTAATTACTATTATTAATTGATATTTCATAATTTCATTAGGGTTTGGAAAAAGACGACTGTCAACTGTGCATACGCACTCGTTCCGAAACCCTCATGAAAAACCTCTTTCTCCGCCTCAATCAATTGTGCATACACACCCGCATTCTTGTTCCGAGGAACATGAATACCAAGAGATAAAATCAACCCCAAAACATATACCAGTATCTGGCTCAAACCAGAGCCTACTAGTAATATCTGTCCGGACTCCAAACGTGCATAAGTGCGCGGATGAGAACGAACCCTGTCGCAAGACCATGCGGCCTCTACTCTGTTTTGCCCAGAGGCGAATACCCTCTGTGTGGGACTCTAAAGACTCGACACTACGCTGGCAGTGGGTTTAACCACAGACCGCAAGCGGCACTAGCTGTGCGTAACGGTCCCCAGGTAGATGCCGACAAGAAGGCTGACGAGGTGAACCCCATCTGAACTCCTACTGAGTCTGAATGTGACAGTCTCCGTACAGTCCGGTCTGTTCGTCTGATACATCGCATGTCGGGCCTAGGGAGCGGTAAACGTCAGTCCCCCAATAGCGGTACAAGTCGTGTCGGAGTGAAGCCCAAAACACCCTGAGATAACACTGGAAGCCTACCAGTATATCTCGCTTGCCCTGGCCAGGGACTACTCATGTAATGGCTCTCCTAGACACAGCGCGATGTCAACCCCCAATACCGGGAGAGACGAATCCTGTCTAACCGTCACTGCCTCCAAGTGCTTCGGGACTGCACCCAACCATTACCTGTTTGCATGACTCCTTTGAGCCGTGGTAGGGTAGTGATCAAAATGCAGTGGGAACACACTCGAGGCGAAGTGCCAGTGTCAAGTCAGCGGACTAAGCTGTACTCTTGTCACCTGAGAACTGATAACTGACGATAGGTATAATACCAACCTGTCAGTTCCCGACGAGTCCTGTCCAGTGTACTCGTAACCCAACGAGCACCCGTATACTATCTCCAGTACGACGTACTGATGGCTGTGGGACAGACCATCTCCCACACTGGGATGAGAAGCGCATACGCTAGTCTACTCCGGAGTATCGATGCCCTGTCTCGATAGTCCTGCGACTAGGGACCTGTATAAGGATGTGTTTATAGATTACCCAGCCCCCACTAGTGTGACTGCCATCACAACGCTGGTAATCAAGCAAAGATCCTAAGGACTCCACTAATGCGTATAGGTGACATACTAAAATAAACACATGTACACATTGAAGTAGAAACAAACCAAGTAGCATACTACTATATTGAGCAAGATTGTTTATACAAGGTGAATATCCCAAGCTTCCATTAAGTAATATACAAACTAGTATGATATAGTAATGGCCTCTAGGGCATATACACTAACAGATTGTATATAGAGACTAAGTTATGTTGTCGCCCGTAGGGCGTGGACTAGTCCAAATCCGTATCTTTCTTAGATTTGGGTTTGGGGGGTTTGAGTTTAAGGATACGTTAGCCTCATTTGAGACTAAGATCAACTTAAACGTTTGTTAAGGACACGTTAGTCTAATTTTAGACTAAGATCAACTTAACGGGATCGTTTAGATCCGGCAAGAGAGCATTTGGGCTCTATTGTCTAGTTTAATGACATTGCAGTCGATAATTAGTTTAAAGACATTACGGTCCAATGTTAGTTTTAAGACATTGCGGTCGAGGTTAAGTACATCATAGTCCATGGATTTAAGGACTCCACAGTCCGATGTTAGTTTTAAGACACCACGGTCGAGGTTAAGGACATCATAGTCTATGGGTTTAAGGACCCCACAGTCCGATGTTAGTTTTAAGACATCACGGTCGAGATTAAGGACATTATAGTCCATGGGTTTAAGGACCCCACAGTCCGATGTTAGTTTTAAGATATCACGGTCGAGGTTAAGGACATCATAGTCCATGGGTTTAAGGACCCCACAGTCCGATGTTAGTTTAAAGACATCACGGTCAAGGTTAAGGACATCATAGTCCATGAGTTTAAGGACCCCACAGTCCATGAAATGTATAGTTGTCGGTACCCATCATCTCTTTGAAAGGAATTACAACGACAAATATCAAAGGAGTGAAGAGATGTACCCTTGAACCCAGGTGGATTAAATGATCTATAGCCCAGTTTGGAACTAAGACCAATTAATTATATTATGAGCACATTGGCTCAGTTAAGTCTGAATTGAGGACTTATGGCCTTCTTGGGTTAAGTCCAATCAAGTTTGGAATATTGGCCCTCTGTTGGTCCATTGAAGGGAAGGCTTTGTTTCTAGAAAATTAGCCAATTGGGTTGAAACTAGTGTTCAACACTAAAGTACAACAATGTTAAACACTGGTAATGAGATTATCAAATTAGTGTTTAAACACTAGAAATGTGATTCTCAAATTAGTGCTAAACACTAACAGATAACAGTGTTAAACACTGGCAACAAAATTATCAGATTAGTGTTAAACACTAGAAGAGGGGGGATCACGTGGGAGCACGTGATAGCATCAAAAAGTGGGGGCCAGATCCCCTTATTTTGTTCTCAGGATATTCAGATAAGTGTTAAACACTTTTGGTCTTCAGGCCATCACGTGTGGGCACGTGATGGGCTTCCAGTCATTGATTATTAAAGCGTTTTACTAGGGGTCACGTGGGGACACGTGAGGGCGCCCCAGGATGGTTCTGCCTTCGGATTTGTTCTCTTTTGTTTTAAGGGTCACGTGGGAGCATGTGAGGCATTGCCTCCGAGCTTTTTCCCTTCTCATTTTGGGGATCTTTTCAGGGGTCACGTGGGGCCACGTGACCTTAGTTCTTTGCATGAAGATCCTTCAAATCTCTTTATTTTTAATAATTGAATTCTTTTATAGGGTTAAACCCTAATTATGATTTTGGAGGAATTAAATTCCTATTGTGAAAGAATTAAATTCTTATATAGGGTGAAACCCTAATTTCATTTTAAGAGGAATTAAATTCCTGTCAATTTGAGAGAATTAAATTCTCAATTAGGGTTAAACCCTACTTCTGTCCATCTTGAAGGAATTAAATTCCTGTAATTTTGGGAGAGTTAAATTCTCATATAGGGTTAAACTCTAGTTTCATCTTGAAGGAATTAAATTCCTGTGAGTTTGAGAGAATTAAATTCTCATATGGGGTTAAACCCTAACTTTGTTTTGGGAGAATTAAATTCTCATATAGGGTTAAACCCTAATTTTGTTTTGGGAGAATTAAATTCTCTAAACTCAATCTCCCTTCTAAGTTTTAGATCTGCATGGCAGGATCTCAACCCGATGAGAATTAAATTCTCATCCTATGTGGAGATGTGCTCTGTGCAGATCTTCAACCAGAAGAAGAACTAAGTTCTTTTGTGTAGAAGAGTTAAACTCTTAGATTTGAGAATTAAATTCTCTGTTTTAAGTTTTGATCCCCTTTCTTTTCTCACCTAGGGTTTTTCTTTGTAGAGAATTAAATTCTCCTTTTTCTCTCTCTCAAACTTCAAGATTCCAAAGCTCTCTCTCCAAAACTCTCTATCTCTTCTTCTCTTCTCTTGGCTCCTATTTATAGGAGGAGGAAAAGAATCAATTTGTTTAGCAAATCTTTCTTTAAAAGATTTTGTTTGTTTTCATAGTTAATATGAGCCCTTAGATTATTAAGTGAATTTTATTCACCGTTGGATTTTCAATCCAAAGATATTCTGTTTATTATTTCTGGTGAGATTTATGGAAATCTTTCCTTATTTAAGATTTTTTCATAAATTGGTGATATTTAATGACCCCTGGATTTTTAATCCAACGGTTCTCCTTACTCCTTTTCCATTTGGAAAGATTTTAGAGAAATTCAGAATTTTAATTCAATTAAACTGTAAGGCTTTCAAAGCTTGTCACGTGCTGGCACGTGACCCTTGGTCACGTGTGAGCACGTGACCCCCAATTGAGCCCTTTAACAGCCGCTTGTTTACGTTGCTGTTTTGACCATCACGTGTCAACACGTGACCATTGGTCACGTGTGAGCACGTGACACCTCGTTGAGGTATTTTCTGATTTTTAGAGTTAAATTCTATTAAGCTGTGAGGCTTTCAAAGCCTGTCACGTGCTGGCACGTGACCCTTGGTCAGGTGTGAGCACGTGACCCCAAATTGAGTCATCTTTCAGCCTTTTGTTTTTCGTTTCTGTTTAGTGAGATTTTAACCATCACGTGTCATCACGTGACCATTGGTCACATGTGAACACATGATACCTTATTGAGATAATTCCTGATTTTTTAATCAGGAAACAAATGCCCCCACAGCGTTGCTCTCACGTGTCTGCACGTGAGTGCAACGCTGTCACTTTTGTGACCGTTGGATCCATCTAGGGAATCGGGAAGATGAAACGTTTTCCATCACATCCTGTAAATGCAGGGGTCTCTTCAGAAGCGCCTCCACTCTTTAATCTCCTTCCTTTGCTAACTTTTCTTTTGAGAATTTAATTCTCGTTCCTCAGAGCTTAGTTCTCTGCTTTGAATATTTTCAGAGTTTAACTCTGTTCAAGAAAGACCCTTTCTTCAGGTAATGATCTTTGAACGATCGAAGAACTTCCATTCATATGAACTCTTTGGATTTTAAATCCACACCAAGGGTTTTTCCCTTTAACAAGAACCCATTTTTAAGTTCTTTAAAATAAAGAGAAAATCATTCAATCAACAGACCCTTTAGGGTTTCTTTGATCTTCAGGGGGCTAATGGTGGCGGTTGTCTTTTCCATGGAATTTAATTCCATCGCAAAAATGTTTCTGGGAATTTAATTCCCCTTTTTTAATAAGGAATTTAATTCCTATGAAGAACTCAGTTCTTCCCAGAAAGCCTCTTGGGGTTTGCTTGCCCTGAGTTGTCTTTTTCACATCCAAGAAGAAAAAGTTTGCAATGTCGTTTTCTGGGAATTTAATTCCCTTGATTCTGTCTCAGAGTCCAAGATGGATTTCTTTCTAGGGGAGTGTGTAGGGTCATTTGAAATCCACTACTTATTTAATGAGAATCTCCCTTTTGTCTCATTATAATTGCTTGGCCTCATCATTAGCCAGCCGCCATCTTGATTTCGTGGGACCCACGTGTCTTGTAACTAATAGTCCCATAAAATGAGTCTCCTGTCGCTTTCTTCCACTGTCTTTTTATATGTATATATTTATAGTCATATATATATATACACTGTTGGCTTTGCTTTTAACAGTTTCCCCTTATTTTATTTCAGGTACTATGACTTCCGTTCCGTACTTTCCTTTCACTCGCTCGGAGACCGCTTTTCCTCAGTCGCCATCCGACGAGGAAGTGATGGAGATGATCAGGGCTCATGACCCGGATCACACCAACTTGCTTTTGTGGGGGACCTGGTATAGTCACATCATCCGCGGCCGCCGCAGTTTTCTTTGTGAGATACCGACGGAGCCTACCTATCCATTCCTGCCGATGGATCCTCCAAGGATTGTCTTCGCTGTGGAGATACCAAATTGGACCCTGATGGGACGGCTTGAGCCTTCGACGACTAGCATCCCAAACCATCCGATACCGGCTATAAATATTCTGGGGCGCCGCATTTGCCAGGGCGTAGCCCAGCTATGGGGGCAGATTTATAAGATAGGGCTTATCCCTCGACACCCCACGGGCTACCTTCTTTGGGGTTGCTACATCTTATCCACCCATCGCGCGCGACTGCAGAAGGTTGGGCTTTATCAGGCGATCTATGCGTCTCTCTTCCACTACCCGTCTCCTCACATCTGGTGGGTTAAGGCCTTCTTGAACCAGTGGAATCTCCCTACCAACACTTTCCTCCTGGGGGACCGTGAAGTTTCGATTTCTTTGGAAGAATTTCACGAGATCTCGGGGCTGCCAATCAGAGGGACACTTTATGAAGAGCTGCTGCCTCCCGACGAGTACGTCTTCGAAGCTGAGCCTGCAATGCTTGACGGCTTGTCTACCGAGAACGCCGTCCATCACAAGCGCTCGAGTTTGATCAAGGTGCTGGGCATCTTTGACAAACTGTTCACAGAATCTGAGGAGCAGGGCATCACTTTCAAGAGCTTCATCGCTTGCTTCCTTCGCGAGGATGTCCTGTCGAAGACGGCTCCCAAGTTTACAAACATCAACGACCCCTTTAGGTTTGGTTTGAATAAGCGGCCGACTAAGGAATCGGATTTACCGCAATATTATATTCCAATTATGTCGTCAGTATCTTTCGAATCGATCGCAGCTCCCGGCATGGACGAGGAGACATTTTTTGTGGGTTTTATCAGCATTTGGCTCAGCTGGTTCGTCATCCCCATGCATCGCCGCTTCATGAGAGTCTCGGTTATCTACCCTGCTCATCGTATCGCTGAAGGGACACGGCTAGCCGTAGGCATTCCAGCGCTATCACACCTTTATCATGGGTTGGGCGCCGCAGCTAACACTTCAACTCCCGGCGTGGATGTAGTAAACTTTTCTCTTCATTACTTCACGTCTTGGATTGAAATGCATGTGTTGGGGGATTTTGGGGCGCACCAGAGACCTGATTTTTATGACGCCTACACTTTTCCGTGACTCATGCGGCTGGTGGACGCCGCTGCTCCTGACCCGACTTAGTTCGGGGCTATTCGCGTGTTGATTGCTCCTTATGCTAGTGCGGGTGGACTGGTATTTATGGATTGGGTTCTATCTACTCCTTCAGGTCCGATTCAACAACTCCACGACTGGTCGAAAGGTGAGGTGCCTTCTCTGAAGCCCCGGGAGGCCACGCACTTGTACTCGATCAGACCAGGTTATTTAGTGTTCCGTCAGAACAGTGCGGCTCTTTTTATGCGTTACAATCCGCATCGCTTCGCCCGGAAGCTTGGATATGATCAGGGCGTTCCCTTCGAGGCTTTTATAGTTGCGCCGGTCCCTTCACTCGAAGCTGTCCGTGATGCTGCTCATCACTTCGTGAGGCTAAACACTAGTTCTTTCTTCATGATCCCTGAAGCCGATCATATTCCCCGATGTGTGGGGTCCTTTACAGGCCGGTATCTTCATCGGGTCAACCCAGTTATTGCTGAGGAGAAGAGGTTGCTTCTTGGCTATGGTGCTCTTGCTCCGGCTCAGGCCGCGGGAATTCCGCTGCGACCGTGCGCACCGGTCCGCTTTCCCCTGAGGGACACCAGTGTTGCGCTTATTCCAGGGGAGTCGGAGGTGGACCTTACCCATACAATTGGTATGCCGTTAGATACCCGGGCTCAGTCAAGGGGTAAAAGGGCGCCAGTAGCAGTACCACCGCCGGCGGCATTGACGATGGCCGTGTCATCCTCGGCAGCACCGCCAAGCGAGGGTGCTGGAAATAAGAGCGTTGAAGGTGAGGTGGGTCAGCGTCGTGCCAAGGCTCCACGTAGGAGGAAACGGTCATCTTCGGCGGTCGGTTCTGGATCTAAGCGGCGGAGGAAGGTGGCTACCAACCTGCTCGACTCTTTAGTAGAGTCTGAGCCCATTCTTCAGGATGAACCGTTGACCGTGCAAGAGTCGGATGCTGGCTTACTTTTTCCGGGTTCAGCTGCCGAGGAAGCCGCACAATTGGCTGAGGCTATAAGACGTTCTAAAGATGAGTCTCAAAACTTAAGGGTTCCGAAGAAGCCCTATCCTTCCGTAATCTTTTACGAAGACCCTTCGTGGATCCGGCGGCGGTTCATCGGCCCTTTGAAGGAATGAGGCGAAAGGGCCCTTAAACAGGCTGCTTCGGAGGATGCCGCAGACGCGCTTTCATTGTGGACTGGCGGCCACGAGTCCACCCTTGAACCTCGGCGGGCACACCTCCTTGAGAAAGAGCATCGGCTTGAAGAAGCCATATTGAAAGCTTCCTTACGCATTGGTATGTTCCTGTATTTCTTTGTAATACTTCATATTGCATGCACTTGTATATATGTATTCTTATTCTCGTGTGAATTGTGCAGAGACTTCGGCAATGAGGGAGGTTCCTACGGGCTTGCTGACGGTAGAGCCTGTTGACACCCCCAATGAAATATTGCTCGATGTGGAGGGGGTTACGACGCTGTCCCTCTTGCGATAGAGGCTCCTGTGGCGGTTCTTGATCCCGGAGCACTCGCTCCTTTGGGAGAGGCACTCTTGGTGGTCGCCGTCCCAACGGATCTTCCTGAGGGCGGCCCGGAGGCTGGGATAGAGACAGTCGAGACTACCCTCCCTTCGTTGGAACCCGCAATGGCCACCGCTGCTCCTTCCTCAGAGGCCGTTACACCAGCTCGTGTCCTTGGTACTGTGCCCGAGGTCGCGGCGGAGGCCGTTGAAGCTGCTATCCCTCCAGCTCAGAATGGGTGGAGCGTCGAAGGTAACCTTCCACATCTTAAACTAGTAATCTTTCCGTTATCTGAACTCTTTTGTCTTTTCAGAACTGCGCGGACTGGCAGCCTCTATTGCCGATCTGTCTCCCCGGCAATCCTTTCAGCGTTTGCTGGAGATGGCCGCTCCGCAGGCGATATCTCCTCAATGCATAGTTCTCTCGTCTGGGCGAGGTCAGTGTTGATCATCATCTTTTCATAGCATTGTTGTTATTTTGCAAAATGACATTGATGTCTTTTACAGTTCTGGAGGCCGACGACGAGGTTGAGGTTCTTGAAGGGCCAGGGGAACCTTCAGCTCCTTCTTGCATGACTGTGGGTAAGTGAAGTCTCAACATTGTCCCACTTGTTCTTTTGCTTAAAAGTTTCACTGGCCGTTTATAAATCTGAACAGCCCTGCCAGTTCTCACAGCGCTGGAGTCGCGCATCGCCATGCCGCCTGGCCCTTATACTTTGCGAGCCTCAGACCGTTTGGCAAAATTAAGCCTCGACTCCCTTTCATCCCTGATCGAGGAGCTTCGTGCGGGCAGCGTAATCACAGTCGAAGCGTTTGCTGCTGAAGCTAACGGTTCTCTTCCCTTTCTTGCTGTCTATCATAGCGAGGCCGTGGTGCAAGTCTGCATTGAGTTTTTCCGTCAGGTGGAGGCTTGTCTGCACGTGCTCGAGTGTGCCCGCCTTTCCTCGGAGGCTGTGGCTGCGAAAGCGGGCTTGCAGGGTCTGATTGAGCGGTGTGCGGCGAACATGGTGTCGTGCGAGAAGAGGCTTGGCCGCAAATTCTCAGAGAGGGAGCTGGCTTCGAAAGCGCTGAGTGAGCTCCAAGCCAACCTTACAGTCAAGGCCAACGAAGCGTATGAACTCTGGCGAGTACTTCAAGAGGCCATCAAGAAGGTGGTGGCCATCGACAAGGCCGCCGCGTTTACTCGCGAAAGGGTTGAGGCTCACAAAGCTGCCGAGAAGGAGCTCGAAGGTCGGCTTGCCTCATATCAGGCCCAGCAGGCTCAGGCGGAGGCCCGTCTTCTGGCGATACTGAATCACGAAGGTTTGGCCCAGTGAAAGAGGGATGAGCTGACCAAGCTGCTAAATCGTCCGCCGTCCTGAAGACTTGTATATCTTTTTTTTCTTTTTTCTTTTTTTTGTACATACTCCTTAATAAGAGTATATTTTTGTTCTTTCACGAATTGTACTTTGTATCCATTTTGGTTCATGAATAAAAGACATATTTTTCTTCTCAATGGTGTGTCCCTTTTTATCGAATGTATTCTGCGGATAGTCTATCTTGATCTCTTTGCAGGACAACGATGGCTTAGGATTCAGAGTTAAGATATGCCTCCTAAGACTTTTCAACTTTATGAGCCGTGAGGGTCTCATAAAGAGTTTTTCACCCTACAGGTCGAGAGGATCCCGTAGGTGTAATTTCTCCTTAAGAATCGTGAGGATTCCTAAGCGTGTTTTCTCTTGAAGGTTGTAAGGATCTCACAAGAGAATTTGCTTCCTTACGAGTCGTGAGGACCCGCAAGTGATGGGTGAAGTTGCCCTTATCCGTATTTCACGGGGTCAGGTGTTGCGCTGAATGCTTCCCACGGGTTCACTACCGTGTTTGGCGAGGACCAGGCTCCGTTCTGGATGTTTTCCGGGGTACCGTAGTTTTAATGACATCGCAGTCGAGGTTAAGGACATCATAGTCCATGGATTTAAGGACTCCACAGTCCGTTGCTAGTTTTAAGACATTACGGTCGAGGTTAAGGACATCATAGTCCGTGGATTTAAGGGCTGCACAGTCCATTGTTAGTTTTAAGACATCACGGTCGAGGTTAAGGACATCATAGTCCGTGGATTTAAGGACTCCAGAGCCCATTGTTAGTTTTAAGACATCACGGTCGAGGTTAAGGACATCATAGTCCATGGATTTAAGTACTCCTCAGTTCGTTGTTAGTTTTAAGACATCACGGTCGAGGTTAAGGACATCATAGTCCATGGATTTAAGGACTCCATAGTCCAATTTTTGCTCTGGATGCTTCCCACGGGTTCACTGCCGTGTTCGGCGAGGACCAGGCTCCGCTCTGGATATTTCCCGCAGGGTCAGAAGTGACATAATCCGCGTTCCACGTAACCAGGAATTTTGCTCTAGATGCTTCCCACGGGTTCACTGCCGTATTCGGCGAGGACTAGGCTCCGCTCTAGATGCTTCACACGGGTTCACTGCCGTGCTCTGCGAGGACCAGGATCCGCTCTGGATGCTTCACACGGGTTCACTGCCATGCTCTGTAAGGACCAGGATCCGCTCTGGACGCTTCCCACGGGGTCAGGATTGACGTAGGCCGCGTTCCACGTAACCAGGAATTTTGCTCTAGATGCTTCCCACGGGTTCACTGCCGTGCTCGGCGAGGATTAGGCTCCACTCTGGATGCTTCACACGGGTTCACTACCGTGCTCTGTGAGGACCAGGATCCGCTCTAGACGCTTCCCATGGGGTCATTGCCGCGTTCCACGTAACCAGAAATTTTGCTCTAGATGCTTCTCACGGGTTCATTGCCGTGTTCGGCGAGGACTAGGCTCCGCTCTGGATGCTTCATACGGGTTCACTGCCGTGCTCTGCGAGGACCAGGATCCGCTCTGGATGCTTCCCACGGGGTCATTACCGCGTTCCACGTAACCATGAATTTTGCTCTAGATGCTTCCCACGGGTTCACTGCCGTGTTCAGCGAGAACTAGGCTCCGCTCTGGATGCTTCACACGGGTTCACTGCCGTGCTCTGCGAGGACCAGGATCCGCTGTGGACACTTCCCATGGGGTCATTGCTGCGTTCCACGTAACCAGGAATTTTTCTCTAGATGTTTCCCACGGGTTCACTGCCGTGTTCGGCGAGAACTAGGCTCCGCTCTAGATACTTCCCACGGGTTCACTGCCGTGCTCTTTGTAACCAGGAATTTTGCTCTAGATGCTTCCTACGGGTTCACTGCCATGTTCGGCGAGGACTAGGCTCCGCTCTGGATGCTTCACACGTGTTCACTTTCGTGCTCTGCGAGGACCAGGATCCGCTCTGGACGCTTCCCACGGGGTCATTGCCGCGTTCCACGTAACCAGGAATTTTGCTCTAGATGCTTCCCACGGGTTCACTGCCGTGTTCAGTGAGGACTAGGCTCCGCTCTGGATACTTCACACGGGTTCACTGCCGTGCTCTGCAAGGACCAGGATCCGCTCTGGATGCTTCCCACGGGGTCAGGATTGACGTAAGCCGCGTTCCACGTAAGCAGGAATTTTGCTCTAGATGCTTCCTACGGGTTCACTGCCGTGTTCGGCGAGGACTAGGCTCTGCTCTGGATGCTTCACACGGGTTCACTGCCGTGCTCTGCGAAGACCAGGATCCGCTCTGGACGCTTCCCACGGGGTCATTGCCGTGTTCCACATAACCACGAATTTTGCTTTAGATGCTTCCCACGGGTTCACTGTCGTATTCGGCGAGGACTAGGCTCCGCTCTGGATACTTCACACGGGTTCACTGCCGTGCTCTATGAGGACCAGGATCCGCTCTAGATGCTTCCCACGGGGTCATTGCCGCATTCCACGTAACCAGGATTTTTGCTCTAGATGCTTCCCATGGGTTCACTGCCGTGTTCGGCGAGGACTAGGCTCCGCTCTGGATACTTCACACGGGTTCACTGCCGTGCTTTGCGTAACCAGGAATTTTGCTCTAGATGCTTCCCACGGGTTCACTACCGTGTTCGGAGAGGACTAGGCTCCGCTGTGGTTGTTTCACACGGGTTCACTGCCGTGCTCTGCGAGGACCAGGATCCGCTCTGGATGTTCCCCACGGGGTCAGGATTGACGTAAGCCGCATTCCACGTAACCAGGAATTTTGACTTTATCCGCATTTTCACGGAGTCGGGGTTTGACTCTTGGTTATCCGTGCACCGCCGAGTCAGGGAACCGGGGGTTGCTGCTGTTCCGCTTTGCTGTGATGTTGTGTCTGTTGTAATGCAACGAATGTTTAGATGATCTCTAGGCTGTCTGTGAACCATCGAGATTTGACTTCTTCTTCTGATGAAACCTGGAGAAGAAGGGTGTGGTTCCTTCTTTATTTGCGCCCCTGGATTGTATACAGGGATTGCTGTGATATCACTTGTAGGGCATAAATTTCATTTTATATATTTTTTTTATTTCTTTCCGCGATACTCTATCATTTCAGCTTTTTATATCGCTAAGGTCTCGATTGCCCCATCATTTCGGCTATTTTTCGCGGTGCCCAAGCATTTCGGCTATTTATTTTATTTTTACTCGCTGCTTTTTATTGCGAGTTGCCTAATCATTTCGGCTATTTGCATGCATACCCCTTTTTTTAACTTGCTGATTTTTATTTGCAAGTTGCCCCATCATTTCGGCTATTTCGTATGCATGTGTGGCTTGCTGGCTTTTTGCTGCAAGCTTTGGATTAGACACCGATTTCGGCATCAGTATCGCTACAACTGGGATATTGCCAGGAGCGAATCATCATTTGCCTCTGTCGATATCGAACAAAGGTGGCTTAGCGAACATGGTTAGGATCCTGTCGACTAAGGCTTTTGACTTCATGAGCCATAAGGGTTTCATAAAGGTATTTCTCCCTGCGAGTCGTGAGGATCTCGTAGGCGTGTTTCCTCCTTAGGAGTCGTGAGGACTCCTAAGTGTATGATCTCTTATAAGTCGTAAAGATCTTACAAGTGTGTTTTCTCCTTATAAGTCGAGAGGACTTACAAGGGCTGTTCACCATGTAGACATATCCCTAGTCACGGATGGGACTTGGTTAGGGAAATGTTTATTCGCGCCCGTGGATTGTATACAAAGATCATAATTGAGCCGCTTGTAGGGTAGTAGTGGATGTTGTGGGGGCTGCTTAAGAACAGGTTCAGGTCTATGTAACTTAAGACTTTTGAATCTTATGAGCCGTGAGGGTCTCATAAGAAGGTTCTCCTTATTAGTCGTGAGGATCTCGCAAGTGTAATTTCTCCTTAGGAATCGTGAGGATTCCTAAGTGTGTTGCTCCCTTGTAAGTTGTAAAGATCTCACGCAGGTGGTTTTTCCTTACAAAGTCGAGAGGACCTTGCAAGTGTATTTTAACGAGGTTGCGCCCTTTCGGGTTTTCACAAACACTCGCCGGTAGCCCTGCTGTTTTTACTCACGGAGCCCTTTCGGGCTTTCATCCGTGCCCATTTTGTTTATGCACATACCGTTTTTTTTCCTTTTTTTTTGTTGTTCTCTCTTTTTTTTTATTCGAACGAGGTTGCACCCTTTCGAATTTTCACAAGACTCGCCGGTAGTCCTGCTGTCTTTACTTACGGAGCCATTTCGGGTTTTCATCCGTGCCCATTTTGCTTATGGACATACCGTTTTTTTATTCTTATTCTTTTTTCCTTTTTTGTACCAGCTTTGGGATGCTGCAATTCGCCGTAATTTATCTACATCTCGGTCAACGGCTAGTTTTAGGACATAGTGGTCCGTTGCTAGTTTAAGGACGTTTCAGTCCATTGTTAATTTAAGGACGTTTCGGTCCGTTGTTGAAGAAGGCCTGTCACTACTTATAGAGTTTAGGCTCAGGAAGATAGCGAGCGGACATAGTCGTCGTCGTCTATCATTGACCTAGGCCGTGACTCGTTAGGCGTAGTATATCTTCAGGAAGCGACCATTTATTGGCCTAAAGGGCCTTTCGCCATGCATGTCCATGAGTAGATAGGCTCCACCCTGATAGACCTTGTCTATAATGTACGGGCCTTCATAATTCGGCTCGAATTTCCCTCGTTCAGCACAGTTGGGAATCATGGGTCTTTTGACCACTAGCACGAGTTCGCCTTGGCGGAATGTCCTCGGCCTGGTCAATCTTTCGTAGGAGCGCGTCATCTTTGCTTTATAAGCTTCCAGATTTTGTTGCGCTACGAGCCGGGTCTCATCAAGGGCATCGAGCTCCTCAAGCCAAAGGTGAGCGTTCTCTTCGTCCGTCAGCTTGTAATGGACTGCCACTAGTACAAATGGTAGCTCTATCTCGAGGGGGAGTACCGCTTCTGTACCGAATACCAATGCGTATGGAGTTGTGTTCGTGGCCGTCTTGAACGTAGTCCGATACGCCCAGAGAGCTTCATGCAGTCTCTCATGCCAGTCCTTCTTATTTCGGGACACCGTCTTTTTCACGATCTTCGTCAAGGTCTTATTAAAAGCCTCAGCTAGACCGTTAGCTCGGGGATTATAAACTGAGGAGTATCTCCAGTCTATATTGTGCTGTTGTGCGAAGCGGCTGATCTTGTGGCTTCTGTAGGCTGGCCCATTATCGGAGATGATCCGTCTCGGAGTTCCAAATCGATAAATGACGTGCGTCTTGAAGAAATGGAGGATATTCTCCGTCTTCACTTCCCTCAGCGGTACTGCTTCTGCCCATTTGGAGAAGTAATCAGTCGTCGCCAAAATGAATCGATGTCCTCTGGACGATGCTGGTTCGATGGGGCCGATTACGTCAGCCCCCCACATTTCGAACGGCCAGCTAGCCACCGTTGTATATAGTAGATTTGGATGCTGGTGGATAAAGTCCCCATGAATCTGGCATGAGTGGCATTGCTTTGCATACTCGAGGCAGTCCTGGATCATCGTGGGCCAATAATAATCCATCCGCTTGATCTTCAGCTTCATCTTTGGCCTGGCTTAGTGAAAACCGCAGAGTCCGTCATGAGTTTCTTGAACGACTCTCTTCGCCTCTTCAGGTCCCAGGCATCTCAACCACAGAGAATCAAATGACCTCTTGTACAGAGTATCATTGACGAAGGCGAAAGATAGGGCTCGCTTCATAAGCTGATGTTTTGAAGACGTATCTTCAGGTGTTCGACGGGATTTAAAGTAGTCTATAAAGACTTCTCTCCAATCCTCGACCTTTTCTTGATTGTTTACTTATAGAGCCATTTGCTCGGTCGCTCCCTTTTTCTCAGACGACTCCGGAGATATTTCTGCTGGTGCGAGGACCCGTCGGCTTTGTACCACGATTCTTACGTCATCGAGGTTCTCATCGGCCAATTCTTTAGCAAGCTTGGCTAATGCATCCGCTTTGCTATTTTCCGCACGCGGTATACTTTCCAAGGTGTAGAAAGGAATTTGGATCAATGCCAGGCAGTGTTTTTCGATGGGAGAATAATTGCTTTCTACCCCCAGGAGAACTCGACTCAAGTAGTAGAGAGCTCTTTCTTTCCCTTGGTCGTTCTCTTGTGCCCATAATGCTCCTAAGGAACCTTCAAGGGCGGTTGTATACAGAATGAGAGGCTTTCCCTTGACCGGAGCAGCCAGCACTGGCAGGTTCTGCAGATACTGCTTGATTTCGTCCAGTGCGCCTTGGCATTTTTGATCCCAGACGAACGGGGTCCCTTTCTTCATCAAGTGATTGTACGGGCAGCACTTGCCAGAGAGATTGGCTATGAATCGCCGGATATACGCGAGCTTCCCTTAGAGAGATCGTAATTGCTTAAGAGTCTTTGGAGGGGCATTTCCATGATCGCCCTGATCTTTGACGGATCTATCTCGATACCTCGGTGCCGGACAATAAATCCTAGGAATTTGCCCGAGGAAACTCCGAATGCGTATTTGAGAGGGTTCATCTTCAAGTTGTATTGCCGAAGGTGTTGAAATACGATCTTCAGATGCTCGAGATGTTCCTTATATGATTTGCTTTTCACCACGAGGTCGTCGATATATCATTCGACGATTTCATGTATAAGGTCATCAAAGATCTTTGTCATGGCCCTCTGATAGGTGGCACCGGTGTTCTTCAGACCGAAAGGCATCACCTTGTAGCAAAATATACCCAAAGGGGTCCGGAAAGCAGTGTGCTTCTGGTCCTCAGGATGCATCTTTATCTGATTATATCCCGATGAGCCGTCCATGAAGGAGAAAACTTCGTGAGTGGACGTGTTATCTATCATCAGCTCAGTGACCGGTACCGGGAAGTCATCCTTCGGGCAGGCTTTATTGAGATCTCGAAAGTCCACACATATGCGCACTGTCCCATTTTTCTTCATCAACGGGACGATGTTGGCGATCCAGTCAGGATACTGAACCTCCTGGATGAAGCCAGAGTCGATTAGCTTCTTGACCTCGGCGTTGATGCTCATCTCAAGCTCAAGCAGCATTCTCTTTGGTGCTTGTTTGATCGGCTTAACGTCTGGGGATATTGCCAATTTGTGGACAGCAATCTCTGGGTCTAGTCCTGGCATTTCGGAATAATTCCATGCAAAGCAATCTCTATGCTGTATGAGCACGTCCTTTAATGCAGCCACCCTTTCTTCAGATAGCAGTTCACTGACGATTGTCGGCCGCGGGTCATTTGCCGTCCCCAAATCAATTTTCTTGTGGTTATCCACAGTGGTATGTATTCCATCTTCCAGCTCTTTTGGTGCCGGTGGAAACTCTGAGATCACTTCATCATCATTGTTTTCGAAGCACCAGGGGAGATCACCCCTATCCTCAGGCTCTTCTTTTGATAGTGTTAGCATATAACAAGTACGAGCTCACTTCCACGACCCATGTTGATCTGGTTGTACTCTTGCTGTATGCACGGCTTTTGGTTTGTGCTTCTGTGGCGGATTTATCCTCCAGCTGCTGGATAGAGCGAATCTGCTGAGCTGATATTGGTCTTCGATCCAGTTCTTGAAGGGGAAGCAGTCTTCGAGAGGATGTCCTATTGCTCGGTGATAAGAGCAGTAGTCTGGGTGGGAGGTCTCGTTGACTTGCTCGGGGTGTTTGGACTCCGGGAGTGTAATCATTTGATGTTTTATAGCGAGATCAAGTATCTTCCCTGTTTTGTTCTGAGGAAAAGAGTATGCTCGACTCATTTTCTTCATAAGGGAGGAATCCGGATTGCTCGATTCCCGATCGCGTGGCTTCTTGGTCCCGCTTTGTTGCTGTCGCACGCCCTTCCCGCTCCTTGATTTATTTTTGCCTCTACGTCGGGCCTTTTGTATGACAGGTTGATGAGGAAGAGCATTATCATTCTCCATGACCTGCTGAAGGAGGCGCTGCGTCCTGGCTTTCTCGTAAATGGCCATTTCATGGTTATGGTCGTCCCGGATCTTTTGACCCGCTTTCCTGATAAGCTTGTCCATTCATTCTTCAAATGACGGACTCGGCATTTTGATTACAGGATCTCGTTGTGGTTCGGGGTCAGCGTTTTCTGACAGGGCGTCCTCTTCTTCATCAAAGTCATATATGACGTAGCTACCATGGACTCGTTCCCGTTTCCCGGATTTCACATATCCAAGCCCGAGCGTTTCCATTCTCCCGTTGGGCAACTTGCGCCGAGTTTCAGGGATATCCCAAATCCTGTTGTAGAACCGAACTTGTCGAATGGTCTGTTTGAAAGGTACCCCTTGGCGCTTCAAGAGCCTTTTTAAGCCTTCCGAGTAATATCTAGGCAGACGGATGGGCTGGAGTCTGTCGAGCGTAGAATCGGCGCCGTGCCAGATTTCTTTTTCCACTTTGGTTTCCCCTGATCGGTAGTTAGGATCGCTTCTTCACCCTTTCGCCTGGGAGGGACGTAAAATGTCTGCAGTTCTTGTACATTATAAGCTTTAAGTGCATTGAGCTCTTTGTAATGCTCCCGTGGAACCATGATAATTTGTAGACTCTGATTATCGCCAGCGAAAGCTTTTATTGACGGTCGAGCGGAGAATATAGCATTAACCTCGTCTTCCGAGTCGCTGCCGAAGATCAAAATGGGGGCGGACGGTCCCGGGTTGTTGCGTCGAGGCGGCCCTGAATAAACTATCTCTTCTTCTTCTTCGGTATCACTCCCGAAGACTGGAATAGTGGTGATAGTTTTGTTCTTCGGTTGGTGACATTTTTCCGTATCCTTAAAATCTGGCAAAAAGTATTTTGCATCTTCGTATTTTCGGATTTCGTTCACGGAGAAAGGGTTCAACTCCCCTGTGACAGTATACTCGAGACTATTCTTGAAGTACTTCATACACTGGTGTTGTATAGAAGGGATGATATTGTACTCATGCAACCAAGGCCGGCCGAGCAAAGCATTATAACAGGTCTTGACGTCAATGACATGAAATTTAATGTCTGTGACAAGAAGTCCTAAGCGCAATGTCAATATCACAGACCCGAGAGTCCGCGATGACTGGGAGTCAAAACCAGAGATGGTGATTCTATCACGAGCGAGATGCTGGACGCTCATGCAGATTTCCTTCAACACTCGCACATTGAGGAGATTAACGGAAGACCCATTGTCGACCAGGATTTTTCCTATTTTTATATCATGGCAGTATCCTGAGACATAGAGGGGACGGTTATGCTCCCACGTCCCAAGGAGGAGGTCTTCGTCGTCGAAGGTGATATCGGCTGTGTGTACTTCTTCCAGCTCGTCCTTCATCTTTTCTTCGATGAGAAAAGCTTGGAATTGCCCTGGCTCTTGTAGCGCCTTGATCAATGAATCTCTCGCTTCTTTGGATAGTAAAAGGGTGTCGAGAATGCTGAGTTGCGAAGGTAACTTCCTCAAGTGCGTCAGAACATTGTAGTCCACCTTACTTTTCTTTGGCGAGTCTTTAGCAGTCAGCTCTTTCATGACTTGGTCATCTAGGGCGATATCCTCAGAGACCTTTTCTTTTCCCTTATCTTTTCTGTTCGTGGGTCCGAGATTCTTTTCTGAAAGCGTACGGTTGCGCAGCTGGATATTTTCACAGGCCTTCGGTTCCTCTTCTTTCCCCAAGGTAGGTTCTTTAAAAAGAGGGCCAAGAGCCATCTCCTCGTCAGAGTCGCTCCCGAAGGTGACCACCTGCGATCCCCCGGCGTTGACCATGCAACAGTTGCCGGTAATTCTTTTATGCTCCTCGGTCGCACTTCTCTGCTCCCAACGAGTTTTGCGTTTTATCCGCTTAAAATGTTGCCGGTTGGCAACATATCCCTGCCACCATCTTTTAAAAGCATTGCATTCCTCAGTGGGGTGGGCAATCTTCTGATGATATAAACAATAGCTCGGACACATTTCGGCTTCACCAAGAGTACTTCCTTCGGAGGGTGGTAGCTTCATTCCCACTGATATGGCTTTCGCAAACCTTTTCCTCGTCTTGATCTTGTTTTTATCTGCAACAGATGTTCCTTGATTCAGCGGGAGTGTTTCGACTCTTTCGTCTAGTCGCCGGCGCTTGGCTCTTTCAAATATGGTCATCTCACGCTCCCGATCGGCTTTACTTTTCAAATGAATCTCATTCAGGAAGGCGTCGATCATTTCGTCTGACGGCCATAGAAGTTCCGGCTCGAGACCTGCCCCCAGTCTCTCTGTGCAAGGAGCTTCTTCATCATCTATTAATGAGTGAGAGATCACATGACAACTTGCTACGTAGTCCTCAGATTCATCTGATGAGTCTTCTCCATCATTTTCGTCCTCAAGGACGTGGCTGAGGAACTCTTGTAGCGTGATTGGAGTCCGCGCCTTCTGGTTATACTCTTCCAGCGCATCAATTTGTTTTTGTAAGTCCCTGCGCTTGTCGCCAGGCTTCACGGGCTTCTTGGATTTCTTCTTCTTTTTCGAAGATTTTGACGGCTAGGTGTGAGCACTTTGGCTATCACCACCAATCTTTGGAGTTGAGCATGGCTTCAGCATTCCTTCGATGATCTGGGGTTCTAGCAGATTCTTCCACCTAATCGCCGGGCATGTCTGGAGATCACTCACCATCCTTTTGGTTTTGGCCGAAAGAGCCACCTCCTATGGAGCTTCTTCAATAAAAGAGCACATTGCCCCCGGTGTGTCCATCTTCTTAGGAGAGTGCGGTTGTGGTGGGCTTACTTTCCACTTCTCAGACAACGTAAACTTGCCCTGTTGATACTGATCCTCGATCCATCCCTTAAAGATGAAGCAATCTTCAATTGGATGGCTTACCATTTGGTGGTAAGGACAATAATTGGGATTATTCGCTTCGCCGGGTTGCAGTGGTCGCTTTGGATTCGGTAAATTGATAAGCCTGTTGCGCATCGCCAGCTCGAATAGTCTCCTTGTTTTGTCTCGTGGGAAAAAGTAAGGATGCTTCATTTTCTCATTATAATAGCGCCGTCTCTCTTCTAGCTGATCCGTTATCTTCGGAGCACTGGGCTGCTGTTGTGTGTTCGCAATGAAGGTCGCCTTTCCTTTACCCTTTTCATTTCGCGGCTCCGGTTTCGGGGGAGACGGTCTGTGACCCATCTGATCCATCTGGGCTAGCTTGTCGATTAAAGTCTGGAATGTGGTCGGTTTGAAGAACATCATGAACTGTGAAATAGTTGCATGAGGGTCTAAGGTGCCTACGAACATGCCCACCGCTGGTGCTTCTTCGATGCGCTGTTCGCACTTCGACCACAGATTTCGCCATCGGATTGCGTATTGAACCCAAGTTTCACCCGGCTTCACCCTTGCATTGATCAACGCGTAATTGGAGTATGTTCGCTGGCACTTGCGAATCGCTGGGTGAATAACAACTCCATCTGTGCAAAAGTTTTGACGGAGTCGTTTGGAAGTTCGGAGTACCATTCAAACGCCATTTCCGACAAGCTGCCGACGAATTGACGGAGCAAAAGCTTATCATCGCTCCCGGTGTTGCCGCACAGAGCTCTGAACTGGGCGACGTGCTGGTGGGGATTGCCCGTCCCCTTGTACATATGGAATTTGGGGATTGTGTAGCCCGGCTGGTACTTTATCTGATCATACCAGCCTGGATACGGTCGTCCAGTTTTGACAACTTGGCCAGCTGCTTTATTTGCCTGGTGAACTCGTATTTGTTGAGCAATATAATCATCAAGGGCGGCCTTGGAGATAGTTTCCTCTTTGGCTGTTGAGAGAGCCGGAGGTGGATTTGATGTTTCTCCTCTGTCGTCAGCGAGGATAATCGGAGGATCTTCAGCTGGAGGGTCCTGCTGGATCATCATACCCACCATGTCTTAGAACAGAAGAGTCATTTGCTTTATATTGGCCGCTTATTCCGCAGCCTCCTTGTCCTTCTTTTCGAGCATTCTCCGAAGGAATTCAGCATCAGTCTCGTGTTCGTGACGTTGTTCCGATGACGCCTCCGGGTTTTCTTTTGGCCTGGTGAGTGCGGCCATTGCAGTCAGCATCTCCTAGAGCTTCTGCCGTTGCTGTTCCTGAGCCCTTGTGATGGATCGGGTGAGTGGTCGGTGACCCGTAGAAGCGCGGCTATTCTCTTTCCCGGATGCCATGTAAATATTATGGACCACCATGCCCCCAGACTTAGGGCGTTTGGGCTTAGTGCTTTTGACATTTATCGCAGGAACGAGGATCTTCTCCGGCCTTCTCTTCTTATGAGCGGTCGAAGTTGAGGGGGCCGTCGCGGTGGGCACCCAGGTAGCTTTTCGTGGCTTGGCAGGATGGCTTTCTTCTTGTTGAACCTTCACCCTTTTTTGTCGGCAAGGGTAATCTTGATCAACCACTGAGTTCCGGACCTGCCGCCAGACTTTGTAGATCTTGGAGGACAGCCGCTGAGGGGACTGTTCTGGCTTTGTTTCCGCAACCTTCTCCACTGGAGGAGGAGATCTTTTCAGTACGGTGGTAGGAGAATTCCTACGCACCTTATTCAGCAGCTCGAAACTGTTCCCGATTGGAACAGCAGCATTAATTTCCGCCATTGGGGCTGGTGGGGTTAGCCCAGAGGAGGAGTTGCCCCCGGCCTTCCTTACCCGGCCCCAATAGCGACGTCGAGCGCGTCGAGCCGATGGAGTTGGATCGGTGACGGGGATGGCTTCGTCTTGCCCCTTGTTCAGGTGAGTGGCTGCTGCTGGTGTCAGCCTATTAAAGACTGATGTCCTTTGAGTAGCAGGAGCTGGAGTGGGAGTTGGGACGGTCAGTCTTGTAAAGACCGACACCTTGGCAGGAGAAGTTGCCTTGACGACTTCGGGAGCAGGGTTTGTTACTCTCTTCGGAATAACCTTCTCCGGGATTGCAAGCTTCATTGTGGGCCCATAGGAATTTTGGCCCAATCTGGAGAAGACCGAGGCGCCGGTGCTGGAAGACCCGTTGAGAGGGGCCGCAGTAGCTGTAAGCCGATCAAAGACCGACTTCTTGGGAGCTTCCGGTGTTGGTAGAGAGCGGTGAAGCTCGTTGGCGGGAGCATGGTTCCGAAAAACAGCCTAGTGGTGGCCCGAGTTACCTGCTCCACGGGCATCGTGAACAGGGAAGCTGCTTGGGGCCCGTAGGTTATGCCCCCAGTTGAGGCAGGACGCGAGTTGCAGTTGCATGTGGAACACTTTGAGCAGGTGAAAGCCATTGATCCTTTGCTTTCTACACCGAGCAAAACGCCAAATCTTAGTACCTCGAAACCCAAGGGCAACCATTAGCAAACCGCGATTGGTTCGCGAACACGACACACGAAGTGTGGAGTGGAAAGAGGAAAAGGTCCCACCGGGCGTGCCAGAATCTGTTCCCCTCTGAAAGACGAAGACGAGACCGCGCAGGTCCGTCTTGCCTGAAATTCGAGGCAGATGCTAATTGGTGCTATCCGTCCACCTCTCCGAAGATACCAAGTTGATTTATGGAACCATGTATCGAAGGTTTAAACGGATGCTGCCGATGTAGCAGACTTCGTCAGATTCCCCCTCGCTTGAGGGGTTTTTGATTGTGGGGACGCTCTTCCCTGCAGGCGCAAGCCTCTACAGTTAATTACGCTACCGCATCGCGGTAACAACTTTCTCCTTCTCCATATGGTCTCTTCGTGTCGTGGGTGTCTGTTTTGTGTTTGGTTGCCCGTGGATTGTATACGGAGACTAAGTTATGTTGTCGCCCGTAGGGCGTGGACTAGTCCAAATCCGTATCTTTCTTAGATTTGGATTTGGGGGGTTTGAGTTTAAGGATACGTTAGCCTCATTTGAGACTAAAATCAACTTAAACGTTTGTTAAGGACACGTTAGTCTAATTTTAGACTAAGATCAACTTAACGGGATCGTTTAGATCCGGCAAGAGAGCAATTGGGCTCTATTGTCTAGTTTAATGACATTGCAGTCGATAATTAGTTTAAAGACATTACGGTCCAATGTTAGTTTTAAGACATTGCGGTCGAGGTTAAGGACATCATAGTCCATGGATTTAAGGACTCCACAGTCCGATGTTAGTTTTAAGACATCACGGTCGAGGTTAAGGACATCATAGTCCATGGGTTTAAGGACCCCACAGTCTGATGTTAGTTGTAAGACATCACGGTCGAGCTTAAGGACATCATAGTCCATGGGTTTAAGGACCCCACAGTCCGATATTAGTTTTAAGACATCACGGTCGAGGTTAAGGACATCATAGTCCATGGGTTTAAGGACCCTACAGTCCGATGTTAGTTTAAAGACATCACGGTCAAGGTTAAGAACATCATAGTCCATGAGTTTAAGGACCCCACAGTCCATGAAATGTATGGTTGTCGGGACCCGTCACCTCTTTGAAGACGTTGAGGAATTACAACGACAAATATCAAAGGAGTGAAGAGATGTACCCTTGAACCCAGATGGATTAAATGATCTATAACCCAGTTTGGAACTAAGACCAATTAATTATATTATGAGCACATTGGCTCAGTTAAGTCTGAATTGAGGACTTATGGCCTTCTTGGGCTAAGTCCAATCAAGTTTGGAATATTGGCCCTCTGTTGGTCCATTGGAGGGGAGGCTTTGCCTCTAGAAAATTAGCCAATTGGGTTGAAGCTAGTGTTCAACAATAAAGAACAACAGTGTTAAACACTGGTAATGAGATTATCAAATTAGTGTTTAAACACTAGAAATGTGATTCTCAAATTAGTGTTAAACACTAACAGATAACAGTGTTAAACACTGGCAACAAAATTATCAGATTAGTGTTAAACACTAGAAGAGGGAGGATCACGTGGGAGCATCAAAAAGTGGGGGCCAGATCCCCTTATTTTGTTCTCAGGATATTCAGATAAGTGTTAAACACTTTTGGTCTTCAGGCCATCACGTGTGGGCACGTGATGGGCTTCCAGTCATTGATTATTAAAGTGTTTTACTAGGGGTCACGTGGGGACACGTGAGGGTGCCCCAGGATGGTTCTGCCTTCGGATTTGTTCTCTTTTGTTTTAAGGGTCACGTGGGAGCACGTGAGGCATTGCCTCCGAGCTTTTTCCCTTCTCATTTTGGGGATCTTTTCAGGGGTCACGTGGGGCCACGCGACCTTAGTTCTTTGCATGAAGATCCTTCAAATCTCTTTATTTTTAAGAATTGAATTCTTTTATAGGGTTAAACCCTAATTATGATTTTGGAGGAATTAAATTGCTATTGTGAAAGAATTAAATTCTTATATAGGGTGAAACCCTAATTTCATTTTAAGAGAAATTAAATTTCTGTGAATTTGAGAGAATTAAATTCTCAATTAGGGTTAAACCCTAGTTCTGTCCATCTTGAAGGAATTAAATTCCTGTAATTTTGGGAGAGTTAAATTCTCATATAGGTTTAAACCCTAGTTTCATCTTGAAGGAATTAAATTCCTGTGAGTTTGAGAGAATTAAATTCTCATATAGGGTTAAACCCTAACTTTGTTTTGGGAGAATTAAATTCTCATATAGGGTTAAAGCCTAATTTTGTTTTGGGAGAATTGAATTCTCTAAACTCAATCCCCCCTCTAAGTTTTGGATCTGCATGGCAGGATCTCAACCCGATGAGAATTAAATTCTCATCCTATGGGGAGATGTGCTCTGTGCAGATCTTCAACCAGAAGAAGAACTAAGTTCTTTTACCAGAAGAAGAACTAAGTTCTTTTGTGTAGAAGAGTTAAACTCTTAGATTTGAGAATTAAATTCTCTGTTTTAAGTTTTGATCCCCTTTCTTTTCTCACCTAGGGTTTTTTTTTGTAGAGAATTTAATTCTCCTTTCTTTTCTCTCTCAAACTTCAAGATTCCAAAGCCCTCTCTCCAAAACTCTCTATCTCTTCTTCTCTTCTCTTGGCTCCTATTTATAGGAGGAGGAAAAGAATCAATTTGTTTAGCAAATCTTTCTTTGAAAGATTTTGTTTGTTTTCATAGTTAATATGAGCCCTTAGATTATTAAGTGAATTTTATTCACCGTTGGATTTTCAATCCAAAGATATTCTATTTGTTATTTCTGGTGAGATTTATGGAAATCTTTCCTTGTTTAAGATTTTTCCATAAATTGGTGATATTTAATCACCCCTGGATTTTTAATCCAACGGTTCTCCTTACTCCTTTCCCATTTGGAAAGATTTTAGAGAAATTCAGAATTTTAATTCAATTAAACTGTAAGTCTTTCAAAGCCTGTCACGTGCTGGCACGTGACCCTTGGTCATGTGGGAGCACGTGACCCCCAATTGAGCCCTTTAACAGCCGCTTGTTTACGTTGCTGTTTTAACCATCACGTGTCAACACGTGACCATTGGTCACGTGTGAGCACGTGATACCTTGTTGAGGTATTTTCTGATTTTTAGAATTAAATTCTATTAAGTTGTGAGGCTTTTAAAGCCTGGCACGTGCTGGCACGTGACCCCAAATTGAGTCATCTTTCAGCCTTTTGTTTTTCGTTTCTGTTTAGTGAGATTTTAACCATCACGTGACCATTGGTCACGTGTGAACACGTGATACCTCATTGAGGTAATTCCTGATTTTTTAATCAGGAAACAGGCACTTATGTATTCACCATCTCGATCAGATCTCAGTGTCTTGATATTTTTGCCGGTTTGTTTTTCTACTTCATTCTTATATTCTCGGAATTTCTCAAAAGCCTCGGATTTATGTTTCATTAATAATACATGTCCATACATTGAGAAATCATCCGTAAAAGTAATAAAATAGGAATAACCACTTCTTGCATATGTAGACATTGGACCACACACGTCGCTGTGTATGAGTCTTAGGAGCTCACTCACTCTTTCTCCGTGTCTAGTAAACGAAGTCTTTGTCATTTTTCCTTTGAGACATGATTGACAAGTTGCATAGGACTGATATTCGAACGGATCCAAATATCCCTCTTTATGTAACTTCGTCAACCGTGTTTTATTGATGTGACCCAGTCTACAATGCCATACGAAAGCCTGATTTAATTCTGGAGACTTTCTTTTGATTGTGTTCTGGACGTTGAAAACTTGAGCTTGATTTAATATGTATATACCGTTATCTAGTGTACCTGACCCAATCAAAACTTGATTTAGGTGGATGTTGACAACATCGCTTACAAATGTAAAATCATAACCTTCTTTAGAAAGTAAAGATATAGATATGATATTACAAACTAGACTAGGTACACACAAACAGTTACGCAAAATCAATATCTGCTCACTTGTCAATCCTAGGTGATATTCCCCTAGGAATATAGCGTCCATACTCATTCCATTAGCAATTCTGAGAGTCATATCACCTGCCTTGATAACTCTATGGTTTCTCAAATCTTGTAATGAATTACAGATATGAGATTTTGATTCGGTATCTAGTACCCAGGAAGTAGAGTTAATTGACAGACAGTTTTGAATCAAAAATACACCCGAAGCCGAAGCCACAACGTGCTTCGAATCCTGGTTTCTGGCTGACACACCAAGCACTTCGATACGTAGCAAGCAATCTCCCTTTTCATGCCTTCCCACCAGAAATGTTGTCGTAGATATCGGTACATCTTTGTGCCTCCCGGATGTACGGAATATGCGGAACTATGAGCCTCCTTCATAACTTCTTCACAAACATCTCCTTTAAGCACACATAGACGACTCCCATATCGTAACGAACCATCTTTATGGATTAACAAGTCCGTTTGAAGTCCCGCTTCTACTTGTTCTAGAAACTTCTACAAACTTGAATCGTGTGACTGTGCTGCTTTAATGTTATCGATCAAGGACTATTGTACTTGCAATTGCATCAACCGTCCCGAGAAATGCGGTAGTACAATCTCCAACTCAAACTTCTGAACATCATCTATAATCTTTTTCTGTGCCGTCAACATCCGTATTGCCGGCAACCGATTTAGAGCATCTGGCACTATATTAACTTTTCCCGGATGTACTTTAGATCAAGATCATAGTCAGCCATCAATTCTAACCATCTACGATGTCTCATGTTGAGCTCTTTCTGTGTGAACACATACTTTAGGTTCTTGTGATCGGTAAATACTTCTACCCTTTCGCTCAATAAGTAGTGTCTTCAAATCTTCAAAGCGAAAATCACTGCTGCTAGCTCCGAATCATGAGTTGGGTAGTTCTTCTCATGAGTCTTCAAATGTCTTGACGCGTAGGCTATAACCTTCCCATTCTGCATTAGAACACATCCCAAGCATTTTCTAGATGTGTCTCTATGAATAACCAACCCTCCGGAACTGTCTGGCACTGTCAAGATAGGAGAGGTGGTCAATCTTTGCTTCAACGCTTCAAAATCTGATGCACATTTCTCCGTCCATACGAACGGTACCTCCTTTCGTGTTAGCTTGGTCAATGGTTCAACTATTCGAGCAAAATTCTCCACAAACTTTCTATAATATCCGGCAAGCCCAAAAAAACTTCTGATCTCCGCTACGTTCTTTGGAACTGGCCAATCATGAACAGCTGCAATCCTTTCAGGGTCAACGGCAATTCCATCTCCGGATAAAATATGACCCAAGAACTTCACTTCTTCGAACCAAAACTTCCACTTGCTCATCCTAGCATATAACCTTCCTTACCTTAATGTTTGCAGTGCGATCCTCAAGTGTTCTGCATGCTTTTCTTTTCTCCTTGAATAGACTAGAATATCATCAATGAATACCACCACGAACTGATCTAGAAATGGTGGAAAGATCCGGTTTATCAAGTCCATAAATATTGCTGGTGCGTTCGTAACTCCAAACGGCATCATTAAGTACTCGTAATGCCCATATCGGGTTCGGAACGCTGTCTTGCAAATATCTTCTGATTTCACCTGAACTTGATGATATCCGGATCGCAAATCCAGGTTCGAGAATACCCTCGCACCACTGAGTTTATTGAATAATTCGCCGATGCGAAGGATCGGGTACTTTTTCTTAATAGTTACCCGGTTTAATTCTCGATAATCGATGCGCATCCTCCGCGTCCCATCTTTCATCTTGACTAGAAGAACTGGAGCTCCCCAGGATGAATTGCTTCTGTGAATACAACCCTTCTCTAACAATTCGGCAACCTGTTTCATTACTTCTTCTAGTTCTACTGGCGCCATCGGATAATACGCCTTTGAAATCGGCGCTGCTCCAGGGATAGAATCAATCGCGAACTCCACATCTCGTTTAGACGATACATCCGAGATTTCCTTGAACACATCCATGAAATCCTAAACTGCTATTAGCGCTTCATCTGCAACTTGTTTACGAACTTCACCCCTCAGTAAACGGTTCCCCTCATCACGAATTTGTAAGTTTGTTCTAAGACTTATGAGTTATCAGCCCACCACACTTCCACTGCACTACTCTAATACACTGAAGCGGGTCTGTCAGAACTTCTTCAATCAAACATCTTACATCAGATTGTCCTTGATGCAGTCTATACCAGCTCCCGCCGGGGTTAATCTCGAACTACTGCAATCATCAAAAACTTCTTCTGTGTTTCTCCTTATTCTTTGAAACACAAACGGATTTGTCACTACGGGACAAGGGGAAAGATATAACGTGGTTGTTGGATTCAAGCTTGCGATAAAACATAAACTAGTAAGCAATGAAACCAAGAGAAACAAAGTAGTACAATGAACATAAGTCAAGAAAATATGATCGAAATAGGACTCCAGGTTACCTAAATAGAGTACCGTATTATAACCATGTCGCGGTTCATAGTTACAATCACATAACTCCATTCAAGTCGCCTAAATCTACAATCAAAATCGAAGGAATAAGAAGGAAGAAACAATAAGGAATCGGGAGGATTACAAGTTAAGATGCAAAGTCATTTCCATATCGTCAAGATACAAGAGTTAAGGGAAAGATAAGATTCAAGAATTTGAATGACAAGACAATAATGTGGCAGGACATGTTCCTAATTCCGGGTTTCCTGGTTAGTTTATTGGGTTCAATACCCAACTACAAAAGAAACCAAACCCGACAAACCTTAAATCCTAAGGCTCTGATACCAAACTAACCCTGTCACGCCCCGCTTCCCAGAGTGCGCAAACTACGGCATGTGACAGAGCCAACCATGCTACCTGTGGCTAGGAAACATCCCTCCACAGTCATATTACGGTAGTCTATAGGATATTAAGAACATTAAAATATAAAATCTATCTGTCACGCCCCGCTTCCCGATAGACGGAAATGGTGACGTGGCAAGCCCGCGACGCATTTATTTCGAGAAGGTTATTTCCCGGAATAAATACGCTAAGCGTAAAATAAGCAATATAAAATGACAAGAAATAAACACGAGACTTAAAATTCAACAACTTTATTTACATTCAACTTGATTCACTTAGAAACATGAGTTCAACTGAAAGAAAATACAAGAAAAGAAATTCCTAAACATGTGGCATACATAAACTGGAAAAATAGCTAGTCTAGTCCTGAGTCGTGATCTGATCGTGCTCCTCCTCGGTGGTGTCCACCTCTTCAGTCTCCACAGTATCCGACGAACATTCCAGGAAACAAAGATGGGTGGAATGCCCATCAGTGAACTTTTAGTCCGTAAGTCCCTAAGAAATGGGTGTGAAGTATAAAGTATAATGATAAATAAAATTTATATCATGAAGCAATGGACTAGGATGTTGTTTAAGCATGTCATTTAATATAAGCATGCCAATTATATTTAACATGCAATCCTCTGTATATATCATAACATGAGCATAGTATTGCATGGCCGGGTGGTATAGGTATAGTGGACATGAAGTGAATGTAAGTGTCCTAAAAGGTCTTTACATGGGTCAATTAATGTAATGTAAGTTCAAGGGTGAATGTGAACCAACCTTAGGATTGTTCTCGAACCCATCAGGCTGTAATACAGGGATAAGGATTCACGGGTCCGAATCAAGTGTTAGTAACGGGACTTCAACCTAGTATTAAAGTATTCCAAACTCAACAGCCTATAATTCAGGAGTAAAGAAATACGGGCCCTCATGATAGCTTACATGTGTTAGTAGACATGGATTCATAATCTAGGGGGACTCCTGAGATTTCATTGGATTCACACATGAACTACCCCAACACCCCGTGTATTCTAGGTTACGGTTAAAGTTATCAACCTTGCTCGAATCCATGAATATATCAAGTTGAAAGATTGAGTTCATGTCAATATCAAGTATCCATGTCAAGTGTTCATGTATTTATGTCAAGTGTTCATGTATTCATGTCAAGTTGTATTCATAGTTCGAGTCAAGTCAGTTTCAATAGCAGCCATTGTATTCTGGTACTCATGTTACGTTCATGTCAAGTCATATTATTCTAGTATTCAAGTTTTGGTATATTCACGGTCAAGTGTTCTGGTTCCAGTTCTAGTTTGATTTTGGATTTAAGTTTGAATTTGAACTCAGCTTGAGTCAGATACTCGTAAACGGATTTAACTCTTGAATTTCTTAGGTTCGGGAGTCATCGGTAACTGCTGCACATGGATGGCAGGATTTGTGTCTTTTTCCAAGACAATTACATTGATAACTCCGTTAAGTTGTCTACCTTAAATAGGCAAGCACTCACTTTCTCCGGCTCCCAGGGCTCAAGAGAATTGATCCCGCTTAAACCTATATTTTATAAAGTTCTTAAAATATTGTTTTTATATAACTCGAAGGGGTTTTATGAAAAATATTTTAATATAGTTAAAAAGTAAACCTCGAGGGTGATTAGTATTACTTAGGGTTTTCATGAGCATGGATTTTTAAGTATTGGGTATTTTAGTGATAATTACTTAGCTTGGAAAGTTTATGGTATTTTATTGAAAAACTTGTCCTTTATGGTATCTTGATGGTATTTTATTGTCATTTGTTAATCTTTCATTTTTTAGAAAAAACATAGGTTTATTATATTTTGAAAATATGGATTTATAATTTTATATAATTTTTTCTAAAAATTAAGTTTATTTTGTTTAGAAAAATTCATATTTCTTAAAAACGTATTAAAATCCTTTCGATATCGAATGCTCCGTGAGGAGGCATGCATCTCTCTCTACTAGCCTAAGGATGTGCGATAATCTGCATCATCCATTAGCGGGTCCCCTAAAGAGGGTTGTAGATGCATAATCGCAAAGAATATGAAATACCACTTTAAAAGAAATCTGGTTTTAAAGTAGGTGGTATTTTATTGTAAAGTTTTCTTCGTAACAAATATTCATACAAAAGAAGTATCGTGCTATGGAACCAAGTGCGCGTATAGGGTAGGTCGTTACCCCGTAAAGTTTTCCTAAAAGCATTGTTAAGCAATTTTGTCGAAAAAATGTGATAACAAAGTTCAAGGTACTTTAATGTAAAAGTTCAAATATGGTTGTTTTACATGAGATTCTTGATTTAAAATTTATTCTAAACATTGGTATTAAGATTACAAGTGAAGTGGTAAAATTGGTTTGACCAAATGATAAAAGGAAATGGATTTATAGGTTTTAGAAAAGATGATATCGATAATAACTCCACTTTTACCGATTTTGTTTAAAAAAGAAATTCAATGAAGAGCAAGGGAGTTTGGGAGGGACTTACCGTTTAAATATGTCAAGAAGGGGTTAAGGAAGAGGAGGGATGCTTCGGGACATCGCGGGAGCTCCGGAATTGACTTCGATTTTCGCCGGAATCAACTTATTCGCTAACTCCACTTTACTCCACTTGCACCTAGGAACTTTTTAGAGAGTTTTGGCTATTATTTTCATAATGGTGAAGAGTTAGGGTATGGAGTGGTATTTATAGTGGAGAATTAGGGTTTGGGAATTAAAATTGTGGATTAAAAAGTATTAAAATAGTGTTAAATTATGAAATGAAAGGTTTTTGTTTGATTGCAGGGAAATCAAACAGTGCAGAGGAGTTAAGGGTAGCTGAAGAGGTGTGTGAGAAAAGCACGGAGTACAATGGCCACCATCCGACCGTCCCCGCTGGCCCCAAGCCTATTTCCGCCGGTCGATCTAGGGCGATAGGTCTCGAGATTTGTGCCACATGGATTATTCTGTGTTTACACCCTTTTGCACATGTTTGATTTTTCTAAACTTTTCATTTCCCCGTGTATTGCACGTGCAATCTTTTAAGCTTCCAAAAAATTAAAAAGAAAAATCAGAAAAATAATTGTGTCTGATGGGAATCGAACACAGAGGCTACGTCACAGCAGTGCAAGAGCTTTACCAGTGAGCTACAAGTTGTTTCTTTCTTTTATTTAGCAAAAGTGACTTATAACTCTTATACAGGTTGTCAAACTCATTTCTTGTATATTATCAGAAAAATTCCGTACAGAGATTTCAGAGTCGTTACACTATCTGGTACATGTCTATTTGCCACAGTAAATAGAGTCAAGAGAAATACATAAGCGAAAAAAATTCAAATCCAATGAACAACATCTGAAACTTGTCCTAATATGGGCTCGCATCAAGAAATAAACTGCGGAAAATAAACTAAACTAAACATCTCTAAATAACACGATCAATTCTTCATCGTTCGACTTGATTGCTAAAATATTCTCGATCTGCCTACGATAAAAGTAAAGGAACCGGGCCATGCAAAACCCAGACGTCAGTGCGTCATAATACCAAAATAACAGTAATAACCAGGATGTAACGATATAGGTAAACATGAATATAAATAAATAACATAGATATAAACAGTGAGGTATGTGTATGTATGTGATGTGTGATGTGTAACCTAAAACTGTGCTTCTAGGTTATCCATTCTAAAAGTCTTTGAAATCAATTAATATAATTCTCATCGTAACCCAACAGAATATATCCCGTTCATTCCCTACTGGATCACGGTAACAAGATTTATTCCGTAACGTCCGGAAAAACGGCAAACAGGTAATTATTCTGTAACGCCCGGAAAAACGGCAAACATGTAATTATTCCGTAACGTCTAGAAAAACGCCAAACAAGTTATTATTCCGTAACGCTCGGAAAAACGGCAAACACGTAATAATACCCTCTTGAGTTACGTTTCGATTACATTCTTGATTTTCCCTTTACCCCCAAGTTTGTGTTCAAGTCAGGTATTGCCAATATAGATCTAATGTCAACACAGGATCAAGCAGGTGCAGTTCTCGTCTATGCAGACAACAAGTTACGTCCGTCAGGACAACACGTCAATATCGTTGGCATTAGTAACAAGATCTAAATAATAAGTCAAGTAGTGTGTCGTGAAAATGTCATGTGATGCATATGTATCAATAGATACCCAAATGTAAAATTGTAACGAATATCGGAACACGGTTAATGCACGGATGCACATGTATCTATCTGTAATAACCTTTGTATATCCATTACCAAGTATGATGCAAACTAGATAGCATGTTGTATTAATTTAGTAGTATAATGATATCAGGATGTTCTGGCACGCAATTAGATATGTTATTCTCAGTACGGATACGAACGGATATCGTAAAACCGTAAATCTATAATACTTGCTGCATAATAAAATACATGTACTATTTTTATTCATATGGATATCGATATAGTAACATAGTATGTTTCAAGATAAACTTGTCTGATCGGATCTCATGTCCGGGTACGTATGTCACGTCGGACATCGGATAAACGTTGCAATGTAAACTCGTGCGCGCGCAGGCTTGGACCCGGCTGATCAACGACGTGACATGATGTCTATGCTGGAAGATGATGATGACTGGGTCATCCGGATCGTCGGCGACATATGCGACTCCGGCAAGACGGCCAGAATAACCAAGAAAGCAAGAAGAAAGAAAGAAAGAAAGAAAGAAGGGAGGAAGAAAGAATGGGGTTGTGGTGTTGGCTCTGGGTGCTGGGGACAGAGAACTGAGGAGAGGATGACGGCGACGATGGGTTGCCGTCGGCGAGGTCTAATGGCGACAAGGGGCAGAAGGATTTTCTTGAGTTGGTGTCGGGTTCTAGGGTTCTCGGGGATGGTGGTGGTGGTGGTTTTGTGGTGTGGGAGAGGAGAGGGAGGTGAGGAGATGACGGTGATGACTAAGACGAGGTAGTGGGGTCTCCGGCGATGGGTAACGGCGAGGTTGGGTTTTCTGCTGTTAGGTCTGTTGCGGCCGATGGTGATCGGGTCATAGGTTGTGGGTGTTCCCTTATAAAAAATAATAATAAATAAATAAATAAATTCCCTAAAAGGAGCATCACTTGCTTACACGTGATGCGTCTTGGAGAAAAAATTATAAGCATTACACTTAACAAATAAGGCTGAAGTTGAGCCTCACGTGCCACACGTGAGCATCTATATACAAAGTATATAGGCGCCTTCATGAAACAGATAATAGGCAGAAGGCGCATCACGTGCCAACACGCGATGCTCTTCTCTGGGACTACTGCATATAGGCAAACCGGTCTAGTACCATTGGGTCACGTGCTACATGTGAGGATTCCTAATGCCTTATGAGCCGATAGAATTAAATTCTATATAAAAGGGATCGGAACCTTATTTTGGAAATATTTTTCCAATCTTTCTAAACAAGAAAGATTGTGCTCTGTAAATCAGAGCACCGTTGGATCAAAGATCCAATGGTGATTAAAAATCACCAAGATGCAGAACAAGCTCTGTATGGGAAAATATTTTCCCCAATCTTTCTAAACAAGAAAGATTGTGCTCTGTAAATCAGAGCACCATTGGATCAAAGATCCAATGGTAATTAAAAATCACTAAGATGCAGAATAAGCTCTGTATGGGAAAATATTTTCCCCAATCTTTCTAAACCAGAAAGATTGTGTTCTGTAAATCAGAGCACCGTTGGATCAAAGATCCAATGGTGATTAGAAATGACCAAGATACAGAATAATCTCTGTATGGGAAAATATTTTTCCAATCTTGTTAAAAACAAGAAAAATGTCTTCTGTAAAACAGAGGTCCCTGGATCAAAGATCCAACGGTGGATAAAATCCCCGAATTAATCAAAAATCTCTCAATGAGAGATTTCCTCAACAAAAATCAACAAACTTGCCTCTGCTATATAAAGGACTCAAGACTGAAGAGAGAAGGAGACAGAGAAAAAGAGGAGACCCCTATAAGATTTGAGAAAACAAAAAAGAAGAGGAGTTCTCTTTAGAGAAAAAGAAACCCTAGGTGAGGAAAAGACACAGAGATCATTTTTATCTCCTTTTATAAGAGTTTAACTCTTCCAAAAAATAACTTAGTTCTTCTTCTGGTTGAGGTCTGCAGAAGCAGATCCCCCCACAAGTTGAGAATTTAATTCTCATCGGGGAGATTCTGTTATACAGTCCCAAAACCTAGAGGAAAGAACTAGGTTTGAAGAATTTAATTATTCCAAACATATAGGAATTTAATTCCTCTGATAGAACTAGGGTTTAACCCTACATAAGAAATTTAATTATCATAAAAAGGATTTGAAGTTCTCAAGACCTAGATCGAGAGCCCCATGCATATTACCGTTTAACGCTATAACAACAGATCATGTGTCCCATGTGACCATCTCTGAGGAACAAAAAGAGACAACTAAGATTGAGTCACGTGGCCCCACATGACCTCCAATAGTGCTTAGCACTTAGAAAAGAATAGGAAGATAAATCCAAAGGAGGCAGTGCTTAACTTAGTGGTGCCTCACGTGTTTACACGTGATGGTTGCAATACTTAATTATTTAACACTTACATGTACAGAACGAGGGAATGAGCCTAAGGAAACATTGCCCAATATTTAGACGCATCACGTGCCACACGTAAGTGCTCCAAATTTCAGTGTTTAACACTGCTTAAGAGCCTCACGTGGGAGCACGTGAGCGCCAAACATTTAGCAGTGTTTAACACTGTGAGGGGACAACCTTATCCCAAACTCTCAAGGCCAAAAACCTTTTGACCATCAATCAACCGAAGCCTTCCTATACTCAGATCCCCCTAAATAGATCTTTGTTCCAGAGATGGCCAATGATCTCCTGACACGTAGCAGTTAAAATAATGTTCATCCCATTATGATCTCTCCCTTCAGTCTGGAGTTTGGTTCAAGGGTACATCTCTCCACACCTCTGATACATGTCGTTGTAATTCTTTAATGTTTTCAGAGAGGTGGAGGGTCCCAATAACCAATAACTCTTGGCACACCCCCAAACCGATGAGCCATCCTTAAACTCTATGGACTATGATGACCTTAAACCAAATAGACCGCAACGTCCTTAAACTAAACTCTATGGACTATGATATCCTTAAACCCAATAGACCGCAACGTCTCTAAACTAAACTCTATGGACTATGATGTCCTTAAACTTTATGGATTATGATGTCCTTAAACTCTATACCCAATGGACCGCAACATCCCTAAACTAAACTCTATGGATTATGATGTCCTTAAACTCTATGGACTATGATGCCCTTAAACCCAATGGACCGCAACGTCCCTAAACTAAACTCTATGGACTATGATGTCCTTAAACTCTATACCTAATGGACCGCAACATCCCTAAACTAAACTCTATGGACATGATGTCCTTAAACTCTATGGACCATGATGTCCTTAAACCCAATGGACCATGATGTCCTTAAATTAGCCATGGACCGTAACGTCCTTAAACTAAACCCTCACCCCAAAAAAATGGTGATTTATGGACCGTAACGTCCCTAAACTAAAACGATAGAGCCCAAATGCTCTTTCGGTGGATCAAAAATGATCCTGAACCCTCGTTAAGTAGATCTTAGTCTAATATCGGATTAACGTATCCTTAACAAATATTTAAGTTGATCTTAATCCCAAACGAGGTTAACGATCCTTGAATCAACCCAAACCCAAAACTAAGAAAATACGGATTTGGACTAATCCACGCCCTACGGACGACAACATAAATTAGTTTCCGTATACAATCCACGGGCAACCAAAAACAAAACAAATACATACGACACGAAGTGACCTTCTTGAGCCGGAGAAAGTGGTTACCGCTATACGGTAACGTAATTAACTGCAGGGGCTTGCGCCTGCAGGGAAAAGCGTCCCCACAATCAAAAACCTCTCACAATGAAGGGGAATCTGACGAAGTCTGCTACAACAGCCACATCTGTCTAAACCTCCGATACACGGTGCCATAAATCAACTTGGCATCTTCAGAGAGGTGGACGGATAAAACCAAATAGCATCTGCCCCCAAATTCTGGCAAGACGTTCGTATTTCCCTGCATTCGACGGTAAACAGATTCTGGCACGCCCGGTGGAACCTTTTCCTCTTTCCATTCTACACTTCATGTGTCGTGTTCGCGAACGAATCGTGGTTTAATATGGTTGCCCCCGGATTCCAGGTACTAAGATTTGGTGTCTTGCTCCTGCACAGAAGAGAAGATGACATCAATGGCTTCCAACTGCACCAACTGCAACAACAACTCCCGCTCCGCCTCGTCTGGAGGAGTAACTTACGGGCCCCAAGCGGCCTCCATCTTCGCAATGCCGGTGGAACAGCTGACACAGGCCACCACTGGATTGTTCTTCAGGACCATGCTCCCGCCGAAAAGTTTCAACGCTCCAGTGTCGTCACAGGAAGCTCTCGCAAAGTCGGTTTTCGATCGGCTTGCAACTACCGCGGCCCCTCCCAATGGGTCGTCCAAGTATATGGAGCCGGAGAAAATGGTTACCGCGATACGGTAACGTAATTAACTGTAGAGGCTTGCGCCTGCAGGGAAAAGCATCCCTACAATCAAAAATCCCTCACAACGAGGGGGAATCTGACGAAGTCTGCTATAACGGCCGCATCTGTCCAAACCACCGTTACACGGTGCCATAAATAAACTTGGCATCTTTGGAGAGGTGGACGGATAAAACCAAATAGTATCTGCCCCCAAATTCAGGTAAGACGTTCGTCTTTCCCAGCATTCGGCTGTAAACAGTGGGTTATTGGGGAGAGAGAAAAGGGATGAAGAGATGACGGTGAGGTTGGGGTGATGGCGACGGTGAATCGCCGACGATGAGGTGTTTTTGGGTTGCTCGGGGTTGCATGGGTTGTGGTCTGGGATAGAGGAAAAGAAGGTAGAGGTGGTTGTGACGAGGGTGATGAGACGAGGGTGAAGGTGATGACGACGACGACGAGGGTCGGGGTTTCTTGGGTTGCAGGTGGTCGTGGGTCGTCAGGGTTGTGGGTTGTTGGGGATAGAGAGGAAGAGGAGGTGGAGAAGGTGGTGATGAGGGCGAGGGGACGAGGAGGATGAGATCGAGATGGTGAGGAGATCGGCGGCGATGACGAGGCGTAAGGGTTAGGGTTCTGGTTCGTCGTGAGGAGGCAGGGAAAAGAAGTAGAGAAGGAGAGAGAGAGAGGTGAGGTGTTGTAAAATAATTGGGTTAATATATATATATATATATATATATATATATATATATTAGAAGAGAGAGAGTGACAGAGCGAGAAGAGAGAGAGGGAGTAGGAAAGAGAGAAAGATACAGGATTTATATATTAGTTATTATAATATTATATATATATATATATATAAGTTAATATATATACTGTTAGTTTTAAGTTTAATAAATATTATAATATATTTATTAGGTTTAAACAGCAAATAACAAAATACTCCGAAAAATATCCGGGTCTCTTCTAAAAATCTAGTTTTAAAATATGGATAATATACGTACAAGCTAAAACTATAATGCGATGCCCGGTTAAATAAAATGCATACCCCCAGGTACGGATATACGTAAATATACGCAGCGATCCAAACGAGTCTGTTTTATCAATCTGGTCATGAACACGATGTATGGATGCACTCACAAGATATGGGGTATGATAACAGGCCATGCTCGATATTAAAAATTATTATCTGGCTATTATTTATATTATTTAAAGATATGCAGATATTAAATAGATTATACATGTATATGGAACTTAGATGTGCACGGATCTTCTGTACTAGTAAATATATGACGTAATCTAGAACCATGATAGGTTTCAAGCATGCGGATAGGGTCGGATACTATCCACAGTTACCAAATGCATTATCCGCACCCAAAAACGATAATAATCAAGAAGTTGTCGCAAGATTAGGAAAATACCCAAATAAAAATATCGTATAAATGCGCTAGGGTGTTACATACTCACTACTTCGAAGTCCACCATACCGGAAAATGAGGAGGACGAAACGCTTGCTGATTGATCTGCTAAAAAGTGTTTTTGTAAAGTAACCGCAATCAAGACAGTGTCACTATTAGCTCTCCGCGATGAGTATGGGTCGTCCGCAGGGAAACGTGAACTCTTTTCTTATTTTAGACGAGTTGATTAAAGAATGGTGATTATTTGTCGTTACGGATATAGAATTTATGAAGAAAAGGCTCGTAGGGTTCATAGGACTTAATAGTAATGGATGAATAATTAAAAATGACTCATTTTATTTTTTAATAGTTTAAAACTAGATCGATAATGATGAATGCAGATTATGGTTTTTAGAAGAAACTAGGGTTTCCCCACTACTATGCCTTGTCCTTGCATTGATCTCTATTCATGTTTAGCCCTTAAGAAAATAAGTGTTAAACCAATCTTAAATCGTGGTCGTGACTGTTAATAATTGGTAGCGCGCCCGATAAGGATGTTAACATTTATTTTGCTAAAATTTATAAGTTTTAAAATGTATAAAAGAAGTTAAAAGATTTTATCATCCATTGTTCTACCCTATTCTACGAACCCTAGCAAGTTAGGAATTACTCGCTCATGATTAAAGATTTAGAAGAAAGGTTGAAGAAGAATGAAAATATAGTTAAGATGCAGAAATGTAAGTGCAGAAAGTAAGTGCGGAAATTAATTGTAAAAAGAATAATAAAAACACTATCTTTATTAATCAACTATTGCATTTATAATTCTCCTTAGAAAGTAGAATACAAAAACCCCAGTTTGCTCTAAATCTCTCTCTTGTTGGAGGTAGCTGAATAGGTGATGATCACACGGATACGTGGATCTCTTGGATCTCTTGATCTCTTCAGTGATGATTTTTAATGTGCAGCTCTCGATCCTATATATAGTCCACGAAACTAGATTCCCTACATGCCATCTGTGAATATATGCTGTTACGATCAAATCCACGAAATATCACATCCAATGGCCCAGATTGCACCGCAGAACCGCCGCATATAGCCTTATTTGGCCGCGGTTCCGCCGCAACATAGTGGCATCAAGTTTTGGAATTTTTTCTGGTATCTTGTGTTGCAATGTGAAGATCCTTTTGATATGTAGATTCTGAAAATAATACTCCGAGTCTCTAATGTTGCTAGATCTCTCGATTTACTTCTAAATTTTGGTAGATTCGGTTTCGATATCCCGATTTGACTCGGATCTCTTACTTGAATTCCAGACCTAAGCTAATATATGCACAATATCTCAAGTCATAGTGTTGGTAGCATTTGGTATTTTTGACATATTATGCTAACCATTTAAATGATATAATATCTTAAGAATATTGATTAGAAATATTTGATATGATATGCATATTTTAATTACTAAGATTTTATTTAAATATTATATGCATATATTTTCCCTCATTATGTTAATTATAATGTAGAAACATATGATAATAAACTTTTACAAATAAACCCTCATATGTTCTATATTTACAATAAACACTTTTTAGTACTTAACAATAGTAGGGAAAATATTCATTCAAAAGTGCAATATTTTAGACTAATCACTTGCATAAAAGAGAAAGCGGCAAAAGTGGGAACAAGACGACTATCTATGCAAGGGCCACATCCTAAATGTAATGGCGAACTCTTTGTTCGACGTATACCAATATATAGAAATGGCGGAAGAATTGTAAGAGGCACTTGAAGTAAAGTACAAAACTGAAAATTCGGGAGAGAAGAGATTGCTGATAAACAAGTATCTAGATTTTAAATTTATCGATAATGAATCTATCCTTTATCAAGTTTACGAATTACATAACCATCTTACTGAAATTCGTCAACTTGGTATCACATTTGATACGTTCCATATTCTTGCAATTATTCATAAATTACCCGACTCTTATAAAGATTACAGAATGACTCCTAAATATGATACTAAAGAGTTCTCTTTTGAGTCAATATGTCACCGTTTTCGAGTAGAAGAGGAACTACGTCTTCGTGACAAGAAAGATGAATCAAAGGAAATAATTTCCAAGGCTCATGTGGTGGAAAGTAACCATCAAAAGAATGAGTTTAAGACTTGAAAGACTGCGAACTTTAAGAAGAAAGGCCAAAAGAATGATTTAAAGGGTTTCCGTTGTAAAAAGGCCGGTCGCTTCAAGAAAGATTGTCGACTCCTTAAAAGAGAAAAGAAATCGGAAGCAAATGTAGCCGATGATGAATTCATTACATAAATTTGTAATCTATAGGTGGAATATTTGTTAGAAAATATTGTTTATGTAATATGATGTTCAAGTTGTTTTTAATAAATAAAGATGTCATTATTATTTATATGTTGATTTATATTCCTTTTTTGCATGATAGATAGGAATCTGTATATTCTCTCATATTAATGCATGATTGATTTTGAAGTTAATCCTGTATGTGCTAATCAATTTTTGATTTATATAAAACTTGTGTTCAAACTAATTTACTAGAAAATCTTTTAAAAAGTGAATTTGTGCAAACTATTTTCGGTGAGGATATTATTTTATTTGTATAATGTATAGCATTTGTTTTCCGTAGTTTTTGTATATACGTAAGTTATATTCTCTCTCTCCCTCTAAGTTAACAGGCTATAGTTTCACACATGTTCAAATCATGATATTTAAAACATAGGCTTAGTTGAATAATATGAATGGATAGATTAAAATCTCTTAATAGAGCCTTTGAGTTTTAACCATTGGTAGTTGTGAGATTATAGACCCAAGGCCCACATAGAAATGCAAGCCCTTGAAGTAGTCAATAAGGTTTAGTATTGGACGGAACTAATATTTTATTAACTATATTTCATGCTATCATCTTAGGTTTGAAGAATTTCTGTGCATAATCTTTCATTTTTTATATATAGAACCCATCAACATAGAATAAACAATACCATGCTTATATATACATGATTTCGTATGTTTTTAGACATGGAATTTTTTATGTACTAATCAAGTATATGTTGCATACATACATGAGAAGGATTTGCATGTGAGTATTGATTTTCTATGATTTTAAAAATTAGGCCCTTAAAATTTTGCATGAGATACATTTTGTTTCTTGATTATTTAACTTTTCAAGCATCTCTTTATATACACTTCCACTCGCATAATTACATGTTCAACATATAGGTGATATTCTTAATGATATATTGAATGAGTATTATATCACTTTACTCATAAGAATTAATGGGACAAAGTATTATTCACCGCATGTCACATATGTTGGATATAGTGCGCTCAAGGCAATTATTGTAATTGCAGACGTGTGATTATAATAATTGAGGAAGGACCTATACAGGTAGAACAATCTTACTCGAGATGATATTATGCTATCTGTTTTTTCTTTATCATTAATATATACATGTTTTACTTGTTATTACGTGTCGCTAATACATAACGATGATGCCCGTAGGATTCTTGCTTGACTACCAGTATTATGATACTGATCATATACGTGAGAGTTGGGTAGTCCATAAGCACATCCTTAAATGTCCTTAGTCATGGGAGTATCGAGATTGGACATCGATATTCTGGAGTAGACTAGTGTATATGTTTCGAGAGCCTGACGAGGGGCGGTGGCTGGTCTCACAAGCCATTGGTGTTATGTCACCTAAGATAGTATACAAGTTCTTGCTGGAGGTGAGTACACTGGACGGACTCACCGAGAACTTCTAGATGGTATTATATCTATCATCAGATCGAAGTTCTCTAGTGGCATTAGTACAGATTAATCTTTTGACCTGAGATCGTCATTTGTCTCGTGTAAGTTCCCACTGTACTTTGATTACTACCGTACCACGGCTTAAAGGAGTCGTGCAAATAGGTTTTAGTTGGGTATAGTTCCGAACCACATGGAGGCAGTGAACGATTGTCGGGGATTCGTTTCTCTTGGTATTAGGAATCAATGTCGTGTTGTATTCGGTAGGCTATCACCTCAAATCCGTGGCCATGGTAGATGAGATTTACTGATATGAGTTCAGTGGTTTCTCGGTTGGTGATGAACATGACTCCGACACGACTTATCGGGTTATTAGGGGTCTGACGTTTCCACCCCTAGACCCGGTATGTGATACTCTAAGACGAAGAGACCGGACTATATGGAGATTGTCACATTCAGGCTCAGCAGGGTTTGGATGGACTTGATTGTCGACCTCCCTTTCGACAGATACCTGGGCAGCCATTACATACAGCTAGTGCCGCTGACGTGCTTGTGGTTTTTGGATTTATCCAGTAAATCACTGCCAGCGTACTGTGGAATCTTTAGAGTCCCACACAGAGAGTTTTTCCGGTTCAGGCGATATGATGTAGATGACGTATGTTGGTGCATACAAGGTGTCCGATTAAATACGTGTACAGGCTACACGGACTTTAATCGGACGGTTGATAATATTAGCGGCTTAGGATTAAGCCGGATTATTAAATCAGGTTTTGATTTAATAATTTATATATATTTTTTAATATTTATATTCTAGTATTATTGTTCACTATTCATTTTCTCTCTCTTGGCTATTCGTATTTTTGTACGAATATGTGTGTATATATTTTGATACGTATACCGGATTGTATTCCATAGTTATACGGAATTTGATCTAGAAGATGGACACTTCATTTCTTGATTTTTTTTTATTGAAAATAAAAAATGAAGTGGAGGATGAGATGTTTTGTAGCATGGTAGAGAAGTATGGGTTGATTATTATATAGTATTTTCATTTGTGAATACTATTCTTGGATGGTTGCTAAATAATTAAGCCATTCTCTTTTCCATCTTTGCTACTTGTTCTTCATAAAACACTTAGCCATTTTCTCTGTGGCTTCTTCTTATTCACCTCCTCCTCCTCCTTCTAGGTAGCTCACTTGAGCTTAGAAAAGAGAGAAAATAAAGTGAAAATATTCTTACATCCCCACTCTCCATTCGTAGCGAGTTTGGAGCGTCGGTCGCTTCACAAGGTGAAGTCGGAACTTGGATTGGTTTCCCTCAGGTGGATCATCTTCGGCAAGGGAGGTCGCCACTCAAGCTCGATCCGAACAGCATTTTGCATGCTTGGTTTGCTAGTTTAGGCGTTTAGATCGATTCTAGGTTCGGGATACTTTCGTGTTAGCTTGAAATTTTTGTTCGCCAATCGCGCTTCTGCTGCACCGCGGGCACTAGGAAATCCTGTAGTGGTATCAGAGCCTCACAAACACCTTAAAATAGCTAGTTACGATATTAGAAATCAAGTTTTTTCGGATATCGAAAACTGTCTAAAAAACAGTCCCGAAATTTTGAGTTTTGACATGTTTGCACACCCCGCGGGCTCACGGTTTGAACCGAGAAGCTGTGGGGTGGTGCGTAGGCACCCCGGGGGGACCGAAAGGCCGGGCCCACTCCCCAAGACCACCACGAGGTGCTCTTAGGGGTGGGGACCCGAGACTGCTCCCCATGGCAGTCTTGGGTCTGTCCCACTCCTAAGGCCACCTCGTGGTGGCCTCGAGGGTGGGATACCCCCTTAGGCTCCTTGACTCAACGTTAATTTTGTTCCCTAACTCCCCGCGAAGGTTCGGGCGTGTTTCATTTTGATTTGGATTTCCGAATTGGCTCAAAACTCGATTTTTTGGATGTTTAACGCACTTGGTTTTTGATCCCTTGGTGTATTTGGGATGTGCGCTAATTTTGTTTTGGAATTCTAATGTCATGACTTCATTTGCGTGCGTGGATGTGTTTTTGAATGTCTTCTAATTGCTATACACTCAATTAGACAGGATTGCACACTTATTTCAGTTACTTGTTTATATGGATATATATCTTGATTATGGTTTAGTCGGATTGTCGTGTCGGATAGCCCCTCATGCGTTGCTTGTACAGTTTTGATTTACTTTGTTGTATTCATTTACTCGGGACGAGCTCCAACATGTGGCCGCCTTTTCCGTATTATGTATATTCTTTTATTGGGGCTCGACCAGGATGCGGTCGATGTAACCATTGTATATTTATTTCATTTTTATACTAGGATTAACCCAGAAGAAGTGCTCAAGTAGTCGGGTTTTAGAGTGCGGCAGGTAGCCATCTCATGGAGTTGAGATCGGGCCGCCTCGCTCTATTGGCGGGTTGCTCGCCGCACTTGTAGAGGTTATAAGATTCGACCCGCGGAGGGCTGCACAAGTTATCGGATTCTAGAAAGCGACGGGTGATCGACTCATTTCTCTGAGGGCGTGTTACCCAGTTTCTAGAATTGGCAGGTGACTTGCCGCACTCGTAGGGGTCTAGGATCGAATATGTATGGGCTATCCACACGACCGGGGAACATCGTATTTCATTTACGGCTCAGATGAAACGCGGGGATTCCATATTGTTTTTCATATGTTTGTGATGATTCTTATCTGCCTGCGATATTGATATATATATATATATATATATTAGTAGATACTTCTATATATTTTCCATCCACGCCAGCCCTGTCCCCGCCTTGCCGTAAGTTATGTAACCTTATGGTGAAGACCCGGGACCCCATGGCGAATGCGGATGGCATATAAAAGCATGCTATTTTGGTTGTTTCTGTTGTGGCTTAGAAACTAGATTTGATGGGACTGCATTCTATCTTTAATGCAAAGGAAAAACCTATTTGATGTTGTCGGAACAAATTTTTAAAACTACTCAGTTTTATTAAAAACAACTGTTATATTCTTTTGCTTTGTATAGAGGTATTCGGTCAGGAATATCCAGCACCTCATTCTATGAGAGAAGAGCCTTGATCCCTTCACGGAGAATTCGATCTTAAGCAAATGTTTTTGTTACTAGTTTTAAAAAGCGTAGTTTAAACCACTCCATTTCAAAGCCACTCGAGTTCCTCCAACGATATCAAGTTCATTACGTTAAAGGTTTTTCGCCAAAAACCAGCCTTAGCCCTCCGTCATTTCCTATGAGTATTACTTAGTATTCGTGCTGCATTTGTTAACTCCGTTAATGCATAGTGTGCGGTAGCATATAGTGCTTGTTTGTAGCAAGTAATGTGATTGGTTAGGACAGTCGTACGGCCTTGTTGACTCGGTCAAAGGCTCGTGCGGGTGGGTTTAATGCAATCAAGATAATGACGGGTTGAACTTGAATAGGACCTTTTGATTTTTTGACTCCGTCAAGATCACTAGGGTCTTAAGGGTAAACCACATCGGGAGTTTCAAATATGAAGGAAACTTGCCAGGCATGCGCATACCATTTGGAGTGTGGTGACTTGAGTGGATCCCATCAGGTTATCACACGATGATAGTTGGGTCTCAATTCCCACTGATGAGTAGGTATTACTCCTCAGGAGATTTTCACTTCACAATTAGCTAACCTATTAGGCATCTAGAAAGTGTTAACGAGGTTACGCTTCTGTGGAAACGAGGTTATTAATTGGGTCCATGCAAAAGCATGGGGGACCTCCCTTGGAGTACCTACAATAATCTGGCTTAACGGTTAGCGAATTTGTAAGGTGTAAATGATTCCGACTAGTTCTCCTTTTAGGGTTTAAAGGAGAATTCGAGAAAATAGTGGGAGCTATCCTGATTAGATAAAGTGATAACTAATCTAATCTTGATAGAGTGCACACTGGGCGTTTCTTTTCTCTCTCTGGTACAGCGACCTATGACTTATCTAAAACTCATTAACCAAGTTAACCGAACCTTTTTACACACGTTGGCTTTGGATTGTCGTGATTCACGACAAAGTTTCAAATATCCCTGCTACTCCTACTTCCCTTTTGCACTTCTCCAGAACACTCTGTATCACTATGATGATCCATATTGCTTGGAAATGACCGTCGTATAATTACATACGAACTCGACGAAATTATTTCAGTCGAAGATGGTCACTGGTTTTGGAGAATTTAGATTGTATTATTTGGTTGTCTCTTCTTTTTACCTTCTGTCAGATTGCGAGAGCTCCTTGTATTAGGAGAGTACACCTATTGCGCTTATTAGATAGTCTTCTTCCAAACCTTAGGCAGGTGCTGAAAGGTAGGGAAACAAGAAAACCAGTTAGCGTAATTACGGTGTACAAAAGATAAGATATAGAGCCATATAAAGGGATTAAAGTGGGGGCAAAGGAAATTGAGACTACTGTCATGAATCTGGATAGTGGAAAAGGTATTACTAGGAATACCCGGCCACCCATTGAAACATTTATGTTTCAGTTTTTCTGTGTACTTGTAAATGAGAACTGTTTTCCAATTAATTCTGACTCCAGGGTATGTATTTATCAGATTTGGATCTCACATCTGTACGGTGTTACAGATGCTGAGTAGGAGTAGAATATTGGGAAATGGGCGATCTGATCCTCAATATCGAAATTCATTGTAATTGGTGATATTGGATTGAATCGCCTGGTTTTACATAACGGCAAAATATTTGGTTTCGAATAACTGTTGTTATGCACCAATTTTTAAAATAAAATATATGTATCTTTATTTTATAAAGTGAGATATAAATTTTGAAAATTGTGTTCCAAACATTTACTTTTATCAGTTGAGAATAAGATAAGGCGCATTCAATAATGGTTTACGACATTCTGGACCAAAATACAGTTTTCAACTTACAAAACACGGAATTTGAGTTAGTATACTCTCAGAACTTATACATGAAAATGTAAGTTGTCCAATGTCCTTCGGGACAAGGGGTTGGTGCTTTTATTTCATTCAGGTTTACATAGGAGTTTTCTGGTTTTAGACACACATTCGATATAATGCAAGGTCCAAAATTTTTGAGAAGTTTATAGATATAAGAATAAAGTAGAGAACCATACGTTGGAAGTATCAGGATTTTTCGAAGTGATCGAAGATATAGATACTTATACTAGGTATTCCATCATAGTAATATTGAGAACTTGTGTCCCACCCCGCTTCCCAGTATACGGACAGAGGACGCGACGAGACTTCTATATATTTACTCAAAAGTAAACACGCTGAGCGTATCTAAGCAATATAAGTAAAATGCACAAGAGACAATGACAATGAATATAATTGAACAGCAACTTTATTTATTAACATTTCTTTTACAATACATCTGAAAAGTAAATACATTGAATGGAAAACAATGCCTAAACAGTGGCATAACAGAAATGGAAAATATAGAATGTAAATGTGTACAAGGAATCTAAAGCTCTGAGTCAAAAGCTAGTTGATCCAAATCCTCGCTGGTGCGCTCGATCTCCAGTGAGTCCAAATCACCTGACGACATTTCAAAGAAGAAGAAAGAGAATGTCGTCAGCGAACAAATCGCTCGGTAAGTCCCGTAAATAGATAAGAATGGAATAGATAGAATAGAGTATATATTGTTATAATGTTGTATTTAGTGTTAACGCTGTTGTTTTTAGCTTGGTACAAAAGATACCAGTGTATACGAGAGGAGTACAACTTACACCGTGGACTTTGGTAACCCGTAGTATAAGGCTCCGTCGATAATACCATGAGACAACGGCATAGATGTAATTACGTCTTAAGTGACCACCTCTGCTACCTTTAACATATTCCGTACCAGTCTACCCCTTTATAACCATGTAGTGTTTATTGTATTGAATGTATTGATTACACGGAATGTATTGTGTTGTATTGTCTTGTATTGTAAATTTTATAGATGGATAACTTGTCGAAATCATGATATCAGTAATGGAATGAATATAATGGATGAACATGTAGATGAAATATATCCATGGTTCGGTACAGTCAATATAAATTGAATAGATTGAACAGATTGAATATATGGATTCATATTGAATTGTAGTTTTGTAATTTCATATTTGAATCATATTCAAGTCAAATTGATTATACTGAGACTCGGTCTGAGTCAGACAATTAGAAAAGAAATTGAATCCTGAATTAGGTTTTGGTGTTATCGGTAACTGCTGCACATGGACGGCAGGATTTGTGTCTTTTTCAAAGACAATTACCGTGTTGATAACACCGTTTGTTAAGTTGTCTACCTTAAATAGGCAACACCCATATCTCCGGCTCCCTGAGGCTCAAGAGACTGGTCCCGCTTAAACCTATGTTTACTAGGGTCCTTATTGTAATTTAACATAACTTGAGGGGTTTTATGTAAAAATAATTTTGTATAATTTTCAAAATACCCTCAAGTACTTAATTATCATTTTTAGAGTTTTCATAGATGTTTCTTTTATTCAATGTGAAATTTCTAGTGAATATGACCTAATTTCATAATATAAGGTATTTATTTGAAATATTGGAATTGTATGGTATTTTCTTGTAAATGGAATGTTTTTCTTGAATTTTGGAAATGTGGAATATTATAAATATTAAAAATAGATATTTTGATATTAATTACATATATATTTATTTATAAAAAATATAAGTTTTATTTATAATAGAAATCACATTTTCTAAAGGAAAATGTATTAAAATCTTTCGAGATCGTATGCTCCTTGCGGAGGTCTGCATCTCACTCTACTAAGCCCGAGAATGTGTGATAATCCACACCATCCCGAACGGGTTCCCCAAAATGGGTTGTAGAGGCATAATTGCAAAGATTTGTTAAATACACTTCTTATAGAAAAATATTTTTATAAGTTGAAAATAGTTATATGTAAAGTCGTATTTTCCCAAATCTATATTCCAAATTCCATCGTGTTATGTTAGATATGTGTGTTGTGAGGAAGTAGATCATTACCTCGTGAACTATCTAAGGTAATACGGTTTTTAAAATTCAAGCATGTCGAAATGAAACATGAAGGTATTTTAATGTAAAATTGCAATAAAAGATGCATATAACAATCTTTTGTGATGAAACTTGTTAAAGATGATATTTAATAAAAAATATATGATGATATGAAGGTATCTTGATTAAGAAAAATTGTAGTTTTTAAAGAAAAACCGAATCGGAAGTCGGACTAACTCCGCTTCCGTCGAGTTTTAGTTTTGAATATTTTTCGAATAGAGAAAAAAGGAAGAAGTAGGGACTTACTGGATGATTGGCTAGAGGAGAGAAAGAGGAAGAGATGGGAGTTGCCAATGCGTCGTTTCGTCATCGGAAACTCCTTGAGTTGTCGTCGGAAGTTCGTCGGAGCTTCGCCTTTTTGCTAACTCCACTTGCACACAAAAGACTTGGGAATTTTCTTGAGATTTTGGGAAGGGATTTGGGAGTGAGAAGGGGTGATTTTGAGGGTGGTATTTATAGGAAAAATTAGGGTTTTAGGGTAGCGAAAGGGTGTATTAAAAATTTGTATTAAAATGGATTAAATGGGGGTATTTTAATTCTCTGGTTAATTGCAGAGAATTTAAACAATGTAGGGGGAGTGGGGTAGGCCAAAGGGTGTAGGAGGTTAAAGAAAATTAGGGTTTGCTCTAAGTTGAACCGGCGGTGCCGACCGAGTCAACGAGTTCGCCGGCCCGAGTTGAGCGAGTCGGGGCTCATCTTGATGACACGTGTCCCTGACGCTTGGTTTAGCCTCGTAGACACGTTTGTTTATTCTGTAAGTTACCCTATTACGTGTAGTGCACGTGTCGACTCTTGGGCTTCTAAAAGATTAAAAGAAAAATAATTAAAAAGATAACGTGGCTGATGGGATTTGAACTCTGGTGTTTTGGTTCAGCAGTGCAATGTCTTACCAATGAGCTACAAGCTCCTTCTTACTGTTCTAAAGCAAAACAAACTTATAACTTATACTCAGGCTCAAGTACCCCTTTCTGTATTTTTGAAAAAAAATTGTACAGAAAGTTTATGGTTGTTACAACTTGATTCTCTCTCAGGTTACTCATCCGCGGGTTCGCACCTTAATGAGTAATGCTGTATTGGCCTTTTTCCATTTAGGTGATATGCACTGGAAATAGCTGCATAATATTTGAATCCGATTCTATCTAAATTAGTGCATTTAATTCTATATGGACATAGATTGGTTGGGTACAGTCCCGAAGTCTATGGAGCCAGTGAGCGGTCGAGGAAATTCGTCACTTCCGGTATTGAGAGTCGAAATCGCATTGTGCAGGGCACGACTATAGACAGAAGTCCATGGCCACGGCAGTAGAGATAAACTGTTAAGTGTTACCAGTTGTATCTCTTTGGTTACGAGTCCTCTGTCAGCACGACTTATCGGGTTATTGAGAGTGTGACAGTTTCTACTCCCCAGACCCTGTATGTGATACTCATTGACGAAGAGATTGGACTATACGGGGATTGTCACTTATAGATTTTGTTAGGTCCGGATGAGTTCGCTCGTTGACCTACCTTTATCTTGCTCATACCTGGGTAGCCGTTACGTACAGTTAGAGCCACTGACAAGCTTATGGGTTAACCCGAAAGGGGGTTGAATCTGAAAGTGTTTCAGATTCAATCGGATACGATCATGTATAACCTACTGCCAGTATATTGACAAGTCTTTGGAGTCCCGCAACGAAAGTGTCTGCCCAGGCAAAATGCGATGTGACGTACGTATAGGGATACGTATGTGAGTTCGATAAAACATTTATATTGGATATACGTGTTCAATCGGATGACTGTTATACTAGCCGATTTTAAAGCCAGAATACCATGTCAAGTGTTGACTTGATAACCGTATTAATGATACGGGTTCTAGTATAGTGTATATGATATACACACTCTCTACAGTATATGATACTGGGAAGATATTGATGGCATTTCGTGTATGTGATACATGATGTGTACGTGTATAGGATACATGTACTAATACTTATTTAATATATATATATATATATATTAATTCCTACCATTATATATTAAGTATAAATAAATATATAAATATATATATGTATGTATGTATGTATATGTATATATATATCTTTACATATATATTAATGTGTGTGTGTATATATATATATTATTGTATATTTAATATATTTAATTAGGTGGTGGGGACAACCCTCTCTCTTATGTATTGACACACACATGAGAGAGAGTAGGGAGTGAGGGTATGTGTCATATATATGACATGGTGGAAAAGATTAAAACATTAACAATTTTTCACAATCCATTTTTTATCAAGACATCTTCTTCTTCCTTAACAACATGTGCTTGAGCTCACTAGAAAAATGGCAAGCGTTGAAATAGTGAGGGTTTACAAAAAGTAGAGAGTACCCATTTTTCGCATCGCCTTCCTCCACGTCCAGCAAGCCTCTGGAAGAAGTTCCTCTGACCGGTGACGGAGTTGGAGCTTGGGCAGTCCGCTTTCAACGCATATCATCTACGGTGAGGCCGTCGGCGTGCAGACGCATTCAGAAGCTCACAGAGTTTAGACGGGGTCTTCCAGGATCATCCAGACACGCTACAAAGGTTGTAACACCTCTGAACTCTCTTTTTATGCTCCTTAGTTTATCTAGAAATTCGTGTTTAGACGATTTTGGCGTTTGGTTGATCGCGCCCCAAAGGAATTTTTGTTTTCCGTCCATTCCCGCTTCCGTTGCGCGCACGCGCGGGGCGCGACCGTTCTAACAGTGGTATCAGAGCCAACCAAGCACTAGGACTAGCTTAGGCAATGTTTTAGTTTCGATCGACAAGTTTCCAATTCCGATTTCCTAGTTTAAACCCTTTCTCTGTCCGAATTTCAAAAGTGTTTTAAATTTTTTCTTAAACAATTGCAGAATTTTATTTTGGATGTGAAAATAAAGTGGAAGAAAAATGGTGAGGGTTTTTGTAGATATGGCTGGCCATACAGGGACTTCACCGGCCAAAATATTTCTAAATGCCCCCAATTTTCTCTGAGGGCTTAAACTTGTAAAAATAGGAATTTTGGTATTGTTTGTTTTTTCCAGTATAGAGATTTGATCTCGTATTGCACCGGAAAGTTATCTGTCATGACCCAAAATTTGGCACGTGACCAGCACTTAAACCAAGTGATGTCAACAAGCGTAACGCAATTTAAGTAAGCCGAAACCCAGAAATCTAAACCATCAAAAGAAAGTAAGTGATAAAAACATTATTAAAAACATTTGGAAATCTCAAGTAAAAGTCTTAAAACTCAAGTTTATTTTCTTAAAAATTTCGGCAGCACCTCCTTTGTAAAAACTAGCTCCAAAATGGGTACAAACATAGGATATAAATAAAGCATCCCCAAACGGGAGCAAATTACGCCCAAAGGCGGAAACAACCACCACAAGTATATATACGCCGCCGTAGCGAAAAAATAGACAATGTAAATGAAAAACAGCATAAAAGAGATATGCAACATAAGAAAAGCCGGCTCACATGAGCATGACACTCAGAGTCACAAAATATACAATATCGGTCCTCACAACTCGTCTCTAAGTCAATACATAAAAGTGGTAGATGGAGAGTACTAGATACAATGAGATATACAATGGGTGAAATCAGATAACCCCAAACCCACCTACAGCAAAAAGTCCTCACAGCCAACCGTAGCGGTATCCGCTAAAATAGATACAATAGGGAGCTCTGCCGCGACTACTCTGAGGGTCAAGCCTGCAAAACACTATGGCACAACAGGGGTGAGTTGCCAACTCGTGAGTAGTAAGTAACATCATACAGATAATCGCAGGTATGTACGAACATCAATAATCTATCACATGCAATCTAATAGCATAAGTATGGCAATATGGATATGCAACAATCATGATCAAGGTACACCATCAGGATACTAAAACTATATGAAACAATGCATATCTAATTGTTAGTTATATGTATGCCCTAGAGGCCATTACTATACATACGATGTATATTGTAGTGCATGCTTGGACATATATAGGGAGGACTTTCTTGCTCGACATGATAGTACGCTATCTGGTTGCTCTTTATCTTAACATGTACTCTGATTGTCTCTATGTTACATGTTGATAAAGCCCTTAGGATGAGTATTTGACTACCAGGACTATGATGCGGATCATACTAGTAAGGACAGTGTAGTCGCCAAGTACATCCTTCAAAATTTTCTAGTTGTGGGAGTACCGAGACAGGGCATCGATACTCCAGAGTAGACTAGCGTATACGCTTCTTGACCCATATGATGGGCGATGGATGATCTCATATCCATTGGTGTTTGACATCAGAGAAGGTATACGGGTGCTCAGTGGAGACTGGGTACACTGGACGGACACGCCGAGAACTCCCAGATGGTATTATACCTCACGTCAGATGGCAGTTCTCTGGTGACACTGGTACAGAGTAGTCTGTAGACTCGAGATCGTCATAGAGTCTTGTGTGATTCCCACTGTGCTTTGATTTCCATCATACCACATCCAAGAGGGCGTGCAAAAAGGTGGCTTTTAGGTACAGTCCTGAATCACATGGAGGCAATGAGCGATAGGAGGGGATACGTCTCTCCCGGTACAGGGAGTTGATGTTGCGCTGTGTTCGATTGGCTATAACTGGAAATCTCTGGCCAGGGTTACTGAGATTTACTGGTAAGTGTTATCAGTAGTTTCTCGAACTGTTATAGATCTCATATCGACACGACTTATCAAGCTACCGGGGTCTGACGTTTACCACCCCAAGGCGAGATATGCGACATATCAGACAAAGAGACCGGACTGTACGGGAGTGTTACTGATTGGATTCGCAGGAGAATGTACAGGCTTGCTTGTTGATCTTCTGATCGCTCAATACCTGGGTGGCTGTTACGTTTAGCTGACCGCTTGCAACTTGTGGGTGTTTGATATGATCATCGCCTACTGCCGGCGTATTGACGATTCTTTAGAGTCCTACACAGAAGTTTCTTGACTCAGGCAAAACGGAGTAGGAGCACATATATGATATATGCGGGACCGAGAACAATACGTGTATATGATACCGTATTAGATTCTCGCGATATGAGATATCGGCCGGGTATATGAGATATAGCCGGGTCATCGGATCAAGTGTTGATTCGATGAGCTGATACAGATTATATTAGTCGGTTATTTGTAAAATAGCCGGATTATCGGATCAATTGTTGATTTGATAATTTAATGTATAATAATATATATTTGATATATTAAATTACATTAACTAATATTAGCTCACTTATTGATTCATTTTCTCACTCGGGTAATACATTGATATATATGCGATATATGTTAATTGTATTACTTTCTTTTATTACAAAATATATTATATATGTGATATATAATATTGTAACATGTTATAATTACTAATGCAACATGATTAGTGGAGATTAAACAAAGTTAGGGTTTGATTTGGGTTAACTCATTCTTGAAGCTTCTAGAAGCTTTTCTTTTTGTCATGAGCTAAGATATTTTGTATGATATTTTGTAACCAAAACCACACCCTTAACTCAAGTTAACTCTCTACAAAGGTTAGCTATTATTTTATTAGCAAGCATGGTTGCATAAGGAATTATCATAACTTTTCATTATTCATCACAAAAGGATTATTCATTGTTCATCTTCTTCTTCCTTCTAACAAAACTTTCTAACTTTGATTTTGTGATGAAAATGAGTGAGTTAATGAAAACAAATGAGAGCTAAAATCCTACTTCATCATCCTAATCTATCCCAACCATTTATATTAGGGTGTTCACTTCATTTAGTGAGTGAGAGCTTGTGTCAATGAAACTTCAAGGTAGATCATCTTTGTTATCGAAGATCGGAAGCAAGCTTGCATCTTTCTCTTCGTGGAGCCTCTCGAGAGTCCGGAACTTGATGATCGCAGCGAAGGGACTACAACACGGAGCTTATGAAGTGAAGGACCGGACTACAAAGGTTGTAATCCCAAACTCTTAGATGTTAAAGTGTTTAACATGTTTTGTTTCGCCTAATCTCTAGTCTAAGATCTTGGTTTAGGGTTGTTCGGCACGGCTAAATTTTAAATCGGGCATGGTTGATGCCTTTTAGACCTTTGTGCGTGTGCCAAGTAACCCTACAGTGGTATCAGAGCCAAACTAGAGCTTTAGGCGAAGTCTAGGCGAAGTTTAAAGTCCGATCGAACTCCGAATACCCGGTTTAGACCCCTCTCTGGATATTTTCTAAAAATGTGATTTTTTCTGCATTAAAAATACTCAAAAAAATCAGCAGGGAATTCTAAGGATTTGTGTAAAATACGAGGCATTAATTCACTTAAAGCGCCGTGGAACCGCGGCCGTACCATGGCTTGCGTGGCGGTTCCGCGGCGCTACAGTGGCATTATGGTTTGCATTTTATACAGTAAAATCCGTAGCTAATTCCTGATGCTTCTGGGTATTTTTGATATTACTCAAGTGTTGAGTTTTCTGGGATGTATTTGGGAGCTCGTTGATTCGATCGGAAAGTTTAACTTCGTTTAAGTTTTTCCGGATAATTTAGAACCTGTTAAAAAGTTCGAACGGATATCAATAACTCACTTTTTCCCCTGTCGGAAATTTTTTCAAATGTTGGATTTTTTCTCGAGTTTGAAACTTCCGGAAAATCATGCAAGTAACGCAGTGGACTCTCTAGAATAACACAAACCTTAACTTGATTATGTGACCGTCTGAACCGCCTCTGAACCTTAGGGTTTGGGGCAGTACAGCGTTGCCACATGTGAGGCGTTGGCTTGACCCTTCTACGGCTGGACCATTGGTACTGTGGCATGTGATGGATATTTTTTTTGAACTCCGCTCAAGTGTTGAGCTATTTGGGAAATCTTGGGTGTTTGATTATTCGATCGGAAAGATTAACACTGCCTTTTTATCTGGAATGTGATACAATATTTGGAATCCACGTGAAGTTATGAGATAACTAATTTGAATGTTATAAATCTAGCAGTTCAGTCTCAGATGATCGGTTGCCACAGGATTTTGATGCGATCAAAAGTCCGTCGCAATCACGTAGCGTACACGGATACTCGCCGGGTAAACTTAATAGACAGCCACGCCCCCAAAGCCCCGACCAAGTGACTGTAGGAGAACACCGTCGCCAAAAGCATCCGTTCGGGTGCTCGCGGCAGCGGTGTTCCGCCTTAGTGCACTTCATCGACGGCATCCGTGGGTGCGGCCGTCTACTAAAGTTTGCAGCGAGCATTCGATCAGGATATCGGGAATCTTGTTGAATTGCCCGACTTGATATTGAAAAGAGTTTTCGATAATGAGACTAAAATACGGGGTTTATAATTGTTAGGCATGCGATGTCTAAGGAATTCATTTGGTTAGGCATGCGATATCTAAGGAGGTTGCGGATTCCAACTGTTGTAATTTTACACTTTCTTTTCTGTGACCGTAAGCGTAGTATGTAGTGTATCGCCGGCTTCGTTGCTATACATCAACGACAATCGGGATACGCATACTTGCTTACGTTGATGATATGAGATATTATGTGTTGCTGTGATATGTTATATTGGATCGTCGTGTTCTGAATAGCCGGGGGTTTTATGTGAGATGAGAGTTTTTCTTTTTCATTCATGTAAAATTCATTTGTATGTAATATTCTTTTATTGGGGCACTTCCGGGCTGAGGATGATATCACCATTGTATATTATTTACTTTTCCGCATTAGGTAGACCCAAGGCGGGGAGCACAAGTAACCGGGTTCTAGTGTCCAGTGGGAGACCATCTCGAGGAGTCGAGACCAGGTCTCCTAACCCTAGAATTGGCAGTATTACTTGCCGCTCTCGTAGGGGTTTAGGGATGTGGGTTTGGCTATTCATCGCGACCGTGGAATCCGTGTTTTATACAGGCTCGTATTAAAACACGAACGTCCTAGTATATCCAATATTTCATATATGTTCTTCTGCTGCAATGTTCTGTGATGAGATCATATTACTGCCTGAGACGAATGTTTATATTATATATATGAGATATATGTTATATTGCAGATTTCGTTTCAAAAGTGATGCTTGTGAAGCATAATAAAATGGGACTTCATTGATGAGATTAATGAAACTAAAAGAAACCTAATGATGTTGTAGAAACTTGTTTAAAAAACTGGTAGCTCTAGTTCTTGCTTTGCATAGCGGTGTTCCTTATAGAACATCCAGCACCTTATTCGATAAGGAAAGAGCCGAGATCCCTTCACCGGGAGTGACCTCTTTAGCGAAACTAGCAGATGCAACAAACTCGGTTTGTCTTTTGATTGTTTCTATAGTTTTTGCTTTGCATAGAGATATTTGTGAAATATCCTGCACCTTATTCGATAAGGAAAGAGCCGACGATCCCTTCACCGGGAGTGACCTCTTTAGCAAAACTAGAAAATGCCTAAAAAACATTCCATTCAAAATCACTCGATTCTACGACGATATCAAGTTCATTACGCAAAAGGTTTTCTTAAAAACCTGTCGTAACCCTCCGTCATTTTAGGAAGTAGAGTACTTAGTATTCGTGCTGTATTTGTTGACCTTAGTTAAGGCACAGTGCACGGTAGCTAAGTGATGTCTTCCTATATATAGCATATGATGCGATTAGTTAGGACAATCATATGACTTTGTTGACCTTAGTTAAGGGTCATGTGGGTGGGTCTAATTAATCAAGAAATGACGGATAGAACTTGACTAGTGCTTATGATTTGTTGACCATAGCTAAGGTCATAAGTCACTAGGGGCAAAATATTATTGGGAATTTCAAGTGTTGAAATTTGCAATGAGATTGCATATCTTCTATGAGATAGTTGGATCCCGATACCCGCTGCGAGTAAGAGTTACTCCTAGGAGAGTTTTACACATTACAATTAGCCGATCAAGTAGGTATCTAGAAAGGTGTTAACGGGGTTACGCCCCTGGGAAAACGAGGTTTACTTTAATTAGGTCCGTGCGAAAGCATGGGGAACCTCCCTCAAAATACCGGCACTGGCTTGGCTGAAAGATTGGCGAACTTGTAGGGTGTAATTAATCCCGGCTAGTCTTTCCTTTTAGGGTTTGAAGGAAGATTTGACTAAAACAGTGGGAGACATCCTGATTAGATAAATTGATAACCAATCTAATCTTGTAAAAGCGCACGCTGAGTGTTTTCTTCTCTCTCTCTCTCCTGATTACGACTATGTCATGCCTTAATTAAGATAATAATACGGATGTATTGACTGAACTCGCTTGTTATACTGCGCTAGGGAACGTTGGTCCCGCTCCAACTTATAATTGTTATAAGACAGAGCAGGAAATAGGGGATTATCAGAATTCCCGTGCCGTCCAAACGAAGAAAGTGCATGATGATGCATCTTCTTTGGGTGTGTTCATTACAGAGAACTGTTTCTCAGTATCCTTTACGTCCTGGGTATGAGATAACGGACCAGGATCCTGCAAATGTAATTTGTTACATGGACTACAGATAGGTAGAGAACTGAGAACGGGTGATAAATTTCATGAGATAGAAACGGTGCAAGTGTTGCAGCCAAGTCTGTTGGTAGTTATCACCCTGTATTACCAGAATACATTGATTCTGAACGAATGTTATTAGATACCGAACCTGATATACAACATCATATCAGTCTCTTTATTAGTAAAGAAGGATATAATTTTGTAATGTTGGATAATGTTTTGAACATTTTCTATATCAAGTGTTGATCGGTTCAGGCACGTTATCTAAAAGCATAAACGTTCTAAATCAAACCACAGTTCTTAACGTATAGAACACACACAAAAGGAAGAGTTCAGAAATGAACGGATCCTTCTTAAGGTATTATAGACTAGGTCATATCAATGCGACCCGACTAGCTGAAGTTACATATAGATGCATATTTAAATTAGTTTGAATTTACATCTTGTGAAACTTGCCGGTTATGTCATAAAATTAAGATGACCACGACTCTGTTTATTGGAAACAGAGAAAGAGTTAGTGAACTCTTGGGATTGATACATGCTGATGTATGAAGGTCCCCTGTCTATACATGCCAAGACCGGTTCTTTATACTTCATTATATTCACTGATGGTCTCTCAAGATTCGCACATGTGTTCCTGTTGAAACACAAGTCTGAACCTTTTGAGAAATTCAATGAATATGAGTTAGAAGTAGAGAACCAAAAACTGGGTATAAGTATTATGTCCTTTGATGTGATCATGGAGGAGAATATTTGAGCATGGGATTCCTGGACTATTCCAAAGGAGAATGAGATTCTCTCTCAGCATTACTCCTCCGTATACACCACAGCACGTTGGTGTATCGGGGCGGAGCAATCACACCCTATTAGATATGGTGCGCTCTATGATGAGTACTACTGAGTTTCCTATTTTCTTTTGGGAGTTATGCACTTGAGAAGCTGCATACCTATTGAATAGGGATCCAATCAAATCAGTTGCCTACCACTTCATATGTGATATGGAATGGGAAGAGCCCATATCTTAAGTATGTTAAGATTTGGGGTTGTCCAGCCTATGTCTAAAAGCATAATCCGGACAAGCTCGAGGCAAAGTCAGTTCTGTAGAAGTTTGTTGGATATCCCAAGCATTCGCAAGGGAATATCTTCTACCTAACCGAGGAACAAAAGATGTTTTGTTTCTCAACATGCCACCTTTATGAAAGGGAATTTCTTGTGAAGAAATTAGTGATCATGAGGTAGAACTGGAAGGAGTTCCAGCTATACAAACTGCAGCAGATGATTTGGTAAGACCAAAGGATTCAATAGATTCTAACGAACCTCAGCCTCTCCGCCGATCTAGTAGGGTTCCTCACCCACCTGAGAGATACTTCGGTTTCTCTATGACAGTAGGAGCGAGAATTGCATCATGAGATGATGACCCAACTAGTTTCGAGCAGGCCATCAGGAGTGGGACTCTGTAAGAATGGCTGGATGCTAAGCGATCTGAGATGGAATCCTTATACACCAACAAAGTATGGACTTTGGTTGCTTTATCTAAAGGGTTAAATCTCCATCAGGAGCAGGTATATCTTGAGAAGATTACTTGGTGTACATGGAAAAGTTGAGACTTTCAAAGCTATGCTTAAGTCCATCCAGATCCTACTTGCCACTGCTACATACCATGACTACGATATCTGGTGGTTGGGTGTCATGACTACTTTTCTAAATGATATTTTAGAATATAGCGTCTATAAGTACACAGCCAGAGGGCTTTGTAGACAGTGGGAGCAGCGGAAACGTGTGGAAGAAGCTTTATAGGATAAAGCAGGTATCGCGGAGATGGAACATCTGTTTTGATGTGGTAGTCAAAGAGTTTGACTTCATCAAAATGGTAGATGAACCTTGTATATACAAAAAAGTAGTAGAGAGTATGGTGATGATCCTCGTAGAGTACGTAGATGACATACTCTTGATAAGGAAGGAGTTTCCTATGCTACGCTCGGTCAATCTCCACTTATCACAATGATTCTCCATATAGGATCAAAGTGATACCTCCTAAATCCTGGGTTTTGGATCTATGAGATAGATCTAATTGGATGTTAGGATTCTCATTAGTTGTAGTGAGATGGTATCAATCGATCCTGGGGAGAATAACTGGAAACGGTTCCAGGGTGATAAGGACGACTGAATGTCAGTCGCAGGCATTGTCTTTACCCTCAGTGGAGGGACGGTATGTTGGAAGAGTTCCAAGCTAGATACCGTGACTTACTAGACGATAAAAGGCAAGATATATCGTTACCAAGGATGCTACCAAAGAGGCAGTCTGGATATATATAAGTTCATGAGATGAACTTCGTTCCTACCATTGTGTGACAATGGAGTTGTGGCTTATGCCAAGGAATCCCCGTCCCATCAGAAATCCAGATATAATTCTTAGGCAGTATCACCTGATCATGGAGATGGTTGATCTCCAGGGAGATCGAGGTTAGGAAAGTAGACACAGAGGACAACAGCGCGGATCCACTCACAAAGGCCTTTTTCCCAGTAGACTTTTATGGGATGGTTGAGTATGAGATACTTCAACCACAGCTAATTGTTGGGTATGTGATACCACAACAGATGGACCTAATGCAAGTGGAAGATTGTTAGTTATATGTATTCCCTAGAGGCCATTACTGTACATACGATGTATATTGTAGTGGATGCTTGGACATATATAGGGAGGACTTTCTTGCTCGACATGATAGTACGCTATCTGGTTGCTCTTTATCTTAACATGTATTCTGATTGTCTCTATGTTACATGTTGATAAAGCCCTTAAGATGAGTACTTGACTATCAGAACAATGATGCGGATCATACTAGTAAGGACAGTGTAGTCGCCAAGTACATCCTTCAAAAGTTCCTAGTCGTGGAAGTACCGAGACAGGGCATCGATACTCCAGAGTAGACTAGCATATACGCTTCTTGACCCATATGATGGGCGATGGATGATCTCATATCCATTGGTATTTGACATCAGAGAAGGTATACGGGTGCTCAGTGGAGACTGGGTACACTGGACGGACTCGCCGAGAACTCCCAGATGGTATTATACCTCACGTCAGATGGCAGTTCTCTGGTGACACTGGTACAAAGTAGTCTGTAGACCCGAGATCGTCATAGAGTCTTGTGTGATTCCCACTGTGCTTTGATTTCCATCATACCAAGTCCAAGAGGGCATGCAAAAAGGTGGCTTTTGGGTACAGTCCCGAATCACATGGAGGCAATGAGCGATAGGAGGGGATTCGTCTCTCCCGGTATAGGGAGTTGATGTTGCGCTGTGTTCGATTGGCTATGACTGGAAATCCCTGGCCAAGCTTGCTGAGATTTACTGGTAAGTGTTATCAGTAGTTTCTCAAACTGTTATAGATCTCATATCGACACGACTTATCAAGCTACTGGGGTCTGACGTTTACCACCCCTAGGCAAGATATGCGACATATCAGACGAAGAGACCGGACTGTACGGGAGTGTTACTGATTGGATTCGCAGGAGAATGTACAGGCTTGCTTGTTGATCTTCTGATCGCTCAATACCTGGGTGGCTATTACGTTTAGCTGACCGCTTGCAGCTTGTGGGTGTTTGATATGATCATCGCCTACTGCCGGCGTATTGACGATTCTTTAGAGTCCTACACAGAAGTTTCTTGACTCAGGCAAAACGGAGTAGGAGCACATATATGATATGTGCGGGACCGAGAACAATACGTGTATGTGATACCGTATTAGATTCTCGTGATATGAGATATCGACCGGGTATATGAGATATAGCCGGGTCATCAGATCAAGTGTTGATTCGATGAACTGATACAGATTATATTAGTCGGTTATTTGTGAAATAGCCGGATTATCGGATCAAGTGTTGATTTGATAATTTAATGTATGATAATATATATTTGATATATTAAATTATATTAACTAATATTAGCTCACTTATTGATTCATTTTCTCACTCGGGTAATACATTGATATATATGCGATATATGTTAATTGTATTATTTTCTTTTGTTACAAAATATATTATATATGTGATATATAATATTGTAACATGTTATAATTACTAATGCAACATGATTAGTGGAGATTAAACAAGGTTAGGGTTTGATTTAGGTTAGCTCATTCTTGAAGCTTCTAGAATCTTTTCTTTTTGTCATGAGCTAAAATATTTTGTATGATCTTTTGTAACCCAAACCACACGATTAACTCAAGTTAACTCTCTACAAAGGTTAGCTATTATTTTATTAGCAACCATGGTTGCATAAGGAATTATCACAACTTTTTATTATTCATCACAAAAGGATTATTCATTGTTCATCTTCTTCTTCCTTCTTGCAAAGCTTTCTAGCTTTAATTCTTGTGATGAAAATGAGTGAGTTAATGAAAACAAATGAGAGCTAAAATCCTACTTCGTCATCCTAATCTATCCTAGCCATTTAGATTAGGGTGTTCACTTCATTTAGTGAGTGAGAGCTTATGTCAATGAAACTTCAAGGTAGATCATCTTTGTTATCGAAGATCGGAAGCAAGCTTGCATCTTTCTCTTCGTGGAGCCTCTCGAGAGTCCGAAACTTGAAGATCGCAGCGAAGGGACGACAACACGGAGCTTATGAAGTGAAGGACCGGACTACAAAGGTTGTAATCCCAAACTCTTAGATGTTAAAGTGTTTAACATGCTTTGTTTCGCCTAATCTCTAGTCTAAGATCTTGGTTTAGGGTTGTTCGGCACGGCTAAATTTTAAATCGGGCATGGTTGATGCTTTATAGACCCTTGTGCGTGTGCCAAGTAACCCTACACTAATAAATCCTAAGTGTAGGATAAAATATAACATCATCAATGAATCATCATCGTGGAAAATCCCGGTGTCCATCAACGACACCCCAAATCCCAATACCTCAGGCGCTGTCACTCTGATCGGCCCTCATATCCGTAAATCTCATGGAACCTGAGTGCTCAATTTCGACACTCGAAACATCATGAAAACCCATGTCCAGTATCGACACGTAAATCCACATAACTCGGGCTCTGTCAGTCCGTATCGGCCCACGGGCTCCGTCAGTCCGGATCGGCCCATATCCATCTTACGACTCCGATCGGTATCCTCCGGATAGCCGCCGGGTCCAAACTATCGCCGGTAGGTAGTAGTCCCTCTGCCAGGCTCATCGTCTACTGCACAACATACCTTTCTTGCCCCGGGGTACCATACCGGGTCCACCATGAACCCGCAAACGGATCATCCATCTTCTTGAATTGGGTTTCTATCACACATCTCAGAACCGAGAAAACTCAAGGTGGACGCATCGAAATATCATATCAAGAGAAACCGGGTTTTCAAAACAATGCATACTTTCTTGAAATATTACCACGGTTCTCAAATCCATAAATCACATGAAATCCGTATCTCAATGCGTAAATCCATGAAATATGATGTATGCAACATAGAACAGTAATGTGAGCATATCAAGAGAAAACCGCTCTTTTAAATTAATCAAGTTTTTAAATATATCATGCGGTTCTCAATTTCTCCAAAATCAAATGCAATATCTTATAAAGGTGTACATGTATCTGTAAATCCCCGTTTCCATTCTATTAAAATTTCCTATACTCTGAAATCCCAGTGACTTCTTCTCTTTCCTTCATATTTTGATTGATTATTTAAACTTAGTATGTATACTTTTCCTTAATCCTAAAAGTTTAAAACCCAAGATTTAAAACTAAAGCAAATAAAACCAATTTAATTTAACCCAAATTTTCTTTTAACCACTAAATTCCCCAAACCCTTTTATCAATATCCATCAGCCCATTTAGATTTTTAAATAAATCCCTTTTGAAAATACAAATCCTTCAGCCCAATCCTATTTCCTAAATAATTCCTTAAACCCAAGTTTTAAGCCCCGGCCCATCCCCTTAAATTTCTTTCAGCCCACACAAAATTTTTGTTAATAAAATTCCTTATTAATTTTTTTACCCTCAGCCCATTCTTGCAGCCCACGAGACTTTATTTTTAGAAAGGAAATTATATTTTTGGTCCGGCCTACCCTACAGCCCACAAAGTCTTCATTTTTAAAAAGAAATTTTTTAAAAACAGCCCCCGGCCCGCTTACCATTCCTCAGCCCACCATACATTTTTGAATCCCCACGAGCCCAATCTTTTTCCTATTTCCTCACCCAAACTCCCCACTGTTCCTCTTCTCAAACATCCCAACGGCTACCTCCATTAACGCGCGCGCGACACGCCTCCTCCGCCGACGCCTTCGCCCTGCCGTTGCTCCCATGATTACAGCCTCGTCGCTCTCATCTCTCTCTCTTACTCACCTCGTCTCCAACTCACTCTTCATCTTCCTCTACTTCCACCGAGCCCCCAAATCCCCCTTAACCCACTGCCACCTCCACCCACGACGACGATGAACTCCCTCCAATTCCCTCCTGCATCACCTCACGTCTCCTCTGCAAACCTTCTCCTCCACGACTCCTCCCTTCATCACCCGAGCCCCCACCAGTCCTCACCTGCACACACAAACCCACTCCAATTTAACTCGACCACCTCACCCCATCGACGCCGGTGAACCCCCATCTCATCGGAACCATCCATCGACCTTCCACACCCTCAGCAGCACTCTCATCTCTTCAGACCCGACCCCCACTACTCCCCATCTCTCCAAAACCTTTCTTCCCAAACAATTTTTTTCCCCCACTGCGAAACTGCGCTATGCACGCCGCCGGAGCGACGCCGTCGACCGTCGGCAACTCCAATACCCTCGCTGTGGATCATCGAACATCCATCAACGTCTAGTGGCTGTGAAAACGACTCCGGACAACCCCGACGCGAGATCCACATCGAGATCGAGGCTCGCGGGAATCCGATACGTGGCGTATATCGCGGGTTCGCGACGACACGGTGGCCGTACGACCCCGAGGCGTTCTCCAGGCAAGTGTTTACTTGCTTCATGCTATTATAGTCGTGTTACACACCTAGATCATATAGTTTACGAACTTAATGATTATATATATATATATTGATCAAGGTGTTCGATGTTAGCCTTTCATGGATATAGCTGTTTAATTTGACGGAAACCGATACCATCTGTTGGCCCATATAATGTTAAATATAGTGTATGAATCTCGCTGGAAAATACGAATGTTTGTAACGAAAACTGATACCCCCAAATATGCCGTTAAAACTAGAATTTTCTCGTGCCTGAAAACGAATAAAATCACCATAAATCATATGTATACTGGATTGAGACGTTCGAGGGCTTAAATCGAAGCCGACTCGATGAACTTTAACCCTATGGAAAATCCTAATGATTCCTGTTCTGTAATCATGATGATAACTGGGTCGGAACACGACTCTGGACTGCAGTCCAGAGCGTTTCTGATTGGTGTGTTCTGTCTAAAATCCTGCGTCCCCGTATTTCCTGAAATCGCATGGTACGGAACTTTACAGTAGTTATAAGATATACCTGTTATTGAAAGAAAACAAGTGGTCTCTTTCCGATTCATCGCAGTTTGTTATTTTAAACTTATTTTAAAAAGGCAGAACGTAAAGCTGTTCAGAACAATTTCTGAAATGACATTTGAGATTGAACTGTGTATAACTTTCAACGTACAGATGCGATTGAGGATCCGTCTGTTGCATTGAATACTTTATCGAAAACCCTAAATTTCATTTAACTGTGACATCGCTAAATTCTGAGCCCAACTGGGTGCAATCCGTGTTGCGAAACGGACGTTCAGTTCTGAAATTGAAATTCCAGTCGCGAACACTTAAACTGAAACGGTTATATCTTGGAAACCGAAACTCCGATCGAACTGAAACAAAATTTGATGAATTCCTGACTGATTGTTCTATATATCTTACCTACATCATATTTGCTGAATTCGTAACATATTAATTGGTGTAATTCATTTTGGTTCGTGACATGCATATTAATTCATAACATACCGAGCTTATTTGGTAGTTTACAATACATATATCATATCCTTGTCATTTACACAGTGTTAGTGCGTGTGGACATTGCATTATCGTGAGTGATAGATGTTGATTTAGGAGTGATGAGTACACCAATGGAAAGTGAACATTCGTGACAGTGATTGATACAGTGGATAGTGGTGAAACCGTGTCATTGGTATACTCGTACACAACTAGACCAATATCATAAATAGTGTAACCTGGGGGAAAAGGGGAAATCAAAGTGGAAAGAGTATCGTATTTAGCAGGACCGTGTTTAGAGGATGATTATTCGAACTGTGATACTTATACGTGTAGGACAGGATCTAGCGATCCGGCTGACAGGGTTATGTCCCGGGCATGTGGGCCGTTGTCTCGGGTATGTACGAGACTCCTGTTAAACATGATCCTCCTTCCACTATGTGATTTCAAACATGACCTAGAGACCGATAGGGACACATAACATATTCTGCATCATACTGTGACATAGTGTTTACTTGCATTATTCTCATACCAGTAATACCTCATTTACCTGTTTCATCTGCTTATAATAATATTATTATTTGTGTCGCTCTGACGACCTGAGTATGCATGCTCAGATTCCGCGCGAGGACCGGCACCGGAGACGGATCTATCTTTCGAGTTCACGGAGATATAGTTGGTGTACCTACTTCATTTATTTCTTTCCATAAAAGAGATTGTGAGATTGAACTTGGTTAGTTATCGTTTTTATTATCTGTAATCTGTGAACAATGAAATCTTAATGTAATAAATTAGTGATGTGATTCCTTTAATACTGTGCTTTATTACTGATTACCATGTAGTGCTAGAAGCCAAAGTGTGACTACGGCGGGATGATTCCCTGACCGTAGGAGCATGGCTGGCCTAGTCATCCCTCGTTTTCCGTATTTTGGGAAGCGGGGCGTGACATGGTTTAGTTGGTATCAAAGCCTGTGTTTAGTATCAAGGGATAACATTCACTAGGCGATATTACGTTATTCTTGTTTCACTACTCTTGATTTCTATCATTGAATCTGAACCTATTCTTTTGGATCTTCCAGAGATATGACGTCCCCGAACGACCCCTCCTCGGACTCCAGCTCTCAGGACCGCACGGAAAGAATACTCAGTGCACTGACCACTCTCGCGGAAGCTCAGGAGAGGAAGACAGATTTGCTTACTGAGGGACTCAGAGCGATTACCGCTGCAGGAGGACCCTCCGCACTTATTACCACCCCCGAGGGCGTTACTCCACCAGCTTATCAGGCTAGGGCTGGTACCGTATCAGACTTCCGACGGTTACACCCAGCCGCTTTCACAGGGCTAGCTGAACCCCTTGAGGCTGAGCAATGGCTGGTAAACATGGATAATTTATTGGCAGCCGCCAGGGTTCCAGAGGAAGACAGAGTGAATGTGATAAAGATACAATTAGAAGACGAGGCCCGTACATGGTGGTCGGTAGAAGAAGGCAGACTTGAAGAGCCGATTGAATGGAACAAGTTTAAGGAGGGCTTCTTAGATCATTATTTTCCTCCCACAGCCAAGGCAGAAATGGAGGAAAAGTTTATTCTTTTAAAGCAGAATGGACGCCCAGTAGACGTTTACGCGGAAGAGTTCAACCGTTTGAGCCGTTTTGCTCCATACATGGTCAAATCAGAAGTCACCAGGGCCAGGCGATTCCTTCAGGGGTTAGATTTTGAGTTGCAGCAGCTGATTGCATCGTTGGATCTACAGACTTTCGCACAGGTACTCAACGCGGCGAGAGTTCAGGAACAATTGATTAACAAATTCAGGAGACCCCCAGTCGTTCCAGCACGTACCCACGTGCCTTCTCGAGGAGCCATACCGGTTCACAGAGCAGGGACAACTCAAATGAAGCGCCCGTTTGTACCACAGCATCGCCCCCAGAGACAGGGCGTAACTTGCGGCTATTGCGGTAGAGGAGGACATACTCAGAAGGACTGTCGCCGTGCCAAGGGACAGTGCCTGATTTGCGGTTCCAGTCAACACAGAATTAACAATTGTCCTGAGCGAGCAGAAATACAGGGAGGTTCTGGACCGTCACAGCAGAGGCCGCAGGAACAGAGACAACCATTTACAGGTCGCGGTCAGGGACGGGCTTTCACCTTGGCCGCAGAGCAGGCAGAAGCGTCAGGAGATGTGGTTACAGGTACTCTACTTGTACATTCCTTGCCAGCCAGAGTACTTTTTGATTCAGGAGCATCGCATTGTTTCTTGTCTGAGCATTTCACAAATACACACTCAATACCATATGAACCACTAACCAAGGGATGGGAAATACATACTGGTAATGGCGTTATTATATCTAGTCGAGAATGTAGATTATGCCCGGTTGTAGTGTGTGGCAGGGAATTCTATGCGAATTTCCTCCTAATTGGGACAGGCAGTTACGACGCAATTCTCGGGATGGATTGGATGAGCACTTTCCATGCAGTTATCGACTGTCGTGCAAGGAAGGTGATCTTCCGCATCCCTAATCACCCGGAGTTCATTTTCGAAGGTGGAAGCGAATCTTTGGAGCCAGCTAAGTATAGAGCCAAGCCCAAGGAACTGACAGCTATGGAGGTTGATAAGAGCCCAGCCCCAGAAATTGTTCGGGACTTTCTAGACGTATTTCCTGAAGATCTACCAGGTCTACCACCTCCTCGAATTTTGGAGTTCTCAATCGATTTGATTCCAGGTACAGCCCCAGTATCCAGGGCCCCATACAGAATGGCACCAGTTGAGTTGGCGGAATTGAAGAAGCAGGTTGAAGAACTGTTGGAAAAGGGATTTATTCGGCCAAGCGCTTCACCGTGGGGTGCACCAGTTCTATTGGTAAAGAAGAAGGATGGATCGTTGCGAATGTGTATAGATTACCGGGAGCTGAACAAGGTTACCATAAAGAACAAGTACCCAATACCGCGCATTGACGACCTATTTGACCAGCTAAGTGGAGCCAAGGTTTTCTCGAAGTTGGATCTCCGTTCTGGATATCATCAAATCAGAGTAGCAGCCGAGGATGTATGCAAGACGGCTTTCAGGACCCGATACGGACATTACGAGTTCCTTGTGATGCCGTTCGGTGTTACCAATGCCCCAGCAATATTCATGGATTTAATGAACAGGGTGTTCGCAAAATACTTGGACACGTTTGTCGTTGTGTTTATCGACGACATACTTGTCTACTCGAAGACTCAGGAGGAGCACGCTGAACACTTGCGCACAGTCCTACAAATTCTTCGGGAAGAGAAGCTGTATGCGAAGCTAAGCAAGTGTGAGTTCTGGCTCGACAAGGTGCAGTTTTTGGGACATATTGTTTCGGGCGAAGGCATCTCAGTGGACCCGGCAAAGATAGAATCTGTCAGAGATTGGCCGACGCCGAAATCAGTGGCTGAGATCAGGAGTTTTCTGGGATTAGCAGGCTATTATCGGAGATTCGTCCAAGAGTTCTCAAGAATCACAGAACCATTGACGCGGCTGACACGGAAGGACGTGCCGTTTACATGGACAGAGGAGTGCACTCAGGCATTCGACACACTAAAGCAGAAGTTAACCACAGCACCTATACTTACAGTACCAGATAATTCCGGTGGTATGGTGATACACAGTGATGCCTCAGGGAGGGGTTTAGGCTGTGTTTTGATGCAGCACGGCCGAGTGGTTGCTTACGCCTCTCGACAACTGAGAAACCACGAGAAGAACTACCCTACGCACGACTTGGAGTTAGCTGCAGTAGTTTTTGCCTTGAAGATTTGGAGGCACTATCTTTTAGGCGAGAAAGTGGAGGTTTACACGGATCATAAAAGTTTGAAATATGTATTCACTCAGAAGGAACTGAACATGAGGCAGCGCCGATGGCTAGAGCTAATGGCAGATTATGATCTGGACCTTCAGTATCACCCGGGGAAGGTCAATGTTGTACCAGATGCGCTCAGTCGCAAACCAGCGGTCATGATGTTGACCGATCAGAGGAGCATTATTGAGGAATTTCAGAGACTTGAACTTGAGGTCGTTACGCCGAACGCACTAAGTCAATTTTGGCAACTACAGGTGCAATCTTCCCTAGTGGATCGTATCAAGATTGCACAAGCGGGTGATCCTCGATTGCAAAAGTTCAGAGAGCAAGTGGAAGCTGGATTGAGAACGGATTTGATTATACATGAAGATGGCTCTCTGAGGTTCGGTAGCAGACTCTGCGTACCTAAAGGAGACGTACGAGAAGAAGTTTTGGCTGAAGCGCACAGTTCAGCTTATTCGGTGCATCCAGGAGGTACAAAAATGTATCAGGACCTAAAGCAGCACTTTTGGTGGAACGGAATGAAGCGGGAAATTGCGAGGTTCGTATCCAGATGCTTGGTATGTCAGCAGGTGAAGGCGGAACATCAGAGGACAGCAGGATTATTACAACCATTGCCGGTACCTGAATGGAAATGGGAGCACATTACTATGGATTTTGTGACGGCCTTACCACGAAGCCCTAGAGGCAATAACGCTATTTGGGTTATCGTCGATCGCCTCACAAAAGCTGCACATTTTCTACCTTTCCGAGTGGGACAGTCGACAGAATCACTGGCAGAAAGATATATGCAGGAGATTGTGCGACTTCACGGTGTTCCAGTCAGCATTGTGTCAGACCGGGACACGAGATTCTTGTCGCACTTTTGGAAGAGCTTACAGGAGAGTTTGGGAACCCGCCTCAAATTCAGCACAGCTTATCACCCACAGACGGATGGACAATCCGGGCGTACAATTCAAACGCTCGAGGATATGTTGAGAGCCTGTATGTTGGACTTTCAGGGTTCCTGGGAGGACCATCTGCACCTATTAGAGTTTTCTTATAACAATAGCTATCAGGCTAGTATTCAGATGGCTCCTTTTGAAGCGCTATATGGACGGAAGTGTCGATCCCCAGTATGCTGGGATGATGTGGGAGAACGAAGATTACTGGGCCCCGAACTCATTGTTCAGACAGTCGACAAGGTTCAAATGATCAGACAACGTATTAAGACGGCTCAAGATCGACAGAAGAGTTGGGCAGATACCAGCAGAAGGGCACTTGAGTTCGAAGTCGGAGATCATGTGTTCTTAAAGATTTCACCTACTCGTGGAGTTATCAGGTTCGGAAGTCAGGGAAAGCTTAGTCCCCGTTTTATCGGACCTTTTGAGGTGCTAGAGCGAGTAGGAGAGGTGGCCTATCGACTTGCCCTGCCTCCATCGCTAGCCGGTGTGCACAATACCTTCCACGTGTCACAGTTGCGGCGTTACGTTCGAGATGAGAGCCATGTTCTGGACCATTCAGAGTTAGTTTTGGGGACTGATCTGTCATACGAGGAGCAGCCTACTACCATTCTCGACCGCAGAGAGAAGGTGCTGAAGAATAAGGTTATTCCGTTAGTCCGAGTGTCTTGGGGCGGTCGTTCCCCAGGAGAATCCACCTGGGAGCGGGAGGAAGATATCCGTGATCGTTATCCACACCTCTTTGGTTAGTACATTGTTTTCTTGTATCTCTGTTAATTTCGAGGACGAAATTTTGTTAAGGGGGGTAGGATGTAAATCCCCGTTTCCATTCTATTAAAATTTCCTATACTCTGAAATCCCAGTGACTTCTTCTCTTTCCTTCATATTTTGATTGATTATTTAAACTTAGTATGTATACTTTTCCTTAATCCTAAAAGTTTAAAACCCAAGATTTAAAACTAAAGCAAATAAAACCAATTTAATTTAACCCAAATTTTCTTTTAACCACTAAATTCCCCAAACCCTTTTTATCAATATCCATCAGCCCATTTAGATTTTTAAATAAATCCCTTTTGAAAATACAAATCCTTCAGCCCAATCCTATTTCCTAAATAATTCCTTAAACCCAAGTTTTAAGCCCCGGCCCATCCCCTTAAATTTCTTTCAGCCCACACAAAATTTTTGTTAATAAAATTCCTTATTAATTTTTTTACCCTCAGCCCATTCTTGCAGCCCACGAGACTTTATTTTTAGAAAGGAAATTATATTTTTGGTCCGGCCTACCCTACAGCCCACAAAGTCTTCATTTTTAAAAAGAAATTTTTTAAAAACAGCCCCCGGCCCGCTTACCATTCCTCAGCCCACCATACATTTTTGAATCCCCACGAGCCCAATCTTTTTCCTATTTCCTCACCCAAACTCCCCACTGTTCCTCTTCTCAAACATCCCAACGGCTACCTCCATTAACGCGCACGCGACATGCCTCCTCCGCCGACGCCTTCGCCCTGCCGTTGCTCCCATGATTACAGCCTCGTCGCTCTCATCTCTCTCTCTTACTCACCTCGTCTCCAACTCACTCTTCATCTTCCTCTACTTCCACCGAGCCCCCAAATCCCCCTTAACCCACTGCCACCTCCACCCACGACGACGACGAACTCCCTCCAATTCCCTCCTGCATCACCTCACGTCTCCTCTGCAAACCTTCTCCTCCACGACTCCTCCCTTCATCACCCGAGCCCCCACCAGTCCTCACCTGCACACACAAACCCACTCCAATTTAACTCGACCACCTCACCCCATCGACGCCGGTGAACCCCCATCTCATCGGAACCATCCATCGACCTTCCACACCCTCAGCAGCACTCTCATCTCTTCAGACCCGACCCCCACTACTCCCCATCTCTCCAAAACCTTTCTTCCCAAACAATTTTTTTCCCCCACTGCGAAACTGCGCTATGCACGCCGCCGGAGCGACGCCGTCGACCGTCGGCAACTCCAATACCCTCGCTGTGGATCATCGAACATCCATCAACGTCTAGTGGCTGTGAAAACGACTCCGGACAACCCCGACGCGAGATCCACATCGAGATCGAGGCTCGCGGGAATCCGATACGTGGCGTATATCGCGGGTTCGCGACGACACGGTGGCCGTACGACCCCGAGGCGTTCTCCAGGCAAGTGTTTACTTGCTTCATGCTATTATAGTCGTGTTACACACCTAGATCACATAGTTTACGAACTTAATGATTATATATATATATATTGATCAAGGTGTTCGATGTTAGCCTTTCATGGATATAGCTGTTTAATTTGACGGAAACCGATACCATCTGTTGGCCCATATAATGTTAAATATAGTGTATGAATCTCGCTGGAAAATACGAATGTTTGTAACGAAAACTGATACCCCCAAATATGCCGTTAAAACTAGAATTTTCTCGTGCCTGAAAACGAATAAAATCACCATAAATCATATGTATACTGGATTGAGACGTTCGAGGGCTTAAATCGAAGCCGACTCGATGAACTTTAACTCTATGGAAAATCCTAATGATTCCTGTTCTGTAATCATGATGATAACTGGGTCGGAACACGACTCTGGACTGCAGTCCAGAGCGTTTCTGATTGGTGAGTTCTGTCTAAAATCCTGCGTCCCCGTATTTCCTGAAATCGCATGGTACGGAACTTTACAGTAGTTATAAGATATACCTGTTAGTGAAAGAAAACAAGTGGTCTCTTTCCGATTCATCGCAGTTTGTTATTTTAAACTTATTTTAAAAAGGCAGAACGTAAAGCTGTTCAGAACAATTTCTGAAATGACATTTGAGATTGAACTGTGTATAACTTTCAACGTACAGATGCGATTGAGGATCCGTCTGTTGCATTGAATACTTTATCGAAAACCCTAAATTTCATTTAACTGTGACATCGCTAAATTCTGAGCCCAACTGGGTGCAATCCGTGTTGCGAAACGGACGTTCAGTTCTGAAATTGAAATTCCAGTCGCGAACACTTAAACTGAAACGGTTATATCTTGGAAACCGAAACTCCGATCGAACTGAAACAAAATTTGATGAATTCCTGACTGATTGTTCTATATATCTTACCTACATCATATTTGCTGAATTCGTAACATATTAATTGGTGTAATTCATTTTGGTTCGTGACATGCATATTAATTCATAACATACCGAGCTTATTTGGTAGTTTACAATACATATATCATATCCTTGTCATTTACACAGTGTTAGTGCGTGTGGACATTGCATTATCGTGAGTGATAGATGTTGATTTAGGAGTGACGAGTACACCAATGGAAAGTGAACATTCGTGACAGTGATTGATACAGTGGATAGTGGTGAAACCGTGTCATTGGTATACTCGTACACAACTAGACTAATATCATAAATAGTGTAACCTGGGGGAAAAGGGGAAATCAAAGTGGAAAGAGTATCGTATTTAGCAGGACCGTGTTTAGAGGATGATCATTCGAACTGTGATACTTATACGTGTAGGACAGGATCTAGCGATCCGGCTGACAGGGTTATGTCCCGGGCATGTGGGCCGTTGTCTCGGGTATGTACGAGACTCCTGTTAAACATGATCCTCCTTCCACTATGTGATTTCAAACATGACCTAGAGACCGATAGGGACACATAACATATTCTGCATCATACTGTGACATAGTGTTTACTTGCATTATTCTCATACCAGTAATACCTCATTTACCTGTTTCATCTGCTTATAATAATATTATTATTTGTGTCGCTCTGACGACCTGAGTATGCATGCTCAGATTCCGCGCGAGGACCGGCACCGGAGACGGATCTATCCTTCGAGTTCACGGAGATATAGTTGGTGTACCTACTTCATTTATTTCTTTCCATAAAAGAGATTGTGAGATTGAACTTGGTTAGTTATCGTTTTTATTATCTGTAATCTGTGAACAATGAAATCTTAATGTAATAAATTAGTGATGTGATTCCTTTAATACTGTGCTTTATTACTGATTACCATGTAGTGCTAGAAGCCGAAATGTGACTACGGCGGGATGATTCCCTGACCGTAGGAGCATGGCTGGCCTAGTCATCCCTCGTTTTCCGTATTTTGGGAAGCGGGGCGTGACAGTATCTATAGTAAGGTATGTGTGTATACATGTAGGCATGTATGAATGATGCATTTCACAGGCGCAATAGAACAAGAACCAACTACCTCAATGTCAATAATGCATGCAATATCATATATATGTATATGTCGTGTGTGTCATGGCAATTACCAACGGGGTGTGTGTAACATATAATTTAGTGCTCGTGTGTAACGACCCTAGTATTACTGTACCATCGTGTTTTCTTTCTTTAGTAAAATATTGTATTTATTTATTCTTAGTATTTTCTGTATTTTTTGTTTTTTATAAATATATTATTTTATTCTTCTATCTATTTTTCCCAAACACATTTCTTTAAAACTAAATTTTAACTTTTTTTCAAATTAAACATAAGACCTAACCCAGCCCATAACTCAAATCCAATTTCATTTTCATTTTTCTTTAATAAATCTATGAGTCCAAAAGCCCACTTTCTTTTTAAGCAACATCATATATTTAATTCTTATTAAATATATGTATGAACAACCTTGTAGCTCATTGGTTAAGTCTTTGCATTGTTATTCCATTGATCACATGTTCAAATCCCCATTCTTGCAATTATTTTTTTTTATCAATTTTTTATTCTTCTCATAACTTACAAATGAGACCTTTCATTTTCAAAATAAATGGTGACCTTTCATTTCTTTTTTAATTCCCATGTTGAATGTATATATTATTATATATAATTCACCATTACACCATCTTTATTTGTCCTCCTCTATCTTTTCCTTCCTCACATTTTTCTATCTCTCACTTCTCCTTCTTCGCCTAGAGTCCAACAGGAAGAACATGAAGAAGTCTTTAAGAAGGTCTCGCTAGTAACGCGAGGCTAACGGCGGATAGACAAGCCCGGTGACAATACCGGCTTGTGTATGTAAGTCTCTTCTCTCCCCCCCTTCCATCTCTTTATTCTCCTCTTGTCATATCTCGTGAACCCGCTATTCTTTTCATATCATAATCCATTAGAGAAGATAAAGATAAACATATACATATATATAAGTTTAGATATATATGGTTCTATATGGTTTAATAATACCTTATTACCTCTTGTTCAAATTAAAGAGTTTTTAATTCTTTGTTCATGACTATGAATGTTTATTACAAGTTGTGAGAATACAAATTATGCCACGATATATCTATAATCTCTCATGAAATCGGTTTGTTTATTAAAAGAAAAATAGAAGCCTGTATAAAATACTAGTTAATCTTTTTACCGATTTTAGTATACACATCAATACTTTAGCATTAAAATAATTTTTAGAAATTGATTTTTACTTCTGAAAATTTCAGGAAATTTACATATGATAGATTATATTATTTTGTACATTCTGTAAAAATTTTAGATCGAATCACTTAACGGCTTAGGAATTATATCATTTTTATTCACTGTTCGTAAAATAGAAAACTGCAGTTATTGGTCAACTTTTAGAACACATAACTTGGTATACCGATATCCAAATTGAGCAAACTCAGGTGTTTTAGATATCTACATAGAATAATATATATTTTATTAGTTTTAAGTTTTTACTGAAAACCAATGTAAGATAAAGAAAACCGTGTTAGAATATTAAGCGACGGATCTGGACAGAATATGTCCTGATTCACACACTGTTTTTAAATAGGACATAACTCGAAATCCCGATATCCGTTTGTGACAAAATTTGGATGTGTAGATGCATAAATGATAAAGCTATAATTTTCTGTATATTAGATTACTTAGAAATGCACGAAACAACTCGATATATGCTTTGCAATATAACATATAATTGCTGTCTAAAAATCTGAATTTCTGTTTTAAACACTGATATTAAAATGATCATAACTAGAGTTTAAGAAATCCAAATTGTGCGAATCTTGGTGTTTTGGATAATTATATCGAAAGACCTACAATTTTGTAATAATCATCGTAACCTGAAACCTGATGAAAATTAACTCAAACTATGTTTTAAAAATATGCGACGGTGTTGGACAGATTCTGATCTGTTCTGCACGACAAAACGAAAATGAGTATTTCTCCCAAACCGGTAGTCGTATTTAGGCGCAACTGGAGCTCACACGTGCACAACACATAGATATATATTTTTATTTATATTAAGAAATTGATTGACTTGATTGATTAGTCGTACATAATATTTCTTTACAGCATTGTTTATGGTAGTTACTCGAATAATATACTTGACTCATTCCATGCTATTCGAGCATGTATACATATTTATCTTGATCATTAAATTGTTGTATGTACATAAAGATGATAATTAAATACTTGAGTTGTATTTTGAAAATTATACAAAATTATTTTTATATAAAACCCCCTCAAGTTCTATAAATTACCCTAAGGACCCTAGTAAATATAGGTTTAAGCGGGACCAATCTCTTGAGCCTCAGCGTGCCGGAGATATGGGTGCTTGCCTATTTAAGATAAACAACTTAACAAACGGTGTTATCAACACGGTAATAGTCTTTGAAAAAGACACAAATCCTGCCGCCCATATTTAGCGGTTACCGATAATATCAAAACTTAATTCATGACTTCAATTTCTTTTTCTAATTGTTCTGACTCAGACTGAGTCTCATTATAATAAGCTGACTTGTATATGATTCAAGTACAATCTACAATCCAACATAAATCCATGAATCCATATATTCAATCTATTCAATCTATATTGACCGAACCGAACCATGTATATACTTCCATTTATATGATTCTCCAGTTACATCCATGATTCTTCAGTACATCCATTTTACTAATATCATGGTTTCGTCAAGTCATCCAAATATATAATCTATATCACAATTAAATTACAAGTTGCAATACAATACAAACAATACAAACAAGACATCGCGGGGTTTAAGGGGTAGATTAGTACGGAAGGTGTTAAAAGTGGCACGAGACTGCAAGATTAAGACACCTAACCTGAATCCAATTGCCGTTGTTCCGGGTTGTATAACAGAGCCTTGTACTTCCATTTGCTTCTAGTCTCTGGCATATAGAGACTGCTCTCGTATACACTGGCATTCTTCTGTACCAAGCTACAAACAACAACGTTAATACTAAATACAACATTATAACAATATAAGACAACTTTAAAAGCTACACTCTCTCTCTCTTTCTGTCTTTTCTACTTCTCCCTTATCTTTGGGACTTACCGAGCGATTGTTCGCTGACGACATCTTTTCTCTTTCTTCTTTGGAATATTGTCAGGTGATCTGGACACTCAGCAGATCGAGCCTACTAGTGAGAACTTGGACCAGCTTTCCTACGACCCGGAGCTCTAGCTTCATTGTACACACTTTTATTTCAGTACTTTTCATTTCTGTTATGCCACTGTTTAGGCATTGCTTTCATTTAGCTGTATTTATTTTTCCATGTATTGTAAAAAGAATATTAATAAATAAAGTTGCTGTTCAATCATTACATTTGTCTCTTGTGTATTTTTATTTATATTGCTTAAATACGCTTAGCGTCTTTACTTCAGAGTAAATACGTAGCGGTCTCGTCGCGCCCTCTGCTCGTACACCGGGAAGCGGGGCGTGACAGGTTTTGTTGGTGGCCCATGCAAGTCAGAGCTGTATGGAACCCTACCATACAATTCAGTTCTGCATGAAGTCCTAAGCAATATAAACACAAGAAACAGCAACTGAAAACATTCTTTACATTACATATTTCTTGAATCCATCTTGAACTTCACCTTCTGTTTCCTTGAAGTCCATCTCAAGACTTTTGAATTCTTAACTCTTATTCACCCTTTCTATTTGTATCTCGTTGGCATAGTAGCTCAATTGGTTAGAGTATCAATCGACGGAGCTCGAAGACGACATTATCCTAATCCTGTTTCCTTACTCTGTTGCAATACCTTCTTAAGTAATTTCGAGGACGAAATTAATTTAAGGAGGGTAGAATGTAATGACCCTAGTATTACTGTACCTTCGTGTTTTCTTTTTTTAGTAAAATATTGTATTTATTAATATTTTCTGTATATTTTGTTTTTTATAAATATATTATTTTATTCTTCTATCTATTTTTCCCAAACACATTTCTTTAAAACTAAATTTTAACCTTTTTTTTAAATTAAACATAAGACCTAACCCAGCCCATAACTCAAATCCAATTTCATTTTCATTTTTCTTTAATAAATCTATGAGCCCAAAAGCCCACTTTCTTTTTAAGCAACATTATATATTTAATTCTTATTAAATATATGTATGAATAACCTTATATCTCATTGGTTAAGTTTTTGCATTGTTATTCCATAGATCACATGTTCAAATCCCCATTCTTGCAAATTTTTTTATCAATTTTTTATTATTCTCATAACTTACAAATGAGACCTTTCATTTTCAAAATGAATGGTGACCTTTCATTTCTTTTTTAATTCCCATGTTGAATGCATATATTATTATACATAATTCACCATTACACCATCTTTATTTGTCCTCCTCTATTTTTTCCTTCCTCACATTTTTCTATCTCTCACTTCACCCTCTTCGTCTAGAGTCCAAGAGGAAGAACATGAAGAAGTCTTTAAGAAGGCTTTAAGAAGGCCTCGCTAATAACGCATGGCTAACGGCAGATAGACAATACCGGCTTGTGTATGTAAGTCTCTTCTCTCTCTCCCCCTCCATCTCTTTATTCTCCTCTTGTCATATCTCGTGAACCCGCTATTCTTTTCATATCATAATCCATTAGAGAAGATAAAGATAAACATATACATATATATAAGTTTAGATATATATGGTTCTATATGGTTTAAAAATACCTTATTACCTCTTGTTCAAATTAAAGTGTTTTTAATTCTTTGTTCATGACTATGAATGTTTATTACAAGTTGTGAGAACACAAATTTCATGCCACGATATATCTATAATCTCTCATGAAATCGGTTTGTTTATTAAAAGAAAAATAGAAGCATGCATAAAATACTAGTTAATCTTTTGCCGATTTTAGTATACACATCAATACTTTTAGTTTTAAAATAATTTTTAGAAATTAATTTTTACTTATGAAAATTTCAGGAAATTTACATATGATAGATTATATTATTTTGCACATTCTGTAAAAATTTTAGATCGAATCACTTAACGGTTTAGGAATTATATCATTTTTATTCACTGTTCGTAAAATAGAAAACTGCAGTTATTGGTCAACTTTTAGAACACATAACTTGGTATACCGATATCCAAATTGAGCAAACTCAGGTGTTTTAGATATCTACATCGAATAATATATATTTTATTAGTTTTAAATTTTTACTGAAAACCAATGTAAGATAAAGAAAACAGCGTTACAATATTAAGCGACGGATCTGGACAGAATATGTCCTGATTCACACACTGTTTTTAAATAGGACATAACTCGAAATCCCGATATCCGTTCGTGATAAAATTTAGATGTGTAGATGAATAAATGATAAAGCTATAATTTTCTGTATATTAGATTACTTAGAAATGCACGGAACAACTCGATATAGGCTTTGCAATATAACATATAATTGCTGTCTAGAAATCTGAATTTCTGTTTTAAACGTTGATATTAAAATGATCATAACTAGAGTTTAAGAAATCAAAATCGTGCGAATCTTGGTGTTTTGGATAATTATATCGAAAGACCTACAATTTTCTAATAATCATCGTAACCTGAAACCTGATGGAAATTAACTCAAACTATGTTTTAAAAATATGCGACGGTGCTGGACAGATTCTGATCTGTTCTGCACGACAAAACGAAAATGAATATATCTCCCAAACCGGTAGTCATATTTAGGCGCGACTGGAGCTCACACGTGCACAACACATAGATCTATATTTTTGTTTATATTTAGAAATTGATTGACTTGATTGATTAGTCATACATAATATTTCTTTACAGTATTGTTTATGGTTGTTACTCAAATAATATACTTGACTCATTTCATGTTATTCGAACATGTATACATATTTATCTTGATCATTAAATAGTTGTATGTACATAAAGACGATAATTAAATACTTGAGTTATATTTTGAAAATTATACAAAATTATTTTTACATAAAACCCTCTCAAGTTCTATAAATTACCCTAAGGACCCTAGTAAATATAGGTTTAAGCGGGACCAATCTCTTGAGCCTCAGGGAGCCGGAGATATGAGTGCTTGCCTATTTAAGGTAAACAACTTAATAAACGGTATTATCAACATGGTAATCGTCTTTGAAAAATACACAAATCCTGCCGACCATATGGAGCGGTTACCGATAACATCAAAACTTAATTCATGACTTCAATTTCTCTTTCTAATTGTTCTGACTCAGACTGAGTCTCATTATAATAAGCTGACTTGAATATGATTCAAGTACAATATACAATCCAACATGAATCCATGAATCCATATATTCAATCTATTCAATCTGTATTGACCGAACCGAACCATGGATATACTTCCATTTACATGATTCTCCAGTACATCCATGATTCTCCAGTACATCCATTTTACTGATATCATAGTTTCGGCAAGTCATCCAAATATATAATCTATATTACAATTAAATTACAAGTTGCAATACAATACAAATAATACAAACAAGATATCGCGGGGTTTAAGGGGTAGATTGGTACGGAAAGTGTTAAAACTGGAACGAGACTGCAAGATTAAGACACCTAACCTGAATCCAATTGCCGTTGTTCCGGATTGTATAACGGAGTCTTGTACTCCCATTTGCCTCTAGTCTCTGGTATATAGAGACTCCTCTCGTATACACTGGCATACTTCTGTACCAAACTACAAATAACAATGTTAATACTAAATACAACATTATAACAATATAAGACAACTTTAAAAGCTACACTCTCTCTCTCTTTCTGTCTTTTCTACTTCTTCCTTATCTTTGGGACTTACCGAGCGATTGTTCGCTGACGACATTCCTTCTCTTTCTTCTTTGGAATGTTGTCAGGTGATCTGAACACTCAGGAGATCGAGCCTATTAGTGAGGACTTGGACCAGCTTTCCTACAACCCAGAGCTCTAGCTTCATTGTACACACTTTTATTTCAGTACTTTTCATTTCCGTTATGCCACTGTTTATGCATTGCTTTCATTCAGCTGTATTTACTTTTCTATGTATTGTAAAAAGAATGTTAATAAATAAAGTTGTTGTTCAATCATTACATTTGTCTCTTGTGCATTTTTATTTATATTGCTTAGATATGCTTAGCGTGTTTACTTCAGAGTAAATACGTAGCGGCCTCGTCACGCCCTCTGCTCGTACACCGGGAAGCGGGGCGTGACATCGTGCAACATGAACCGTCAGTAATGGTGCAGTGTCCAATGGATACTAAGTCAAGGCACAACAAGTAATGGTATACAGTGATGCTCATGCACAATCAACTCATATGCATATAACAAGTGGCTATAATATCATATCTAGCCCTGACGCTTAACGCCCATGGGCGATTTCCCCGTAGATATTAAATCTACTCACCGATGATCTCGAGCTAGGTAAATCCAACCACCTGCTTCCCTTTCTTCGTAGCGTCTGAAGTCCCCGCACTTGCCCCTAATATCACACAAAACATAACAAGTGCAACTTAGAAACCGTTCAATAATACATACAAAATAGGTTTTGATCGATGCACCGACTCCAACAATCTCTCAAGTGTTCGCCTAGTGGCTAACGAGTGTAGCGACATTCTAAAACAACCCTAAGTGCAACAAGCTACACAAACAACGTAAACTGTGTCGGATATCGTAATGCGTGTAGTCGAAACACTAAAAACTAGCAAATTGTTCCCAGATTTTGACTACAGTCAACACAGAAAAATCAAACAGTACCAAACACCCCAAAATACCTACAGACATCTACCCTCTAAACCACAACTTCCCAGGCCACCAAAAATCCAGCGAGATCGGAAAATCATCGAATGTCGCCGGCCAAAACAGGTTAGATTGGGTTCGGGTTTCAGGTGAACACTCAGGGCCTCTAACACAACACTACTACACTGCTAGATTTCACAGTAACAATTCGTGGTAATAGCAGATCACAGACTCTCTAAAATAACACTAAAAATATGATATGTGCACAAAAATATACCTTTAGTGTTCTAAACAACAACTACTAGGCAACACAACAATATAAACACCTAATTAACAGTTAGAGATCATTACCTATCCACACTTGCTCAAAATCCTAGCTTTCCATGCTCCAAGTAATCTTATGGGGTTTAGCTAGGCTTGTGAAGGGTTTTAGTGAGTTTTAGTGGTGATTTTGCTTTGTTTTGTGATGGAATGGTGAGGGTTTCAGTTGAGGGTATGAGGAAAATGAGAAGGAGAAAATAATGTGTGAATGAGAAAGTGAGGTGAGGATGAGAGTGTGTGAGTGAGGGAAGAGGGAAATGAGGGTGTGAGGTTAGAGTGAGCCATGCCCTCTTCTCTCTCCTCATTAAATGCACCCTATGCTTGCCCATTCCTCATCATTTCCATTGTCAACCCTCTATCTCTCTCTCTCTCTCAAGTCAACCCAAAAACAAATCCTGGTTTTAAAAACTAAATAGTTTAAATAATTACGTAAAACTTAATGGAATGAGGGTTAATATGCCATGGCTACTTAAGCATGGTTAACACTAATTAACCCTAGGTTAACATGCACAAGTGTGTGCAAGCCCGAAATAAATAATAATAAAATATTGATTAATTTTTATAAAATATGTGAAAACTATTTTGGTTAACTTTTTACTAAAAACCCGCATTATTGCTTAATTAACACTAATCGCATTCTAAGGTGTTACATTAACGATCAAAACTGTAACATCGTCATTTCCGTATTCATGATATTAAAGTGTTTAACTCAGCGGATACGATGATGCATACTTGTTGATATGTGTTCCCCTCCGAACGGCGGCCAAGACAGGGACGTCTTGCCTGAGATTCGGGGCAGATGCTATTTGGTTTTATCCGTCCACCTCTCCGAAGATGCCAAGTTGATTTATGGCACCGTGTATCGGAGGTTTAGACGGATGCGGCCGATGTAGCAGACTTCGTCAGATTCCCCCTCGCTTGAGGGGTTTTTGATTGTGGGGATGCTCTTTCCTGCAGGCGTAAGCCCCTGCAGTTAATTACGCTACCGCATCACGGTAACAACTTTCTCCTTCTCCAGAATTTCACTTCGTGTCATGGGTGTTTGTTTTGTTTGTGGTTGCCCGTGGATTGTATACGGAGACTAATTTATGTCGTCGCCCGTAGGACGTGGATAAATCCGTATTTTCTTAGATTTGGTTTTGAGGTTTTGGTTTAAGGATACGTTAGCCATATTTGAGGCTAAGATCAACTTAAACGTTTGTTAAGGATACGTTAGTCCAATTTGAGACTAAGATCAACTTAACGGGATCGTTTGGATCCGACAAAAGAGCATTTAGGGGCTCTATTGTTCCAGTTTAGGGACATAGTGGTCCATTTCCAGTTTAAGGACATGGTGGTCCATTGTTCCTATTTTGGGGACGAATATTGGTTTAAGGACGCATTAGTCTATGAGTTTAAGAACGCATTAGTCCGTGAGTTTAAGGATGCATTAGTCCGTGAGTTTAAGGACGCATTAGTCCATGAGTTTAAGGACCCCACAATCCGTATTATGTGTGGTTGTCGGGACCCGTCACCTCTCTGACGACGTTGAAGGATTACAACGACAAATATCAGAGGAGTTCAGAGATGTGCCCTTGAACCGGGTGTAAATTGATTTGAGAGAGCAGTTGTGCTCAGTTCAATTTAATTTGAGGACTTATGGCCAGTATTGGGTTAAGTCCAGTTGAAAATGTTCAACATTTTATTTGCATCTGGCCTATTAGGCCTTTACTAGGGCTCTTCCCCTGTTTAATAATGCATGGTATTTTTTTTGGTTTATTAGACCTTTATTTGGGCTCTGCCCCTTTTTTTAAATGATACACAGCATCTGTTTTGGTCTGACAGACCTTTGTTTGGGCTCTACCCCTTTTTTAACAATGCATTGCATTTTATTAGGCCTGTTAGCCCCTTTTAATTGGGCTCTGCCCTTCTTTTTAATAATGCACTGCATTAATTAGTCTGACAGAGCGCCACGCGGCTTGTCAGGCGCTTTGCGCCAATTGAGGAGCGCAAGGCGCAAGCGCATGTGTGGGTGACACGTGTCACGCTCTGATGAGCACAAGTCTGTTAGCGCAGTGCACTGCGCCAGTGCGCTGCGCTAACGCGATACTGACACGTGGCGCGCTCTGATCACTTGCGCCAATTTAGGAGAGCAGTGCTCTGTTTTTAGAAACGCAGGGCGCAGCTGTTCTGTGATTGACACGTGGCGCTCCCTGGTAGCTTGCGCCAACCCAAGGAGTGCAACCGTGCAAACTTCGAAAGTGCAAGGCACTGTTTAATATTTGGATCAAAGAAAACAAGTTTTTTCTTGTTTCCAGTGAGGTTTTACCTCAAATTTCAAGAACCAGTGGTTCATCAAAAAGCAGTGCCTTTATACAGAAGTAAATTACTTCTTCTTTTTATTATTATAATTATTATTATTATTTTTTATCCAAGATCTTGATCTTGTTCTTAGATCAATGATCTTTTTAGGAGAAACTCTTTTTTTTCAAAGGTTTACCTTTTCTCTCTTTGAATTCTTCTCAAAATTTTAGAGGAATTCTCTGGTTTCTCTTTCTCTGTGTGTCCAATCCATCTCTCTATATTTTAGACTTGGAGTCTAGGGGCCTTTATATAGTGCCAATTGATTTGTTAAATCGGTTAAAGAGATCTTTTTCTGAGTGATTTAGGGATTTTTTCCCACCGTTGGATCTTTGATCCAAGAGCTCATGTTTTATAGAAGAGAATCTTATTGTTTTAATAAGATTAGAAAGATCTTTCCAGAATTTTTCTGTTTAAATGTCGGCACAGCTGGCGCAAACGCGCTTGCGCTTGACATGTATCGTGCAGCGCAGAGCAACTGCGCTGACACGTGTCGCGCAACGCAGAGCGCAGCGCAACCGCGCTAGCGCAACTGCGCTGACACGTGTCGCGTAGCGCAGAGCGCAGACACGTGTCGCGCAGCGCAGAGCGCAGATCATCTGAAGCGTTGCTTCCTTTATTTTTATTTTAATTTTAACTTTAATTTCAAAGCAGAGCTTTGCTCTGATTGGAGAAAAAAGAAGCGTTGTTTCGTTTCCCGCCTTAGAATTTGAACAGAGCTTTGCTCTGATTGGGGTAAACAAATGCCCCCCCCACCGTTGCGCTTACGTGACCCCAAACGTGAGTGCAGCGGTGGAGGAATTCCAACTGTTGCGCCACCTTTTGGAAGTTGAAACGGCTCTCAATCCCTATAAATAGGACCTTTGGTTTCTTAGATAATTTTCATCTCTTTTCTTAAGAATTTTTATTCAGAGCTTGCTCTTCAATTTAAGAACTTTTCAAGAGTAAAACTCTGTCAACACTTAGGTAAAGTTTAAAAACTTTTAAGAATCCAGGGTTTTACCCATTAATAGAGCTTTGCTCTTCATAGATCTTTGATCTAAAGAAAACCCATTTAGGGTTTCATTAATAGAGCTTTGCTCTCTTCAGATCATGATCTTTTCGTGAGATTTCTTGGCCCATGAATCAGAGCTCTGCTCTCTTGATACATGTAGATTTCTTAATCTTTTTTGAAGAACTCTTAAGAGTTTGATCATGGATAATGAAGATCAAAAATGGAGTTTTATCTTTGATTGATTATATCATCTTTTCATAGCAAGGCTCTCAGCATTCTCGAGGAATTTCTTTAAATTCCCCTCATTACTGAATTTGATAGGTGTCACTCCTGTTTGCAGAGCATTGCTCTCGAGGAGTTTAACTCCCTGTGCCTGTTTTTAATAAGAATTCGCTTAATCAGTCTGTCTGCTAATTCTTTTAATTTTCTTTTACAGGAGCAATGGACGCCCACATATACGATCTCGATGAAATCATCTCTTATGGAGACATCCGCCGACTCGGCCGTTCTCAGAATCGAGAATTTACCAACGCCGAGTGTGCCGAAATCATGAGCCGCTTCGACGCATACAACGGTCAACTGCTTCCTCGGCGCTCCCCTCTCCTGAGGCTTATTGTGAGAGCAATTTGGGAAGCGCTTTCTCTATTCTTTACCGGCGTGCCGCTTAGAGCATTGGACACCGCTGAGGACAAGTTGCACTCGGTGTACCTGATGAACTTAATATCGAAGAGACGGCGAGACAATCTTGTCGATCTCTTGCACCAGGCCTTTCAACAGTCCGCCATTCTTGCTGCCTATCGGAGGGTGGAGGACATCAGTGGGGATCCCGACGCCCGTGCTCGCGAAAGGAAGCACACCAGGATGGTTCGCCAAGCTTGGAAAGTCTTGGACAAGGTCACTTTCAAGTTCCTCAATCCTTATCCAGGATCTGAGGTTTTGCCGTTGTAATCATTTAGATAATGTCTTTGTTCATTTCTTTATGATTGTAAGAACCCTTTACAATATGAATGGAAAATTTCTCATTTCAGCTTGTCTTATTTCTCGTTCTGAGTCTTTTGCACACGCATGAATGGATGTGTCTCGAACGCTTGATCAAATGCAAATCGGATGTTCTCTCTGTCGCTTTTTCTTTCTTTTATTATCAGCATGTTACCTTAGTAAACATGGACGATAAATGACAGAGCGAGCATCCTGTCTTGTCTTTTTCAAGAGGTGATGATGGCTTAGGAGGCAGGTTCAGATCTGCTGCCTAAGACTTTTCAACTTTATGAGCCGTGAGGGTCTCACAAAGACTTTTCTCCCTACGGATCGAGAGGATCTCGTAGGTGTATTTTCTCCTTAGGAATCATGAGGATTCCTAAGTGCGTTTTCTCTTATAAGTCGTAAGGATCTTATAAGAGAATTTTCCCTCTTACGAGTCGAGAGGACCCGTAAGCAGTTGTTTCCCCCTTATCAAGATTTGATTTCGGAGAGTGTGACCCGTGAATAGTATGCAAGAGTCCATTTTGGACCGACTTGCAGGGCCCTAGTGCTTAGGAAACAGTTTTTTTAATCCCCGCTGCCTAAGGCTTTTCCTCACGAGTCGAAACGAATCGAGCACTCCTCACAAGAATATCCTAACGTTACAGTTAACCTCTGCTCTTTACGACAGAGGTCCGTTAGGGTCTGTGGTACTTAGGGTTTTGGCCGTCGTACTGTCGCGTTGGCTGATATATTCCTCGATATGCAATCTTACTGTTCGAGTAGCCTTGCGATTGTCGTGTCTCTGATCCTTTCGAGGGCTGGACAAGACATCTTCAAGTAATCTTCCAGGCAATATTACCGTCGAAAGAGCAAGCGTAGGGATATTCCATGTCACTTTTTACTTGAGGTTAGGCTCATTTTGGAGATCCCCGATGAGTCATAACCACTCCGCGCTGGTGTGGGATGATCTCCGATAGTCTTTCAGGCTTTATATGACTTGCCGTCAAGACCCTGAAGCTAGGAATTTGGTCTTTGCTTCGTTTGCTGGCATTGCGTCCTCTATATCGAGACGAATGTCGCGGTTGTCTCTAGGTTGTTGGTGAACCGTCGAGATTTGGAACTAAGGACTTTGCCATGGCTCCGATGTTTGATTGTCACATCTGAATCCTGTTGGAGGAAGAACGCTGGGGTGACATCTCGTCTGCTGTATCGAGACGAACTTCAAGGTGGTGACCACTCCGCACTGGTGCAAGATGATCTCCGATTGTCTTTCAGGCTTTATATGACTTGCCGTTAAGATCCTGAAGTTAGGAATTTGGCCTTCGCTTCGTTTGCTCTGTCACGTCCGAATCCTGTTGGAGGAAGAACGCTGGGGTGACATCTCGTCTGCTGTATCGAGACGAACGTCGAGGTGGTGACCACTCCGCGCTGGTGCGAGATGATCTCCGATCGTCTTTCAGGTTTTATATGAGTTACCGTCAAGACTTGGCTCCGTTTTCTGATGGAGCATGGGGAGGGAAGATGTGTTTCCTTCTTTGTTTGTGCCCCTGGATTGTATACAGAGATTGCTGTGATATCGCCTGTAGGGCAGAAGTTTCATTCATTTTTTTATGTTATTATTTTATTTCCGCGATGCTCTATCATTTCAGCTTTTATATCGTGAAAGTCGCGATTGCCCAATCATTTCGGCTATCTTTCGCGGTGCCCAATCATTTCGGCTATTTATTTTATTTTCACTCGCTGCTTTTTATTGCGAGTTGCCCAATCATTTCGGCTATTTATTTTATTTTCACTCGCTGCTTTTTATTGCGAGTTGCCCAATCATTTCGGCTATTTTGCATGCATACATTTTTACTTGCTGCTTTTTATTGCAAGTTGCCCCATCATTTCGGCTATTTTGCATGCATTTTTAGCTCGCTGATTTTTATCGCGAGTGTAGAATTTGGAATCTGGTGCCAATCTTAGCATCAGCATCGCTACAACTGGAATATTGCCAGGAGCGAATCATCATTTGCCATGAAAGGACTCGGAATTTGATACCGGTTTAGGCATCAGCATCGCTACAACTGGGATATTTCCAGGAGCGAATCATCATTTGTCTCTGTCGATGTGGAACAAAGGTGGCTCAGTAAACAGGGTTAGGATCCTGTCGACTGAGGCTTTTGACTTCATGAGCCGTAAGGGTCTCACAAAGGTATTTCTCCCTACAAGTCGTGAGGATCTCGTAAGTGTGTTTTCTCCTTAGGAATCGTGAGGATTCCTAAGTGCATGTTCCCCTGTAAGTCGTAAGGATCCTACAAAGGGGTTTTCTCCTTATAAGTCGAGAGGACTTACAAGGGTTGTTCACCATATGGACATATCCCTAGCCACGGGTGGGACTTGGTTAGGGAAATGTTTATTCGCGCCCGTGGATTGTATACAAGGGTCAGTATTGAGCCGCTTGTAGGGCAATATCGAAGGTTGTGGGAGTTTCTTAAGAACAGGTTCAGGTCTCTGTAACTTAAGACTTTCAAATCTTATGAGCCGTGAGGGTCCCATAAGAGAGTTCTCCTTACGAGTCGTGAGAATCTCGCAAGTGTAATTTCTCCTTAGGAATCGTGAGGATCCCTAAGTGTGTTGCTTCCCTGTGAGTCGTAAGGATCTCACGCGAGTGGTTTCTCCTTACAAGGTCGAGAGGGCCCTACAAGTGTCTTTTAACAAGGTTGCGCCCTTTCGGGTTTTCACGAACACTCGCCGGTAGCCCTGCTGTTTTTACTCACGGAGCCCTTTCGGGTTTTCATCCGTGCCCATTTTGCTTATGGACATACCGTCTTTATTTTTTTTTGTCTATTCTTTTTTTTATTATTTTTTTTATCACGTCAGCCTGAGGATGCTGCGGTAGTAGTTTAAATACGTTTCGGTCATTTGCAAGTTTTAGGACATTGCGGTCCACCGTCGCCGTATTTGAAGCGAATCTCTAGTTTACTGACTTTTCGGTCTATGGGGCTTTCCCTATGAATGAGCATGATGCCCCCGGCATATCCATCTTTCTCGGAGCATGTGGTTATGGCGGGCTCACCTTCCAGTTTTCGGACAACGCGAACTTGCCATGTTAGTATTGGTCTTCAACCCAGTTTTTGAAAATGTAGCAGTTTTCGATCGGATGGCCCAATACTTGGTGGTAAGGGCAGTAATTAGGATTGTTGACATCATTCAGTTGTAGCTGGTGTTTCGGCTCCGGTAGAGTGATAAGCCTGTTGTGCATTGATAGTTCGAACAGCCTCCGTGTTTCATCCCAGGGAAATGAGTAAGGACGTTTCAACTTCTCATAGAGAGGTTTCCGCTTGCTGCTTTGGCGAACAACCGGTCTAGGGTCACTCGATTGTTGTTGAGCACTGGCGATAAAGGCCGTTTTTCCCTTTCCTTTATCCTTTTTGCTCGATCCCTTGTTTGTGGGTCCGAGATTCTCTCCGGGTATCGTGCAATTACACGGCTGAATGTTCTCGCAATTCCTCAATTCTTCAGAGATGGACTCCTTGAAGAGAGGGCCGAGGGCTACTTTTTCGTCGGAATCGCTCCCGAAGGTGAGAACTCGTGATCCCCCGGGATCATCCCTATGACAATTGCCGGCAATTCTTTTATGCTCATCTGTCGTATTTTTTTGCTGTCTACGAGCTTCATGCTTTGTCCTGTTGAAGTGTTGCTTGTGAGCGACATACCCTTGCCACCAACACTTAAAGGAGTCACAGTCTTCAGTAGGATGTGCGATCTTCTGATGATATAAGCAGTAATTAGGATGCATCTCTACTCCACCGAGAACATTTTCTTCAAAGGGTGGTAGCTTCATTCCCATTGATATGGCTTTAGCAAACCTTTTCCTCGTCTTGAATTTGTTTTTATCCGCAGCGGATGTCTTTTGATTTGACGGGAGTGCCTCGACTCTTTCGTCTAGTCGTCGGCGTTTGGCTCCTTCCAATATGGCCATCTCACGCTCCTGATTGGCTTTACTTTTCATACGAATCTCATTCAGGAAGGCATCGATCATCTCGTCTGATGGCCACAGAAGTTCTGGTTCAGGACCCGCCCCCAGTTTCTCGGTGCCAGGAGCCTCTTTATCATCTATCAATGAGTGAGAGATCACATGACACTTGCCACGTAATTCTCAGATCCATCTGATGAGTCTTCTCCATCATCTCCGTCTTCAAGGACGTGGCTGAGGAACTCTTGGAGCGTGATGGGAGTCCGCGCTTTCTGGTTATACTCTTCCAGCACGTCGATCTGTTTTTGCAGGCTCGTGCTCTTGTCACCAGGTTTCACGGGCTTTTTGGATTTCTTCTTCTTTTTCTTTGAGGATTTCGACGGCTGGGTGTGAGCATTTTGGTTATCACCAATCTTTGGAGTTGGGCACGGCTTCAGCATACCCTTGATGATCTCAGGTTCCAATGGGTTCTCCCACCTGATCACTGGGCATGTCTGGAGATCATTCAGCATCTTTTTGGTTTTGGCGGAAAGCACGACCTCCCATGGAGCTTCTTCAATAAAAGAACAAGTTGCCCCCGGCGTGTCCGTCTTCTTTGGAGTGTGCGGCTGTGGTGGGTTTACTTTCCACTTTTCAGACAGCGCAAACTTGCCTTGTAGGTATTGGTCTTCGATCCATCCCTTAAAGACGAAGCAATCCTCGATCGGGTGACTTACCGTTTGGTGGTAAGGGCAATAATTGGGATTATTCACTTCGCTGGGTTGCGGTGGTCTCTTTGGATTCGGGAGATAGATAAGCCTATTGCGCATCGCCAGCTCGAACAGCCTCTTCGTTTTATCCCGCGGAAATGAGTAAGGGCGCTTCATTTTCTCATTATAATACCGCCGTCTCTCTTCCAGTTGATCCACTAGCTTTGGGGCACTGGGCTGCTGTCGGGTGTTCGCAACGAAGGTCGCCTTCCCTTTACCCTTGTCATTTCGGGGTTCCGGCTTCAGAGGAGACGGTCTGTAGCCCATTTGATCCATCTGGGCTAGCTTATCAATTAAAGCCTGGAACGTGGTTGGCTTGAAGAACATCATGAATTGTGAGATGGTCGCTTGCGGATCAAGAGTGCCCATGAACATGCCCACCGCCGGCGCTTCTTCGATCCGCTATTCGCATTTCGACCATAGATTCCGCCATCGGATAGCGTACTGGACCCACGTCTAGCCTGGCTTCACCGTGGCATTGATCAGTGCTGTTATCGGGGTGCGTTCACTAGCACTCGCGAATCTTTGTGTAAACAATAGCTCCATCTCCGCAAATGTTTTGACAGAGTCGTTAGGCAGCTCCGAATACCATTCAAAGACCGTTTCTGCTAAGCTGCCGACGAATTGGCGAAGCAACGGTTTGTCATCGCATCTAGTGTTGCCACATAAGGCCCTGAATTGAGCGACATGCTGATGTGGATTCCCTGTCCCCTTGTACACATGGAATTTAGGGATCGTATATCCCGGCGGGTAACTGATTTGGTCATACCAGCTCGGATAGGGCCGTCCGGTTCTAACAATTTGCCCAGCCGCTTCATTCGCCTGATGAATTCGTATCTGCTGAGCTATATAGTCGTCTAGTGCAGCTTTGGAAATGGTTTCTTCCTTGGCTGCTGAAAGAGTCGGAGGAGGATTAGATGTCTCCCCTTTATCGTCTTTAGTAATGATAGGAGGGTCTTCAGCTGGAGGGTTCGGCTGTAACATCATCTCTACCATATCTTGGAAGAGGAGCGCTATTTGCTTTATGTTAGCCGCTTGCTCTGCGGCTTCTCTGTCCTTCTTCTCGAGGACTCTGCGTAAGAAGTCAGCATCAGTTTCTTGTTCGTGACGCTGCTCTGATGATGCCTCCGGGCTTTCTTTTGGCCCGGTGAGTGCGGCTATTGCAGTTATCATCTCCTGAAGCTTCTGTTGCTACTCCTGGGTTTTTGTCATGGATCGGGTGAGCGGTCGGTGACCCGTCGAAGCATGGCCTTCCCCCTTTCCGGAAGCCATAAAAACAGTATGCACCACCATGCCCCCAAACTTGAGGCGTTTGTGCTCAGCGCTTTTACGGTTCGCCATGTTCACAGGGGCTTTCCTTGGCCTCCTTCTTCTTTGAGCAGTTGATGTTGAGGGAGCCGTTGCAGTGGGCACCCAGACGGCTAACGTCTTCTGTGGTACCACGAGATGGCTCTTTTCTTGATGAGCTTTGAGCTTCTTTGGCCGGCGAGAGTAGTCCTTCACCGATTCCTGGACCTGTCGCCAGACTTTATAAATTTTGGAGGACAGACGCTGAGGAGGTTGCTCCGGCTTCTTCTCTGTATCATTCTCCACGGGTGGAGGAGATCTTTTCAGCACAGCGGTCGGAGAGTTCTTGTGGACTTTCCTAAATGGTTCAAAGCTGTTCCCAGTTGGAACAGCAGTATCAATTTCCACCGTTGGGGCTGGTGGAGTTAGCCCGGAGGGGGAGTTTCCCCCAGCCTTCCTCACTCGGCGCCAGTGGTATATCCCTAGTAGGAGGAGTGTTGTCTCCTGAGGGTTTTCAGCGGATTACACCCACAAAATCCTATAATAAAAGAAAGATGGTGAAAGTTATATGAAGATAAGAACTAAAAAAGAAAGAACTTGAAAATAAGAGTTTTCAACTATACCAGCTTTTCAGTTGCTATGATCCCTATCTTAATGGTCATGAAAAAATGTTAGAAATCACATCATCTCTCAATAAAACACCGCCTTTAGTTTTCATTCCTACCTTTCTTCCAAACATTGATCATATACCCCTACGTGTGTGAACTGGACATCCCTACACTCAGAGAATTCAATTCAAGTAATCATACTCTTGTCCATCTACCTTAGTACTTTTTAATAGATATTTAGATGGAATTTGCTCACACGTTCTTTATGCGACCGTTAATACTTCTTGAGGTACTAACCGACCGATTACTCATGTGCTTGCTAATTAGGTGTTTTTCCTCGTCTTGCAACACCTAAGGCTTAGTAGTGGCTCCCAAACCAGTTGGTCTAAGGCACTAGGTGATAAAGCACTCTCGCTATATTTTTTTTTGCTGCCTCGGTGATAACAAAACCAGTGTTCATTTTTCTTTTCACCATTTTATCTTTTATTCTCCACTTTTATTTTCTTCATACTTTGGCTTTTAGACAAGAGCATTTCAAGGTATCCTCTACTATCCCGAGTTTCAAGATGTGTGTAAGTGCGTATAGTAGGATATCAACGTTCAAATATTTGGCTTCCAGAATATGAACTATTTTTCAGGCTTATTTTTATCCTCAGATTAGTAATTTCCTTCATCTTATTAACCCTTGGGACAACAGCTCATAACTACTTATTACTAGTTTCATTTAAGAAAACATCTAACTTTCTTGTTTTTCTTAAACTATTCCTATCTTTTAAATATAATTTTTCACTTTCTACTCTTTTATTATCACAATTTTTTTGTGTGTGCTTATATATAGTATAATGCAAAGTAGGGCGTAAATAAGCACAGGAGCGCTGAAAAATGATTTCTTGGGAGCTTCTTGCGATGGTACAGGAGCGCTGAAGCTCGTTGGCGGGAGCACGGTCCTGAAGAATAGCCCAGTGGTGGCTTGAGTTACCTGCTCCACTGGCATAGTGAAAAGGGAGGCCGCTTGGGGCCCATAGGTTACTCCTCCAGATGGGATAGAGCGAGAGTTGCTGTTGCAGTTAGTGCAGTTTGAAGCCATTGATTTCTTGAAGAGCTTGAATATTCTGCCCCCTGTGTCGACCTTGGTCTTTGGCATGTGCCAGTTGTTTGAGGACCGATTCCGTCGGCAAGGCTGCTGCTTGGGGAGCTTACATGTGGACGACAAACATCCTCTGGGCTTCCTCCATCGGCGTTGAGGCACCGAGAGTGGGAGGTGGGAACATCGACCCAAAAAGAAGCCCGTTGATTTCTTGAAGAGCCGGATTGCAGAGATTTGAGGCTGCAAGTGACCCATACTTGACTCCGCCGGATATGACAGAGCCTGAGTTACTAGGGTGGGAGCAAATGTCATTCTTCATAGAGACGAAATACCGGCTTCAATATCCACTCCCCTAAGGGCAACCAAAAACATACACACCGCGATTATTTGATCGCAGGAAAAACACGACACACGAAGTGTGGAGTGGAAAGAGGAAAAGGTCCCACCGGGCGTGCCAGAATCTGTTCCCCTCCGAAAGACGGCGCGACGACAGAGACGTCTTGCCTGAGATTCGGGGCAGGTGCTATTTGGTTTTATCCGTCCACCTCTCCGAAGATGCCAAGTTTATTTATGGCACCGTGTATCGGAGGTTTAGACGGATGCGGCCGATGTAGCAGACTTCGTCAGATTCTCTCTCACTTGAGGGGTTTTTGATTATGGGGACGCTCTTCCCTGCAGGCGCAAGCCCCTGCAGTTAATTACGCTACTGCATCGCGGTAACAACTTTCTCCTTCTCCAGAATTTCACTTCGTGTCGTGGGTGTTTGTTTTGTTTGTGGTTGCCCGTGGATTGTATACGGAGACTAATTTATGTCGTCGCCCGTAGGACGTGGATTAGTCCAAATCCGTATTTTCTTAGATTTGGTTTTGGGGTTTTGGTTTAAGGATACGTTAGCCATATTTGAGGCTAAAATCAACTTAAACGTTTGTTAAGGATACGTTAGTCCAATTTGAGACTAAGATCAACTTAACGGGATCGTTTAGATCCGACAAAAGAGCATTTAGGGGCTCTATTGTTCCAGTTTAGGGACATAGTGCTCCATTGAATGTATGGCCGTCGGGACCCGTCACCTCTCTGACGACGTTGAAGGATTAAAACGACAGATATCAGAGGAGTTCAGAGATGTACCCTTGAACCAAAGTTAGTTAGGAGATCTACAGTCCAATTTGGGACTAAAGTCTGTTTGAGGGTTTAAAGATACATTAGCCCTATTTGAGGCTAAGATCAACTTAAACATTTGTTAAGGATACGTTAGTCTAATTTAAGACTAAGATCAACTTAACAGGATCATTTAGATCCGACAAAAGAGCATTTGGGCTCTATTGTTCCAGTTTAGGGACATAGTGGTCCATTGAATGTATGGCCGTCGGGACCCGTCACCTCACTGACGACGTTGAAGGATTACAACGACAGATATCAGAAGAGTTCAGAGATGTACCCTTGAACCAAAGTTAGTTAGGAGATCTACAGTCCAATTTGGGACTAAAGTCTGTTTGAGGGTTTAAAGATACATTAGCCTTATTTGAGGCTAAGATCAACTTAAACATTTGTTAAGGATACGTTAGTCTAATTTGAGACTAAGATCAACTTAACGGGATCGTTTAGATCCGACAAAAGAGCATTTGGGCTCTATTGTTCCAGTTTAGGGACATAGTGGTCCATCATTCCCGTTTTGGGGACGAATACTGGTTTAAGGATGCATTAGTCCGTGAGTTTAAGGACGCATTAGTCCATGAGTTTAAGGACCCCACAGTCCGTATTGTGTGTGGTTGTCGGGACCCGTCACCTCTCTGACGACGTTGAAGGATTATAATGACAAATATCAGAGGAGTTCAGAGATGTGCCCTTCAACCGGGTGAAAATTGATTTGAGAGAGCAGTTGTGCTCAGTTCAATTTAATTTGAGGACTTATGGCCAGTATTGGGTTAAGTCCAGTTGAAAATGTTCAACATTTTATTTGCATCTGGCCTGTTAGGCCTTTACTAGGGCTCTGCCCCTGTTTAATAATGCATGGCATTTTTGTTTGGTCTATTAGACCTTTATTTGGCCTCTGCCCCTTTTTTTAAATGATGCACAGCATCTGTTTTGGTCTGACAGACCTTTGTTTGGGCTCTACCCCTTTTTTAACAATGCATTGCATTTTATTAGGCTTGTTAGCCCCTTTTAATTGGGCTCTGCCCTTCTTTTTAATAATGCACTGCATTAATTAGTCTGACAGAACGCCACGTGGCTTGTCAGGCGCTTTGCGCCAATTGAGGAGCGCAAGGCGCAAGCGCATGTGTAGGTGACACGTGTCACGCTCTGGTGAGCGCACGTCTGTTAGCGCAGTGCGCTGCGCTAGCGCGATACTGACACGTGGCGCGCTCTGATCACTTGCGCCAATTTAGGAGAGCAGTGCTCTGTTTTTAGAAGCGCAGGGCGCAGCTGTTCTGTGATTGACACGTGGCACTCCCTGGTGGTTTGCGCCAACCCAAGGAGCGCAACAGTGCAAACTTCGAAAGTGCAAGGCACGGTTTAATATTTGGATCAAAGAAAATAAGTTTTTTCTTGTTTCCAGAGAGGTTTTACCTAAAATTTCAAGAACCAGTGGTTCATCAAAAGGCAGTGCCTTTATACAGAAGTAAATTACTTCTTTTTTATTATTATTATTATTATTATTATTATTATTATTTATCCAAGATCTTGATCTTGTTCTTAGATCAATGATCTTTTTAGAAGAAACTCTTCTTTTTTCAAACGTTTACCTTTTCTCTCTTTGAATTCTTCTCAAAATTTTAGTGGAATTCTCTGGTTTCTCTTTCTCTGTGTGTCCAATCCATCTCTCTATATTTTAGACTTGGAGTTTAGGGGCCTTTATATAGTGCCAATTGATTTGTTAAATCAGTTAAAGAGATTTTTCTCTGAGTGATTTAGGGATTTTTCCCCACCGTTGGATCTTTGATCTAAGGGCTCCTGTTTTACAGAAGAGAATCTTATTGTTTTAATAAAATTAGAAAGATCTTTTCAGAATTTTTCTGTTTAAATGCTGGCACAGCTGGCGCAAGCGCGCTTGCGCTTAACACGTGTCGCACAGCGCAGAGCGCAAATCATCTGAAGCGTTGCTTCCTTTATTTTTTTTTTAATTTTAACTTTAATTTCAAAGCAGAGCTTTGCTCTGATTGGGGGAAAAAGAAGCGTTGTTTCGTTTCCCGCCTTATAATTTGAACAGAGTTTTGCTCTGATTGGGGTAAACAATATGTATTTGTGAGTCTGTGATGTTCTATGTTAAGTTTGTTTGGTGTGGATTGGATCATCGCGAAATGAATAGCCTTATGCGTATTTAGATGTTGCGATGTTATCTGTTTCTTTTCATTCATGTTGTAGCCAAAAATGTATATTCTTTTATTCGGGACGAGCGGTCGATATGTGGCCGTCGTTTCCGCTTATTTTATTATTATTTATCGGGGCTCGATCAGGTTGCGATCGATGTCACCGTTGTATTAATACAGGTATTAGGATTACCCCACGGAGAAGCGCACTGGCAGTCGGATTCTAGATTGCAGTGGGTGGCCATCTCAAGGAGCTGAGACTGTGTCACTCTATTCTAGGATTGGCGGGCTGCTTGCCGCGCTTGTAGGGGGTTAGGATAGACCCACGGAGGAGTGCTCTTGTCATCGGATTCAAGAAAGTGCTGGATGGCTCCATCATGGTGATGATGTCGGGTTGCCTCATTTCTCGAGTTAGCGGATGACTTGTCACACTCGTAGGGGTCTGCTTTTGGTTACGCACGGGCTGTTCATGCGACCGGGGTATTTCGTGCTTCGTTTGTGGCTCGAACGAAACGTGGGATTCCTAGGTGATCCGACCATTCCAAACTCTGTGATGCTATTTTTCCTCACGCTGTAATGTGATTATTTGCGTGTGATGGTATATTTATATGTATTATATATAGTATATATATTAATAGTATATACATTTTGCACCTGCACTAGCCCTGCCCCCGCTCTGCCGTAGTTAAGTAACCTGACGGTGCATGACGAAGCTCCGTGGCGAATGTGGATGGTGTATATGTGTATTATTTTTTTCATTTTCATACTTTTCTGTAATGTTTGTGTGAGAAGGATAATACCTGATAATAAGATTATCTAAATGATGGGATTGTATTATTGTATGAATACAAAGTAAAATAAACCTATACGTTGTAGGAACCAATTTTTGTATAAAGAGGAAATTTTAGTCGATTCTTTTGCTTTGCATTGAGGCATTCGGTTAGGAATGTCCTGCGCTTCATTCGATAAGGAAAGAGCCTTAATCCCATTACTGGGAGTTCGCTCATGAGCAAAAGTTTATGTTTCTAAAATTGTTTTTGTAGCCGTATTATTTTGCTTTGTGTCATGCTATTCGATTATGAATATCCGCACCTCATTCGATGAGGAAAAGAGTTTAGATCCCTTCACGGGGAGTTCACTCTTAAGCAAAGGTCTACGCGACTATAAACTTTTAAAACCACTCGGTTCCTACGATGAGATCAAGTTCATTATGTTGATGGTTTTCTTCAAAACCAGCCGTAACCCTCTGTCATTTCAAAAAGTAGAGTACTTAGTATTCATGCTGCGTTTGTTGACTGTATCAAGGCGTAGTGTATGGTAGCTAAGTGATGTCTTCCTGCTTGCATATTGATGCGATAGGTTAGGACAGTCGTGTAACCTTGTTGATTGTGTCAAGAGTTATGCGGGTGGGTCTAAATCAATCACGAAATGAAGGGTTGAACTTGACCAGTAGCTTATGATTTGTTGACTGTGTCAAGGTCATAAGCCGCCAGGGGTAAAAACTAATATCGAGAGTTTCAAGTATTGAAACTTGCAATGAGATTGTATATCTTCTATGGTGCGGGTGACTTGTTGACTGTGTCAAGGTTACCGCCCCATGATAGTTTGGATCCCGATTCCTACTGTGAGTAATTGTTACTCCCGGGAGATTTTCTATACAAGATCCCGGCTAGTTCTCATTTTAGGGTTTGAAGGAGAATTTGACAGAACAGTGGGAGCCATCCTGATTAGATAAATATACCAATCTAATCTAGGTTAGAATGCATGCAGAGTTTTCTTTTCTCTCTCTCTGGTAGCGACCCTAGACAGACCATTAACTAAGACCCATTAACCAAGTTGACCGACCTTTCTTCCAAATCGACAATTTTGGAATGTATGGATTGCCCTAATCCACGATATAGTCATATATGTCCTCACATATCCTACTTCCCCTTCTGCTAACTCCTAAAACCCTCCGTATTCAGTACAGAGATCCATATTGTTTGGAAAGCCATCATATAGTTAGATACGAACTCGATGAAACTGTTTCAGTCTGAGGATGGCCACTGATTCTGGATTAGATAAATTGTTCATTTGTCTATCCTTCCTATCTTATCTCGAGCTCGAGAGCTCCTTACATATAAGAAGTGTATACCAGTTACGCTTATTGGATAGTGTTCTTCCAATCCCGAGGCTGGTGCTGAAGGAATGGAAATGAGAAAACCAACTAGCATAAGTTCGGTATACAAGATGGTAAGATGGAAAGACATCAATAGGGGTTGAAGTGAGAAAAGAAAATTGCGACTACTGTCATGAGCCTGAGCAATGAAAAAGGCAATACTGTGAATACCCGACTAACCACAATGAAACATTTTTTTTGATGTTTCGGATTTCCCGTGCGTCTCTGTTTTGAAAAACCGTTCTCAATAAACTCTAACTCCTGAGTATATAGATACCGGATTAGAATCCAACATCTATAGGGCGTTACAGATACTGAGAAGGAGCAAAGAACTGAGAATGGATGATTTTTCCCTCGAAGTCAGTTTCAGAGCAATTGTTGCTATTGAGGAAAATCATCAAGTTTTGCCTAAACCGCAAACTTTTGGTTTCTTTTAACTAAAAGAATGTTTTTCGATTAACAACACACGGAAAATGAGTTAGTGAACTCTCGAGACTTATACATATTGATGTATGTTGTCCAATGTCCATACGGACAGGAGGTTGGTACTAGGTATTCTATATTGAGAATGTGATTCTTTCTCAGATTGCTCATCCACAGGTGCGCTCCATGATGAGTAATGTTGAGTCGCCTTCCTCAATTTTGGAGATGTATTAGAAATAGATGCATATCAATTGACACTGGTTCTACCTGAACAAGTGTCTCTTTTCTATATGTGATATAGAATAGTGTTCATCTTAAAATTGTTAAGATATGGGGTTATCCGGTTTGTGTTTAAAACCATAATCTGGACGAACTCAAGATACGTTTCGGTAATAACGGTCTGTGGGTTATCCCAAGATTTCACGAGGGATAGCTTCAACCACTTTTCAAATTCAGAAGTGTTTTGTTCTTGACTCGACACCTTCTTGGTTAAGGAATTTCTTACAAATAAAATTAGTGGGAGCATGGTAGAACTGGAAATGGTTCTAGAACCACAAACAGTTACCGAAAATTTAGTAGAACCCGATGATCCAATTGGTCCTGACAGACCATAGCTACTCCGCAGATCTAGTAGGTGACCTCAGCCACCCGAGAGATACTTCGGTTTTCTCATAGACGGTGACTAAAAGGTTTGCATCATATGATTATGACCCTACTAGTATCAGTAGGCCATAGGAGGTGATGACTTCCGACCGATGGCTAAATGCTTAGTTATCCAAGTTGGACTCCATGTACCACAACAAATTATAGACTTTGTTGTGTGCTCCTGAAAGGGGTAAAACCCATAAGAAGCAAGCAGATCTTTTGAGATCAGTGCAAATGTAAATGTATCAACCTAATAAGGTCAGACTTATAGTTAACATGTATTCATCAAATACCTGATGTGTATCGTGGTGATACTGTTACTTCAAAGTCTGTGTTGAAGTCCATACAGATAAAATTTGCCAACTGTTGTTTTCATGGCTATGATATCTGGTATGAGTATGATTATAACGTCTTTCTAAATTAGATTTAGAAGTGCACGTGTATATGACTCTACCAGAGAATTGTCTTAGTCAGTGGGAGCAGCGGAAAGTGTGCAGAATTGCTTAAGTCTATTTGCAGACAAAAGCAGGCATATCAGAGGTGGATCATCAGCTTTTGATGTAACGGTAAAAGTGTTTGACTTCATCAAAATAAGAGATGAACCAGGTATTTGTAAGAAAGCTGTAGAGATTACTGTCAGATTTTGCATAATGATGTGGATAACATACTCTTGATAGGAGGTGATATTCCTATACTACAATTCGGTCAAACGTTGATAGTCAATTTTGTTTCTCTTTTTGTGGATTATACATATATGTTAATGATTCTGGTGACTAGGTCTATAGAGTTAGACCTGGTAGGGGTTTTGGGATTATCCCAATTCAGGTATAATGACACCATTCTAAAGTAGTTTAGAATGGAGGACTCCTAGTGAGGTAATGTACCCGCAGGTAATGAGGTCACTCTCTCTAAAATAATGTCTTTCAGGACTGATGTAGAGAGAGACTCGCATGAATAACATTCGACATGCTATGGCAGTGAGGTCAATCATGCAATGTTATATACCGGACCAAATATTGCTTTTACACTAGGTGTAGTAAGCAGAAATTAATCCAATCCTGGAGAAATATAGGAAGAGGTGAAGAGCATATGCGATGTTCTTGGTGTATGGTAATACCAACTCTTTCGGGAGGCAATTACCGATTCCAGCTTCCGTAGTGACAAGGGTGACAGAATATCTGTCATGAGTCATTAGTTTACCCTCTTATGAGAAGCAGTGTATTGGAAGAGTTCCAATCGAGATACTGGGGTAGTCAAGGCACTAGATGTTGATTGTGAATCGGCAGAGAATACATCCTAAGTATTTGTTTGGATAAATACGTTCATTTGTGAACTAGGTCCCATCAGCTATCCAACAATATTCTAAGGCAAGTATCGCTCATTACGGGAGATAGTTGATCTCCGTGAAGTTGAGATTCAGAGAGATACAATTAGAAACATTATAGCGGATCCACTCACTAAGGCTATTTTTTGAACACTGTTTGCAAAACTGTTAGTACAGAAATTGGGTATGCAGTGGCACATGAGATGTGTGCCTGCGATATCGCAATAATTGGCCTTGAGTGCAAGTAGGAGATTGTTGGATATTTGTGCCCTCAAGGAAATTATCGTAATTGCGGGAATGCAATTACTGAATTCGCGGAGGGCTTATACCAAGAACAGTCTTACTCGAGATGACAATGAGCTATCTGGTATGTCTTTATTTGTCATGTGAGTGCGTGTTACTAGTTATCGCGTATCGCAAATACATGAGATAAAGCCCATAGGATCTTTTCTTGACTACCAGGATTGTGATAAAGATCATACTAGTGGGGCCTGGTAGTTTATAAGCACATCCTTAAATGTGCCTAGTCATAGGATTATCGAGATAGGGCATCGGTACTCCAGTTTAGACTAGTGTATACGTTTCATGACCCTGTATGGGGCAATGGCTGATCCCATAGCCATTGGCGTTTGACATCGATGATTGTATACAGCTGCTCATTGGATGAGTTATACTGGACGGACTCGCCGAGAACTCCTAGTTGGTATTATACCAATACTAGATAGCAGTTCTCTTGTGACATGAGTATAGGGTAGTCCCTAGACCTTAAATCGCCACAGTGTCTCGTGTGTGTTCCCACTGTACTTTGATTACTACCCTACCATGACTCTACTAAGTAATGCAAACATGTTTTGGTTGGGTACAGTCCCGAAGCACATGGAGGCAGTGAGCGGTCAAAAGAATTCGTCACCCCTGGTATTGGGAGTTGATATCGCATTGTGCAGGACACGACTATAGCTAGAAGTCCGTGGCCACGGCAGTAGAGATAAACTGGTAAGTGTTACTAGTTGTATCTCTTTGGTTATGAGTCCTCTGTCAGCACGACTTATCGGGTTATTGGGGGTCTAACCGTTACCACTTCCCAGACCCGGAATGTGATAATCATTGACGAAGAGACTAGACTGTACGGTAACTGTCGCTTATAGATTTTGTTGGGTCCGGATGAGTTCGCTCGTCGACCTGCCTTTATCTTGCTCGTACCTGGGTAACCGTTACGTATAGCTAGTGCCACTGACGAGCTTATGGGTTAACCCGAAAGGGGGTTGAATCTGAAAGTGTTTCAGATTCAATCGGATACGATCCTGTATAACATACTGCCTGCGTATTGACAGGTCTTTGGAGTCTCACAACGAAAGTGCCTGCCGGGGCAAAACGCGATATGACATACATATAGGGATACGTACATGAGTTCGATAAAACATGTATATTGGATATACGTGTTCAATCGGACGACTGTTATACTATCCGATTTCAAAGCCGGATACCAAGTCAAGTGTTGACTTGATAACCGTATTAATGATATTGTTTCTAGTATAGTGTATATGATACACGCACTCCCTACAGTATATGATACTGGGAAGATATTGATGGCATTTCGTGTATATGATACATGATGTGTACGTGTATAGGATACATATACTAATACTTATCAAATATATATATATATATATATATATTTGATATATATATATATATATTAATTCCTACCATTATATATTAAGTATAAATAAATATACAAATAAATAAATAAATATATATATATATATATATATCTTTATATATATTAATGTATATATATTATTATATATTTAATATATTTAATTAGGTGGTGGGGCCAACCCTCTCTCTTATATGTTGACACACATGAGAGAGAGAGCGGGGAATGAGGGTATGTGTCATATATATGACATAGTGGAAAAGATTAAAATATTAACAATTTTTCACAAGCCATTTTTTATCAAGCCATCTTCTTCTTCCCCAACAACATGAGCTTGAGCTCACTAGAAAAATGGCAAGTCTTGCCATAGTGAGGGTTTGCAAAAATTAGAGAGTACCCATTATTCGCATCGCCTTCCTCCACGCTCAGCAAACCTCTGGAGGAAGTTTCTCCAACCAGTGACGGAGTTAGAGCTCGGGCAGTCCGCTTTCAACGCGGATCATCTACGGCGATGCAGTCGGCGTGCAGACGCATTTAGGAGCTCACAAAATTTAGACGGGGTCTTCCGGGATCAGCCGGACACACTACAAAGGTTGTAGTGCTTTTGAACTCTCTCTTTATACTCTTTTGTTTAGCTAGAAACTAGTATTTAGACGATTTTGGAGTTTGGTCGATCGCGCCCCAAAGGAATTTTTGTTTTCCGTCCGTTCCCGCTTCCGCTACGCGCACGCGCGGGACGTGCCCATCCTAACACTTCCAGCTGACCAGATACTTTATATCCAAGATGGACTCCACGCACTTTAGCAAATTATGGATTTTGGACTTTGCTGGGTGCTCCTGAAGGGATAAAACCTATTAGAAGTAAGTAGATCTTTCCAGATCTATACAGGTGGAAAGGTATTAACTTAATAAGGCTAGACTTGTTGTAAATATTCTCATCAACTACCCGTTGTGGATTGTGATGAGACTTTTACTTCAGTGTCTACGCTAAAGTCCATACGGATATGACTTGGTACTGCTGCTGCTCTAGACTATGATATCTGGAGAGAGAATGACTATAACGTCTTTCCAAATGGGAATTTAGAAGTGCACATGTATATAACTCTGCTAGAGAGTTATCGTAGTCAGTGAGAGCAACGGAAAGTGTGCAAGTTACTTATGTCTATCTATAAACTAAAGTATGGATAGCGGAGAAGGATCGTCTGTTTTGATGTAACAGTCAAGATGATTCACTTCATCAAAATAATAGATGAACTTAGTAAGAAGGGTGTAGGGAGTACTATCCTGAGATTTGGATGACATACTTCAGATAGGAAGTGATGTTCCTATACTATAATCGGTCAAATTTTGGTTGCCGCATATTGTTTTCTCCAAGTTGGATATGGATAATATATCAGGGATTATGGTGACTAGATCTATAGTTTTCGATCTAGATTTAGGAGGTGTCCCAATCCGGGTACTTAGACATCATTCTAAAAGTATTTTAGAATGGACGACTCCTGGTATGGTGGTGTACCCGTAAGTGATGGAGTCACCCTCTCTAAACAGATATCTTCTAGACCGATGAGGAGAGGGACTGGCATGAATGGCGTATCATTTACTTAGGCAATTGAGTCAATTATGCAATGTCTTGTACAAAACCAGATATTGCTTATACACTAGCTGTAATAAGCAGATATTAATCCAATCTTGGAGAAACAAAAGGAAACAGTTATGAACATTAGAGGATGTTCGTGGTATATGATAACGGCAGCCTCTTCCGGGAAGCGGTTATCGGTTTAGACTTCTAAGATGACCTAGATAACAGAGATGCCGTCAGAGTTTTGAGTTTTGCCTCTTCTGAGGATCAGTATATTGGATAGGGTTCCAATAGGGATACTGAGGTAAGTATGGTTCAGAATGCTGGTTATGACTCAACGGAGAATACAGCCCAAGAAGTTTGTAGGATAAAATTGTTTATTTATGAACTTGGTCCCGTCATATATCCAGACAAATTCTTATGGCGGGGTATTACTCAGTTCGGGAGATTGTTGATCTCCGCGTAGTTGAGATATAGAGAAAGGAAGTTGAAACATTGTAGCGGATTCACTCACTGAGGCTATTTCTCGAACACAGATATTCCTCAAACGAGATTTGAGAAACTTATTAGTAGAGAAATTCGGTATTCGATAGCACACGAGATGTGGGTATGCGATACCGCAATAATTAGTCTTAAGTGCAAGTGGAAAATTGTTGGATATAGTGCCCTCAAGGCAATTATTGTAATTGCAGGCACGCGGTTATGATAATTGAGGGAAGACCTATACAGGTAGAACAATTTTACTCGAGATGATAGTATGCTATCTGGTTTGTCTTTATCATTGATGTGTACACGCTTTACTTGTTATTACGTCTCGCTAATACATAATGATGAAGCCCGTACGATTCTTACTTGACCACCAGTATTATGATGGCGATTATATATGTGAGAGTTAGGTAGTCCACAAGCACATCCTTAATTGTCCCTAGTCGTGGGAGTATCAAGACCGGGTATCGATATTCCGGAGTAGACTAGTGTATACATTTCGAGACCCCGACGAGGGACGGTAGCCGGTCTTACAAGCCATTGGCGTTATGTCACCTAAAATAGTATACAAGTGCTCACTGGAGGTAAGTACACTGGATGGACTCGCCGAGAACTTATAAATGGTATTATATCTATCATCAGATGAAAGTTATCGAGTGGCATTAGTACAGATTAGTCTTTTGACCTGAGATCGTCATTTTTCTCGTGTGAGTTCCCACTGTACTTTGATTACTACCCTACCATGGCTCAAAGGAGTCGTGCAAACAGGTTTTAGTTGGGTACAGTTCCGAACCACATGGAGGCAGTGAGCGATTGTCAGGGATTCGTCTCTCCTGGTATTAGGAATCGATGTCTTGCTGTGTTCGGTATGCTATCACCTCAAATACGTGGCCACGGTAGATGAGATTTACTGATATGAGTTCAGTTTTCTCGGTTGTTGATGAACTTGACTCCGACACGACTTATCAAGTTATTAGGGGTCCGACGTATCCATCCCCTAGACCCGGTATGCGATACTCTCAGACGAAAAGACCGGAGTGTACGGAAATTGTCACATTCAGGTAAAGTAGGGTTTAGACGGACTTGATTGTCAACCTCCCTTTCGATAGTACCTGGGCAGCCGTTACGTACAGCTAGTGTCGCTGACGTGTTTGTGGTTTTTGGATTTATCCAGTAAATCACTGCTAGCGTATTGTCGAGTCTTTAGAGTTCTACACAGAGAGTTTTTCCGGTTCGGACGATATGATGTAGATGACGTATGTTGGTGCATACAAGGTGTCCGATTAAATACGTGTACATGCTACACGGACTTTAATCGGACGGTTGATGATACTGGCGGTTTAGGATTAAGCCGGATTATTACATCAGGTTTTGATTTAATAATTTATATATATATATGTATATATTCTAGTATTATTGTTCACTATTTTTTTTCTCTCTGGGCTATTCGTATTTTTGTATGAATACGCGTATATGTATTTCGATCCGTATACCGGGTTATTTTCCGTATTTATACGGAATTTGTTCTAGAAAATGGACAATTCGTTTCTTAATTTTTTTATTTATAGAAAATAAAAAATGAGGTGGTGGATGAGCTGTTTTGTAGCATGGTAGAGAGGTATGGGTTAATTATTATATAGTATTTTCATTTGTAAATGCTATTTTTGGATGGTTGCTAAATAATTAATCCATTCTCTTTTCCATCTTTGCTACTTGTTCTTCATAAAACACTTAAGCCATTTTATGGATGGTTTCTTCTTCTTCGCCTCCTCCTTCTTCGAGGTAGCTCACTTGAGCTTAGAAAAGAGAAAAAAAAGTGAAAATATTTCTACATCCCCACTCTCCATTCGTAGCGAGCTTGGAGCGTCGGTCGTTTCACTAGGTGAAGCCGGAGTTTGGATTGGTTTCTCTCAGGTGAATCATCTTCGACAAGGGCGGTCGCCACTCAAGCTTGATCCAGACAGCATACACAGAGCATGGAGGAGTCTTTCACGATTGGATGGACATGCGTCAAACGTAGTCTTCCATATTTTTGCATACTTGGTTTGCTAGTTTAGGCGTTTGGATCGATTCTAGGTTCAGGGTTTTTTCATGTTAGCTTGAAATTTTTGTTCATGCTTCCGCTGCGCCACGGGCACTAGGAAACCCTACAACATATATTTAGATTAAGTGAAAAATTATGATATCGTATAAACTTTAGAAAAGAAAAGAAAATATACTCCAAGTCATTTTTATGTATAGCTTGTTAGACTTCCGCATCCTATAAAAATTTTATTATTTCATCCAATTACAGAAAGAAAGCGGAGTGGTCAAGGAATCTTCTTTCCTTCCTTTGTGGTCTACGTCTAAGTCATTGATTGCAATTAACTGCGACCGTGATGATACTAAATTAATAGCGTTGAAACTCTAGATACTTTAATCTAAGATATTGTTATATCTGACAATTGTTCAACAATAATTGAGTAATTAGGATAAACTGTATGTGTACAAATCGGAATCATATTGATCCTTTTATTAAAGGCTTGTCAGAAGATTTGCTACGGAAAATATCATTGAGGATAAGGTGAAAACCTTACACTTAGATCAACTATCATTAAAATCCTACTTGATACTTATGCTCCAAGTATTGAGAGTTTAAAGGAAGAGTAGATATTACGATTGATTGTAAAAGCATGAAAACTTATACTTATCCTTGAAATGATCATGTTTAGATATTGTATATAAAGGAAGAGAATAAATTATTTCTTAATGGGTGATAAAGTGTGATTACAAGACACACTAAATTTCCTACCTAAATGAATGTGAGAATGCGGACGCCTTCTATGAGATCAAAAGATTTTCTTAGAAGCGTTCATGAAATCAGGACTTGCATATAACCATAATGGTCCAAACTTATGAATTACTTGATCTTTTAAATGTATATATGTGCTTTATATCCAGAAATTTTGTAAAAGGGTCATCGGTTCAAAACTTCGATTACCGTGCATCTTGATTGGACTTGGACGTAAATGTACTAACTGAAGATTCAAGTTCAGAAGACATCTTTATGGTACGTATGTATATTTAGTACCAACTTTTATTTGTTTTTGAATTTTTTGAAATTGGTGGGAAATGTTTTATTATTTGTTATAATATTCGTATAGTTTCAATAAATTAAATGTTTATTTTTTAAGGAATGTGTTTTATGTTCTTGGTTTTAAATGAGAGTACATGATTATATGCTTAAGTGATGAGATACAAGTCTTAATGAAAAAGCAAAAATAAAGAGTTCCGGTTGGAACCAACAATGGCTCATTGCTTCCCAAAAGGCTATAGTTGCTAATTTCAAGCTTTCACTGAACGCGGTGGATGGTTGCCGCTTAATTCATTTGTTTGGATTTCAAGTTTTGAAATTTTAAATAGTTTGGATGCAACAGCTAGCTCGTAACTTTTCACAATTTAGATGCAATCCTTCAACTTCTATTTATATCAACTTCCTTTTATTGTTTTAAACAACCCGTTCTCTTCTCTTCTCTGGTACTCATAAAAATAAGTTCTTTAGAATAATTCCCAGCGGGTGTAACACGGGAGATTGTAAACACAAGGTTGGGTTATTGTATCCTGCAAACAAATCACATCAATTCCAGTTGTGTTGTAGGGAGCGAATATTGTTTTAAAGAAAGCGTCAAATGTGTCTCGATTCAATTTATTTTGTTGTATTTTTCCCTGTCATTGATTACACCCCAATTTGCAACTACAAATTATCTGGATGATTAACTGCCTTGGACTTCTAACCATAGTTACATAATTCGTGAATTATTCAGCGAATTCATGAATAATTCATGAATTTTAATCGGCCGATTAATTCTCCGATTTAATTGCCGTTGACGACCGTTCCGTATTATTCACGAATAATTCACGAATTATTCATGAATAATTCAAAAAATCAGCGAATAATTCATAAAAACAGTGAATAATTAGCAATATCAAAACCCATCGTCTCATATATTAATTTCTTCCTCGAAATATCTGCCGATTTTTTCCGAATAGTTCTCCGAATCCGAATTTTTGATCTTGCCGAATTAATCACGAATCGCGAATTTGTTAGTATGCTTCTAACAATTACTAGTTTAAAATTATTTCAAAAAGTTTTGTTTTGTAATTTTAAGTGTTTGCTTCGGTGGGTTGCAAGAAAATATAGGAGCGATGTTGTCTGATTCCAATCAAGCTTATTTAAAGAGAAATAACTTATCTACTCATTTTAATTACCTAAATGTATCAAAGAGATTAAAAAAAATGGAGCTCACTCATCCGGATATTAATGTCATACATGAGAGGATCATATTTATCTCTTATAGATACATACGGTCGAAATAAAATACGGTAGGATAAGTATTTTTATTTCTTAGATGGGCCATGAACCCCTAATGGCCAAAACTCATAATGATGATGCTCGATATTGGCGGACTCCAAGAGCTGGACATGTGGCAGATGACGTGTCCCAAAACTCAGAAGGAAGGGCCACAGGGGCCGACCAGGCAATCCCTGTACCCGACCCACAAGCACAAGCTGGCCCTTCTCGGGACCCTCTGCAAGTTGGCCTCCTCGACCCCCCAGCTCGACCCGAGCTGCTACAGGACCAGGGCTCCTCGGCCCTCTTGCTCATCTCCGAGCTCCCTAGCCGAGGCCATCTTTCTCGGTCCCTCCGACCAGATCCATCGCTCACAGGCGTAACCGCCGCTCCGCTAATCTCGCCATGTGCGGATTCTCCGCCGGCAACATCCTACGTTCCACGCCTCCACGATCCCCATTAATGGGCGATCCGCTCTCTACGCGGGCGTGACGTCGGAAGCGTAACTGCTGGCGAGATTCTCGCGCCTGCTGCTGTGTGCCATCACCGCTATATAAACCCCCATCACAGAGGGATCAAGTAAGCGATTTTGATTCCACTTAGCCGTTACTCTGCTCGGATCTAGCACTAACTTGATCGTCCTAGGGTCCTCAGTAGTACCAAACCATCCCGGGACTTCTTTGCAGGCACTCGGCACCAAACTCCTCAAACCACCATTCTCATCGAAACCCATTGAGATCCACACGCAACAGAAGACCACCACCAAAATCCACCGGGATATCAACGGAAGACAACATCTGACGGAGACCTGAAAAGGACCTCCATCAGTTGGCGCCGTCTGTGGGAACACTAACTCCACAAAACACAAAGTTGGCCTTCCGATCTTCGCCCGCATGGCAACCGATCCCCCTGAAGATCCAAACACCCGCTGTCGCCTCCCTCGCAACAGAGGCGCGGACGAACCCTCGCCAAATGTCGTCGGCTTCCCCGCTGGCTGCCGTTTTATAGGGTCCGACGACCGCCCGAGGAAAAGGGCTAGAGACCGAGAGCCCATCACCTTTGGCGACGAGGATCTCCACGGCATATCTGTGCCCCATAACGACCCGCTGGTGATCATAGCCCAAATCCACCGATACGAGGTCCACCGGATACTCATCGATTTGGGCAGTTCGGCGGACATCCTCTTCCACGACTGCTTCCTGCGTATGGGGCTCGCCCTAGCAGACCTGATACCGACCTTTCGCGTCCTCTCGGGGTTCACCAACCACTCCATCCCGGCGCAAAGGGTGGTCACCCTGCAGTTCACGATCGGGGAGCCCGGCCACACGGGCACACTGCCTGTGGACTTTATCGTAGCGAAAGTTCCGTCGGCCTACAACGTCCTCCTCGGCCGCCCGACGCTGAAATCCCTCCAGGTCCAGATCTCGACATACCACCTGGCGATAAAATTCCCTCTCGATCAGGGCGAGATAGGTCGGGCATACGGGAGCCAGCGGGTCGCGAAGATAGGCCTTACCGAGACGTCTTCGCCCAAGCAGTATGCTGACGGCGCCGAGGCGTGTGACGACATCAAAGGTTCCCTGGACACCCGAGACGAGCGGAAGGAGGTCCGTGGAGCGCCGGTCGAACCTCTGACCGATGTGCCCCTAACAGAAGGAGACCAAGGAAAGACCGTCCAGGTCGGGTCACTCCTGACGGGGACTCAGCGGGATGACCCGATCAGATTCCTCAGAAGCAACTCCGACGTCTTCGCTTGGGCGCCTGCTGACATGCCTTGGATCGACCCCAAAATCATCTCCGACAAGCTCGGAGTTGATCCTGCGGCCCGACACGTCAAGCAGAGAAAAAGAAGCTTTGCCCCGGTCAAATAGAAGGCTATCGAAGAGGAGGTTGATCGCCTCCTCGCCACCAACTTCATCAGAAATGTGCCCTGCTCGGAGTGGCTGGCAAACGTAGTTCTGGTCAAGAAGTCAAGCGGGAAGTGGCGTATGTGCGTCGACTTCACCGACCTCAATAAGGCCTTCCCAAGGATAACTTTCCGCTCCCCCGTATAGACCAGCTCGTCGACAGCTCGGCCGGCCACGAGCTGCTGAGCTTCATGGACGCTTTCTCCGGTTACAACCAAATCCGTATGAATCCTGAAGACGAAGATCTGACCGCATTCACAACGGACCGGGGAGTGTACTGCTACAAGGTGATGCCCTTCGGCCTCAAGAACGCCGGGGCAACGTACCAAAGGCCAGTCAATCGCACGTTGTCACGCCCAGAGTACGCTAAAATAGGCACGTGACATAGCCAACCATACTACCTGTGGATAGGAAATATCCTTCCACAGCCACATTACGGCTGTAGAGATATCGAGAACAATAATAAACTATCTAACACATGTCCATAAGCCAAAATAAAACGAGTCAAGAATGAAATAATACGGAAGCAAAAGATCCAATATAAGAATAACTGGAATGTTCGTCCCATAATGCAGGCTCACATCAGGAATGAAAATACCGAAAGTAAAATGAACTAACTACTAACAAGTCCTCACTGCTCAGCCTGCTGACTGAAATACTCCTGCTCGGCCTGTAGCGAAGGTAAAGAATCTGGGCCATGCAAAACCCAGACGTCAGTGCGTCATAATATCAAGCAATACTATAAACAGGGGTAGCAATATATGCAGGTATGAGTATAAGTAGTAAAACAGGTATAACAGTGATATAAGTGAGGACAGTGAGGGTAATGTGTAGTGAGTAATCTAAACTGGTCTATTGGGTTAACTACTCTCAAGTCTTTGAAATCAATTTGATGAATCATCGATGTAACTCAATAGTATCCCGTGCGTGTCCGGGATCACGGTGAAGATTCTCGGGCTGAATCCGAGACGTGCCGCTAGGCAGTAAAAGGGTAGTATATAACAATGAGTGATGTCAGCAGCATCACCCCGGGGCTGGCCTAGCCCGTAAAACTGATCAGTGAAGGTATCGAACTGTCGAGTTACCAGTCAGGTTTCATCATTGATTTCCCCATACCCCCAAGTTATATGTTTAAGTCAGGTATTAATAATCTGAAGCTAATGCCAACACAGGATCAAACAGGTACAGGTTTGTCTGGATCGACAACAGGAAATGTCCGTAGGGACAACAGGTTAAGTTTGCTGGCATTAGTAACAAGATCAGGTAACAGGTAAAGCCATGGTACATCAAGTCAAGTCAGGTAGTATATAGGTATCATGTCATGTTAAGAAGTGTACGGTACCATGTCGTGTCAAGTAGTAGGTGTATCAAGTCATGTCAGGGATGCACAAGTAACAAGTGGGTGCTCATAATCAACTATAAAATAAGCATGGGTATACAAAACAAGTGTAGGGTACTAATGGAACAATAAAATGGAACATTGTGATGTAGTGTGCAAAATAGGTATAAACTAAGACATATGGATGCACAGTTATCGATTTGGGTTAAGGTTATAATTCCAACATTAATTAAAATACATTTTATCAAATATAGAATGTTAAATTTACAATATTATCTAATCAAGTGATCTATTGATGCAATTTTATATATAATAGGCTAAATGGAGGCAAACGATGTCCGAAAGGTTATAAACAATTTATGGGCTATACAAATAATCATTATGTGGTTCAAATATGGATATGGGTACCACGTATTGTAAACTAAAATGCAACATGATATGTTTCAAGTTCTAGATCTAAAATGATATAATGGAAGATCGAATTGTTAAAATGGAACATGTGGCATTATATGTAATCTACATGTTTACTATGTAATTAAATAAGTATAAAATAATATAAATAGCATGTAGTAAGTTTTACTTGCCTCGACAGATCAAGAAACGGGTGTACGGAACTGTTCCCCTCCGAATGGCGGCCAAGACATGGACGTCTCGCCTGAGATTCGGGGCAGATGCTTTTTGGTTTTATCCGTCCACCTCTCCGAAGATGCCAAGTTGATTTATGGCACCATGTATCGGAGGTTTAGACGGATGCAGCCGATATAGCAGACTTCGTCAGATTCCCCCTCGCTTGAGGGTTTTTTTGATTGTGGGGACGTTCTTCCCTGCAGGCGTAAGCCCCTGCAGTTAATTACGCTATCGCATCGCGGTAACAACTTTCTCCTTCTCCAGAATTTCACTTCGTGTCGTGGGTGTTTGTTTTGTTTGTGGTTGCCTGTGAATTGTATACGGAGACTAATTTATGTCGTCGCCCGTAGGACGTGGATTAGTCCAAATCCGTATTTTCTTAGATTTGGGTTTGGTGTTTTGGTTTAAGGATACGTTAGCCATATTTGAGGCTAAGATCTACTTAAACGTTTGTTAATGATACGTTAGTCTAATTCAGGACTAAGATCAACTTAACAGGATCGTTTAGATCCGACAAAAGAGCATTTGGGGGCTCGATTGTTCCAGTTTAGGGACGTAGTGGTCCATTGCATGTATGGCCGTCAGGACCCGTCACCTCTCTGACGACGTTGAAGGATTACAACGACAGATATCAGAGGATTTCAGAGATGTACCCTTGAACCAAAATTGGTTGGGAGATCTATAGTCCAATTTGGGACTAAAGTCTGTTTGAGGGTTTAAAGATACGTTAGCCCTATTTGAGGCTAAGATTAACTTAAACATTTGTTAAGGATACGTTAGTCTAATTTGAGACTAAGATCAGCTTAACGGGATCGTTTAGATCCGACAAAAGAGCATTTGGGCTCTATTGTTCCAGTTTAGGGATATAGTGGTCCATCATTCCCATTTTGGGGACGAATACCGGTTTAAGGACGCATTAGTCCGTGAGTTTAAGGACGCATTAGTCCGTATCAATGTGTGGTTGTCGGGACCCGTCACCTCTCTGACGACGTTGAAGGATTACATCGACAAATATCAGAAGAGTTCAGAGATGTACCCTTAAACCGGGTGTAAATTGATTTAAGAGAGCAGTCGTGCTCAGTCAATTTTATTTTGAGGACTTACGGCCAGTATTGGGTTAAGTCCAGTTGAGAATATTCAACAGTTTTTTTATTTGTGTCTGGCCTGTTAGGCCTTTGATTGGGCTATGCCCTTTGTTTAATAATGCAGTGCATTTTTTTCTGGCCTATTAGGCCCTTTTAATTGGGCTCCATCCCCATTTTTATAATGCAGAGCATTTGTGTTGGTCCATTGGACTTCTTAATTGGGCTCTGCACTTTAATAATGCGCTGCATTTATTATTCTGACAGTGCGCCACGTGGCCTGCCAGGTGCTTTGTGCTGATTGAGGAGCGTAAGGCGCAAACTGATGTGGAGGTGACACGTGTCACGCTCCGGTGAGCGCAAGCGCAGTGCGCTGCGCCATTGCGCTGCGCTATTGCGCTGCGCTAGTGTGCTGCTGACACGTGGCGCGCTCTGATGACTTGCGCCAATTTAAGAGAGCAGTGCTCTGTTTTAGAAGCGCATAGCGCGGTTTGTTCTGGGGCCGACACGTGGCGCTCCCTGGTGGCTTGCGCCAATCCAAGGAGCGCGACAGTGCAAATTTCCAAAGTGCAAGGCACTGTTTAATATTTTGATCAAATTTAGATCAAAGAAAACAAGTTTTTCTTGTTTTCAGAGAACCAGTGGTTCATCAAAAGGCAATGCATTTATACAGAAGTAAATTACTTCTTCTTCTTTTATTATTATTATTATTATTTTTTTATCCAAGATCTTGATCTTGTTCTTAGATCATTGATCTCTTTTAGAAGAAATTCTTCTTTTATTCAAAGGTTTTTACCTTTTCTTTCTCTGAGCTCTTCTCAAAATTTTCTTTAGAGGAGTTCTCTGTGTCTCTCTGTGTGTTTTAGACTTGGAGTCTAGGGGCCTTTATATAGTACCAATTGATTTGTTAAATCAGTTAAAGAGATCTTTCTCTGAGTGATTTAGGGATTTTTCCCCACCGTTGGATCTTTGATCCAAGGGCTCCTGTTTTACAGAAGAGAATCTTATTGTTTTAATAAGATTAGAAAGATCTTTCCAGAATTTTTCTGTTTAAATGCTGGCACAGCTGGCGCAAGCGCACTTGCGCTTGACACGTGTCGCGCAGCGCAGAGCACAGCGCAACTGCGCTGACACGTGTCGCGCAGCGCATAGCGCAGCGCAACTGCGCTGACACGTGTCCCGCAGCGCAGAGCGCAAGTTGCCTGAAGCATTGCTTCCTTTATTTTTATTTTAAATAGAGCCTTGCTCTGATTGGGTGCGCTGCCTTGGGCGCAGTGCCCCCTGCGCTGGTGTGTCTGATTTTGACACGTGGCGCGTTGCGCGCCGCACAAGAAATCTGAAACGTTGCTTCTTTAATCTTAACTTTAATTTCAAAGCAGAGCTTTGCTCTGATTGGGGAAACAAAAGCGTTGCTTCATCTCCCGCCTTGGAATTTGAACAGAGTTTTGCTCTGATTGGGGTAAGCAGGAACGTCACACGTCGGCAAGAAAAGTCACGACGCGCGCACGGTACAAGGAACGGATACAAACAATGCACAAAGTGATCACACGGGTTAGGTACGCTCGCTGGGTCGTCGGGATCGTCTACGGCACGACCGGATTCCAGCGATCAACTATAGACAGCAACAGTAAAAGAACAGAAGAAAAAGAAAGAAAGAAGGAATGAAGGAAAAGGAAGGGAAGAAGGGATTGAGAGAAGAGAAGCTCACTGTGGTTCAGAGGGAAGTCGTGAGGTGTCGACGGCGTCGATGGAGCTCCGGCGAGGTGGTTTGGTGATTAGGGTTTTGCTAGGGTTTGGCTCGGGTTAGATCTGGGTTTCTTGGTGTGCAGTGATATTGGTGAGGGAGAAGCACAGAGGAGAGGGAAGAGAGGAGAGGAAAATGGTGGTGGTGACGGCGAGGTGAAGGGATTGTCGGCGGTGAGGTGTTCTGTTAGGTGGTGATGGGTTCTCGGGTTCAGTGGGTGTGCAGGGTGCACTGGGAGAGGAAGAAGGAGAAGAAGAAGATGAGGAGGAGGAGGAGAGGGCTTGGTGCGGTGAAAGTGAGGAGGCAAAGAGAAGTTTTTAGGGTTAGGGCTTGAGAAAAGATGATGGGTCTATGGATTAAAGAAGAGGCTCGCGGGTTTAAATAAACAAGAGAGGGAGAAATAAAGAGGAAGGTGACCACATCCCTCAAGGAGGTGACCACAATCGAGGAATCTACAGGGACTCCGAGAGGAGAGAGAGAGAGAGAGAGAGGCGATAGGAGAGAGAGACAGTGCGGGGGAGAGAAGGAGAGAGAGAGGAGAGAGTGCGCAGAGAGAGAGAGAGAGAGGAACGCGAGAAGAGAGAGATAGGGAGTAGCGAGAGGAGAGAGAGAGGGGAGGAGAGATGAAGTTGTATTTTAGTGGGGAAGAGAGAGAGACTGAGCGCTTGAGGGAGAGAGATAGAGAGAGATGTGGGGCCAGCGCAAGAAAAAGGGAAAAATTGATTGGCTCGCGACTTGGAGCCCAGGGAAAAAGAGAGAGCTGAGGGAAATAGGTTAAGGAAAGAATTTTAAAAAAATTTAAAAAGATTTTATATTTTAAAGAATTATTTTAGTTGGCTGAGAAAATCTTTAGGCAGTTAAAAAATATTAGAATTAAATTTAAAAAAATCAAATAATTGAATTTAGGCGGGATACTAAAGTATTTCAAAATGCGCCCGGGTCGGGTCTAAAAATTTAGATTTAAAATACGAAAATTATATGCAACTTCCGAATTTTGAAATGAATGATTAGGTAACTAAAATTCATACCCCCAAAAACGGACGCACGTACGTGCGCGTAGCTATCCAAACACGTCCGTTTCACTAAACGGGACGAGAACAAGATGCATGGACGCTACCACAGGGTTAGGGGTATCATGCAGGCTATGAAATGAAATTTTAATTTATTTTATATCACCTAAAAAGTTATATGGTAAAATGTGTGATGTCAAATGAAAAGTCAATATGCAGTTTATACTAGATGCACGTGTCTATGTAACAAGTCAGGGTAGTCTATAAGTATGAATCAAACCGGTTCAAGCAAGCGGGTTGGGTCGAATGCAATGTAAAATGTAAACTACCATTCGCACCCAAACATGATAAATCAATAAAATACCACATATATATAAATACAGGAACAGAAATTGGTATAACTGAACTCGGTTGTTACATTATACCCAACTACAAAAAGAATTTCGTCCTCGAAATTCCAAGAACAAGAAAGGATAAACAATCAATCACACTACAAGAATATATGTGGAAACTTCTGCCGGATTTCATCTTCTCGTTCCCAAGTTGATTCTCCATGTGAGCGATTTTCCCAAGAAACAAGTACAAGAGGAATAACTTTGTTCTTAAGAACATTTTCTCTTCGATCCATAATCAACATCGGTCGCTCCTCAAAAGTCAAATTTTCTCGTACAGTCAGCTCCGAATGATCCAACACATGTGTTTCATCTTGAACATACTTACGGAGTTGAGATACGTGAAACACGTCTTGAACATCCGCCAAGGATTGTGGTAACGCCAATCGATACGCCACTTCTCCAACACGCTCCAAAATCTCAAAAGGTCAACCGAATCGAGGACTAAGCTTTCCTCGACTTCCGAAAAGAATCACCTCTTTAGACAGTGATATCTTCAAAAATACCAAATCACCAACGGCGAACTCTAGAGGTCTTCTTGATGTATCTGCCCAACTCTTTTGTCGGTCTTGTGCTGCTTTCATATGATTCCGAATAGTGTTAATCTTCTTAACTGTTTGCACGACTAAATCCGGTCCCAACAATCTTCGTTCACCAACATCGTCCCAACAAACAGGTGAACGACACTTGCGACCATATAAAGCTTCGTATGGAGCCATCTGAATAGTCGCCTGGAAACTGTTATTGTAAGAAAACTCCACTAAGGGTAGATGATCCTCCCATGAACCCTTGAAGTCTAACATGCAAGCTCTCAACATGTCTTCAAGAGTTTGGATCGTTCTTTCCGACTGGCCATCTGTCTGAGGATGATAAGCTATGGTAAACTTCAATCGAGTCCCCAAACTTTCCTGTAAGCTCCTCCAAAAGTGTGATAAGAAACGAGTGTCACGGTCGGACACGATGCTCACTGGTACACTATGCAATCTTACAATCTCCTGCAGGTACCGTTCTGCCAATGCTTCTGTTGATTGACCAACTTGAAAAGGGATGAAATGAGCTGCCTTGGTCAATCGATCAACAATCACCCAAACTGCATTGTTGCCCTTCGGACTCCGCGGTAAAGCCGTCACGAAATCCATGGTTATATGTTCCCACTTCCACTGAGGAATCGGAAGTGGTTGCAATAAACCAGCAACCCATTGATGTTCAACCTTAACTTGCTGACACACCAAGCACTTTGCCACAAAACGGGCAATTTCCCGTTTCATGACTTCCCACCAGAAATGCTGTCGTATATCTCGGTACATCTTCGTGCCTCCTGGATGTACGGAATGTGTTGAACTGTGCGCCTCCTTCATAAGTTCTTCACGAATATCTCCCTTTGGCACACACAAACGGCTACCATATCGCAACGAACCATCTTCATGAATTAACAAGTCCGTTCGAAGTCCAGTTTCAACCTATTCTCAAAACTTTTGCAATCTAGGGTCCTGAAATTGCGCTGCTTTAATATTCTCGATCAATGACGACTGTACTTGTAGCTGCATCAACTGTCCCGAAGAATGCGGTAGCACAACCTCCAAATCAAATCTTCGAAAGTCTTCAATAAGATTCTTCTGTGCAGTCAACATGTGAATTGCTGGCAACCGACTAAGCGCATCCGGTACAATATTAACTTTCCCCGGATGGTATTTAAGATCAAGATCGTAGTCAGCCATCAGCTCCAACCATCTGCGCTGCCTCATACTAAGCTCCTTCTGCGTAAACACATACTTCAAGCTTTTATGATCGGTGAAAATCTCGACCCTTTCGCCCAAATAGGCAGTGTCTCCAAATCTTCAAAGCGAAAATCACAACTGCTAGCTCCAAATCATGAGTTAGGTAATTCTTCTCATGGGTCTTCAACTGTCTTGATGCGTACGCTATAACCTTCTCATGCTGCATCAAAACACATCCCAATCCTTTCCCAGACGCGTCGCTGTGAATTACCAATCCTCTGGAACTGTCTGGCACGGTCAGAATAGGAGCGGTTATCAACCTCTACTTCAACGCCTCAAAGGCTGACGCACACTTATCCGTCCACACAAATGGTACCACCTTGCGCGTAAGCTTGGTCAACGGCTCCGCCAGACGAGCAAAGTTCTCCACGAACCTTCTGTAATACTCGGCAAGTCCAAGAAAGCTTCTGATCTCCGCAACGTTCTTCGGAATCGGCCAATCTCGAACTGCTGCAATCTTTTCGAGATCAACGGCAATTCCATCTCCAGACACTACATGCCCCAAAAAATTCATTTCTTGAAGCCAAAACTCGCACTTGCTCATCTTTGCATATAATTTCTCTTGTCTCAATGTCTGCAGTGCGATCTTCAAGTGTTCAGCATGCTCTTCAATGCTCTTGGAGTAGACCAGAATATCATCAATGAACACCATAATAAACTGGTCCAAGAATGGTGAAAAGATTCAGTTCATCAAGTCCAGGAATATCGCTGGTGCATTCGTTACTCCGAAGGGCATCACTAAGTACTCGTAATGTCCATACCGAGTTCGGAACGCCGTCTTGCAAATATCTTCTGTTTTAACTCAGACCTGATGATATCCAGATCCCAAATCCAGCTTCGAGAATACCCTCGCGCCACTAAGCTGCTCAAATAATTCGCCAATGCGAGGGATCGGGTACTTGTTCTTAATAATCACCCGATTTAATTCTCGATAATCGATGCACATCCTCCTTGTGCCATCTTTCTTCTTAACTAGAAGAACTGGAGCTCCCCAAGGTGAGTTACTGCTTCGAATCCAACCCTTCTCAAGTAATTTAGTAACCTGCTTCTTGACTTCTTCCAACTCCACTGGTGCCATTGGATAGTACGCTTTAGAAACTGGCGCTGGACCAGGAATAAGATCAATCGCGAACTCCACGTCTCGCTTCGGTGGTAAACCTGATATGTCTTCGAATACGTCCAAGAAATCTCGAACAACAGCTGGCGTTTCATCTTTAGCAACCTCCATCGATGAAAGAACATTAGTTGTCGGCTAGCCCTAAACTCGACTAGCCCAACAGAACTGCTTCCTCCAGTAAAGATAAACTCTGGATGTCCGGGAATCTGGAAAATTACTTTCTTTGCCCTACAATCAATGTGAGCGTGGAAAGTGCCGAGAAAATCCATTCCCAAGACGACTTCATAGCTGACTGTATCAATCACCAAGAAATCTGCAAATAACTCCCGTCCGCAAACAACAACTGCACAATCCTTACATTCTCTACTAGATATGATTTTTCCATTCCTAGTGTGTATGTCCCAGAAACTAGACAGGGTCGTGCAAGTAATCGAGTGTGTAGCAATAAACTTGGACGACATAAAATAATGGGATACACCAGAATCGAATAACGCTAATGCGGGAAAACCATGAACAAGTAGAATACCTGAAACAACTTCTCCCGAAGCCTTAACTTCCTCAGCCGTCAGGGTAAATGCTCGAGCTTGATTGGGTCCCTGAGTCAGCTGCTTCTGTCCCTGAAACGGTTTCTGCGGTGGCTTCTGAACATCATCCTTCGTGCGAAGCTTCGACGGACAAGAGTTGATAGTATGATCCGCCGATCCATAAACCAAAAAGAGTCCCTGCCTCCTTCGACAATCTCTTTGCACGTGTCCAGGTAAATGGCAGTAGTCACAAATCACGGTCCTTCTCTGATCAACAACAATAGGCTTCTTCATCGGTGTTACGCCACGACGGTTCACTGGAATACCTCTGCGTCCATGTGCTCGGTTCGGTGCAAATGCCGGCTTCCGTACTGTAACTGCTGGCTGCTGTGTACTCCCAGTTTTCATAGATAGGCTCTGCTGCTCTCGGGCCGCTATAAGTACTTGTGAGAAAGTGGTCAATCCCAGGGACACAATCTGCCTCTGGATGTCCACATCCAAACTGCGCATGAACCTCCTTGCCCTATCAGTATCGTTGGCAACCAAAGGTCCAGCGAATCTACTGAGCCATGTCCACTCAGCTGCATGTACATCTACAGATGCGCCGTTCTACTTCAAACTGATAAACTTTTCTTCCATTTCCTCCCGTGCAGTCCACGGGAAGAACTTCTCCAAGAAACTCTTCGAAAAATCCGCCCAACTGATCGGCTTGGGCAAGCGGGTCTCTTCCACAAGCCACCATTCATGAGCGTAGTCCACCAACTGGATGCGTACCATATCCACTCTCTTATCCTCTGGGATCTGTGCCGCAACGAGTAAATTCTCCGTGTCAACCAGCCACTGCTCCGCTGGCAACGGCTCCTCCAAACCAGTAAAAACAGACAGACCCAACTCCTGAAATCCGCCATGGTACCCACACGATCAACTGGTCTGGCCACCACATTGTTCACGGACTGCTGAATGGTCCGCGAACCTTCCTGAAAAGCTTCAGCTTGCTGCTGGTTCAGCTCGGTCTGTCGCTTTTGGTTCTCCAACATCCCACGGATTACTCCAAGCATAGCGGCTTCGTCAATACGCCTTTGGTACGTTTTCAGATTCTTGTCTGTCATGTTCCTGAAATCAAAGCACCAAAGGATTAGCATGATAACAGATTCAAGATATAAATCAAGGACATGAACCAAGGCTAGAAATCCAAGTTACTTAAATAGAGTACTGCATTGTAACCATGCCGCGGTATCATAGCTACAATCACATAACTCCACCTAAGTCGCCTAAGTTCTAGAGATAATAAAAAGGAAACCAGGTTTCGAGTCGATATGCAAAGGAGGTTTGCATATCGTAAAAGTAGAATCAGGAGGAGGTTAAGATTCAAAAATGGTAAGACGGTAAGGTTGCAGGACATGTTTCCTAATCACGAGTATTCAGATTCATGTATTGGGTCCAATACCCAACTACAAAAGAATCAAACCCGATTAACCTAGATCCTATGGCTCTGATACCAAAAGAACCATGTCACGCCCCGCTTCCCAGAGTACGCTAAGATAGGCACGTGACATAGCTAACCATGCTACCTGTGGATAGAAAATATCCTTCTACAGTCATATTACGGCTGTAGAGATATCAAGAACAATAATAAACTATCTAACACATGTCCATAAGCCAAAATAAAACGAGTCAAGAATAAAATAATGCAGAAGCAAAAGATCCAATACAAGAATAACTGGAATGTACGTCCCATAATGCGGGCTCACATCAGGAATGAAAATACCAAAACTAAAATGAACTAACTACTAACAAGTCCTCACTGCTCAGCTTGCTGACTGAAATACTCCTGCTCGGCCTGTAATGAAGGTAAAGAATCTGGGCCATGCAAAACCCAGACGTCAGTGCGTCATAATATCAAGCAATACTATAAACAGGGGTAGCAAGATATGCAGGTATAAGTATAAGTGGTAAAACAGGTATAACAGTGATATAAGTGAGGACGGTGAGGGTAATGTATAGTGAGTAATCTAAACTGGTCTATTGGGTTAACTACTCTCAAGTCTTTGAAATCAATTTGATGAATCATCGATGTAACTCAATAGTATCCCGTGCGTGACCGGGATCACGGTGAAGATTCTCGGGCTGAATCCGAGACGTGCCGCTAGGCAGTAAAAGGGTAGTATGTAACAATGAGTGATGTCAGCAACATCACCACGGGGCTGGCCTAGCCCATAAAACTGATCAGTGAAGGTATCGAACTGTCGATTTACAAGTCAGATTTCATCATTGATTTCCCCATACCCCCAGGTTATATGTTTAAGTCAGGTATTAATAATCTGAAGCTAATGCCAACACAGGATCAAACAGGTACAGGTTTGTCTGGATCGACAACAGGAAATATCCGCAGGGACAACAGGTTAAGTTTGTTGGCATTAGTAACAAGATCAGGTAACAGGTAAAGCCATGGTACATCAGGTCAAGTCAGGTAGTATACAGCTATCATGTCATGTTAAGAAGTGTACAGTACCATGTCGTGTCAAGTAGTAGGTGTATCAAGTCATGTCAGGGGTGCACAAGTAACATGTGGGTGCTCATAATCAACTATAAAATAAGCATGGGTATACAAAACAAGTGTAGGGTACTAATGGAACAATAAAATGGAACATTGTGATGTAGTGTGCAAAATAGATATAAACTAAGACATATGGATGCACAGTTATCGATTCGGGTTAAGGTTATAATTCCAACATTAATTAAAATACACTTTGTCAAATATAGAATGTTAAATTTACAATATTATCTAATCAAGTGATCTATGGATGCAATTGTATATATAATAGCTAAATGGAGGCAAACGGTGTCCTAAAGGTTATAAACAATTTATGGGCTATACAAATAATCATTATGTGGTTCAAATATGGATATGGGCACCACGTATTGTAAACTAAAATGCAACATGATATGTTTCAAGTTCTAGATCTAAAATAATATAATGGAACATCGAATTGTTAAAATGGAACATGTGGCATTATATGTAATCTACAGGTTTATTATGCAATTAAATAAGTATAAAATAATATAAATAGCATGTAGCAAGTTTTACTTGCCTCGACAGATCAAGAAACGGGTGTACGGAACGTCACACGTTGGCGGGAAAAGTCGCGACGCGCGCACGGTACACGGAACGGATCCAAACAATACACAAAGTGGTCACACGGGTCAGGTACGCTCGCTGGGTCGTTGAGATCGTCGACGGCACGACCGGATTCCAGCGATCAATTGTAGACAGCAACAGTAAAAGAACCGAAGGAAAAGAAAGAAAGAAGGAATGAAGGAAAAGGAGGGGAAGAAGGGATTGAGAGAAGAGAAGCTCACTGCGGTTCAGAGGGAAGTCGTGAGGTGTCGACGGCGTCGACGGAGCTCCGGCGAGGTGGTTTGGTGATTAGGGTTTTGCTAGGGTTTGGCTCGGGTTAGATCTGGGTTTCTTGGTGTGCAGTGATATTGGTGAGGGAGAAGCACAGAGGAGAGGGAGGAGAGGAGAGGAAAATGGTGGTGGTGACGGCGAGGTGAAGGGATTGCCGGCGGTGAGGTGTTCTGTTGGGTGGTGATGGGTTCTCGGGTTCAGTGGGTGTGCAGGGTGCACTGGGAGAGGAAGAAGGAGAAGAAGAAGATGAGGAGGAGGAGAGGGCTTGGTGCGGTGAAAGTGAGGAGGCAAAGAGAAGTTTTAGGGTTAGGGCTTAAGAAAAGATGATGGGTCGATGGATTAAAGAAGAGGCTCGCGGGTTTAAATAAACAAGAGAGGGAGAAATAAAGAGGAAGGTGACCGCATCCCTCAAGGAGGTGACCACAATCGAGGAATCTATAGGGACTCCGAGAGGAGAGAGAAAGGAGAGAGAGAGACAGTGCGGGGGAGAGAGAAGGAGAGAGAGAGAGGAAGAGAGAGGAGAGAGTGCGCAGAGAGAGAGAGAGGAACGCGAGAAGAGAGAGATAGGGAGTAGCGAGAGGAGAGAGAGAGAGGGGAGGAGAGATGAAGTTGTATTTTAGTGGGGAAGAGAGAGAGACTGAGCGCTTAAGGGAGAGAGATAGAGAGAGAGATGTGGGGCCAGCGCAAGAAAAAGGGAAAAAATTGATTGGCTCGCGACGTGGAGCCCAGGGAAAAAGAGAGAGCTGAGGGAAATAGGTTAAGGAAAGAATTTTAAAAAAATTTAAAAAGATTTTATATTTTAACGAAATATTTTAGTTGGCTGAGAAAATCTTTAGGCTGTTAAAAAAATATTAGAATTAAATTTAAAAAAATCAAATAATTGAATTTAGGTGGGATACTAAAGTATTTCAAAATGCGCCCGGGTCGGGTCTAAAAATTTAGATTTAAAATAAGAAAATTATATGCAACTTCCAAATTTTGAAATGAATGATTAGGTAACTAAAATGCATACCCCCAAGAACGGACGCACGTACGTGCGCGTAGCTATCCAAACACATCCGTTTCACTGAACGGCACAAGAACAAGATGCATGGACGCTACCACAGGGTTAGGGGTATCATGCAGGCTATGAAATGAAATTTTAATTTATTTTATATGACCTAAAAAGTTATATGGTAAAATGTGCGATGTCAGATGAAAAGTCAATATGCAGTTTATACTAGATGCACGTGTCTATGTAACAAGCCAGGGTAGTCTATAAGTATGAATCAAACTGGTTCAAGCAAGCGGGTCGGGTCGAATGCAATATAAAATGTAAACTATCATTCGCACCCAAACATGATAAATCAATAAAATACCACACATATATAAATACGGGAACAGAAATTGGTATAACTGAACTCGGTTGTTACATATGTTCAAGCCACAGATCGGAAGGAATATGGAAGTCTACGTTGACGACATGCTCGTCAAGTCCATCTCGTCGGCCGACCATGCCAAGGACCTGGGCGAGGCTTTCGGAGTGCTCCGCAAATTCAACATGAAGCTAAACCCCGCCAAGTGCGCATTCGGAGTCACCGGGGGAAAGTTCCTCGGGTTCATGGTCACTCACCGCGGAATCGAAGCTAACCCAGAGAAGATCGACGCTATCCTGAACATGGCCGCACCCAAGACCAACATCAAGATCATGCGGCTCACGGGGTGGGTCGCTGCTCTAAGCCGTTTCATGTCCAGGTCGGGGGAGAAGTGCCTTCCGTTCTTTATGGCGCTGAGGAAGATTCCGAGGTTCGAGTGGTCGGTGGAATGCCAAGCCGCCTTCGACCAATTGAAGAAGCACCTCACAACACCGCCGCTGCTCACCCGGCCGGTGGAGGGGGACGAGCTGTCGCTGTATCTGGCAGTATCCGACCAAGCAGCAGGCTCGGTGCTCATCCGGGAAGCCGAGGGGGCACAGAAGCCGGTGTACTATGTGAGCCACGTGTTTAAGGACACGAAGGTACCCCACCATAGAGAAGATTGTCTTAGCCCTCGTGGTAACCTCGCGGAAGCTGCGGCACTACTTCCAAGCACACACCATCATCGCCTTCACCGAGCGCCCGTTGGGAGCTATCCTAGCATCACCGGAATCCTCGGACCGCCTAGAAAAATGGAGGTGGGAGCAATCCCAATTCGACATAAGGTATCGCCTGAGGCAAGCCATCAAGGCGCAGGCCCTGGCCAATTTCATCGTTGAATGCACCATCCCTAGCAGGAAGCCGGAGTCCGTGCCGACCCTCGCAGCCCAGTGTCCCGTCCCGGAAGGCCCTGGCTCGGTTCCGGAGTGGGTCATCTACGTCGACGGGTCTTCCACCGAGGAAGGCTGCGGTGCCGGCCTCATCATCCAGGGCCCAAACGAAGCAGAGATGGAGTATTCTTTGAGGCTCAATTTCAAAGCATCGAATAATGCAGCAGAATATGAGGCCCTCCTGGCCGGACTGCGCATGGCCGTCGGGCTGGGGCTAAAGATAATTCGAATCCATAGCGACTCGGCCTTTGTTGTCGGTCAAGTGACCGGCCGCTTCGAAGCTCGAGAACCTCTGATGATGAGGTACCTAGACGAAGTGAGGAAACTTCGAAGAAACTTCTATGAAGTCCAGGTAGAATAAATACCCAGGCAGCTGAATGCCCAAGCAGACGCCCTGAGCAAGCTAGCTTCGTCGTACTCGGCCAACAATAAACGGTCTATTCTCTTCGAAACCTTGCCTCGACCCAGCGTGGGAGACGAAGCGATGACACTCTATGTGTATGCGGCGTAGGAAAGCGACCAGGATTGGAAGAAGCCCCTCGTGGAGTTCCTGAAAGATGGCGTGCTCCCGGAGGACCGGGCGGCCGCCCGCCGTCTCCGGGCCAAAGCCCGCCACTTTGTCTAGAGCAACGGGAACCTCTACAAGAAGGCCATCACTCAGCCCCTGCTCCGGTGCGTTGACCCCCACAAAGCCGAATACGTCCTTCGGGAAATCCATGAAGGGGTGGGCGGTGCGCACCAGGGGGGTCGAACCTTGATCCAAGAAGCGTTACTCCAAGGGTACTACTGGACCACCATGCATGAGGACGCCCTGAAGCTGGTCAGAAGATGTAAGAGCTGCCAGCTCCACGGCAGCATTCCTCGCCTCCTGGCTACCGAGCTGACCGCCCTGACATCCCCATGGCCGTTCGCTCAGTGGGGGTTGGATATGATCGACCAGTTTCCTACCGGAACAGGCGGGCACAAATACGTCCTCGTCGCGGTGGACTGCTTCACCAAGTGGATCGAGGCCGTCCCCATCAGAAAACCGGACGCCGCCACAACCATCAAGTTCCTGCAAAACAACCTGATACCCCGGTTTGGAATCCCGAGATGCATCATCACCGACTACGGGACGAACTTCGAGAACGAGAAAGTGAAGGACTTCTGCAAAGAGTACCATATCCTCATGAAGTTCGCCGCGGTCGCGCATCCCCAATGCAACGGGCAGGCCGAGGTCGCTAACTGAGATGTCTTCCGAGGTCTCCGGACCCGCCTAGAAGGGCGACAAGGCAGTTGGGTCGAAGAACTGCCCCGGGTCTTATGGGCCCTGCGCACGTCAAAAAGGACTCCCACCGGGGAGACCCCCTTCAGCCTCTGCTACGGGACCGAAGCGATGGTCCCAGCGGAGATCGGGCTACCCAGTCACCAAGTCGAGCACTTCGACGATGACGCAAACACCTCGGCGCTATGGACCAACCTCGACATCTTGTTGGAAAAGAGGGATCGGGCTCAGATCAGAGCTGCCGCCTATCAACAACAAACGGCCCGATACTACAACGCTCGGGTCAAACACCGCTCCTTCAAGACCGGGGACCTGGTCCTGCGACGGAACGAGTTCACCGACCAGGGCAGGCTTCACAAGTTCTCCCCGAAGTGGGAAGGTCCCTTCCTCGTCTCTGAGGCACTCCCTGGCGGAGCCTACCGCCTACAAGACGCGAACGGACGAAAGCTTCCGCGGCCTTACAACGCCGAAAAGCTCAAGCTATACCAGTGAGGTCAAAGCCAGCGAGTGTATACCGCCCCCCTCTTTTTCCCTTTCACAAAGATGGTGTAATGCGTTCTCTAAAAATTCCTGTCCACACAAATAAAGAAACGGCGAATCATTCCGAACAGAGTCCCATTTTTACACTCCAAGGCCCTCGCCAAGAGGCGGCCGTGTAACCCACTGCCCGGGTATCCTTAGTGGGCTTCCGGCGGCCCCCTGATGCTAAGGACCAAAAAGCCCTCCCAGAGGCAGTCGAGCCTGAGGATCCCTCGCTCGGCTATCCCCAGCATGCAGCTTCCCTACCGCAACGCCGGGGATCAAAAAGCCCTCCCAGAGGCAGTCGACCCTGAGGATCCCTCGCTCGGCTATCCTTCAGGACAAAAGCCCTCGCCAAGAGGCACAGGGCAGTAACCCTGCCCGGCCAAGGGTCCTTGGTAGGCTTCTACAGCCCCTCCCACGCTAAGGACCAAAGTCTTCCCAGAGGCAGTCCAGTCCTTGCTCGGTTATCCTCGGCTGGTAGCTTCCTACCACAACCGACAAGGATCAAAGTCCTCGCCAAGAGGCACCGGGCAGTAACCCTGCTCGGTCCCTGTCCTGAAGGATCAAAGCCCTCGCAAGAGGCAACCGAGCAGCTACCCTGCTCAGTCATCTCCGACTGGTATCTCCCTACCCATGACGCCAGGGATCGAAGCCCTCGCAAGAGGCATCCGAGCGGCTGCCCCGCTCGGCCATCCTAGGCTGGTAGTTGCCTACCCTTGACGCCAGAGATCAAAGTCCTCGCCAAGAGGCAACCGTGTAGCGTCACTGCCCGGTCATCCTTAGTGGGATTCCTACAGCCCCTCCAACATTAAGGATCCAAGCCCTCACCAGAGGCGACCGAGCAGCTACCCTGCTCATGTCATCTCCGGTTGGTAGCTCCCTACCCATGACGCCAAGGATTGAAGCCCTCGCCAGAGGCATCCGACCGGCTTCCCCGTCTGGTCATCCCAGGCCGGTAGTTGCCTACCCGCGACGCCAGAGATCAAAACCCTCGCAAAGAGGAGACCGCGCAGCTTCACCGCCCGGTTATCCTTGGCGGGCTTCTTACAGCCCCACCAAAGCTGAGGATCCAAGGCCCCAAAAAGGGGCAACAAGTCCATCGAAGTCTAAGCGATCCCCCCTCGGCTCCGGGGCCATGGAGATGCCTCCTCGGCAGTGCTTGGCAAGTGATCGAAATCAACCCGACGAACGATCACTAGACAGATAGCTGACCCAACAGTGCAGGCAGAAATATTTTACAAACATTCTTCACACACAGAAGATGAAATATAAACCGATGAAAGAATAATTTTCTTTTATTACCAAAAGCAAAGTTTTTACAAAGGGTGTTCTGGGGCTCCCCAGCCCTACAAACTACCCGGAGGCTTACTCCGATCCCCTCATCGCTGGCATCATGACCTGCCGGGGGCTTTACCACCGGAGATTTCGCCACCAGGGGCGCGCCCTACTCCCTTCGCCATCTTCCACCGGAGGCCTCGCCACCGGAAGCGGAACCTGAGCGCGGAGCTCGCCATCGTCGAACTCGGGAAGCTGCTCCTTCATGGCGTCCAGGGCCTTGTTCCACGCGATGGCAGAATACTCCCCGAGCTCGGCGTAAAACTGCTTTGACGCCTTATAATCGGCCATAGCTTTCTTAGCCCGAGCCTCGGCAACCTGGGCCTCCAGAAGCCCCGCCTCAGCATCTCCCCTGCTGGCGTCCCTCTCTTTTTCCATGGCCGCGAAGCGTTCGGCCAGATCTGCCAGCTTCCTATCAGCGACCCGGAGGGATGCACTCAGACGACGATGGACACCCCGATTTGCTGAATTAGCAAGTTCCACAGCCTCCGCCCGGGCCTCCAGGACGTCGGCCCTTGCCCTCTCCAGGCGCAGGTCACGCCGCAAAACCTTGACCTCCAAAGGAAACACTTCTACTGGCCTCGGGACGTGGAACGCCCCCTCGGCCTCCATACGAGCGGCAAGGGCGCAATGTTGAAAGACCTGACGGAAAGCCGATGAGAAACCAGGAGGCCCCCGAGCCAAAGAAAGGTATACCAAAAAAACTACACGTAGAGGGGTTCGTACCTGGACCGCCCCCTGGCCCATGGCCTCCAATTGAACCCTCAGGGAGCCATGCGGAAGCTTTCCCCCAGCCGACTCCTCCATCCCGGAGAGCAGGCCAGCAGCAACGGAAAGCCCAGACGGAACCGTGAAGACGGCGCCCCCTCCTGCACGGAAATTCCCTCAGGGACCCTCGACGACAACGCGCGAGAAATCGTCCTCTTCCTCTTGAGAGGGGGCCTGTCCTCGCCCTCCCCTCTGTCCCTCGTCTGGAGCTCGGATAACTGTGGACGTCTCTGGCCGCCGCCAGAGAAACCACCAGGAGCCGTCAACGAACCAGACGGCCCTATCACCGGCAGAGGATCCGGCGCAGGGCATGAGCCAACCAGGGGCTTGGCCGCGCCACTAGCCTCCTTTTGGCGTGGGCAACCCAAAGATTGGGAGCGAACCATGTATTCAAAAAGAAGAAGAACGCCGAGCAGCCACGACTTAAGAAAGAGGAAAAATGAAAGAGTAGGGGCCCTGGAGCGGGCCCCTCCCCTACTTATTGCTGCAAGTGGCCTCATCCAACGACGCCCGTCGTCTCCCGCCAAAATGACTCCTCGCGTCCAGCGGCTCCGATCGCTCCACGTGTCGATCTGCGCTGGACCGCGTCCCATCAGACGCTGCGGGCCTGCATACTTCGCATCGGCCAATCGACGCTTGGCACGTGGACCGTCGCTTCAGTGGCAGAGTGCACGAACCAGCGCACCTTCCTCAAAAATGCGGAGATCTCGCCCCGATTCACTAGCAGAAAAGACAACCGACAACCCGAGGACTCGTCCCGACAAAGCCTTAGGAAGAAGCTCACCTCGGGAGGCCTAGCAGTCCACTCCTGACCCGACCCGCTGGCTGGTCGGGACAAGAGTGGGGGGCTAATGATGATGCTCAATATTGGCGGTCTCCAAGAGCTGGACATGTGGCAGATAACGTGTCCCAAAACTCAGAAGGAAGGGCTACAGGGGCCGACCAGGCAACCCCTGTACCCGACCCGCAAGCACAAGCTGGCCCTCTTCAAGGCCCTCTGCAAGTTGGCCTCCTCGACCCCCCAGCTCAACCCGAGCTGCCACAGGACCAGGACTTCTCGGCCTTCTTGCTCATCTCCGAGCTCCCTAGCCAAGGCCGTCTTCCTCGGTCCCTCTGACCAGATCTATCGCTCACAGGCGTAACCACCGCTCAGCGAATCTCGCCATGCGCGGATTCTCCGCCGGCAACATCCCACGTTCCACGCCTCCATGATCCCCATTAATGGGCAATCCGCTCTCTACGCGGGCGTGACGTCGGGATCGTAACTGCTGGCAAGATTCTCGCGCCTACTGCTGCGTGCTATATAAACCCCCATCATAGAGGGGTCAAGTAAGCGATTTTGATTCCACTTAGCCGTTACTCTGCTCGGATCTAGCACTAACTTGATCGTCGGAGGGTCCTCGGTGGTACCAAACCATCCCGGGACTTCTTTGCAGGTACTCGGCACCAAACTCCTCAAATCACCATTCTTATCGAAACCCATTGAGATCCACACGCCACAGAAGACCACCACCAAAATCCACCTGGAGATCAACGGAAGACAATATCTGACGGAGACCTGAAAAGGACCTCCATCACATAAATAATGCATAGGACAGATCCATTATGGTTGGTCTTTCAAAAAAAAGGCAAATTGTCAAAAATCCTGAAGCTCGCTCCAGAGTTGTATAAAAACCCTTAATATTTTCAAAATTGTTGGGAAATGACTACTGTTAAAAATCTTTGGGGAAAAACCCTTGGTCCGCATTTCATTTAGGCATTTATTCCATCCAACCGTTTAGATATTACATACAACTTTTTAGATATTGCAGGCAACTAATATGAAGTGGTTATAATTGGGCCCATGGGCTGTCACACCCCGCTTCTCAAAAGGCGGTAGCAAGTGCGCGACTAGACCCACGATATACTTATATCGAGAAAGGATCTTTCTCGAAATAAGTACGTTGAGCGTTAAAGTAAACGGTTTAATTACAATAAGAATTTTGCAAGAAACAAAATCCAACTATATTATTACATTTCAAGATTCCACAATATTGAAAACAACTGACAACGAGTCTGAATATCTGATACAACTGAAAAATAGAAATAATTGAAATCCTTAACAAGTAGGCATACTGAAAAGATAAAGATTGATAAGCGATTAGTACTCCACCTGAGAGGACAGCTGCAAGTAATCCTCCTCAGAGGCTTCGACCTGTCCTCTTATTGCCTCGCATGTCCCTAAATCACATGAAAAACATTCTCAAAAGAAGAAACAAAAAACGGAATGTCCGTCGGCGATCTTGCGCCTGGTAAGTTCCACATTTAAGAACTTATATTTAAACAAAAAGTATAATGTAAAACATGTAAGAATGATAAAAAAAAAGGGACATGAAGAGAAGCAATGTATATGAATTAATAAGCATGTGACAATAAAATACAGATACATGGCAATGTCATAATATAAGTCAAATAATATTAACATGCATTCTATAAGTGTGGCAAGGTATTAACGTGTAATTGTGTGTTCTAATTTTGCAAGGGTGGTGCACATGTGATACAATGCAAGAATACGCCATGCAAAACAAATATCACAACACACATTTTCTTTTATCACGTATTAACTCGTCAGGATATCCATTTTCTACCGGCCGGTGGTCAAGTCAAGTTATCTTTCATGTCATGCTTATGTGGTACCCACGGACATCTCCCGGTGGATCCCACGTCCTATGCGGATTCAAAAGATGGACCCCATAGGTTCAAGAGATGGCCCCCACGGACTCAAGAGGTGACTCCCACTATCTTCATGGCATGCACTTTGCTCAGTGTGTCACTTTGTTCCATACACGACCCATATTTCATTTCATACTTGTGAATGGATTCTAGAGATAGCCCCCGTGGATTCAAGAGATGGCCCCCGCCTGGCCAGGGTGTGGCACTTTGTTCTACGTGGTACTTAGTTCCATACACGATACCCAGATCATTCAAATTCAAGTTCATGTTAATTTTCACGAGTTCAAGTTCATGAGTTCACGAGTTCAAGTATTTAAATATTCATGTATACACGTATTCATGGTTCAGGTAAGGTTCGTGTCAAGCATATAATATCTAATCATATTATCATGTACATGCAACAATTCAGAGATCAAGAAATAAGGGTACACATGTTCGAATGGGATGAAATAACAATAAACCGATTTATCCAAAACAATAAAATCCAAAAAACAGTAGCATAAAAAAGTGCTGTAAACTAACAGCAATTCAACTCGTATAAAAATAATATCAACACGAGAAATGTAGTCTTAAATGTTATGCAGATATGAGTTTAAGTTTCCTCTAATTCCGACTACTAGTTTAGGAGATAATCGTGTTTGGTACCGTTGCGCCGGGCATGACAGAATCTGTCCAGTATCGTCGCATGTTTTAGAATCGCAATTTATGATATTTTATGTCGGTTTTCAAGTATAGGATTGAACAATAAAAAGGTAGGTCTTTCAGTCTAGCTATCGAAACAATTTGAGTTTACAAGATTTGGGTCTCTGAAACTATAGTTATGTTTATTTTAATCTAAGGATAATAAACAAATTTTATTTTTCCGGGACAACAAAGAGGGGGCAATTTGCATAGCATATATCGTGTCGATATGTACATTTATGAGTCTAGGTATAACATTTAAGAAAATTTGCAAAGATTATTTTAGAATTTAAATAATAATATAATATGTTTTATTAAAATGATACCAATTATAGAATTGAGTGTTAATATTTCTTTGCATGGTGGGTTTTGAATTTAGAGTTATATTGGTATTTGGTTTTAAAATGTTTCGTTTAGAGAGAGAGAGAGAGAGAGCATAAGTTAAGCTTGTTACACCCTTACCATATTTGGTTTTAAAATGTTTCATTGAGAGAGAGAGAGAGAGAGAGAGCATAAGTTAAGCTTGTTACACCCTTACATATATCATAACACAAATATCCTCTCATATAACCTCATATTATGACAAGTTCCTTCTCGTTCTCTCATAACATTTCTCTCTTCTCCTAAATATCTTCTTACCCAAAAATATCTCTCATCTCCTCAACCCTAAACCAAAAACCATAACTTTCCCTCCACTAAACCATGGGTCTTGCTAAGTTTACTTACTAGATCCATCAAGACATCAAATTAGGCCATTACAACCTTAAAGAGCTTCAAGTAGACATCTCAAGAGCTTGAATCTCCTTCTTTCTTCACCCAACTAGGTAAAAATCCTCCTTTTATCAATTTTACCAAGTTTATCAAGTGTTTAAAGTTGCTATATGGTTTTAAGATTTCAAAAACTAGGATTTCATATGGATTTTTGTGTTCATGTCGTTGCTGGGTTGAATTGTGACCTTTGTAAAATAAAGAAGTATGATTTTAACCTAACTAGACCACTAGGAGACCACACCTAGAGCAAGAGGCCCCAACTCCTTATCCTGGCTGCTGTTTTCGGCCAAAACGAATTTATTGGCGGGCATCTTATAGAATTACGGTGTCACGCCCCGCTTCCCAGTGTACGGAGAAGGAGACGTGACGAGAGACGCGACGTATTTACTCAGAAGTAAACATATTAAGCGTAAATAAGCAATATAAGTAAAAATACAAGAAATGACAATAGAAATAAATAAACATCAACTTTTTATTGATAACCACTTTTTACATACAACTGAAAAGTAAAGTACAATGATAGAAAGCGATGCCTAAACAATGGCATATGAACTGAAAGAAAAGTAAGTACAATTAGGAACTAGAACTCTGGCTCCTCTGTAAACTGCTCCAAATCGTCCTGGCTGGACTCGATCTCCTGAGAATCGGATCCTCCTGACAACATTCCGAAGATAGAAGAGACATGAATATCGTCAGAGAATTAGCGCTCGGTAAGTCCCAAAAGATAGAATGAAATAGACAAGTAAGGAGAATAGAATCGATACAGTGGTTCAAGTATATGTTTGTTATGCCAGCGTAGTTGTTTGTTGCTTGGTACAGAATATGCCAGTGTATACGAGAGGAGTCCAACTTGCTTCGTGGACTATGGTAATATGTAAGTATAAAGCCCCATCAAAACCCACGGGACAACGGCACAGGATGTTTACGTAGGTGTCTTTTAGTGACCGTCTCGTTCCACTTCTAATACATCCCGTACCAATCTACCCCGTTAAAACCCGTAATATATGCTGTATTGATTGTATTGATTTGTAGTTATCAGACTTGCCGAGACCATAGTATAAGTTGTTCATGTAAACCGATTCAGAATTTAAACGGTATTCATGTAATCAAGTTCAAGATATAGCCATGGTTCGGTCAAGTCAAGTCATGTTGATATTGTTCTGGTATTCATGTTCAAGTTCAATTGTTTATGTTTGGTATATTGGATTCATGTTGTATTAGAGTTAAGTTTGTATTGGATTCATGTTTAGATTGTATTCAGATTAGACCAAGACTCAGATTGAGTCAGACACTTAAAACAGAATTTGGATCCTGAATTAGGTTAGGGTGTTATCGGTAACTGCTGCATATGGACGGCAAGATTTGTGTCTTTTCCTAAGACAATTATCATTGATAACTCTGTTAAGTTTTTCTACCTTAAATAGGCAAGCACCCAATTTCTCCGGCTTCCTGAGGCTCAAGAGAATTGGTCCCGCTTAAATCTATATTTACTAGGGTCCTTATTGTAATTTAATATAACTTGAGGGGTTTTATGAAAAATATTTTCAGTATACTTTCAAAATAAATCTCAAGTATTTATTTATATTTTTTAGGGTTTTCATGAATGTAAATTTTTAAAGAATGAAGTATATTAGTGAAACTTGAATAGTTCAAGGTATTTTAGTGTAAAGTTTGACTTGTATTGATTCCTGATGGTATTTTCATGAAGCTTGTCATTCTTTATATTCTAGAAAACACGGAATTTTATTATATATTAAAAATAGATGGTTTAATAATATTTATATAATTATTAAAAATTAATTTTTATTATTAAATAGAAATTCTCGTTTTTCTTAAAAATCGTATTAAAATACTTTCGAGGTCGTATGCTCTGTGAGGAGGTCTGCATCTCGCTCTACTAGTTCCAAGGATGTGCGATAATCCACACCATCCAAACCGGGCGTTCCCTCATAAAATACAAGGAAAACCCTCAATGGGGCATCACGTGCGCACACGTGATCTGGGGGTCACGTGCTGACACGTGATGGGTTCCTAAGCTCTCTAATTAATAAAATTAAATTCTAATCAAACAATCAATCAGTGGAGTCACGTGTCCACACGTGGTGGGCCTTTAAACCCACTGAAAAGAATTAAGAGTATAATAAACAACAAGGAAAAATCCCAATGGGGCATTACGTGCTCACACGTGACCAAGGGTCACGTGTTGACACGTGACAATTCCTGAGTTCTTTAAAACAACAGAATTAAATTCTGGTTAAAATGCTTAATCAAGGGGGTCACGTGTCAACACGTAAGGGGATCCTAAGATCTCTGAAATAATAGAATTAAATTCTAATTAAATGGTCAATTAGAAGGTCGTGTGCCAACACGTGACAGGCTCTTAAGCCTTCTGAACTAATAGAATTAAATTCTAATTAAGAGGGAATTGAGAACCCTAACTGGAAAAATATTTCTCTAAATCTTTCCAAACAAAAAAGATTGTGCTCTGTAAAGTGGAACACCGTTGGATTAAAAATCTAATGGTGATTAAAAATCACCAATTTATAGAAAGATTCTATACAAGGAAAGATTTCCCTGAAATTCACCAAGAATAACAAACAGAATATCTTTTGGATTAAAAATCCAATGGTGAATGAAATTCACTGAGTGATCTAAAAGATCATGTTGGTTACAAAATCAATTAAAATCTTTCAATGAAAGATTGACTAAACAAACTGATTCTTTTCTTTCTCCTATAAATAGGAGCCAAGAAGAGAGAGATCATTTTTTTGGAGAGATACAACAACAGAGAGAAAAAAGAAGAGAATTTAATTCTCCAGAGAGAAAAGAAGCTTTCCTCAGAAGAGAAAGAAACCCTAGGTGAGAAAGGGAAAGAGATCATAAGCTCCACAAAACAAAAAGAGAATTTAATTCTCAAATTAAGAGTTTAACTCTTCTGAATAAGAACCTGGTTCTTCTTTTGGTTGAAGATCTGCAGAAGCAGATCTTCCCACAAGTTGAGAATTTAATTCTCATCGGGGAGATTCTGCCATGCAGATCTAAAACTTAGAGGGAGAATTGAGTTTAGAGAATTTAATTCCTCCAAATACTTAGGAATTTAATTCCTCCAACAGAAACAGTGTTTAACCTTTAAAACAAGAACTTAGTTCTTCTTCATGGTTGAAGATCTGTAGAAGCAGATTTTCCCATAAGTTGAGAATTTAATTCTCATCCGGGAGATTCTGCCATGCAGATCCAAAACTTAGAGGGAGAGTTGAGTATAAAGAATTTAATTCTTCCATGTACATAGGAATTTAATTCCTCTAAATAAGATTAGGGTTTAACCCTATATAAGAATTTAATTCTCAAACAAAGGATTTAAACTTTCCATGCACATAAACCTGATTACGTGGCAACACGTGACCCTCCCTTCAATGATCAGAAAAGAACGAACAAGACTAGGTCACGTGCCCCCACGTGCCCCTTAAACAGACTCCTCAAAATGAGAAAGAATAAGTTTGGAGGCAATGCCTCATGTGCTCACACGTGACCCTTGACTAACACCTTTTTAAAAGGTCAAATAAGGGGAAACAGAGGAATTAATACCTAATACATGGGCACTATCATGTGTTCACACGTGATGATTACAAAGACTAAGTGTTTAACACTTATTTGCAGATTTTGAGAGTAAAATAAAAGAGGTTTGGCCCAATTCTTAGGCGCCTCACAGGACCCCACGTGACCATCTCATTTCTAGTGTTTAACACTATTTTGGGCGCTGTATCCCTAGTGTTTAACACTATTCTGAGTGTATCATGTGGGAGCATGTGATAGCTGAATTTACTCTAGTGTTTAACACTATATTTGAACCAGTCTTAACCCAGATTGGCTAAGTTTTCCAAAGGCAAGATTCCCCTTTTGACTTAGCCTCAAATACATTCTTGACTTCCAAAATTGATCATCTCATATGGTATATGAGTGCTCAGCACTCAATAAAAGACAAAAAATTATCAAAACCCAGACCCATGTTTAGCATTGCTAAATAATGGGGGGCTGAACCCAGCAAATGCTCAGTAGCCCAAACAAAAGTTGGACTTAGCCCAAGTTGGTCATAAGTTCTCAATTCAGATTTAATTGAGCCCATATGCTCATAATCTAATTAATTAATCTTAGTCTCAAATTGGACTACAGATTTCCTAATCAACTTTGGTTCAAGGGTACATCTCTTCACTCCTTTGATATTTGTCGTTGTAATCCTTCAACGTCTTCAGAGAGGTGACGGGTCTCGATAACCAATCATTCCATGGACTGTGGGGTCCTTAAACTCATGTACTATGATGTCCTTAAACTTTATAGACTTTGAAGTTTTTAAACTACGGACTGTGGGACCCTTAAGCTTATGGACTATGATGTCCTTAACCTCGGACTGTGGGGTCCTTAAGCCCATGGACTATGATATCCTTAACCTTTACAGACTATGATGTCTTTAAACTGGACCACCATGTCCTTAAACTAGTAATCGATCGCAATGTCCTTAAACTAAACAATAGAGTCCAAATGCTCTTTTGTTGGATCTAAACGATCCCGTTAAGTTGATCTTAGTCAAAAATTAGACTAACGTATCCTTAACAAATGTTTAACTTAATCTTAGTCTCAAATGAGACTAACGTATCCTTAAACCCAACTCCAAACCCAAATCTCGGATTTGGACTAATCCACGCCCTACGGGCGACGACATAAATTAGTCTCCGTATACAATCCACGGGCAACTAAAAACAAAACAAGCACACACAACACGAAGTGACCATCTGGAGAAGGAGAAAGTTGTTACCGCGATGCGGTAGCGCAATTAACTGCAGGGGCTTGCGCCTGTAGGGAAGAGCGTCCCCACAATCAAAACCCCCTCAAATGAGGGGGAATCTGACGAAATCTGCTACATCGGCCGCATCCGTTTAAACCTTCGATACATGGTGTCATAAATCAACTTGGCATCTTCGGAGAGGTGGACGGATAGCACCAATTAGCATCTGCCCCCAAATTACGGCAAGACGGACCTACGCGGTCGCGTCTCTGTGTTTCGGAGGAGAACACCGGGTTCCCCAAAATGGGTTGTAGAGACATAATTGCAAAGAATTAAATAATACTATTTAAAGAAAACCGGGTTTTATATAATTCATGGTATTATAGTGAAATATCGTATTTGCCACAAAAGTATGTTTCAAGAGAATCGTGCTATGTCAAGATGTGTGTATGTAAGTGGTAAGTCATTATCTCGTGAGTTTTCTAAAGGTAATAGTTATCAAAACAACTAAAGATGTCGTATGTAAACTTCATGGTATTTAAACGAAAAAGCTTAACTAAAGTTATTTAACATGGAGTTTTTTAAAGTGAAATTGGTTTCTAAATATTAGTTTAATGATTATAAGTAAGGTATATATATGAGTACAAGTGATTCTTAAAAAGAATTATAGTTTTCAAAGGTTTTAGTAACAAATGTCGGTATAACTCCACTTACCGATATGTTTTGAAAAGAGATCTTTTTAAGGTAGAAAAAGAAGAGGGGGGGTGGGACTTAATTGCTAAAAGAATAGAGGGGAGGTAGAGAAAGAGAAAGGTAGCTTCGTGGAGTCGAGAGGTCGCCGGAATTTGACCTATGGCTAACTCCAATTGTACTCTTCTTAGACTTAAAATTTTTTGAGAATTTTGACAATAGATTTCAAAATGAAGAGAGCTAGGGTATGGGATTGTATTTATAGTGTAAAATTAGGGTTTTGGAATTGAAAAAAGAATTAAAATGCATTAAAAATTGGATTAAAGGGTGAATTTAAGTTCTCTGGATAATTGCAGAGAAATCAAACAGAACAGGGGTAGTGGGGGTAGGGGAAACGACAAGTGTGCAAAGCCCGAGGTCATTTGGGCCAAATCAAGCCGTCGGTTCCGGTCTGGGGACCGATCTCGTCGGTCGTGTGGAGGCTTTGGTGCTCCGGATTTTGGCCACGTGTACCTATTTGTATTAACTCTATTGTGCACATGTTTGATTTTTTCAGACTTTTCATTTTATGTGTGGAGCACGTGTAAACTTTTGGACTTCCAAAAAGTTTAAAAGAAAAATCAGAAAAAATATATGTGGCTGATGGGATTCGAACACATGAGCTATGTCACAGTATTGTAAGGCTTTACCAATGAGCTACAAGTGCTTTCTTACAGTTCTTAAATAAAAACAACATTTAAAGTATACTCAGACTTGCAAACTCCATTCTATATATTAACTTGAATTTTTTTTGTACGATAAAAATAGAGTCGTTACAAGGGTTTGGGTTTTGGTCCACTGCATGTTCTTTTGACAATTAAGCCCCTGTGATACCTTGTTTTCCCCCAGATGCTCCTAGGCAAAATCTGGGAGTATTTTACTTGGTTTTTCGACGATATTTTGTGGTTTTTAAACTTGTGGATTCATATTTCTAATTCTAGATACGATCGTTTATGTTTTAACAGCGATGTCGGGGTGTAATTCTTTGTAGTTAGCACTCGACTAGCTTATGTTGGTAATAGATTCTAACCTATGGATCTTTACTTGTTATATCATTGTCGATTTGGTTTCTTATGTGTTGCGTGGTTATATGAATGCTAAGTTCTTTTGCGGAGACCTCTGAGGCGGAAAAGAAGCGCAAGACGGCCGTAGAATACGACTAACGCGATCACATACTGTGAGTAAAATAGAATCTACAAGTGGGAAATCGGGCAGATGGCGTATAGCACTCCCGACTACCAGAAATTTTGTATAAAACTTCGTGTCGCTATTTTTAACCCTGCTCGCGACACTCGTGAACTAATATACTACTAGTATTACATTTGGGTGTCATGGCATCTTTAATGTATAAATATATATGTGCTAGAATTGCCATATTGGTACACTCGCTAAACTTGCTATGTTCCATATTCCGATTGCCATGCTATAGGAACGCACTCGATAAAGCACTGCACCACTACCAACGATTGCCATATTACACAATCACAGACGCGTATGGTCCATTATACATCGTTGGTACTGCCATGACACCTAGAAACTACCATGCTATTAGCAAGTATTAATTGCTGCTTACCCTGATTTCGTTATGCATTATATATGGTTGATCATATGATATTAAGATCTTTATTGACGATGATATATATCACTGTACCACCACTCGATAGAACACTGCACCACCACTAACAGTTGTCATGTTTTACGATCACAGACGCGTATACTCCACTATATATCATTGGTACTGCCATGACACTTAGAAACTGTCATACTTTTAGTAAGTATTAATTGCCGCTTACCCTGATTTCGTTATGCGTTATATATGGTTGATCTTGTGAGATTGCGGTCTTTATTGACGATAATATATATCAGTGGTATGAGACATCGATATGTATGTGTGTGTGTATCAGTAGTATGGGACACTAATATATGTATATATATGATATATCATTATTATTGTATAATAATTATAAAGCTTGTTTTATATGTGATGATATCTGGATATCGAGGAAGGGGGAGTGACCAGTACGGATATCACGGTTTTCTTGTGTAGTAGTTATGTGTGGTGTGATCCGATAATCAAGGAAGGGGGAGAGATCGATTTGGATATACCGGGGTGATTTGATGTGATTCTGATTGGTAATGATTGACACGGATTTCGTAATAATTTTATTGATGATATAGATGTTATGTATGATATATTTCCATATGATGGCGATCTTGTAGATCATGTTTGTTATACGCGATCTGATATGATGCGCTTATAGATACTGATGTGATGTGATGTGTGTGTATTTGTTATCACATAGTATGATAGTATATTATTGTATGACCCAGATAGATCATTATGCATTTCGATTTCTACCTTGTGCTATATTTTTATTCACCGAGTTGGCAATTCACCCACGTTGTGCCTTAGTTTCTTATAGGACTGATCGTTCGGATCAGTAGCATCTTGCCGGCACATTTCTTCGTTCAGGTGATTGCTTTGGTAGGTGGGTTACATAGTCTCATAGTAACTGCCTCTAGTATATGTATATTCGTTTGGATCTAATTAAAAACTCCATCCAACATTTGTATATTTTTGGACTTGAAGACGAGACTTGTACGATTATTCATTTGGATGTCGAGCTTGGATATAGTCGACTTGTTGATACTTATAGTATTTTTTCTTACTTGTTCTCGTGTTGATCTTCATCTTGAGTGTCGTATATTAACCGCATGGTTGCTCGCCGTTTGGGTGTGCAAACTAGCTCCCGTTGGGGATACTTATATTATTTTTATGCTTGTATGTGATTTTATTTAGAATTTACAAAGGAGGTGCTGCCCGATATTTAAACGACGAAAGTGTTTTCGAATAAACTTTACCCATACTTTCAGAAGGGACTTGATTTCATTTAGTAACCGTTTCAAAACTTTACCTCCACTATTTTCTTATAAAAGGTTTCGATTTCTGGTTTTTGGTTTACTTGGGTTACGGTGGGGTCGTATAGACTTCACGTGATTCAAGTGTCGGTCACGTATTTTTTCTGGGTCGTAACACCAGGGTTCTACAGGAAAGTTGTAGCGTTGTCAAATTGGCATCCATACATCTAAAGTTTGTCTCAAAACGAGTTCTGTAGTGCTGTATATGATATTTTGTAAAACAGTGCGCAGATCAGGATCGAATCTATCCAGAATCGACACATAAGTTATAAAAGACAAAAATAAAATATTTTCGTCGGCTTTCAGAAGCAAAGTTGAATTAAAAAAAGTTAGATTTTTTGATCTAGTTGTCAAACCAATTTGATTTCATTCAATTTAGGTCTCTGAATATGGAGTTATGAATTTTTAAAGAGAGCTTTTAAAAACAGTTTTCAAATTTAACGAAAACAACGACTAAAAGTTACATACAACATAAATCGCAATTTGGTTCGATCTGAAATTTTCGTAGCATGTAAAAATATATGCCATCTTAAAATAAGATTCCTTAAAATTCAGAATTTAAAAGTATGCTTCGAATCCATCCGAGATCGTCAAGTATTTTAAAAAGCCGGTTTTATGAACATATGGATTTTTATTCAAAATATAAGTATGATATAGAAATTCTAAAAAGGAATACGGTAAAGTTTGTGTGTGAAGCTCTGCAGCGACCAAATAGTGAAAGGTGATGCATATGGGGCGAGCTTGTGAATAACATCATGAACATACAATATCATTAGCGGAAGTAATTGTGGGCGCTTTATACAACAACATGGATTATCTATTTTGATAACAATCGGATTCATAAGATGTTATGTAAGATATATGTTATGATGTGTTCCATTACTCTCCACTTACTAGTGTCAACGTTCTATCATGATCATGTAAAAAAAAATATAGCCTACTACTTAACATGCTCTAAAAGAAGAACATGGTAACAAAATATTTAGCCTATGTAATAATCTATCATTATTTTTATACATGCTATTCAAACTTGGGTTAATCGGAGTACCGCAAGAATTGTTCAGAAAGCTGACTAGACGAGAGAATGGGGATTTAACAAGAGGGAGGATGGGACTTAAGGTTCTCGCAATACGGTATAACAACTATATTACTGATTTGTGAGAAAAAGCCTCGATCGAGAGATTTTCGACGACTTGGGGTATCGAAGACCTTCAAGTAGCCTTGGATAGCCTTGTATGGAGATTTGAAGTAGGGGTTTGAAGGAGGAGGGAGAGAATATTATTGTCATAATAGTCACTCCTGGCATTATGCTTCAGTGTTAGCGGTGTTGATACCGACCCAAAACCCAAATCCCAAGTCCTCGCAGGGCAAATGATGAGTTACTCTTGGCATTACACTTCAGTGTTAGTGGTGCTGATGCTGACTCAAAACCTAAATCCCAAGTTCTCTCAGGGCAAATGATGAGTCGCTCCTGGTATTGTTCCAATGCAACGATGCTGATATCAAAGAAAATCCAAATTCCAAATCCCACTCAAATTCAAAAGTCCCGCCAGATGAGACAAAAATCAAATAAATCAAATCAAAGCCCCACCGGGCGTGCCGGAATCTGTAGAGTGTTTTTCGTCACCCTATTGAGATAGGAATATGTAACAACCCCAAATTTCCAATACAAATTTTTACAAAAAAAAATTCAAAATCCATAAAGGGGTATTTATTGCCTGAGCACAAGATAAGTAATTAATTAGCAATTTAATTACAAGAAAGAGCTTGTGGCTCATTGGTAATATCTTGCACTGCTGAACCAAGCCACCAGAGTTCAAATCTCATACCCCACATTATTTTTAATATTAATTTGTTTTAAATTTTATAGAAGCCCAACAGTCCACACGAGATAACTCCCAAACTTTCCACTGAACCTGAAAAACTGAGTATACCAGAGCCTTACTCAGGCGACCCCCACCCACCGAGCCCCCGACTCGGCCTAACTCGGCCGAGTCGGCCGGGGGACCAGCCGACTCGGGCCGGTGCCGCTGGCCGGACTCGGCCGGTCGGCCGAGTCGTCAACTACAATATTATGCCTCTTTGCATGCCCCACTCCCCTGCATACTTCAATTTCTGATATCAATTCCAGAGAGCCCATTAGCTCTCATTTACTTCATTTTTAATACATTTTTTCACACATTTTTACATTTTTTAAATTAAAACCCCTCATCTACCCTAACCCTAACCTAACCCTATAAATACCACCCTTACCCTCTACCTTCTCACCCCAAACTCTAAGCCAGCTCTCAAAAATTTCTAACAAACCTTGTGTACTTTGAAATCGAGCACGAGGCGAAGCTATGGCGAATTTTCCAGTGAACATCCGACGATCATTCTAGGAGCTCCCGGCGACGAAGCGACGCACCGGCGACTCTTCCCGTTCCACCTCCCTTTCCTTGTTGTCCTAAACCCGTAAGTCTCATTTCTAACTTTCTTTTCCATTCTAAAAATACGGATTTACAAAACCCGACGGAATCGGAACCAATCCGATTTCCGATTCGGTTTCTTTATAAAACTTCACTTCTCGTTAATACAATTATGCTTAAACTCTCTCATGTTGACTATTAAACACCAATCAACCAAACCGATCAAGTTTCATATCATAAAACAATTGCTATTTCATTTTACCGCATTTTTTCATGTAAATACCACATAGTTTCAATTCCACCTTCAACATCACAAAACCTTGCTATACCTTTAAGTAGATCACGAGATAACGACCTACCTCCTCACACACTCATATGCAACATAGCACCATACCCTTGGGAACATAGAATACGGGAAAACAAACATTTTCATTTAAATACCCTTTACTTAATAAAACCATTTCTAAAAGATTTAGTATTGATACGATCTTTGCAAAGCGCCGCTACAACCCATTTTGGGGAACCCGTTCGGGATGATATGGATTATCGTACATCCCCGAGCTTAGTAGTGCGAGATTCAGAACTCCGCAAGGAGTATTCGGTCTCGAAAGATTTACAATACGGAAATCTAAAGAAAATGAGATTTCTAGAATATAAAATATATTAAAATTATTTTTGTATAAATATATGTATAATTATCATTAAAATACTTATTTTGTTATGATATAAATATTCCACATTTTTCTAAAATATCACAAGATTCATTTTACACTAAAATACCATGAAAATCAATATTTCAAATAAATACCTCTATTTATGAAATTAGGATATTTTCATTGGAAATATCACAATATAAAATTCACATTCATTATAACTCTAAAGACGAATAATAAATACTTGGGGTGTATTTTGAAAAGTAAATAAAAGTAATTTTATATAAAACCCCCTCAAGTTCTGTAAATTACCCTAAGGACCCTAGTAAATATAGGTTTAAACGGGACCAATCTCTTGAGCCTCGGGGAGCCGGAGAAGTGGGTGCTTGCCTATCTAAGGTAGACAACTTAATAATGGTGTTATCAAAAAGGTATTCGTCTTTGAAAAAGACACAAATCCTGCCGTCCATGTGCAGTGGTTACCGATAACATCAAAACAATCAGGACTTAAAACTTTACTTTTCTAATTGTCTGACTCGGTTTGAGTCTCATTATAATCTGACTTGAATATGATTCAAGTACAATCTACAATATTCTGATTCAACATGAATTCCTATATTCAATCTATTCAATACATTCAATCTACATTGACTGAACCGAACCATGGATATACATCCATTTACATGATTCTCCAGATATTCCATTTACATGATTACATCCGTTTACTAATATCATGGTTTTGGTCAGTCATCCAACTATACAATTTATACAATACAATACAACAATACAATCAAAACACTATGGGGTTAAAGGGGTAGATTGGTACGGAAGGTGTTAGAAGTGGCACGAGACTGCAACCATAAGACACCTAACCTATATTCCGTTGTTGTTGTACCGTGTCCCAACGGTTTCTTGAGTTTCTGATACCTTAGTCTCCGGAGCACGTGGGACCCCTCTCGTATACACTGGTATTCTTCTGTACCAAGGTACAAACAACAGCGTTAACACAACATTATAACAACATAATACAACTTTAAAAGGTACCTTCTTATTCTGTCTATTCTATTTCTCCCTTATTTTTGGGACTTACCGAGCGACCTGTTCGCTGACGACATTCTCTTTCTTTCTTCTTTGAATGTCGTCAGGTGATCTGGACACTTCAGAGATCGAGCCCACTGCTGAAGACTTTAACCGGTTCAGTGAAGACCCCGAGCTCTAGTCATTGTACACTTTCCATTCAGTACTTTTCATTTCTGTCATTGTTTAGGCATCGCCTTTTATTTCAGTTGTATTTACTTTCCATGCATTGTACAGAAAAAATGTGAATAAATAAAGTTGCTGTTTTTATTATATCTTGTCCCTTGTGCTTTATTTTTATATTGCTTAGATACACTTAGCGTATTTACTTCACAGTAAATACGTAGCGGCCTCGTCCCGTCCCCTTTGTCGTATACCGGGAAGCGGGGCGTGACAGGTTTTGTTGGTGGCCCATGCAGGTCAGAGCTATATAGAACCATGCTATACAGTTCTGTTCTGCGTGAACAACCTAAGCAATATAACACAAGAACCAGCAACTAAAACATTGTTTACAATTCATACCTCTTGAATCTTATCATTTCATAAAGTTTGAATCTGTCCTAACCCAAAATTCCCTCACCTCTTTTACAATCTTACTAAAACCTTCGTATCCTTTCATTCCTTCACACATTTTTCATACACTATCAAGTACTTCTAACACCTTGTAACACCTTAGCAGCCATAGAAGCCAAGATAGTTGACCAAGGTAACACTAGTATTTCAATTTCACATTTTTAAAACCCTTGCATCACTTTATTTTTTTATACACTATCAGTATTTCAGTCACCACACTTTTCTTAAATTTGTTACACTTTCCTTTTACAAATTTCGAGGACGAAATTTTTATAAGGAGGGTGGAATGTAATAACCCAAAATTTCCAATACAAGTTTTTACAAAAAAAAATTCAAAATCCACAAAGGGGTATTTATTGCTTAAGCACAAGATAAATAATTAATTAGCAATTTAATTACAAGAAAGAGCTTGTGGCTCATTGGTAATACCTTGCACTGCTAAACCAAGCCACCAGAGTTCAAATCCCATACCCCACATTATTTTTAATATTAATATGTTTTAAATTTTATAGAAGCCCAACAGTCCACATGAGATAACTCCCAAACTTTCCACTGAACCTGAAAAATTAAGTATACCAGAGCCTTACTCAGGCGACCCCCCACCTACTTGGCCTGACTCGGCCGGCGGATTGGCCGACTCGGGCCGGCGCCGTCGGCCCGACTCGGCCGGTCGGCCAAGTCGTTAACTACAATATTGTGCCTCTTTGCATGCCCCACTCCCCTGCATACTTCAATTTCTGATATCAATTCCAGAGAGCTCATTAATTCTCATTTACTTCATTTTTAATACATTTTTCACATATTTTTAGATTTTTTAAATTAAAACCCTTCATCTACCCTAACTCTAGCCTAACCCTATAAATACTACCCCTACCTTCTACCCTCTCATCCCAAACTCTGAGCCAACTCTCAAAAATTTCCAACAAACCTTGTGTACTTTGAAATCGAGCACGAGGTGAAGCTACGACGAATTTTCCGGCGAACTTCCGACGATCATTCTAGGAGCTCCCGGCGACGAAGCGATGCACCGGCGACTCCTCCCGTTCGACCTCCCTCTCTTTGTTATCTTAAACCCGTAAGTCCTATTTCTAACTTTCTTTTCCATTCTAAAAATACGGATTTACAAAACCCGACGGAATCGGAACCAATCCGATTTCCGATTCGGTTTCTTTATGAAACTTTACTTCTCGTTAATACAATTATGCTTTAACTCTCTCATGTTGACTATTAAACACTAATCAACCAAATCGATCAAGTTTCATATCACAAAATAATTGCTATTTTATTTTACCGCATTTTTTCATGTAAATACCACATAGTTTCAATTCCACCTTCAACATCACAAAACCTTGCTATACCTTTAAGTAGATCACGAGATAATGACCTACCTCCTCACACACTAATATGCAACATAGCACCATACTCTTGGGAACATAGAATACGGGAAAACAAACATTTTCATTTAAATACCCTTTACTTAATAAAACCATTTCTAAAAGATTTAGTATTGATACGATCTTTGCAAAGCGCCGCTACAACCCATTTTGGGGAACCCGTTCAGGATGGTGTGGATTATCGCACATTCTCGGGCTTAGTAGTGCGAGATTCAGAACTCCGCAAGGAGTATTCGGTCTCGAAAGATTTACAATACGAAAATCTAAAGAAAATGAGATTTCTAGAATATAAAATATATTAAAATTATTTTTGTATAAATATATGTATAATTATCATTAAAATACTTATTTTGTTATGATATAAATATTCCACATTTTTCTAAAATATCACAAGATTCATTTTACACTAAAATACCATGAAAATCAATATTTCAAATAAATACCTCTATCTATGAAATTAGGATATTTTCATTGGAAATATCACAATATAAAATTCACATTCATTATAACTCTAAAAACGAATAATAAATACTTGGGGTATATTTTGAAAAGTATATAAAAGTATTTTTATATAAAACCCCCTCAAATTCTGTAAATTACCCTAAGGACCTTAGTAAACATAGGTTTAATCGGGACCAATCTCTTGAGCCTCGGGGAGCCGGAGAAGTGGGTGCTTGCCTATCTAAGGTAGACAACTTAACAATGGTGTTATCAAAAAGGTAATCGTTTTTGAAAAAGACACAAATCCTGCCGTCCATGTGCAGTGGTTACCGATAACATCAAAACAATCAGGACTTAAAACTTTACTTTTCTAATTGTCTGACTCGGGAGTCTCATTATAATCTGACTTGAATATGATTCAAATACAATCTACAATATTCTGATTCAACATGAATTCCTATATTCAATCTATTCAATACATTCAATCTACATTGACCGAACCGAACCATGGATATACATCCATTTACATGATTCTCCAGATATTCCATTTACATGATTACATCCGTTTACTGATATCATGGTTTTGGTCATTCATCCAACTATACAATCTATACAATACAATACAACAATACAATCAAAATACTACGGGGTTAAAGGGGTAGATTGGTACGGAAGGTGTTAGAAGTGGCACGAGACTGCAACCATAAGACACCTAACCTATATTCCGTTGCTGTTGTACCGTGGCCCAACGGTTTCTTGAGTTTCTGATACCTTAGTCTCTGGGGCAAGTGGGACCCCTCTCGTATACACTGGCATTCTTCTGTACCAAGCTACAAACAACAGCGTTAACACAACATTATAATAACATAATACAACTTTAAAAGCTACCTTCTTATTCTGTCTATTCTATTTCTTCCTTATCTTTGGGACTTACCGAGCGACCTGTTTGCTGACGACATTCTCTTTCTTTCTTGTTTGAATGTCGTCAGGTGATCTGGACACTTCAGAGATCGAGCCCACTGCTGAAGACTTGGACCAGTTCAGTGAAGACCCCGAGCTCTAGTCACTGTACACTTTCCATTCAGTACTTTTCATTTCTGCCATTGTTTAGGAATCGTTTTTTATTTCAGTTGTATTTACTTTCCATGCATTGTACAGAAAGAATGTGAATAAATAAAGTTGTTTTTTTTTTATATCTTGTCTCTTGTGCTTTATTTTTCTATTGCTTAGATACGCTTAGCGTATTTACTTCACAGTAAATACGTAGCGGCCTCGTCCCGTCCCCTTCGCCGTATACCGGGAAGCAGGACGTGACAGAATACGTGTCGGTTGTCAGGCGTATTACGGATTCTCCCTACCTGGGATAGGCCGGGGTTTATTGATTGTGGGGATCCGAATCTCTGGCAGCCGCGGACTAAGCTGCCGTTAATTACCTCTCGCTTTTGGAGTGAGGAAATCTCCGATTGAAGGGTAAAACTAGTCATGCGAACTCAATGTGCGGTGTGCGTATGTTGTGTTTTGGACGTATCGGGGGCCTCACAGAGTTTACGGGAGTCTCGCTATCCGGATAACGGGCTCGGGGTTAAGGGGGTTAGCAGCCCCCTTACGAGATACGGGACGGTGTCCCGTTAGAATTTTTTTCTAACGAGAGATGCGTTTTGAGTGTGGAGCATGTGAAAAAAAGAGGACGAGGAGCGTCCTAAGGACGCATGATACAACACGTGACCCGCCGACGCTGGACGCCTATAAAAAAATATTATGGTCATAATAATTATTTATAACCGTTCTAATTATTATGTGCATTCACTTTGGGGGTTTTGAAAAAAGAAATTGGAAAGTTATTTGTAATCTGTGAGAGAGTTTTAAAAAATATATATATAAAAATAATTGCAATATCCGAGGGTTGATCTTGAATACAAATGCAACTTATGTAAGTTATAGGAGTCATTTAAAAATAAACTTTAAAAATAAACAGGAGGAAGATTAAATTCTTCTCTCTTCAAAATTTTTCCTTCCTTTCAAAACAAATTCCAATCATTTATTCAAAAATAACAAGAAAATCTTCTAAAATAATATTTCAAAACCCTCTTTTTTACAAAATGAATTATTTCGGAACAAAGAGACTATTTTATTATTTAAAACCAGTATAGTAAAAACACGGCCGTTACAGGGGCAAACACTTTTTTAGATATCACAGACAACTAGTATGAAGGGGTTTTAATTGTGCCCAGGGTGTTTTTTTAACAAGAGCAAAAGGCCCGGAGGTTTTTGCGCAAGTTTGAAGCGGGTAGCAAGGGGTTCAAAAGTATAAACCCACTTGCAATAGGTTGCGGCCTACTGTTGAGGGGAAGAGGGGAGGGGGGCGAGGGGGGTTTAAAAATTTCTTTCATTTAACCCAAAGACAAATTGCTAAGCTTATACATCTTAAATTCTGCTTTCTGTATGTGGTTTTTATTGAAGAATCTCTGGATACCCCCTCCAGAGCTCACCCCTTTTCTTCATTCGTCAACTTATTCGTGATAAATTTTATTTGTCCAGACTTTTTCGAAATATTTAAGGCATAAAACGATCCTTGATTATTTGTTATAATCAAATTAAAACTAATTTAGCCAGAGCCATTATGTGGTAAAGCATATTGCGGACGGGCAAGAGTCCCGTGGTTCAATTCCCACCCGCAGCAGAAATCCTGCAACCCGCCTGTTATCAGGTTTCAGATCCGAACGAATCCAAACCCGGCCCGCTTCCAGCCCTAGGGTTTCACCAACTCCAAACCTCACTCCCTCTCTCCTCTCTCCCCAAACTCAAACCCTAAAATAATTCCCCTTCAAAACCCTAACCCCCATGGCCTCTCCCCATCCTTCACCTCCACACCCCAAGAAGCACAAAATGTCCTCCACTTCCTCCTCCGAACCCGAACCCGCAATCGCCGCCGCCGCCGCCGCCGCCGCGGAGCCAAAGCGCCGCTACAAACGCCGCAAAGTCGCCATCTTTGTGGCCTACTGCGGATTCGGGTACCAAGGCATGCAAAAGAACCCAGGCGCCCGCACCATTGAATCGGATCTCGAGGAAGCCCTCTTCCTCTCTGGCGCCGTGCCCGAATCCGATAAGTCCTGCCCGAAACGCTACGACTGGGCCCGCTCCGCCCGAACCGACAAGGGCGTCAGCGCCGCCGGCCAGGTCGTTTCGGGTCGGTTCTACGTCGACCCGCCCGGTTTCGTCGAGAGGATGAATTCCAACCTCTCGGATCAAATTAGGGTTTTTGGGTTCTCGAGGGTGACCAACTCCTTCAATGCCAAGAAGTTCTGCGATAGGAGGCGGTACGTTTATCTGCTGCCTGTGTTTGCTTTGGATCCGAATTCGCATCCGGATCGAGAGACCGTGATGGCGAGTGTTGGGTCGGGGAACGAGCTTGAAAAGTGTGTCGAGTGCTCGGAGAGAGGGAGGAAGGTCGTTGGGGTCATGGGGAAGCAATCTAGGGTTTCGAAAGAGGAAGAAACAGGTGAGCTTGTAGTTGGAAATGGCGGTGGTGATGAAATGATCGAAAATGGCAGTGGGGAATTGAAGCTTGGTGAAGAAATGAACGATCTTCGCCACTCCAATTTGGATGCTGAAGTTGTAAAAGAAAAAGGTGAAATTGGTGACTTTGAATTGGAACCTTGTGAGGAATCTAGTAGATTAACTGAAGAAGAGTTGACTAGTGGAGAGCAAGTAGTGGTTGAGAGTATGAGCAAGTTCGAGTATGGGGATAAAGAGAGGGAGAGGTTTAATGGCATTTTAAAGCGATATGAAGGGACTCACAACTTTCATAACTTCACAACAAGGACAAAGGCAGAAGACCCAGCAGCTCGGAGATATATAATCTCCTTCAATGCAGATCGTGTCGTTAGCATTGAAGGGATTGAGTTTGTGAGGTGTGAGGTTGTTGGCCAAAGCTTTATGCTTCATCAGATACGAAAGTTGATTGGTCTTGCAGTTGCCATGATGAGAAATTGCTGCCCTGAGTCCTTGATGGATATTGCTCTAAGACAGTAAGAATTGTATTGCTATTATTTTAGGGGTTTTTTCCATATGTCACGCCCCAAAACTTAGGTATTTCCATATTTCACTCCCACAAGTTTGAAATTTCAAATTTCACCCCCAAAAGTACCCTCTTAATCAAATATACCCGTGTTATGTACTCTTCGTCAAAATTCAACTCGAGTTAGAATTTTTTAATGAGGGTTACGTAGTAATAAGTTAGGACTTGTGTTCCCTCATCTAAGAAGTGTCCTTTACTCAAACAACTCATACCTTCTACAAAGATTTACCATGGCTCCATCTTCCTTGTCTTGTTAATAAAAGATCTCTTAGGCAATTTTTACAAAATCTTTTCCCAGAAAAGAGCGCAATTTCATCTATTTAAGGGGACAAGCTTTGAGTGAAAAAGAATTTCTTTAATTATAGCTCTTAAGAAAACCATTAATTTCGGAATTGTGATAAAGCCTAGCCATAGCTATAGCTTATAAAGTTTAAACGGGAAGAAGAAGACCTTTGGAGGGCATATCCATCATTTACTAGCCTTCTTAAGGGTTCTAAACTCTACTAACGGTATATCTCTAACGGATTCCGAGTAAAAGTAACCAAGAGGATAATTTTGGGTAACTTAAAACTTTTGGGGGGAGAAATATGAAATTTCAAACTTTTGGGGTGAAATATGAATTTACCTATGCTTTGTTGGGGGTGACATGAAAAAACCCATTCTTTTATGATGAAATTATTTGAAATAGATCAAATACTCCTTCAATTCCTCCTAGCTAATCAGGCAAATTAGTTTTCGTGAATGATCTCTAAATTTGTATTGCACACCTCAAATAGCCATAATTGTTTAATTATAGATAATAAATTAGTGATTGATTGCTATGATACTGTTTTTTGCAATAAAAATTTTCTTTATTAAAAACAATGCATGTCTTTGTTCTATTATGTAGATTCAGTTAAAATATTTTAGCATAAATTTTCTGCAATCGCTCCGATATTCTGAGGTCTGAGCATTAACTCTTAGCTTATGTAGCTAAATGACAAACTTGAAGTTGTGATGCGACTGATGCCAATATGATCAAGTTGGTAAAATAAAAGAGTTCTAGATTCTTTGTTACTTCTGGATTTCTTAATTTGAGCTGTTGCGATTTTTCTGTACAGGGATATAAACATCAATGTACCGACTGCGCCTGAGGTTGGGTTGTATCTAGAAGAATGCCTCTTCACTTCTTATAACCAGAAGTGGAAGGATTCACATGAGAAGCTATCCATGGAAACTTATGCTGAACAGGCTGAGGAATTTAAAATGAAGCATATATACTCTCACATTGCATCTATGGAGCACAAAGAAGGAGCTGTCGCATTATGGCTTCACTCCTTGAATCACCGTAACTACCCTGATTTTCGCTTCCAAGAGAGTAATGGAGGACTGATTAATGTGGATAACACTCAAGTCGATAAATTGGCAGGTTAATTTTCTCTAAACGGCATCATCACTTTGGTAATTGTTCTCTCTCTTCTTTTTTCCTTTCTTTTTGCGGAGGGAAGGTTTGTTTCCAAATGATTTCATCAAGTAATTATTTTATCTGTTTCTCATCCTAATTAGTAACTGTTATATGTTACTCCCTAATTTATAGCCATGATTTCTATTACCTGTGGATGTTTCTTATTTGTTATAGGTTTTGTCATGCATTCTCCCGCTCTACATATTTCAATAGATTTTTGCATGTTCGATGCACGTGGACATATAGTGGATTCTAGTGGTGAACCCAATGTACGGGAGCTACAGAATGATTTATAAGGGCTCATTTGATAGAACAAATACATCATACAAAGTATTCTTGCATGTTAACAAAAAATACAAGAATAACTATGAAAAGTCTTATAAATTAAAGAACTAAAATCGTAATTTACTATTTGGGAGAAAAATTCTTTTTTACTTCTCTTTGCTATTCCAACATATAATCCAGTGAAAAATTTAATGACAGAGCCTAGTTTGCTCTCTTGTAACCCTTTCTAATTTGGACATTTGAAGGAATTTCCATTTTATTGTAATACAAATTACAGAAAGCAAAGTATTGGAAGAGAACATGAACATGTTGAAGTATAAAAACTTACAAACCTGTGCTAATACGTTTTCTTCTTCCTTTATAATTTCTCTATATGTACCATAGTAGGTGTTAAGAAATCAGAACACGATTGTTTCCTAATATTCGATAGATATTGTCTACACCTTTTTTTTTCCGCCTATAATGATGAATGCATTGATTATTCAAAATATATCTTGAGCAATCAGGAAAGAAGATCTTGAAGAGAAACTAGAATATCATAAAATTTGGATGTTCTTTAGTTGAATTTGAATAGAAATTGTTGTATTTAAAAAAAAATCCTGGCCATAATTTGAATTTAAATTGAAGCTAGTTTCACTTTTTTTCCAGAGTTTTTTTTTGATATAGCCTATAGGACTTCCGAATCTTTTATATTCTTAATACAACACTTAAATCTTTGAATATTAAAAAGACCCTCAAATCTTCTCCATTTCCTAAATATGCCCCTCCTTTGGGTTTGGATGTTTTCTTGGCTTGAGTAGGTTAATGATAGTTAGTTTTACAAAGAACCCAAATTTACCTCCTTCATCACGCTCTATTCTCAAACTAAATTCACCTTTCCTTTCATTTTAAGGACTATCTCATCTTATTCCCAAACTAAGAAGGTGAACCATTAGGGCTTAAAGCCCTATAGAGGAAGGATGAGCTGTTAAGTGATTTTTTGGCTTTGACTGTCGGATGAGAAGGTTGGTGCTCAGGATTTGGTGCTGAATTTGTGGATGAAGAGGATGGTTAGAAGTTGGAGCAAGGAAATAATGGATACTTAGGGTTTGGCAGGAAGAAGAGAACAAAGATTTCATTCGATCTAGTCAACCATCTCAATTAACAAAGTTAGCATAATATACCCTGAAGATGCTACTTATTTTAACCATGTGGACATAAATAGTTTTTTTATAGATATTTGAGGGCTTGACTTCTAAATATGAAGATTTTGGTGGTTATATTTAGAGATGCACAAGATTTGAGGTCCAATGCCAAAAACTTTTCTCCTCTAGTTTGATGTGGTATATCATAAGTTGAGTAGGAAGTGCTTAAAATTATCTCTTTTCTATAATAAGGGGGATGAGAATATCAAACAAAAGTTAAATTTTAGATTATCCTTCTTAATTCTATTTAAACTATCTTTGACAAGGATATGTATAGGACTTTTATAATTGACCCAATTGAACTTCTAATGAAAGAGAAAAGAACAGATGTTTCATTGATTCACCAAGGTATAATATCTTTAACTTTTAAGCTAAATTTCACTTTGTTTCTTAAGTTTGCTCTATTTTCGCCTTTTTCCTTATATTTTTATCTTATGGGTACTATTATCATTTGCTTTTTAATTTTTGGTTTCATAGATCCACCATGATGCGGCAATGTAATCACTACTTCTATGTTCTAGACATTGAAAATTGACGTCACCCTAACTTTAGCACCACACACTTGACAGTGCACCCATTGTCCTTTATTCTTTCCTTGTTAATCACTTCGTCAATCTTAATCCAAACTTGCTACATTTTCTCGATCTTGGTATAAAACAACATAGATAATCACAACGCTTTCTCCTTGGCACTATAATCAAGTAGCGAAAGGTGACTCATGGTTTAGGTAAAATACCGATTAGTGAAAGACTCGTGGTTGTTTGTCTTATGACAAGGGATAGCCACTCAAGGCGTTGGTCTACCTTGCTATATGCATGAGTATCATTAATTTGTTGCATGCAGATTTCATCTAAACCCCAACTGTATGATACGCCATGAGTTTAAAGGAGACAATTACTTTTATAGTGTCTCATTTTTTTAGGCCCGTGCGTAAAAATAAATGCAAAGCACAATTTAAAGAGAAAAATTAAGATGTGGGTATCATGTGGTTCAAGGAAAAATTAAAGAAAAACGGTGGATCAAGATGAAGTGGACGACACTGGGTTTTAAAGTAAAGCACTAAATACTTTGAAAGAGATGATAGATCTAAATATAGAACTTTATTATTGATTGATAAAAGACTTGATGCTCACAAGAGGGGAGGAGGAAGCTATTTATAGTAGCGAGCATTTTCTCTTAAGCATACACTCACATGACTTAGTACATTAATCATTACTTTAGATTCCCACACATCACAAGCCTAAGTATAATATACCTAATCCTAAACATACATGTCTATCCTAAATACATTATTCATCATTTTAGAAATATAAAATAAAATCTTCAACCTCCAAAAGACAGGCTGCTGTTGCAAAAGCATGTGTGTTTTTATTGGGGGCGTGTTCAGTCATGGAAGAGATTGATAGATTTAGGTTTTTTTGGGCAAAAATTATATCGTCATATATTTCATTGCTTCTATATTCTAGACATGCATCTTTTTTCATCTATATGTTTTGCTTTCTTATTATTTATATTTTTACCTAACTAACTACGAGTAGACATAGTTTACGATGGTCTTCTCGGTGGGATTAAGCCCTCTACACCTACAAGTGACCACTAGGCTTAAACTGTCGTTTCATAGTTAGCAAGCATGGAGCTATTTCGTTTTCTACCTTAGCCCGTAAATGAATAACAAGAAATTAAAACATTCTATGATGACTTCAAGCATGCCTTAGATCGACAAGATTGATATGACTAGGAAATGGTATGTTTCCAGATGAAAAAACACTAAAAGAATTTGGTTGAAGGGCTAGAAATTTCTGATTTAGTTCAAGTAAGGATGGAAGATTTCATAAAAGTTTATGACCTCTTTCTATTCAAAGATGAATAAAATCGAAAAATTAAGAAGAGAAGGACATTTTGCAAGAGTAGATCTCTATCTACAACAATTAAAACCAACAAACATTTGTGAAATTTCTTAAGGAAGTTTAAAATGATAAAACCGAAGAATCACCCACAGAGGCCAGTTTCATCATCCTTAATAAAAATAAGAGACCAAGATTGGTTCTTTGGGACTCTAAAGCAATCAAAACAGGCATTGTACATGACATATATGTCAATAAAGACAAACCAAGGATTATAAAGATTATATTCTTGAACTGCAAGCTCTAAATCAATATTCTAGCAGAATTCATAAAATTTTTATGTTCAGAATATAGTTAATATAGGAGGAAAGGCATTTCCTCAAGATTCATAAATTGTTCCAGTTATGAGAACTTCAAAAAATTCAAGAGCTTCATAAAGTTCAAAAGACTTGAAAGTTTTGTGGTATGGAGAAAAATTGAACACAACATTAGCGTATTGCCAAGAACTGTGGGACAAATGGGATGAAGTAAATTTTATAGAAGTAGAAGACAAGACTGTTCTCTTAAACTTCACTTTAAAGGAGGAATCCACTATTAAGCAAAAAAGATCTCAAAAAGAATTTATCATCTCCATACTAGAGAATGATAATTTCGGACCCCTACGTACAAGGGCAAGAGATTATTATTATTATTATTATTATTATTTTTTATGAAAAAGGCCTGTAGATCCCAGTGACAATATCTTTAGTTAGATCTGTTGCATCAGACCTTGGAGCGGTTGATAACTCAGAATGAAGACCGACATTGCCTTTTAATAAAAGCACACATGCTTTTGCAGCAGCAGACTACTTTTTGGAGGTGGAAGAATTTTATTTTACGTTTAATTTAGTTTATGTTTCCAAAGTAACGAGTAATGTATTTAGGGTAGGCATGCTATGTTTAGGGTAGGCATGATATGTTTAGACTTGTGACGTGTGGAATCTAGTGTAATGATTAATGTATTAGGTCATGTATGTGTGTATGCTTCAAGGAGAAGGCTCATTACTATAAATAGCCTCCTCCCCCTCTTATGAGCATCAAGTCTCGTATCAAGTCTTTCATCAATTAATAATAAAGTTCGATGTTTAAATTTAGCATCTACTCCAAAGTGTTTAGTGCTTTACATTAAAGCTTAGTACTGTCCACTTCACCTTGCTCTACCGTTTTTAACTTACATAGCTCGTCGCATCCAACCTCACATGTATAGGATTAACCATAATTATCTTATTAGACTATTTCACGACTATCATATCAAGCTACACTAGTAACTGTCGCATTTTCACAGTGGATCAAACATAATGAGTTCGGATAATACGTGCAAATTGCAAATTGACTATTTCCTCAAGAGGCCTTTAGCAAGGCAGACATACATTGCGAATTGCTTTCCCTTGTTGCAAGGAGTATATATTCCATCTGTCACTTTTGCAGCAGTAATCCTTTGAAGTCACTCATTATCTAGAATGCCAGTTTCCTTGATACATAACTTTGTTATGTCATCTGAACTCCAGTTAGCTGTGGCTTGTTTCATGGGATAGTTTATCAAAGTCTGTTGCTTCATGAGTTGCTTTCCCTTGTTACTCTATCTGTTGCTTTTGCTGCAGTAATCAATTCATATAAAGATCTTCAGTATCCTCCTATTTTGATGCATGATGCCAGTTTTCTTTGATAGATTAACTTTATAATACATAATTTTGTTTTGTTATGTGAACCCCTGTAGGCTATGGCATGTTTCATCGGATAGTTTAATAGAGACTTTGGACTGGCTTTGTTGTATGGCTCTTGGAGAGTTGTTTCATAAGTTTTTCGGATGTTGATGCTGCAGATTAAATGGGGACAGTCCTGGGTTGAAGCCTATACCATTTATTGGAAGGGTTTGATCAAAATTCTCATCGCAAAGAGCAGCTAATACTAACAAGCTTGCCTATCTGACCTTGAAACTGATGAGAGTTAAAAGGCTTGATTTATTGAGCTGTAAATGCTCACATGATGGCAATGAGGAAACTGTGAAGGTCTTATTAGCTATTTGTATTATCCGAAGGGTGGCTTCACCGAGTTGTTATCGAAATGAAACATGTCATTATTAGAGGCTCATCAATTTTGAACTGGTCTTTGTCATTGTAAGGGTTTTGAGAAAGTTTATGTAGTGCACTTGTAGTGGTAAAACTTCTATGATACAGAAACACCAGTTTATGAGTTTTGTAAACTTGGATGGAGTGCTTTAGATTGTGAGACTTTGTTTACCTGTATCGTTTATTACTTTTTATAGAATGCGTGTTTTTTTAAGTTATATTCTTGGTTTCAACAATTAATTAGTTGGCATACATGAATTTTTGCTATCAGGCGTTCATAAATTTCTCTCGTTTTTCTGGGTAAAATGGCTGAAGCCATTACAGAGCAGTATTTGCCCCATCTTTAGTTTTAGCAATTGAAGATATATGAATCATAGCTCTACTATCACTTGCATAAATTGTTGCAGTATAAGTATGTTTGTCACAGCATCATCGACGCGAAAGGGTGTTGGTAGTTTCTGTATGCCTAAAGTTACGGCGCTTGCTCGTCTGACTGATGAGTGATAAACATCCGATCGAATGTTGAAGCTCTTTGTTTCAAGTTTTATGGGGGAGCTGCTTACCTTACTCTGTGATCGAATGTTGAAGCTCTTTGTTTCAAGTTTTATGGGGGAGCTGCTTACCTTACTCTACGACGAGGTATGCTTTGTGATTTTGTGTTTCAGCAGCACATGGATATAGCATGCTTTGTGATTTTGTGTTTCAGCAGCACATGGATATAGCACAATTTACAAAAATCTTTAAATTTTCAGCGTTATTCAGTTTTTCAATATTTTACTTGTTATAACACACGAAAATTGTGATATTTCATACATCCTAAAATTATTGATTTTTTTGGGGATTATCAATATTTTCCCTTTCTATATAGCACACGAGATTCGTAAAATTTCTAAAAACTCTAAAATTTTAAATTACATCTTATCAATATTTTGTTTGCTATTATTGCAATTGAATATAACAAAGATTTCAGAAATATTAAATATTTTAGTTTTCTTCGGTTTTTTATAATTTGCTTGTTATAAAACATGAAAACTGCAAAATTTTAAGAAAACCTAAAATTTTAGTTTTCTTCCGTTTAACTTTATTATGCTTGCTCGCGAAAATCATAAAATTTTCGAAAATCCAAAAATAAAATTCATCTTTTTCGGTGTTCCAATATTTTGCTTGTTATATCGTACACGAAATCCAAAAAAGTTTGAAAATTCTCAATTTTTTAGTCATCATTGATTTATTAATGTTTGCTTACTAGCACACGAATATAGCAAAATTTTCAGTTTTCTTTGATCAATATTTTGCTTTCTATTTAGCGCACACAAACTTGAGAAATTTTCAAAAACCCAAAAGTTTTCAGTTTTAATCGAGTTATCAATATTTTGCTTGCTATTATAGCACATGAAGATTGCGAAATTTTAAAAAATCTAAAAGTTTTAATTTTCATTTATTCTCGAATATTTTGTTTTTAATATCAAACGAAAAAACATGGAATTTTCAGCTTGCTTCGTTTTTTCAATAATTTACTTCTTAACACATGAAAATCATGGAACTGTTCGAAAAATCAGAATTTTTTTGTTTTGTTCGGTTAATTGATATTTTGCTTGCTAATCACACGAAAGTCACAAAAGTTTTTAGAAATCCTAAAATTTTCCGTTTTCTTAATATTTTGCTCGCATAACACACAAAAAAAATCCCAATATCTTTTTTATTTTTCCTTTTTAATATTTCGTCTCCATAGAATATGAAAAATCATAAAATTTTCAGAAATCAAAATATTTTCTGTTATCTTCGATTTATTATTATTGTGTTTTCTATAACACATCAAAATCTCGAAATTTGAAAATATTTTAATTTTTCCCGTTTTTTCTTCGATTTTCCAATATTTTCGTTGTTAAGACAAGAAAATCGTGAAATTAAAATCTATTTTTTTTATTTTCTTTGGCTTTTCAATATTTTCTTTACCATAGATGACGAAATTCATGAAGTTTTTAGAAATCCCAATATTTTCAATTTTCTTTGATCTATAGGTTATTTTGCTTACGCACATGAAGACCGCAGAATTTTCAAAAAACAGAAAATTATTTGAAAATATCCTAATGTTTTATGTTTTTTAAATATTATTCCATTTATAACACACGAAAAACGCTAAATTTTACAAAATCTCAAAAAAATTTGTTTACTTCTTTTTTTTTCTTAATGTTTCACTTGCAATAGCAGACGAAATTTGAAAATATTTCAAACTCCTAATTTTTTTGTTTTCTCGGTTTATCAATATTTTGCTTATTAATAATATCGCAAAATTTTAAAAAATCCCAGAATTTATAGTTTTCTTTGGTTTTCCAATATTTGCTTTCTATAACAATAAAATCGTTCTACAATATTTTGCTTACTGAAGCACAGTAAAATCATAAAATTTTCAGAAATTCCGGAATTTTTAGTTTTCTTTGTTTTTCCAAGATGCTACCTGTTAAAACACACAAAATCGTGAAATTTTAAGAAACCCTCAAATTTTCCGTTTTATTTGGTTTTTTCAATATTTTACTTGCTTAAAAAATAAAAATATCATGAAATTTTTGGGAAATCCTTAAATTTTATATTTTCTCCAGTTTTTCAATATTTGCACATGGATATCACGAGACTTATAAAATTTCTAAAATTTTTAGTTTTCTTCAGTTTCACTTGCTTTAGAATATAATAATCGTGAAATTTTCATAAATTCTAAATATTTTAGTTTTGTTTTGTCCATCAATATTTTGCTTATTATAGCACATGAATATCATAAAATATCCAGTTTTCTTCAATATTTCAATATATTGCTTCTTATAACACACTAAAATCACAAAATTGCCATAGCATACGAATGTAGCAAAATTTTCAACAATCCTATAAGTTTTAGTTTACTTGGGGTTTTCAATATTCTACTTTCTTTATGACACGAAATTAACGAAATTTCTAGTTTTCTTCATTTTTTCAATATATTGTTATAACATATGAAAATAATGAATATTTCGAAAATTCAGATTTTTTTTGTTTTAATAGGTTTATCAATGTTTTGCTTGCTAATAGATGAAAATCGCAAAATTCTTATAAATCATGAATTTTTCTATTTTCTTTGGTTTTTCAATATTTTGCTTGTAATAAATAAAAATTATGAATTTTTTAGGAATTCTATATTTTTCTTCGATTTTTCAATATTTTGCTTGCTGCAGAACATAAAGTTTTGAAAATTCTCTAAGATCGTGAAGTTTTGCTTGCTATACCACCAAAAAATCGTATATTTCTCTAAAATCATAAATTATTTTGTTTTATTTGCTTTATCATATTTCGCGGTGAAATATTTAGAAATCTTAGAATTTCAGTTTTTTTGGCCTTTTCAATACTTTGCTTTTTAACTCACGAAAATCATTAAATTTTTCAAAAATTCAGAAAATTTATATTTTATTCGGTTTATCAATGTATTCCTTGTTATACACGAAAATGCCAGAATTTTCTGAAATCCTGAATTTTTATATCTATTTGGTTTTTTAATATTTTGTTTGCTATAACACATGAAAATCGCAAAATCCTAAATTTTTCTTTGATTGTTCAAATTTTTGCTTGTTTAGCTCACAAAAACCGCAAAATTCTTTAAAATCCTAAATGTATACTTTTCTTTTGGTTTATTAATATTTTGCTTGTCATATAGCACATGAATATAACGAAATTTTTAATTTTCTTTCGTTTTAAAATATTTTATTTATTATAGCATATGAAAATTACGAAAAGTTCAGAAATGCTGAAATTATTCGGCTTCTAAATATTTTGCTTAGCACATGCAATCGATTTTTTTTTGAAAATTCTTAAATTTTAGTTTTTTCGGTTTATCAACATTTTGCTTGCTATATAGCACACGTGAATCTAACGAAATTTTCAGAAATCTTAAAATTTTCAAATATCTTCGTTCTTAATAATTTGCTTGCTATATATATAGTACACAAAAATCATGAAGTTTTCAGTTTTTTTCGGTTAATAAATATTTTGCACATGAATATTCTAAAATTTTATAGAAATCGTAAAATTTCTAGTTTTTCTTTGGTTTTCTCAGTTTTTGTTTTGCTACAACACAAAAATTATGAAAGCTTCAGTTTTCTTAACTTTTAAATATTTTGCGTGATATAACATACGGAAATCATGAAATTTTTTTAAAATTTTAGAAATTTTCTGTTTTGTTCGATTTATTTATGTATTATTACTTGTGAAGCACACGAAAATTGTGCAATTTTCAAATATTTTTTGATTTTTTAATATTTTGTTCACTATAATAAACATGAAAATCATAAAATTTTAAAATCCCAAAATTTTCATCAAAATTTCAATATTTTGCTGGCTACTCATGAAAATCGTGATTTTATTTTTAAGTTTTCCTATGTTTATCGATAGCCTGCATGTTTAGCACACAAAAATAGCAAAATTCTCTAAAATTCTAAAATTTCTATTTTTCTTTGGTTCATCATTATTTGGGTTGCTATGGCACATGAATATATCAAAATCTTAAAATTCTTAGTTTTATTTCTTTTTCAAATATCTTACATCCTATAGCACATGAAAATTATGAAAATTGCAAAAATCCTAATTTTTTTGGTTTTTTAAATTTTTGAATATATAGCCAAGAATATAGCAAAATATACAGATTTATTTGGTTTTCAATATTTTGCTAGCTATTTATTTTTGGATATAGGTGCTCTCAAGACAATTATTGTTATTGAAAGAGGACCTATATGAAAGATCAATCTTACTCGAGATAATAGTATGCTATCTGGTTTGTCTTTATCATTCATGTGAATACGTTTTACTCATCATCACGTATCGCTAATACATAATGATAAAGTATGTAGAATTTTTGCTTGACTACCAGGATTATGATAGGGATCATATTAGTGAGTCATGAGTAGTCTATAAGTACGTCTTTAAAGATCCCTAATTGAGAGAGTATTGAGACTGGATATCGATACTCTAGAGTAGACCGCTGTATACGTTTCTTGACCCCGACCGGGACGATGGTAGGTCCCTTAGTCATTGGTGTTTGATGCCAAAGATTGTATATAGGTGCTCATTATATGAAGGAGTTTCACTGGACGGACTCACCTGAGAATTCTTAGATTGTATTATACATATCGTCAGATAGCAGTTCTCTTGTGATATGAGTACAAGGTAGTTTGTAGACCGAAAATCATCATAGTGTCTTGTGTGTGTTCCCACTATACTTTAATTACTACCCTACCACGGCTTTAAAGAGTCGTGCAAACAAGTTTTAGTTGGGTACAGTCCCGAAGCACATAGAGGCAGTGAGCGATCAAAGGGATTTTGTCTCTTCCGGTATAGGGAGTCGAGGTTGTGCTGTGCCATATTAATTATAACCATCAGTTCTTGACCAAGGCAGTTGAGTTTTACTGATAAGTATTATCAGTAGTTTCTCGGGTGGTTATGAGTTCATATGCATGATTTATCGGATTGTTAGGAGTCTCATGATTTCCACCTCTCAGACTCGGTATACGACACTCTTACATGAAGTGATCGGGTTGTACGGTAATTGTCACTGTGACGAGCTTGCTCATTGAGCTTCTTTCGCTCAATACTTGGGTAGCTATTACGTGCAACTAGTACCGCTGACGTACTCATGGGCAACAGATATGATCCAATCTACTGCCAGCGTATTGATGAGCCTTCAGAGTCCGACACAGAGATTTTCCAGCACAGGCAAAATGATGTAGGGCACGTATAGGGATACGTGCAGGAGTTCGATTATACACGGATATGTGATACACGTTTAATAATCGGGCGTCTAATGATGTTAGCCGGATTATATATGATATAATCGGATTATTAAATCTAGTGTTGATTTAATAATTAAATATATATTTATATATGATATTGATATATATTAAACTAATATCATATTCACTTTATTATTTCTTCTCTTTATATATATTTATATATGATATAAATATATGTATCATGTTGGTTAATACATGTAAGTTGTGTGTATGAGATGCATACACAAGTTTAGCTAATACATTATTGTTGTGCGTATAAGAATTACGTTGAGAACAAGATAAAATCAAAAGATTTATTTATTTATTTTTAGGATAAAAGAATGAGTCATTTCTATGGTTGTGTGTAGAATGCATGACTCATTTTTTGTTTTACTTAAAACTATAAGTTTTGATCTCATCATAATTCTAAGCCATTCTCATCACTTCACTATCTCTCGTAAGTTTCTATTCTTGAGAGCAGAAATGTAAAGAGAAGAAAATTAGAGAGCTAAATATGCTACATCTTCTTTTAACACTTTTTTAGCAAACTGATGTTATTAGTTAAATCCATATATATCTAGTTTGTGGATTTAGAGCTTGTGTTGGTGTTCCTTCAAGGTGGATCATTTTCGGTAAGAAAATCACCGAGCAAGCTTGTTCTGGACCCAGTGGAGACTAGCCGGAGTTCAAGGAGAGGTGTATAACGCGCTACAAAGGTTGTAGTCCGCTAATTCTCTTTTTAGCTTACTAGTTTGTTACAAATTTAGTCTTTTGGGTTGTTATCTTGGCTGTGGTTGCTATAACTATCTAGTTTTTTAAAATTATGGCTTCCGCCGAGCTTTAAAACCCTACTAGACGAGCCTAGCAACCCGACATTTATAGCACACGAAAGTCACGAAACTTTTAGAAATCCAAAAAATTCAGTTTTCTTCGGTTAATGTGTATTTTGATTGCTAGCATATGATTATTGCAAAAAATTTAGAAATCGTAAAAGTTTTAGTTTTTTTGGGTTTTTCAATATTTTACTTTGATATAGTACATGAAGACAGTGAAAGTTTCAATTTTCTTTGTCTTTTCAATATTATAGACACAAGAAAATCATGAAAACTTCAGAAAATTCAAAAAAATTATTTTGTTTAGGTTATCAATGTATTTTTTTTGTGAAATTTTCAAAAATTCTGAATTTTAGTTTGGGGTTTCCAATATTTTGTTTGCTATAGTCTACAAAAATCGCGAAGTTTTTATGAATCCTATTTTTTTCAATATTTTACTTGCTGACATATGAAAATCGCAAATTTTAAGAAATTCCAAAATTATGTTTATCAATATTTTACTTGCGTAGCACACAAAATAACAAAATTCTCTAAAATCATACATTTGTTTCTTGTAGTTATTAATATTTTGGCTGTTATAGCATACGAATATAGCGAAAATTTCGGAAATCTTTACACATATTGTTCATATCAGAATTTTGCACTTTTGTACCACCTATTCTTGATAGCATTATATATAGGTATGTGCTTTTGATTCGTATTTGCTACATAATTGCAGATTACAGGTTCTCAGTCCAAAACAATGCAAATCACGAACAATCACAACAAATTCATGACAACTGTCAACAGACGGATAAAAATACAGGTTCCGCTCACCATCCGTCAGGTGCCACTTACCAGTTCAGGAGACAAGATTAAGCGATGGTCATTCGTTCCTTAGACAAGCACAAAGCACGATGGTAGCCACACAAGGATCAAGAAGGAAACGCCGAGCTCGAGGAAGATCAAGGCAAAAGTCCATTCATTTTCATTTTTGGGACTGTTGTAAATCTGGGAGTAAATTGGAATGATTCTGCAAATACAAGTATACCAAACAGAATAATAAAGCAGCACGAGATAACCCAATAAAAAGTAAGGCTCCAATTCCAACAAATGACCGTGGATGCGCGAAATATAGGTCCTATAGGCGGTGGATCCGCGGCCGCATCATGCTTTCTCGCGACAAGATTTCAGGGGTGTTTTGGTCATTATACATGGGTTCAGAAAAAGCCCCTAGGGCTTCACTTCACTGCCTATAAATACTCTAGATCAAAGCCAAGCAAATGATGTATATTTTTACCTAGTTCTTGTTATAATTTAGTGTAATTTCTTCTTCTACTTCATCTTTCCTCTATTAAAAATTGTGTGAGAGTTTTTTGAGTAGATGATTAATGAAGTTGAGAGTGTTTATGTGCATATCTTGCTCAATTGTTAACTAGTTTTACTTACTTTTATTTTTCTTAGCAGTATAACTTGTTATTTATTGGTTTTTCTTTTCTTCTTTTTCTATTTTTTTATTATTGCAACCATGATACTCAAATGTGATTCTTGTTTAGGCGAGATCCCAAGTAGTCAGTTGCCGTCGTCTTCTACCTTATTTCTTTCTATCTTCTCTATTTATTTTTAGTTTTTATTTTTATATAATGAGTGAGTAGTTTTTTCACTTGTTAGAGTAGGATAATGGAAGTTTGAGAGAAGGAAATCTCCTTCACTCTTTGCTTTGCCCAACAGCTTGAATTGAACCCCCGTCAATCCATCCACAATTCGCTCCCTACGGTATCTTATCCTCTATGATAGTGGTGACGCCCTAGTGAAACCGGTTGTGGTTGGATTGACCGGAAGTTATGGCTAGGAGCCAAGAACGGACGGACAAAAACCAAAAGGAAGGAACTAAGCATTGGAAAGCCTAACTTATACTCCCAGGTATCCTTTCTACTCGTGCTAATCCCCGTTGTTGCTGATCACCGTAACAAAAATATCAAAAGAGGCAAATGAAAAAAGTGAGCGAACTCTTAACTCAAACTAAACTAATCCTAACCCTAACAAGCTTCCATTAACTTACATATCAATACACATAGTTAGCCTCGAACAAACTTGGACAAATTTGACTTAACTCGTTAAAACATTAAGAAAAAAAATCCCATCTCTCCGTGGATCGACCCGTACTTAACGGGCTAGCTACAAGTGAAACCATCCTGATTGCGGTAACTAGGAACACATAGAATGCATATCACAAAATTAACAATCAAATGGCGCCTTTGCCGGGGAGACGGTAGTTTATTTCTTTTTGTAGCTTCGGGTTAATTTGTGAATATATAAAAAAAAAACAAAACCATAAAAATCATCTTGTTATTCTTTGATTCCTTTTGTTTGAGTGTGTAGGATAGAGAGAAAAGCAAGTTCAGTGCCACAGTCATGGGAAGATAGACCTACATCTCGCGGCCACACCGCGGCGGATCAAGACGAACCCACGGCTAACCGTACCAAAATCTGGAGCAAATTTAGTGACCACATCAAGATCTAGAGGCCAAAAACCAAAAGAGGAATCGAATTTAGTGCACGGAAGAATTTTGAAGGTCCAAGTCTTCTACTCCACCGCCCTTCCGCGGCCAAGCAAAGGGTTTGACCGCGGTTCCGCAGTCACAAGTTAGCTTCACGACCTGCATTTTTTGGTGAGTCCTTCTTTCTTCTAGAAACCCCCTCTTAACTTTACTGAATTGCTTTTTCTGTAGTATTCTTTGCGCAAACTCTCTCACCCTTTCCAATAAATTTTTTTGTGCAAGATTTTTTGCGCCGCCGCAAAATAAATTTTTTTGTAAGTGTTTTAGATTTTGTTTGTTATTGTTTTGCATAAATAATACGGATTTTAAGGGGCTTTTATACCAATTCAGATTGGGTGGGGATTTCATCACCCTTCCTAAGACCCCAAAAATCACAAAAAGTATACGTATTACCATTGAGCTTAATTAAAAAATATTTAGACTCAGCCAATTAAGGACTCGTCGTGCTTAATAGAACAAAGGAAGGTTGTGGGCATTTGGTCGTTTATCTAAACTTGATTTTGTGGTGCCTAGACTAGACAAGTGAGGAGGTAATTTTAAAAGGCTCGTCTCACGGTGATTCGTGAGCGGAACCCTCCTTACCTCACTTGTGCTTACCTGGCCACAATTGGCAGTGAAGAGACGATTCGACGGTTATCTCACAGCTTGTCGCTTTGGAACAGTTTGGAGCAGTCTAGTTGGATTTTGAGGACCATAGTTCTAGGTGTGATTGTGCATATTGTGACTGTGATTGTTTAAAGTTGTGTCCTTAATTCCGTATATATATTTTTTTCGAAACCCTTTAAAAAATTAAAAAAAAACCCAAAAACTTTCATAAAACTTACCATTTGCCCCCAAATTTTCATTCTACCTACCTTTCACGTACATTTCTCATAATTGTTTTCTTACCTTCACATTCTACCAACACGCTTTGACAACACTAAACGTGTTTAGTGTATGTCCGCTTGGACCTGAGACACTAGTGCCCGATTATTCCGCATTATGCTTGTCCCTATCGACCATGCGATCGACTCCGAAGTCGATTCATCTTCCCCTATGCACACCTTACCTTTGTCGGCTATAACGACTCTGAATTTACTGTACAAAATTTTTCAGTTTAATGTATAGAAAGGAGTTTACAAGCTTGAGTACAAGTTATAAGTAAAATTTATTTAAGAATAGAAAGAAATAACTTGTAGCTCACTGGTAAAGCCTTGTATTGCTGTGACGTAGTCTCTGTGTTCGAATCCCATCAGACACATTATATTTTTTCTGATTTTTAAAAAAAATTTTGGAAGCCCAAATGTTTACACGTGCACATAAAAATTAAAAGTCTGAAGAAATCAAACATGTGCAAAAGGGAGTTAATACTGACTTGAACACGTGGCAAAAATCCGACGGCTCCACCCCCTCATTCGACCAGCGGATCTTCCTCCATGGCCGGCACCGACGGTCCCCCCGAGCCCAATGAGTCCTGGGCTTTGCACACACGATCCTTCCCCTACCCCTAACTCCTCTGCACTCTGCAATCAAACAGAGACTTTTAATTTCACCTTTAAACCAAATTTTAATACATTTTAATTCACTCTTTTAATTCTAAAACCTTAATTCCACAGTATAAATACTACCCCATTCCCTATCTCTTCATCATTCTAAAAATTATAGCCAAAATTATTAAAATTTTCTAAGTACAAGAGGAGTAGAAGAGGAGTTAGCAAGTGAGCAATTTCCGGCGAGGATCGAAGCAAATTCCGGCGACCCCGCGACGCCATGACAACAACCCTCCCTCCATCTACCTTCTCTTCATCTAACTAACTTGTAAGTTCCTCCCAATCCCTCTTCTTCTTTCTTGAAACATCTCTTTTCAAAACATATGTCGGAAGTGGAGTTAAAACCGACATTTTCTTCTAAAACTCTATAATTCCACTTTTTCTCACATATTCTTCATTCATATTCTTACACCATATTTGTAATCATAAAACTAATGTTTAGAACCAACTTTTAATCAAGAATATCATGCAAAATAACTTTAAATTAACATTTACATTAAAATACCTTGAAGTTTCTATATATCATTTTTATTTGTCTTGCTTAAACATACTTTTAGGAAAATTCATGAGGTAATGACTTACTTCTCACATACACACATGGTTCCAAAGCACGATATATTTTTGTATGAATTTTTGTGACGAATATAATATTACAAGAAAATACCCTTTACAATAAAAACCGGTTTTCTTTTAAATTGTATTTTAATTTCCTTTGAAAATATACCTCTACAACTTTTTTTAAGGGACCTGCTATTGGATAGTGCGGATTATCGCACATCCTTGGGCTAGTAGAGCGAGATGCGGACCTCCTCACGGAGCATTCGATCTTGAAAGGTTTTAAATACGGTTTTTAAGAAAAACACATTTTCTTATTTAATAAAATTTAATTTTTAATAATTATATAAATATTACAAATCCATATATTTTCAAATATAACAAACTCATTTTTTTCTAAAGATGAAAGTTTATAAGTTTCACCAAAATACTATCAAGATATCAATAAAAGACAAGTTTTATACTAAAATATCATGAACTATTCAAGCTAAGTAATTATCATTAAAATACTTTAAATCCTTAAAATTCACATCCATGAAAACCTAAATAAAATAAATAAATTCTCGAGGTTATTTTGAAACTATATTAAAATACTTTTCATAAAACCCTCTCGAGTTATATAAAACAATATTAAGGACTTTAGTAAATATAGTTTTAAGCGGGATCAATTCTCTTGAGCCCCAGGGAGCCGGAGAAAGTGAGTGCTTGCCTATTTAAGGTAGAAAACCTAATGGAGTTATTAATGTCAATTGTCTTGGAAAAAGACACAAATCCTACCGTCCATGTACAGCAGTTACCAATGACTCCTGAACCTAATTCAGGATCTAAATCAGTTACAAGTGTCTGACTCAGTCTGAGTCTAACTCAAGTCAGAATCCAACTCAAACATGAATCTAAAGTCTAACTTGCATATTTGAATATGAACCTAAATACTCGAATTCAAACACAAATATTAAATATGAACACATGACTTGACCTGACCGAACCATGGCTATAACTTGACTTGACTACTTGATTACATCATGAACCCGACTACTTGAACAACTTGTATCCATGGTCTCGGCAAGACTTGTAATATAACTCTATACAATACATTACGTGGGGTTAATGGGGTAGATTCGTACGGAATATATTAACGTGGCATGAGATGGTCACTTAAAAGACATTTACATGAACTCCCATGCCACTGTCCCGTGGGTTTTGACGGGGCCTTGTACTATATGTTACCATAGTCCATGAAGTAAGATGGACTCCTCTTGTATACACAGATACCTTCTGTACCAAGCTAGAAACAACCATGTTAGAATAACAATTTTATACCTGTACAACTTATCATTTCCATTTAATATTACTTATTCTATTCCATTCTTTCTTTTGGGACTTACCGAGCGCTAGTTCGCTGACGACATTTCTGTCTATTTCTTTTTTTGGAATGTTCGTCAGGAGGACCGGACTTTCAGGAGATCGAGCCGAGCCAGGAGGACTTGGACCAATTCACTGCCCAGCCGGACTTCTAGCTCATCTTGTACTTACTTTCAGTTTATATGCCACTGTTTAGGCATTGTTTTATATCATTGTATCTTTCCTTTTTAAAGCAGTTGTAATATAAAGATGAATGCTAATAAAAGTTGTTGTTTATTTTAGCTCTTGTCATTCTTGTGCATTTATCATATATTGCTTAATTACGCTTAACGTATTAATTTCTTAGTAAATACGTCGCGGGCCTGCCACGTCTCCGTTTCTGTATACTGGGAAGCGGGGTGTGACAGGTTTTGTTGGCAGCCCATGCATGCCAGTTCTGCATGAAATCTTAAGCAATATATCATAAGAATTATAAGAATTAGCAACTATACATTCCTTATATTTCTAATTTCTTGAATCTATCCTAACTTTTCTTTTCTATCAAGGTCATGGATTCACCGAACAACACGAGTATCAACATCAATGGTAACACCCCACCGCCCACTCTACCACCACCACCTACCGTTGCAGCTCCCATCAACGAGCAAACGATACCGCTTAAGGCTACATGAGCCTCTTGGAGGGTCAGCAGTATCAGACTGCTATCCTCATGCACCGCCCAAATGCTGAGGCACCCGGAGTTAAGCAATTCCGGGCATTGCACCCGAAACATTTCTCTGGGAAAGAGAGCCCACTGGAGGCAGAAGAATGGGATCAATCTATAAAAGATGATCTGGCAGTAGCACAGGTGCCAGAGATTGCTTGGGTAAGAATTGCGAAGCTGCAACTAATAGATAACGCCAGAGTTTGGTGGAAGGCCAACGAAAACCGACTCGCCCAACCGATTGAATGGAAAACGTTTCTCGATATGTTTGACGCGAAATACTTCCCTGAGACTGCCCGTTTCGATATGGAACAACAGTTCATCCACTTACAATAAGGCTCGATGTGGAGCAAGTCTGTGGATGAATATGATGCTGAGTTTACCATGCTTAGCAGGTAAGATATGTATCAATATTCAATTTCCTGATATCACTTATTACACTGCTAACACAAGACCGTAACAGGTTCGCGGATCACCTGATCCCGACTGCTGAGATCCGGGCACAAAGATTTCAATAAGGGCTGGACCCGAAAATCCAAGCTGCACTCGCTACAGGGGATTTCCCAACCCATGATTTTGCTCTGAAGGCTGCCCGACGTTATGAGGCAGTAGTGAAGAAGAAGGGCAGACCTCAGACTGGCGGTGTGAAACGCCCTGCCACGCAGATGGCAGGAGGAGCCTCTTCCAGGACAACTTTTGCACCCAGGAGACCGGGAGGATCATTTAACCGGCCCAGTCCAGACTTTTGCTTCTATTGCAAGAGGAATGGACATATGACGGTGGACTGCAGGCATGCAAATGGCCTGTGCTTAGTTTGTGGCACATCCACTCATGCCATTGGAGCATGTCCATATCGATTCAACCCAACTCCAGCACCTAGACCCGCAATCACCTTTCCGCAGCGGCCAGCCATTCAGGCTCTTGCATCTCGCCCTGCTCTACCTCCATGCTGCATAGCC